>CM062806.1:724288223-725009832 GCA_031772625.1 Pinus tabuliformis
AAAAATTATGCAAAACATTCTCACGAAATTCTCCAAAAAATTGGTGAGCATAATTATAATTAAAATAGAGTAATCATTCTTATTGCTTGAGAAGTCTTGAACAGTAAGAAACAAAGTTACAGTAACAAGAATTGTATCAATATTCGAATTACAATCATCATAGATATGATTAAATAAATACTACACATGAAACATATATCTGAAATAAAAAATTATTTCGAGGTGTGAAAGAATATTTCATTGTGCGGAGTTCGGAGGTGTGCAGTTATGGAAGATGCACAATGAAATTTTCTTCCGCATCTCCGCACAACTTTAAGAGATTAAAACATTTAACAACTTTCGAACTTTATAGTAAATAAAACTACAAAGCTTCGTTGAGTTGTATATCTGATATCTAAAACTAGTCTCAAATGTTCATTTTTGTTCTAATCAGTAACACAACTTTAGATGTAATATAAAAGTTCAAAGCATATGCTCAAAAACTTATGGAAAACATTATCATCGAATTCTCCACAAAATTGGTGAACAAACTTAGAATTAGAATAGAGTAATCAGTATTAGTGATTGAGAAGTCTTGAATAGTTGGCAACATAGCTACGATAACAAGAACTACATTGAAATTATAACTATATTGAAAGGAATTCATAATAAGTAACATTTCAATATAGTAAGTAAACACATTAAGTAACATGTTTGTCTAGCTTAATATAGCTATGACTATAACATTTCAATATAGTAAGTAAGAACTATATTGAAAGTAAGTCATTGTCAAAGAAACGTTTGTCTACCTTAAGATTACTTTTAACCAAATCAACAAATGACTTAATTCCTCGTGATAAATGCCGCAAATCAAAAGTTGCTTGTCATGCATGTTCAATAATTTTCAATCTTTGGCATATATTAGTGATAATATAAGATTTCACTGCATTAAGGAGTTTTCAACTTTATTAGATCTATAGGGTCTAATGGGGGTAGAAATTGTCAATTATAATACTCATATTGCCATTGGAGTCATTAAAAAAGGGCTTAGATTTAGGGCATCTTTTAACTCTTTTATTCTTTCTTGTAGTATTAGGTTCTCCACTTGTTTTTCACTAATAAACTTTTTGAATGTGATACCAGTAGCTTGATGGAATTTCATAAGCCCTGTGACTCTAACCCCAGACACATCAACATCTTTTTCCACTTTATCATTAACCTTTTTATTATGAACCTTTACTTTTTCAATTCTCAAATTTTCACTGCCCTTGTTATAATTTTCATTTTCCAATGTGATAGGGTGGTTATCATATTTATATGTTGAGTTACAATTAACTTGAATGTTTTTTTTTGAAATTGAAATTAATTACATAAAATTAATAGTTATTATATCGATAAGTGCGTCTATTTGAAATAGAATTTTTATATTTTTAATTCAATTAGTAATAAGGTGAATGATAAGGAATTAATCTTCTCAAAATGTTTTAAAATATTCTTAATAGTAGTCACAAATCAAAGGTTAAGATTTATTTTAATAGTAGTTATTTTTTTCATTTTAATTAAATTGATTAATTAAAAAAATGTTATAAGGTTCGACTTCTTCACTCAAAACATAAATTGAGATATTTTCTCTAAGTGATAATATATTGTGCATCTGAGGTCATCAAAAGTATATTCCATTGACATTTTGTTTAGCCTCTTAGAGAGCCTGTTGGATAAGATTTTTAACCAATAAGTAATACTAAACTGGCCAATAGTTAATGTGTGGTGTTACCACTAATTACTCCTATTCTTTCAGTTTTTCTTTTTGAAGAAAGAAAATTGTAAGTTTGGTTATAGCACGCAAAAGGAAAAAAATGTTTGAAAAAAAAAAAGAAAAAAAACAATTTTTAGTCTTATCATTAGGTTTAGATGGATATAGATGACCATTACATAACTTTCTCTCTTTTTTTTAAAGAAGATGAGTGATGAGGCCAAACATTTTTTTACAAAAAAACCAACCTAATTCGAACATCTGGTAGAATATTTGCAAGTTATTTCTTAAAATATGACACATATTAAGTAATATTTACCAACACCTCCAAATTTGTGATGTAGTTTCAACTTAAGAGGTTGAACTCCATATTTAATGTAAATATGCAAGGATTTTGACCATAAATTATGTTGCACTTGAGCATATTTTAAAATTTATTGAACAATTATACAAGCTCTATTTTGTATTGGCTAAAATTTAAGCATATTATAAGTGTTACCCAAGATTCACTAGTTCATTCATTACTTCTGGGATTCTTTTTATCAATTTTTTTCAAAAAATAAAAAAAATATCACATTGTGGAATATAATAAGTAAATCTAATCCAAAAAAATTGCAAGTCAAAGAAACATTGTTTAAGCACTTAGTTATAATAAGCTTAACTATTTCTTATGTATCTTCTAATTTTTTAGGCACGGTCGTGCAACGCTTAGTAGTCCCTGATATGGTAGCGTTCTAGAAATCAATTTACTTGTTGACTATGATTAGTTTGGCATTGACCAATGTAAGTTACACTATTTAATTTTGAAAATTATTATTATTATTATTATTATCTAGTATTTTTCAAAAAACTATTTTTCAAACATGTGATTGGGCTATCAATTTTAAGGTCCCATTGTAGCCTTTGCGCCATGTGCATAACTACCTCCCATATTCTTGACATAATTTATGGATATAATTGATTATTCATGTCATTACTTTTATTCTTGAACTTAATAAATTAAAAGATAACAACATATTTAATGTATTTAGCGAATCTCTAATATAAAACCAACCAATATCTTGGATTTTTTTAAATAAAATAGAAAATTCTATGACATGTTGCTGCCAACTGTTTGTGGATGGTAAGCGATTTACAAAGGCATGTCAAGTGACTAAAGAGATATAAATTGGACCCTTGGAACTTATGCCATCTGCTAAAAGCTACATTTAATGCATTTAGTGAAACACTAATGTAAAACCAACCAATTTCTTCGACATGTTGTTGCAACCTGTTTGTAGATGGTAAGTGATTTGGGTCGGCATGTCAAGTGACTAAAGAGATATACATTGGGCTCTTGGAATTATTGTCATATGTTAATCATGGACTAACTTAAGGGAAAGCTCTCCTTGATTTCTAACGATATTTCTATTGGCATTACTTTCCCCATTCACCAACTTAGCAATAGGTGGAAAAAAATTGTATTTATGTCCCCCTCTCTAATCCAGATTGCCCAGCTCTTAAGGCGTCAAGTGGTTTCTTCAAATTCTAAGAGTCTTTCCTTTTTAATTCCACTTCCAGGATGTGTGAACGGGTAGCATCTGGAAGATTATTCGTGTTCATATAAGGGAGGATGAGGTCCAGCTCACATTGTATATCTTTAATCTCTTTTTTCATGGACTGATTTTTCCTCTTCTGCCAGTTTTTCACTATCCCGTGGAGGGTCTCCATTTTATCCAATATCTGATTCATGGGGGACGTTCCAATATCACCATCACGACGCCATGTATCCCTTACCAGAGTGTTAAAATCTGGATCATCTAGCCAGGTTCTGTTGAATTTAAATGGCATGCCCAGGTGCACCATCAACCTCCTCCATACAAGTGTAATAGGTCTGTGATCTGATAGAAAATTACTGATAATCTTTGTCTGCACATCTCCAAGATGAGAAACCAACTGTTCATGCATTAGGAAATGATCCAATATCTTGGAGAAATACACCTCACCAGTGTGACCATTGTCCCAAGTGGGAGCCATTTCATCCAGGCAAATGTCCAAAAAATTGTGTGTTAGAGGAGCATCATGAAACATCCTTGCCAAGGGGTCAATCCTTATGGACCATCCCCATACTTCATCCAAAGCAATGGTACAGTTTAAATCTCCTGCGATGATGAGGGAGACCAACTCCATAATACCAGAAGAAAACAAACAGTCCCAAAAAATGGTCCTATCTCTATAAGGAGCCTAGGTGTTCAATATATGAATGTGACCACCCATTCCTTGGATAGGTCCCTCAAGGTGGATACCCACAAAACATCTAAAGATTTAATTCTGACCCACTTAGGGTCCCAAATAGCCACTAAACCACCAGAGAGACCCACAATTTCAGTAGCAGATATATGCCATTCCGGGAGCATTTTCTGGAAATATTGAACAACATGTGGAACAGAGTGCATGGATTCTTCCAGAAGAATGATATATGGGTGAAGAGAGGAGAAAAGACTCTTGAGGGCTTGATATTTCAGGGCAGCCCCCAAACCCCTATATTGAGTGACAAAATTAACGTCATGGAGACACCTTCTCGGGCAGCTATGCTCTAAGGGCCCATGAGGGGGGATGTCAGTAATAGGCACATCAACCAAAAATCGGTCCATAGGGGAGGAAAGAGGATTAGGCCTGGGACATCCTCTAAAATGCCGACTTCCTCAGTTTTTTTTTCACCAGACAGTGATGTTACCTGCAAAGGTAGGGCTGATGTGGGGGTTGGGAGAGCCAGATAGCTTGTGAATGGTAAGGGTTTGCAAGTCCAATGATTTGCTATTGAGCAGAAAGTCCAGGTCACTGCCTATTGAGTTTGTAGGTGAGTCGAGTGGTGAGTTAGGCGGAGTGACACTTGTCCTAGGTCCCTTATTTCGGTTAACGAAAAAGGAAGGTGATGAAGATGTAACGTACATGATATGGGTGGTGGAGGGAATGTCGAGGGTCAGGTATGGAGCCGAGAAAGGTGCCCAGTCTTCCGGGCCAGAATGGATTGATCCCAGAGAGGGTTTACGAGTACGAATTACTAGACTAGAGGGGGCTTGGAAATCAGACTTCAATGAAGATAAAGGGGAAGAAGGAGCCAGAATGGGCGATGAACCATTTAATGAAGAGTCAAAAGAATGTGTGTGGGGAGGATAGGAGCCAAGTGGAATACTTAAATGTTTCCGAGTAGAAAACCCACATCAAAAGTTTTGTGTAGGTTGGCTTCCCCCAAAATGAGACTTCGAATATGCACCAGAAAAGGTCCTGCCATGTAATCGTCCTCCAGGCTGACGTGGGCATTTTGCTAATAGATGTCTGGCGTGATGATAGTGTGAACACCGGAAAGGAACCCCCCTGAAGTCTAATCTCTGTGATAGCTGAGTCTCGCCCTAGAACAAATCAATATGGTCTGAAAAGTCGCCTCAGTATTCCTTTTCAATCAGGATCCAAGCCACTCGTTTGTCTGGTGCCCCCAGGCATCGAGGATCTACATAAATGAATTTTCCAATAACTTTGCCAATATCCATAAGGACCTTCTTCGTCCATAGCTCAATTGGTAAACCCGGTAATTTCACCCAGATGAGCTTGTTTTGTGGCGTGTTGTGAAGAGAATTTTATCCAATGTACCAGTGATAAAGTGCCAGGAAACTCTTACCATTAATCCATGGCACATATTTGATTTTTTCCAAGTCCTCCTGGCTTAGAAAATGGAAACTGTAGCAACCTTTCAAAATTCGCACAATAGTCGGCATGTATCCTAGCATCGACTTCCACTTCATTGCTACCCAATCTCTCATGTCTGGGTCAATAACATCTGAGAAGTACCACCTTCCAATGAGAGCGCACTTCTGTAGACTAATAATCTTGTCAATCAGAATAGCATTGTCTAAAGACAATGCAAGTGGCAGGGAGGTGGTTTTAATAGAATGTTGCTTATGTTTGGAACGTCGTCCCCATGCAGCATGTTTGCCACCTTGCAAAAGGAGGGACGCATGGCCACCATCTGGCATACGAGCATCACCCAGAATGTTGTGCCAAGCGTCCAGTGATCGTGGGCCACCCCGATGGTCAACACCAGCAGAATGCAAGAGGTATGAATTAGCATCCATCGTAGCCTGTATAAGGGCCTCGTTGGCAGATGAGTCAAAGAAGTGTCTCAGTATAATGCAACAGTGCATGAAAAGACCAAAAATGGATTCCAAAGTCGTAGTCTAACAACAATAAATAGATATGTACAAGTGGGTATCTATGAAGAGAAATAAAATAGGGTCCAGAAATAACTATGATCCCCTCGGGAGCCGAGAGGAATGTTCATGAGGATATGGAATCACGTGGAGAATAAAACCACATAAAACCAAAAATGAAGTACGCCGTCAAGGAGGTCATCCAAATCGAGCAAAAAGGCAAATACTAGCACAGGAAAAATACCAGATATATGTGAGCGAAATACGAGTATCCTCAAGCACATGGGGAAGTGTTCGGTATATAGGTGTTGATAATGGGATGTGATCCTGGTAGTAAATGCCACCTATTAGTCTCGGGACAATACAAACCACCAGAGAAAAGAACAATTCTGGCAACCGAGAAAACGAAACCATGCAAGTGACCAGAGCTGAATGACTAATTCAGGCAGGAGAATACCAGAGGATGGAGAAAAACAACAGGTTCTCAACTGCAACAACAGAAATAACATCATCTGCAGGTCATCGAGAAATTACATACCCGGAAGCCAAAATTTTTGCATGGTCAGGTGATATATCGGATGCATGATCACCAGTCCTTGATGGAGAAAAAAACGCCAATGAGCAGACAAGGTCCCTCCTCAGTAAAAAAAACCAACCAAGTATCTCGAAATGTATCAGACATGGATGGCATATGGGCGATGTTGCAGAGGGTAGAAATGGGTCACATATATACAGAAGAGGATATAGAGCACAAAGGCGAAGATAAGCAAAATGTGACAGAGAACTGAGTGCAAGAGGTTGTATAGAAACATGTTATCAAACTCAGAAACCTAGAAGTATATAGAAAAAGAAAATATGAGGAATAACATTTCAGTAGTAGCTCATATACACAACATTTGAAGAAAGTGACAACCAGGGTGAAACAGAGCCAAATACCGGAAGCCCACAAAAATCAACAACATCCACAGGACATCTGAAACATACCTTGTAGCTCGAAGGATGGAACAATAGGTTGTTCAAACGAACCTCAAATCGCAGCACACAATCGATTTTGCCATGTTACTGGATCCCTACAACTGTCATCAGCTCACCCAACTCTGACCTCAAATGTTCTTCCCAATAATGAGCAACCTTTCAAATTCCTCTGCTAGGATTTGAGAGCTTGAACCCTCAGGGCCAGGCGAAATTTTAGAGTAGAAATCGAGGATGATAAGTGCATATTTTATTATTTTAACATTCTATTGCCTGAATTCTCGATGCATCCTTGTTGTACTTGTCATGGCATTTTTCTTCGAGATTTGCACGACCTACTGCTAAGGATAGATCCGTTATTTTGACGGAATTGGTCTATAAGAAAACCATATCCCATTCTTTTGCGTTTCAATTTGTGCGGTATTATTAGCGATGTGCCTGATGAACTTGATAAACCTAACCGCACAGAAGTTCACAGAGAAATTGAAACCCTGATTCAAAGATTCTAGCAGCAAAATAAAAAATAACAAACTGTGTTCCAACTCGTAGAAATATTATAGTTAGTGTTTCCTTTCCCATACAATAATGGAAATAGGAGATTGAGAATATATTGAGAATGAATCTATACGATATGAACATCAATGCCATTTCATGAAAACTCAGAAATGTTGAGAACAATTTCTTTGTCGTATTTTGAGAACAATATTTTGTCGTATTCTCAAATCCATGAGAAATTTCATATTCTTTTTTGTGAACATTGGCCTAAGGCAATTTTGTTGTGTTGATGAACAATAGCACAAGATATGATAAGCTTTTTTGTGGTCATGATACCTGGATTGTTACGGTGAATATCTAGTCATATGCTATATGTAAAAAACTTTTTTATTAATATAAAGTTGTTGGGTTTTTCTTCTCTGAAAAAACGCTTCACCTATTTCACACTCCCTAATGTGAAAAACATTGAAAATGTCCAATGTGGATTTGGGGTCTACTTTTATTTTTAGCATCTACAACCAATTGAGTCTACTTGAGAAACCATAAGTTTAAGTGGTGATGCATTTTTGTTTCCTATTTAGATGATGTAAAATAAATATCTATTTTTATGTATCTATAAGTAAATTATTTAAAGTAGACATGTCTTTATCATTATGTATATTATGTAATATTAGCTAGGAGGAATGTGAAAACATGAATTTTAAGTATGTAGAAAAAATAATATTTTTTGAGTTGTTCATTAAAAATAATCTAATATATTATTTTTCAAAAGTTTAAATCTATTATAGTATCATTTTTGTATTATTTAACTCATATTTATTTTAAAAATAGTTAAATTTAAATAAAAGACCAAAATAACACCAAAATGTTATATTTTTATTACTAGAAAAAGTTCACTTGCCTCTTTAGGGGAGAACTTCCATTGGAGCAAATCCTCAACTACAAGTAACTTCAAAAGCCTTATTTTACATTTCTTGATCCTCATCTTTAAAGAGAAAAATTTCTAATTAAAATTAGAAAAATTGCTATAAATATTAAATTTAAATTGCTTGAAAATCTCATAAATTAGTAATAAATTAAATTATATATATATATATAAAGTTATATTAAATCTATATTAATTGAGTTGAGAGGCCCTCTAAAAAATTTACTTTTATTATGAGGAAGAAATGTAATGAGTAAAAAGTTATAATTTACTTTTTACTACAAGGAAGAAATGTAATTTTTCCACATGACAACAAATAGTGGTAGAAATGTAATGAGCAAAAAGTTATAATTTACTTTTTACTACAAGAAAGAAGTGTAATTTTTCCACAAAACAAGAAATAGTATTATTGATATTACATTATGTGTAATTCATTTTACTTTCCATTTACATGTGATATTTAAAACAAAAATATATTTATAACGAAAAATATTTTATCGTCAACCATAATTAAAATATTTCAATGTCCATATTAAATAACACAATTTTATATATACTTTATATAGAGAAAAATAATGTAATTTAAATTGAAAATTTTCTTATATTTTTACTTTAGTGAGAAAGATTGAGAGAATTCTAATTTCATTAATGGGTACTTTCTAATTCAATGTATGACTGATATTTGTAATTTTTTCAATGTTTAATATGGATTTGATATGTAATATTTTAAAAAATATTAATAATAAAAATAATTAAATGTATGTCTATAGGAAAAAAATATGAGGGAGCATATTTTAACATTTTAATGTGGAGAACGTGAATTATAAATAAAATATTTCAATGTCAACTACATATATATTGTACAAGCCTAGATCCCTCTTAACTTTGGATCTACCAAGGGCTTAGAGGGATCAAATCTATTTTCACTACCGAGCGCCCAGAGGGATCAAATCTCTTTTCACTCTAAAAGATGTTTGCGTCTCAAGATATTTTTGATGTTTGCATCTCAAGATATTTTTGATCGCTCTGGCTGCTTAGTAGATTTAGAGTTAAGATGGATCTAGGCTCGTTATAAAGATTTATGACTTAAGTATTTTAAATTTAACAATATAGTGAATTTTATAAACCAATATTGAATTAATTAAATTGAAATTTTGAATAATTTATTATTAATAATATTTTATATTAAAAATTGAATGAGTTACACATTTTCCTCCTATTAAGAACTGACTAAATTATTTTACCTTTAATTATTTTTTCATTGTTAAAGATGACGGATGGTCAACTACTGCCTCAACGCGAATTGTTGAACTTTGAGGTGGAGGAGGTGGTGGTTGGTTTGCTCTAATAGGAGATACATAAGCCACATCCTCTAGCTTTGGCATCTCATCATCATCTGACTAATGAGGAGGTGTACTACCAGAAGGATCACCAACATCTTGAC
The DNA here is from genome assembly GCA_031772625.1 of Pinus tabuliformis. NCBI lineage: Eukaryota > Viridiplantae > Streptophyta > Pinopsida > Pinales > Pinaceae > Pinus > Pinus tabuliformis. The sequence goes on from CM062806.1 coordinate 724,297,979, forward strand.
GACCATGATCCGATGGGGTGGTACTACCAGAAGCATCATGATCACCACCCTCATAATCATCATCATGATCACCACTCTCATCATCATCATCATGATCACCACCCTCATCATCGGCATCACCACCCTCATCTGTTGTATCTGTTGATACATGCCCTACATCCCTCATCACTATCAGTGCCCTACTAACTCTGATGATATGATGCATAAGAGACATCATCTTGCGCAGACAGTCCCTGTACAGATCCACGAACCTAGGATCTATGCTGATATCTCAAGCTCTCATAAGAAGGACTCCCACATCAACCAAAAATCTATCCAGTCTGCCGTAGCACTCCATCTAAAATTGCAAAGAGGTCCTACAACCTCAGATTCTGACACCCACCTCAAGATGTGCCTCAGCCTCTTGGGCCTCTCCCATCTCCTCATCTCCTCCATCTCGTGAGGTAGGAGGCATGTCTCCATCGAATGTGCTAATTTCTACAAAATATATAGTACACAATAATAATTAGGCAATTTCATTAAGCAATTTAATAAAACAAGTTAAAGAATGTGCTAGAATAAATCTTATTCTAATTATTTAAAACAATAAAATGAAACTAGATTAATTTAAAGACAACATTAATATTACCTTTATCATATGGAGGCTCTTATAGGCCCCTCTTTGACATCATATGCCCCCACATGCACATCCAAACTTAAGTGATTGACCTAGGATGATGACGGTCAAATGTAGGCCTCATGTTTGGAAACCCCTAAAAAAATAAACCAAAAGGATTTGAAGTGAAAGGGAAGGTCACCCTCCCATGTCTCAATACATGACATCTGTTTAAAGACATACAAAACTACCTCAAAAAAATTGGCAGACCTTCTGATACAACGTTGCACCTGAATCAAAGAATCGACATAATACAAAATAGGGCAACTAATGCATTTCCCATCACTACTAGAGAGTGCAATGATGGTGACTAATAAAGAGAGGCACCTAACCTCCTCTGCAACAAAAGAAGAAATACATAGTTGTCCACCACGCACATAAAAATATGTTGGATGTACTGCATGAGACCCTACATATCTCTGAGTGTAAGAAAGCTAAGTCTTAGCTGCAACCCCATGGGGGACATTAGGGAATTGGGGAAAATCCTCCCCTATCCTGAATAGGTCAGTGATAAAGTATATGTCCTCCTCAGTGAGCCTATACCAGACCCTAAGACTGACATGGAAAACCTGGCCCTGGGCACTCCATTGGCGGATCAGATGCGCCAATAAGGCAAAGTGCGCCTTCATGGATGTAGCCTCCTCATAGTGCGTGAGGAAGCCTACATTCCTTAAGAGTGCTCAGGTCGCTACAGTAATAGGGCGAGGGTATAAAACCCTCTCCCTCTCTCTGACCTCCCATGGTCAGACAATTTTGTATGGGTCTGTATGCTGCTACTACTACTGACATCTCTGCTACATGATTGAAATATAAAATACATTAGCCTCATACATAAAATACAATTTTATTTATTTAATGAAACATGTATTTATAAATATGGAAATATAACTTTCAACTAAAAAAAAAATCATCGGTGCGCAAAAAAAAAGTCATGCATTGGCTTCGGTGCGCTGCCAAACATAACCACATCGATCTCGATGCACACACAAGTATGTCACACCGCTATTGGTTCACAAATTTAAACTTTCATAGCAGTGTGTCACACTTGTGAACCGATGTGCATGTATAAAAGTTTTGCATTGATATAGAACATTCAGGCTATCAAACACATCGAGATATAGGTATATGTTTAAATATTATTTTTGTGGTGTGTTTTGTAAATATAAACCGATTAGGAGTAACAGACAGACGCACAATTTGTCATTTTCCGGTGCATTTTAATTTACTAAATGCACCGCAACAATCGTGGTGCATATGTTCATGTATTGAAATGCGCTGCACACTGTAAATATATAGGGTTCACCGCTATTGGTGCAAGCCAAACATATCAAACGCACCATGCAGGGAATTTTTTTTTTCCAAAAACAATGGAAAATTTAAGATAATTTGTAATTCTAATCCACTAAACAAATAAATTAAAGAGAAACACAGAGATTACCTAGACATTTGGTTGTCAGGAAGGCATTGTTGACACATAATGGAGAAAAACAAAATTTAGCATGGTTTGGAAAATTTGGAAAGTCAGGAAGTGAGCATGGTACGAAAAGATGGTGAGAAAGAGAAGTGTCCATGTCAGGGCTCTTGCATGAGGCAAGAGTGGCACCAGTGCTTCAGATCTCTCCAACACTATAGATGGTAAAAATGAAATTTATGTCTAGTAATTTTTTATTATTCAACCCTCCTCTAGTGTGTTACTCTAACCACACGAGTACAAAATATATCTAGTAGCACTACGTTTTTTTTTAATTAAAAAATTTATCATGGTGATTTTCTTAAGATGCCTCAGGGAGTTCTAATATAGGTACCACACCAATTTTGTGTTTGACTATAGCACCACTTTATTTTTAAAAATTAAAAATCACCTAGTGGTGCTCTTTAGAAGATGCCCAGGGGCATTTTAATACATTTACCACACTGGCGCATCGTTAGAAAATAACACCGCATTTTTCTTAAATTTAAAAACTATAGTGGTTATCCTTAGTAGTATGCACCGGCAAATTTTACTATGTGAAGGGCACCAGTGCTATTGATTATTCAAACACTAGCGCATTATGTTATTTAGTGCACCATGTTTTTTTTTATTTTACAATTTTTTTTTCCATGGTGCACCATGTTCTATGTAGCATCAATGCTTGTATGGATAGTAAATCACTAGTGCGTTTGTATATTGTAGATGCACCATCCAAAAAGAATATGCTAAAACTTCCACCCACCCACCTCCACTGTTGACCTCTGCTACAAATGGATTTTTGGGCTATTTTATATGCGCTTCAACAAAAACCTCCACTAAAAGGTCTTTTCCTTGTAGTGAATATATTCATATAGATACACACACAAAAAACCTAGATATACCCATGTAAAATATGGCAGATATACTCAAGAAATGAGTACACCTATCCCCTAGTTAAAATCTAAAATAAGCTCTTCACTAGCTAGAGAGATTGGAAAATTTGAGCTAGCTAGTAATTATAAATAAAATGAAAAGATGTGTTGGGTTTTTAAAGTAAATTTGGGTTGAAGAGTAAGATTTTACCTTGTCTTCTTACCTCATCAATTCATAAAATTGTGATCACAACCCTTATTTGATCGATCTTTCCCTTGTGAGATTAAAGAGTGAGGAGTTGGGGGGTAAAATTGTCCCACTCTCTTAGCCTTGAATTTGTCCATAGGAAATTAGGAGGACCTACTAATTCGAGATGCCCCAATGAAGGTAGAAACAATAGCGCTAATAGGCCACAATTTTGGATGAAGATTCGCCCTAGAGGGCTTTCCCAACACTTGGAAGAGTTTTTTTTTAGTGGATAGAAAAGGGCAAGACAAATATCTTCCCTTCCATGTGACCATTCATTCATCAATAAATCTCTACCTTGATCTTGTGATGAAAAAATTGTACCTGCAAAACAAATTTCATAAAAGCACAATGTAGAGGCAAAGAATCAAGAAAAAAGGAATAAAGGAGCCAACTCAATACAACCCAATGCATAAGAAAGTATTTTTTGCAAATTGGTTTCTTTGTATTATTATGGCATCAAATGATCTCACAGTCAACAACCATTACTAGAGGAAAGGCTAATCTTTTTTATAAAAATTCCTAATGGCTAGCTAGCAACTAGTTGGACTCTTCCTATAGAAAATCAATTTTTGTTCTTTACTAGTCATCCACATGTTAGAAACTTAATCATTTTTTAATAAAATATTACATTACATCATAAGTTTCATACAACCAAAAGTAATCCAATGTTCAACTTGCTAATGGCCCAAAAATTGAAGAATGGTACAAGATGCTCTAACATTCACATTAAATATCCATGGGCTAGCTTATCCACTCCATCTAACTAATTGACTTGACTTTTCATGGATAGTAAAGTTGACTTTGCCACCTTTTTTATTGTTCTGCAAAGCATCAATTTTGACATATTACATGCCAAATTATGAAAAAAATTGTGCCTGTTAAGCCACCTGATAACATGTTATACCATGTCTTAATTATTAGGTGGATGATCTCTAATGCCCAAGAAGATCTAGAAAATTTGAAACATGGGTCTTGTTCCTCTCGTTGAGTAGACCAGTTTTGAAGTAACTATTCTACTTCCTGGAAACATGTGCCACCTATTTGACCAGCTTTAACCAACCATATCTTGAGAATGACATCACCAAATGGAAAACTTCTATGTGGCATGTCATGCTCTCATCAAGCTCTGGAATCTGAGACCTTGTTGAATTTTTTATTTATAAGACCATTTTGAATTGGAAAACGTGAATTGCCTCAGGAATCGTGAAATGTTGTTGTGAGACTGTAATGTCTGAGAAACATATGAGATATATGAAACCAAAGTCAAGGCCACTTATAGACTCTATAGAATCATAAGCATATGGGAAGACAAAGGTGCACCTTGACTTAGGATGAACAAGCCCATACACTAGTGATCGCCCCTATAAAAACAACAAGGCACAAGGTCTAGGATACCTCATATAGGGCCTAAGATGATTGTTAAATGACTTTTGACTTGTGACCGTGGGCTTACAATGGTGTAAAAAATGTTGCAATATAAGTACGGCTAACACATTCCTTGAAGGAGAAATTATATAAATCTCGTAAAAGCTTGAGTTCTATTATATAAATAATATTGCTAAGTATGAAGCCTTTTACTTAGGCTTGGTTTTGGATTTAGATATGGGAGTAAAATCCCTGCAACTAATAAGTGATTCAAATCTCATTGTTTCACAAGTGAAGATAGAATTTTCAACCAAAAATGAGAGGTTGAAAAGATATATAAATGCAATTGGGGATACTATGGAGATTTCCAATCCTTTCATTATTAAAGTTACACCAAGAAAGCAAAACATCAAAGGTCTGCTAGTAGTAATAGTGGTAACCCTTGAACTATGTGATGAACCAATTTCTCAAGATGTAGGATGAAAATGATTTTGAGAGATTATGTTCCATATAACTTCAAACATTGGAAAATATTCCACGATGATACTAAAATGGTAAGGTTCTTGAACAAATTGCAAAAATTCTCAAAAAATCAAGTTAATTGGCAAGGAGAGGATGATGACAGTGGAGTGAAGTTTGAAAACCTACCAAATAGAAAGGATTCCTCATGGAGTATTACCATTGTAAAGGATTCTCAATATGAATAACATATATAAGAAAGAGGCAACGGATGATCAACCTAAATATTTGTATAAAATAAACATTGGTTTAGATAAAATCCCCAAGATGGTCAAGATCAGAAAGAGCACCTCTCATGAAGAAAGAAAAAATATTGAAAAATATGATTAAGGACTACAAGGATATTTTTATTTGATTGTGTGATGACCTTAAGACATACTAAGGAAAACATATTCAACATAACATTTCCCTCAAGGAAGGAACAAATAATTTTATGAAAAAGTTGAGGAATATTAAACCAAAGTTGGCCCTGCTCATATAGGAGGAGCTAGAAAAGATGGTTTTTACCAAGATTATTACACCTACTAGGAATTTGTTTAGGGTTGCAAAATTGGTAGTTGTAAGAAAGAAAAATTGCAATATTAGGCTTTGCGTAGACTTTACAAGCCTGAATCATCTCTCAAGAACAATTACTCTCTCTCAAACATGGACAAATAATTATATGGAGTTACAGTTGTTCAAACACTTTCAACTTTGATGGTTTCTTAGGATACAATAAGTGTTTGTTAAGAAAAAAGATCATCAAAATAATGCCTTCACTACACTAAGGGGAACACTTGAATATCTCAAGATGTCCTTTGGGTCACTCAACGTAGAATCCACCTTTCATAGGGCCAGGGACTTCACAATTAGAGATCTCACTGGAAAGATCATCGAAATATATTAAGATGATCTCACTGTATTTTTAAAAGACAAAAGTTCCCATGTCTGTCACTTGTGGTAGGTTTCTGGAAGGTGCAGGGAATATGGGATATATTTGAATCCAAAGTTGATTTTCAGTGTAGAATGTGGAAAATTATTGGAGCATGTTATTTTTAAGGATGTGTTGATGCCTCTAAAATCGTTGCACCAACATTGGGGATAACCACCCAGTCCGGCCCTTAATGCAGTTCCTTTTCCGTTTGGGATGGTGGCTCCGACTGGATAATATGGGACCAGTTTCCCAATAAAATGTGTTTTGATGAATGGGTGTTTAATATATATGATGATAGATGGTTTGAGTTGTAAACTTATGAAAATATATATATATATATATATATATATATATATATATATATATATATATATATATATATATATATATATATAACCTAGGTAATACAATATCAATGCGATTTATGATGATTCCTAGTAATCAAATGTTAATAAAGATCAATCACTTGACTATAGAAAGTTAAGCATGAACGATGATCGCTTTGAAAAAAGTGATATAAAACATATCGCATATCATAATAACATCAATTGTCAGCATATGTGCTTTAAAAATATCAATTCCAAATTGCTGAAAATTTATATAATGCAGAATTGTATGAAAAATTCACATATAACAACAATATCGAATCAAAACATTGTTTAATTGCATAACATGAAACAAGGAGACATTTGATAAAAGTACCATATGTATTTGAATCCTCTTACGAAAATAATAGCCCGGTTCCCTCTTCTTATTTCTGAAAACTCCAAAAAGATACAGAAATATAAGTCTTCTTGAAGTCCCCTTTATAACAAGTTTGAACTTTGATCCTTGTCTTCCACAAAAATAAATTCAGAAGTGCAGAAATGTTATCTTCTTAAATCTAATTTAATACAATTTCAGGACCCTTTCTCAAATGACATGAAAGGGTCTTTATAGTAAAAATAAAAACAAATTGTTCGTAAAAAGTGCTTAAAGTGGTTGGAACAGCCTTTCCCAAAAGATGGGATTTCATGTTAAAAATAGAATTGTGATAGCTCTTGAAAAGATGCATTGCATCTATCATTCCTCCTGCGGCTTCAAGTTACAAATCTCGAGCATAGTTTGGATCTCTGGTGGATGACTCATCTTGGCATGCAACTGACCTGTGTATACCGCATCCAAGAGTTCTGGCATCATGCAATCTGCTACATCAGCAAGACATTTGATTTTCATTTGTTGGCTATGCGGTTTGACTAAATAGAACCAATATGTATCCTAATTAAGGCTTTCTCATTTTCTGAGCTGCTCCTCTCTGGTATTCAAATCTTGCTTCCATTGTTTTTCCAATAATTTTTCTTTTGGAAGGTTTTCTGTGGAACACTCAAAAATTAAATTGTTGTCGTGTAAGTTATCATTTATCAACTCAATGATATTATTCCTCACTACCCTGGCCCTTGAAGTTTCTCTTTATGCTTTGATCAGCTGTGTCTCCCATTCTGAAAATAGTATCTCTTTATAAGATTCTTCAATTACTAGCAATTTAGTAGCCCTTCCCTTTTCTGTGCTCTGCCAAGAGATATAACCTGTGATTTTTTCATCTGCATCCTCGAATTCCAACCTAGAATTGACCGCTTGATCTATCAGTGTGTTGGTTTTGATACATAGTGGATGAATGAGAGAAAACGTTTGGCAGAGTTGGGTTAGTTGTTGAGATAGGAAATTATTTATTTCTAAGGCTTGTTTTATAAACTCTTCAACTTTTGGATTGCCTTTGAATTGCTCTATTGAGAGTTGTAGCTGCTTTATTTGCTCGTCCTTAGATTTAATCTCTTCATGATGTGCCAATTTTAACTGTTCAAACTCCTAAGATAATCGTTGTTGTCTTTCAATAGTCTGCTGATCAATCCTCTATTTTTCTACCCTTACCTATTCTTCAAGTTGTTTAATCTTTTGATCTTGTTCCTTGATCAATTGATTAACTTCGGTTGCTTTATCTATCGTGGCAATTGTGTACGCCCTGCAAACTAAGATAATTTGGTTAGGTCCTCAGAGGGATTAACTTCTGAGTCTCTCCAGATGACATTCATGGATTCTCCTTGAGGCACTGCTGCTGATGCTTGGTCTATATTTCTCTTTTTCTGTTGCCTTTTAACTACAACTTTGTGTTTAAGGCTATAAAACACATGCAACAATGGAATTTCCTCTATGCTCAGTGTAATCTCCTATGAAGGATACTCAGAGATTACCTCAATTTATTTTGGAGCTAAGTCCTTGTTGGATGGTGTTTCAATCACAGGATCATGAATTATGGACTGTTGTCTTAAAGGGGATCCTGTTGCGATAACATTTTGGGTATCACTTTGACCTTTAATATGTTGATCAAATTGTTCCCATTCTTTGATCAATATTGGATCAATGCGAACATCTGTGTCCATCTGTTTGCTTGCCTTCTCACTTGTCTCAACTACACCAGAATTTTTCTCTATATCCTGCTCCATACTTTGCTCTGTTTGCTAGATGACCGATGCAATATTCAATAGGTCCAATGATGTTGTTTGAAGCCTTTGTGTCCTGTATTGGATGAAATGGTCTTTTTTTGCAGATCCCAGCATGATTTTTTCCATATGGTTCACTTGTGTGAATGTCTCTGCTGATGTAAACAAGTCATGGAATTCATATTTCTCATGGACCAATTGTTTAAACTTTACCTGAGTAGTAAAATTAAAAGCAATTTTATTCAGGTCATACTGTCTTTTGGAAATAACAGCTAGGTTCAAACCATTTATTTTCTCGGCTTCAATTTGGGCATGCTTATAATCATGCAATGAATAGATGTCGCAGTGAACCGAAAAGGCAGACCATAATTGTTTCTTGGCATCTTTGATATTTTTTGTAAGCCATTTTTCAACCGTTTGACAAGCTATTTCCCTTGCCAATAATTTATCCGGGACATATAGAGGAAGGACATGTAGGTCAGTAATGCTACCAAAAAGCCTAATGTATGTGAACAACTCTTCTCCAAACTGAGGGGCTAGTCTATTAAAAATGGGTTGATGAAAGGGTAGGATGAAGCCATGACAAATTTTGTAGAAATGCTTCTTATATTGTTTTTGCCACAGGCATTTATGGTAAATATGGATAGGGTTTGGGTCCTGAACAGTCCATTTCCATCCCATGATGGGAAAATAGGAATTGAAACAAATGGTATCGATTATATAGGCACTCATATGGAATGGGGGAACAACTCGGGTGGTCAAAAAACTATTTTCCCTATAATCAAGTATTTGGACGGCCATTTTGTCTGATAGGATAGTAGCCCAATCCATCACAAAAGAATTCAATGCTACTTCTATTAATGGAACTATTTCAATGGAAAACTTAACAGAATTGGGGCTTCCAAATAGTCTACACATCATTGTGGTAGCATAACAATATGGAGACACTAGAGAGTCCAAATAATACATACTAGATGACTCATGCTTGTGTTTGTTAGGGAAGTTCCTCCATTGTTTGATGCGGTCCGACTCTACTTCATTTTCCTACGAAAAAGCTTCAAGGAATGATTTATTGTAGTACTTCTAAGGCTCTAGAAAATGATACATTTTCTTCAAGTCTTCAAGCTTGAAGGATCCAAACATTCATTCGTTAGTTGTGAAGAGCGTCCTGCCTATTATATTGATGCCTTCAACTACCCATTTTACCATGTCATTATATGGCAAAATCTTTGGACGGGCTGCTATTCGATGAAGAAAAGAGTCAACTAAATCACCAAGTGTGTTCTCTGACTCTGCAGGCCCATAAGTAGTAGCATGTCCCTCAGTTACCTTTAGCTCTTCCTTTTCCAACATATCATATATTCCTTCCCATGCAATTTTCCCACAATCTTGACATGTGGTATTCGAGATCAATACAATTTTTTCCTATCCTTCTGCCACTGCAGGGGGGCTTTCATCTTTCGATCTTTCTTTGACATTTTGGCTGGTTGCATACTTCCAGATTCAAGTTGTAAAAATGAAACAAAGGACAGTAATAGGCTAAAATCTTTCAGAGTAGCTAAATTCTTGCAAAGATAGTATTGAAAGAAGTACAGACAAAAATAGGGACATGAGCATTTGATGCGAGATATTTCGTATTCTAACTTAATATTAACACGAAGGATGAAATCTTCAAAGGACTGTGGTCATAACTATTTTTTAATGCGTTGCCGTAACCTGGTGGCGTGAAACTTTAATACTCAATGAATAGATTTCATTGCATATTTCCAAAGGTCTTATTAGTATGTGTGCCATGAAATTTCCGGTTTTGCGATGAGCGATTTCAATATATTATTTTAATATGTAAAAACGATCGCACATCGCAAGTCGGTAGTTATAGGTGTCATGTTCCAAGAGTATTTTGAATTTCCGTGATTGCAATAAGTAATGACCTGGCATATAGAGTTGATTAATTCCTCATTTAACTCGCCCGAATGGTGTTTTCCCTTTATTATTATTAAACCACTTTATTATATTTTCTCATCGCATCGCACATCCCTAAGGTAAGTATTACTTGTTTCCGCTGGGCTCACGATATGCGATCAATGTATATTGCATCGCAAGTTTTCGTGGCTATCTTCCTTCAATTTTCGGGGTATGCGAAATGCGAGAATTATATTGCATCGCAAAGTTTCAAAGGACCGCTAAAGCATATTATTTGGAATCGGTGATATGCGAAATGCGAGAATTATATCGCATCGCAAAGTTTCAAAGGAATGTTAAACCTATCTTTTCGAATCTGCAATAGGCGATATGCGATCGCTTTATCACACCGCATGTTTGTCAATGGTTTGCTTAAGAAGCTCTATGATTGAGACTTTCACATCACAACACGATTATTCAGATTGAATGTCCCTTAACCTTAAGCGATTGCAATTTGCAATGTGTGTTGTTTTTAAAGGGTTTTTTGAAACACTTTTATTTAAAAAGAAATAAACAAAGAAATTTATTTCTATGTAAAGGTTTTGTTGCTTTTTTACAAACTAAAAGGACCCTATTTCCTATTTAGCATCTTAGAATAATATTAAGAAAAATTTGAAATGGGGCGGTTGTTGTATAGCACAACAGGATGGCATTGAAGTTGATCCATTCAAATTTATTGCAATCAAGAAGGTTTCTCTTCCTAGACATAGAAAGGTGGTGCAATCTTTCACCAAGAAGATAAATTTTATCAGACGATTTATCCCAATTTTTGTAGAAATAGTCAAGTCCATATCAAAACTACTAAATAAAGATTGCAATTTTAGATGGGATGGTGAAAGGGGGTAGGCATTAAAACAAATTAAAGAGGTCATCATGTCTACCCTAGTTCTTGTGAGTCCATATATATTTTTGGTCTTTAGAGTGTAACAACCTTGGTGAAATTTCCATGTAATAAAAGTTAATAAAGAAAAATAATAACCACGGATGATGGAACACTTACTCGAAGCTGAATGTTGGTTAAGAAATCCTAGTGTGGGTATTCATTGGTTTATTATTGCTAAGGAAATTGGCAAAGGCAATGGCAAATGCTTTGGGAAGGCAAAATGGAAAATTTGGCACATTCATTTATGAAAATAATGGAAATTAGGAGAAAAGCAAGGTGAAATGTCAAAAGTTGCAGGTGAGGAGGAAAATAAAGGAAAATAATGGAAAATGGAGAAAATAGAGGCCTAATTGAAAAGGCTTCTAAGGATTAGTTGGTAACTTTTTGGTAGTTTAGTTTTGAAGCTCTCTAATTATTCTCCCTCTCTCTCTTACTCTTGGTCACTTAGAGTTTTCCTAGAGCACTTTGGCATTGGATCAAGAAAGGAAAAGAAGGTAAGAGGAAGGAAGGAGCAAGCAAGGAAGAGTAGGATCAAGCAGCTACATCATTATTCTTTACAGGTATCTATTTTCATGTGTGTTTTCCTTGCTATATTTGGCATGCATGGTATTGCATGTGGTTTTTTTACTATTATGGCATGGGTTTTGCTAGGTGTGACAATGTTTTTAGCCTAGTCTTTCCATTTCCAGATAACCATGGTGTGATGGGGTTCTCATGTTTTGGTTGAGCTAGATTGTTAGATGGATTCAAACTAAGTGAGGTGGATTTTGAATCATATAACACATGCATAGTAACCCTGGAACCAGATAGTGGGTTTCAGTAAATCCAGATTTTGTGTTGCCTCAGTGGACCTAGGAATCCTCGACCAATGAATGGTAGGATATATGGTAAAGCCTAGAGGTGGGTGCTCTCCATCAAGCCTAGTAATTCTAGGATGGGATATTTGGTAAAGCCTAGAGAGTGGGTATTGGTTTAGGGCCTAGTGATCTGGTGTGGATTGCGGTAAATCTTAAGAGTCTAGGAGATAGGAAATTTCCTCACAGTGTAGGTGGAGAAATTCGGTGGCATCCATGCTTGTTTGGCATAGTGATTTGATGGAGATCATGGTAAATCCTGTTATTAAATGTTTATTGTGTTGGCCTAGTGATTCAGGATGGATTACGGTTGAAAGAATATTTTCCATTGATGAGGGTGACGTGGTTTAGCCTCAGGATGCGCTGGTTGGTTCTTTTCGTTTGAGTCCCACATTTATGCTTGGAATATGGCATGAGGGTGACTGGCTAAAAAGAGATTTGTCTCAACCATTCTATGGTTTGGTGGAACGTTGCAGTACCATCCTAGGTTAGAAGTTGCATTCATTAATAAGAGGTTCTCTTATTGATATCTCATGTAAAAATGTACTGGTTTATATGTGGATTTTATGGCTGATGTATCCTTGATATTTCTGTTGTTATTATACTGGTTATAAGCATGTCTTATGACAGTGATGATGTATGAATTTCCACATGTTTTGATTTGTAAATGAATGAAGAAATTATTTATGACCTAATAGATGATAATGTAGCTAATGATATAAGGAAGCAATTCTTCTTAGCGATTCTCAGATAAGTATGAGACCCCTATGCTTAAATATGTTGTTTACACCTATAGATTACATATTTGCAATATGTTTGAAAAAATGTCTGTCATGACTAGTTGGGGTCCAGTCAATCCCTTGTTCAAGTAATTTCATTTGTATCATCATTACCTTGTTATCTTTCTGTTCTGAAGGTTTCATTTAATTCTGGGTAGTGACCTAGACTTTGGGCCTAAAAAAGTGGCTCAAATATTGGGGATGCTGGCACAACACTGAGAAAAATAGTCCCTAGACGTTGGAATTCCATGACGTGGAAGCATCTAGAGCCCTCTAGACGTTGGCATGCCCATAGCATGAGAGTTTCCAGGAGTTAATTGGTCTAAAAACTCAGTGGGACCCAATGGTTAGTTTCCAGAAAGGTTTGGATGGTTCCTGGGAGTCCTCATGCTGGTGTGGAAGATTTGTATGTTTTGTTTCTGTCAATTCCACTTCCTTAAGGGCACATAGGAGGTTGAATCCCATCATAGTAGCCTCATAGTAGGCTGACATAGTATGCCTCATAGTAGGTTGACATCATAGGCTGACATAGTAGCCTCATAGTAGGCTGACATAATATGCCTCATAGTCAGATGACATAGTAGCCTCAGAGTTAGCTACCATAGTATGCCTTGCATGAAAGAGATCAAAAAGTCTAGCAAGAGGCTAGACTACAAAGATTCTCCCTATGCGTTAGATGAGCAGCGTGGTGTTGGGAACTCTTCTGACTTAGTAGACACATTGAGAAGCTTGAATGAAGAGATAAGGAGTTGTAAGGTGAACGATGAAAAAATCATGCAAGAACAAGAGAAACAAGCAGAGGTTAACACAATACTCCTTCAGGTCTTTTCAGAAATGCAATGATAAGGGCCACTTTATATTAGCCATAGATAGGAGGACATAACTAATGAGGCATATGGTAGTAGGTGTCATGGTGGTCACAGGTCAGATAGAGATGACATGGTTAGAGATGGCAGGTTGTTGGGAACTCCGGATAGGAGAGGTGATGGACACAAGTATTATTCTGGTTTTGGTTCTGATAGGCTTCATGATTGTCATTGTTATCATCCTTACAGGAGGAGTGATAGCAAATACTTTCCGGATGAATTTAAGAAAGGAAATCTACCTCCTTTTGATGGATATGTGAAGAAGCCATAAGATGCAGAGGCTTAGATACTTGGGATGAAGAAGTTCTTTGAATTGCATAATTACACAAATAACATGAAGGCCAAAGTAGTTATCTTTAGCTTGAGAGGTAAAGAAGACATCTAGTGGGAAGATGTGACGCGGGTCAGAGACATCAAGACATATGACTTGACTTGGCATGAGTTCAAGAGGCTTTTTAGGAAGAAGTACTTATCAGAAAGGTACTACGACAGTAAGGACAAAGAATTCTATGCGCTAAAGATGGGATCAATGACAGATGAGGAGTATACGACTAAGTTCCAGGAGCTATTGAGGTATGTACTATATCTTAAATATGAGAAGGCTAAGTTTCAACGATTTGTGAGTGGTTTTCCATTAGAATTTAGATATTTGATTGAGTATGACGAGCCTCGGTTACTTAAGGAGGTTATTGGAAAATTGAAGCATTTCTATGAACAATCAAAGTGTAAGAATGAATCTTAACAAGAATGGAAAGGGAAGGATAAGGATAAAGGTAAGGTTAAATGGAATTCAAAAAGGGAAACGCCTTAGAATGCAGAAGATAAATAAAATGTGGCACCACAAAAGAAATTCAATGCATATAGACATGGACATGGGTCACAACAACAACATAGAGCTGATGGTATTGGACAATTGGAGTGTTGTACATGTGGTAAGGAGCACCTTAGGAGAGATTGTCCATAAGATTAGGGTGGTAGGCCTAATATATATATTGCACATTAGGCATATACTATTGGGGATGTTGATCAAAGAATTCCTTGTATCTATGCAGCATTGGATAACAAACATGCAGGCCATCAGGCATCTATCGTTGAGATGGATGGTAAGCTTTGTGATCAAATTGTTTCTATTTTGATTTACCATGGATCTAATTATAGTTATGTTAGTCCTAACTTGGTGGATAAGTGTGATTTAAATAAAGAAGTGCATGCAAAGTCTTGGTTAGTGGAGCTGGCTTTAGGTACAAAGAAGCGAGTTCACCATTGGGTAAGAAGTTGTGCATTTAATTTGAATGGTATGCCTATTGTAACACATTTCGATGTATTATCATTGGGATCATAGAATATGTTGTTGGGCATGGATTGGTTGTGCATTCATAGGACCACAGTGGATTATTATGACAAAGCCATTGAGTGTGTGAATGGAAATGGGGAACCAAGATTCTTACAAGGAAAGAAGAAATACACATCAATTAGGATGGTGACAACTATGCAGGAAAAACGTAGTCACATTAAATGGTGTGTATTATTTTCCATACATATCTCTAGTGAAAAAGGTAAGGAAATTGAGGATGAAGATGTTTTGAGCGGGTACCCAATTCTATAGTAGTTTTAGGATGTGTTTCCCAAAGATATTTTAGAGTTTCCAACTCACGGGGAAGTATACTTTTCTATTGAGTTGGTGCCAAGGGAATCTCCAACATCAAAAGCACCTTATAGGATGAGCACACCTAAGTTGGTAGACTTGAAGTTGCAGTTGAAGGAAATGTTGGACAAGGAAAACATTAGACCAAGTGTATCACCTTGGGGTGCACCGGTATTGTTTGTAAAGAAGAAGGATGGTACTCTCAAATTATGCATTGACTACAGGCAGTTAAATAAAGTGACCATCAAGAACTAGTAATCGTTATCGAGGATTAATGACTTGCTCGATCAATTGAAGGGAGCAACAACGTTCTTGAAGATTGATCTGAGATCCAGATATCATCAGGTACACATCAAATAGGAGGACATTTACAAGACAACGTTCTGAACCAGGTATGGTAATTATAAGTTTGTTGTAGTTCCATTCAATTTGGTTAATATTCCAGCTACATTTATGTGCTTGATGAATAGTGTGTTGTGTCTATATTTGGATAATTTTGTTATTATGTTCATTGATGACATATTGGTATATTCTAAAAAATGAGGAAGAGAATGCCGAGAATTTGGCAGCAACATTGAGGTTGTTGAGAGAGCACTAGTTATATGCTAAGCTTGGCAAGTGCATTATCTTTTAGGAGAAGGTACAATACTTGCGGCATGTTGTCTCCAAGGAGGGAATAACAATAGATCCAGAAAACATAAGAGTTATCATGGAGTAGGTAGCTCCTAGAAATGTGGATGACGTGAGATATTTCATGGGGTTTGTAGGATATTATAGGAGGTTCATCAGAAACTTATCACAGATAGCTTATCCTATTACATCATTGTAGAGGAAAGGTAAGAAGTTTGAATCGACAGAGGAGTGTGAGGCCAGTTTTGAGCGGCTTAAGAAATTGTTGACACATACACCAGTGTTAAAGATTGCAGTCCATACAAAGGTTTTTTAGTATGCACAAATGCTTTCAAAAGACGACTCGGTGGAGTCCTTATGAAGGAAGGAAAGGTGGTGTGTTATGAGTTATGGAAACTGAATGAGCACGAGCATAAATACCCCACACATGATCTTGAGTTGGCAGCGATCATACATGCATTGAAGATGTGGAGGCACTATCTTCTTGGTAGGAGATTTGTATTGATGAGTGATCATAGTGGGTTGAGATACTTGTTTTACCAGGCAAATTTGAATGCCAAATAAGGTATATAGTTGGCCACGATTAGTGAGTTTGACTTCGATATCAGGGACATCAAAGGAAATGAGAACATGGTGGAAGATGCTCTTAGTAGGTAGATACACATAAATCTCATAGCAGCTATGAGCTCATATGGGATAGACTTAAATGATAGGATCTTACAGGTAGGTCAGAAGGATGTCAGGTATATGGAGATTGTGTATAGGTTGCAGTAGAATATAAGTACATGTACAAGTAGTGGTACATGTACAAGTACAGGTGCAAATGCAAAGGACGTGGACTATTGTCTTATAGCAAATGGATTGGTCAAGTTTAGATACAGGATATATGTGCCAAACAACAGTGAGCTCAAGAAGGTGACCTTGAGGTAATTTCATGTAGAACAATATTCAGGTCACCCAGGGTATCAGAAGACTCTAACAACAATGAATAAATTCTATTATTGGCCAAAACTGAAAAAGGATGTAGCAGAGTTTGTGGCTAGGTGTTTTTATTGTCAGTGGGTGAATGAAAAGTATAAGCATACAAGTGGACTGCTACAGCTGATCACAATTCCAAAATGGAAATGGGAGGTCATTTCCATGGATTTTATCACAGGTTTCCGAGGACAGTGAGACAACACGATTCCATCACGGTTGTTGTGGATAGGTTGACAAAGGTTGCAAACTTCATTCCAGTGAAGTGTACATTCTTAGCAAGCGGTGTAGCACATGTTTTCATCATATATGTGGTTATATTGCATGGAGTTAAAAAGAAGATTGTGTCAAACAAGGATGTGAACTTCACTTCCAAGTTTTGGAAGGAGTTATTTGTAGGTTTGGGTAAAGAACTGACCGTCAGTACAACTTATCATCCATAGACATATGGATAGACTGATAGGGTCAACAGGATATTAGAGGACATGTTGAGGATTTACGTGATGCATAAAAAATGAAAGTGGAAAGAGTATCTTCCACTAGCAGATTTCTCTTACAACAATGGGTATCAGGAATATTTGAAGATGAGTCAGTTCGAGGCATTGTATGGGTAGAGTTGCAATACTCCCATCAGTTGGAGTGATCCCATGAACAGGGTGTTGATTGGACCAGACATGTTGACATAAATGGAATAGGAAATGCAGGTAATCAAGAAGAATTTGAAAGAAAAAAATGATGGGAAGGAGAGATATGTAGGTCGAAACAGGTTGTTCAAGGAGTTCTAGGTTGGGGAATAAGCTTACTTGTGCATCGAACTGAAGAAGAGCTCCTTGCAAATTGGATCATGTGCCAAGACGGCACCCCATTTTTGTGGACATTTTAAGATTATTGAGAGGATTGGGCCAATAGCCTAGCAACTTGCACAACCTCTGATAGTGAAATTCCATGATGCTTTCCATGTGTCATTACTTAAGAAGTATGTTAAAGATGTTGATCATGTGATTGACTGGTCTGTATTGCAGGTGGAACTAGATGGAGAATTCCAGTCGGAGCCTTAGTGTATATTGTAGAGAAAGGTGCTCATGATTTGTAACCGATAAATCGTGCAAGTTTAAGTGAAGTGGGAGCACTTTAGGCCCAATGAAGCTACATGGGAGATGGTGAATTAGATAAGGGCTATGTATCTTTCATTGTTTGCTGGTTGAGGTAAAGAAATTTTGGTATGATGTTTAGTATATGTTTTGATGTGATGTTTTGATATATGTACATATGTATATGGATGTAAATACCACCATGAGCTAATTTATAAAGCTCCCATAAGCGGTATGGGTGTCATGTCATTGTGATGTTATGCTTGTTATGTGGTCATGTCAGTTTTCTTTTAGCAGGGTGATCATTGTAAATACTGCATCGAGCTATGTTATAAACCTCCATGAGCAGTATGATTATTTTTCGGTGGTTTTTCTGAGGTATATGTGTGGTTGAACACCGAGGACAGTGTCCCTCAAGGGGAGGGGGGGCTTCTGTAACAACCATGGTGAAAATTCCATGTAATAAAAGTTAATAAAGGAAAAATAATAACCACAGTTGATGGGATACTTATTCTGAGTTGAATGTTGGGCAAGACATGCTAGTGTGGGTGTTAATTGGTTTGTTATGGCTAAAGAAATTGGCAAAGGAAATTGATAAGGCTTTGGAAAGGAAAAATGGATTTTTTGGCACATTTATTTATGAAAATAATGGAAATTAGGAGAAAAGGAAGGTGTAAGGTCACAAGTTGCATGTAAGGTGGAAAATGAAGTAAAATAATGGAAAATGAAGAAAATAGAGGCCTAATTGATAAAAAAGGCTTATGAGGATCAATTGGTAACTTTTTGTCGGTTCATTTTTGGAGCTCTCTCATTATTCTCTCTCTCTCTCTCACTCTTGGACACAGAATTTTCTTGGAGCACTTTGGCATTGGATCAAGAAAGGAAAAGAAGGAAAGAGGAAGGAAGGAGCAAGCAAGGAAGAGTAGGATCAAGAAACTACACCAATATTCTTTGAAGGTGTCGATTTGAATGTGTGATTCCCTTGCTAGATTTGGCATGCATGGTATTTCATGTTGTTCTTTTGTTGTTATGGCATGTGCTTTTCTAGGTGTGACAGTGTTTTCAGTCTAGCCTTGCCATTTTCGGATAGACATGGTGTGATGGGGTTTTCATGTTTTGCTTGAGATGGATTGCCGGATGGATTCAAATCTGAGTGAGGTAGATCTCTGAATGATAAAATGCATGGCCTAATAACCCCTGAACCAGATTGTGGGTTGCGGTAAAGCTAGATTTTTTATTGCCTCGGTGGGCCTAGGAATTATTGACCAGTGAATGACAGGATATACGGTAAGTCTTAGAGGTGGGTGCTCCCCATCATGCCAAGTAATATCAGAATGGTATCTGTGGTAAATCATGGAGAGTGAGTCTCGGTTAATGGCCTAATGATCCACTATGGATTGCAGTAAAGCCTAAGAAACTAGGAGATAGAAAAATTCCTCACAGTGTAGGTGGAGAAATCTAGTGGCATCCATGCTTGTTTGGCCTAGTGATCTGATGGAGATCATGGTAAAGCCTGTTATTACACATTTATTGTGTTGGCCTAGTTATCCAAGATGGATTACGATAAATCTTGGTTTCTATTGATGAGGGTGAGGTGGTTTAGCCTCGGGATGCCCTGGTTGGTTCTTTTGGTCTGAGTCCCACATTCAGGCTTGGAATACAACACTGGGATGAATGGTTGAAGAGAGATTTGGCTTAACCATTCTATGGTTGGGTGGAATGTGGTAGTCCCATCCTGGGTTGGATTTTGCATTCATTAATAAGAGGTTCTCTTCTTGATATCTCATGTAAACATGTACTAGTTTATATGTGGATTTTATGGTTGATGTATCCTTGATATTTCTGTTGTTATTATGTTGGTTATAATCATGCATTATTACAGTGATGATGTATGGCCTTCCTCATGTTTTGATATGTAAATGAATGAAAAATGTATCCATGACCTAATTGATGATAATGCAGCTAATGATATATAAGGGAACAATGTTTCTTAGTGATTCTCAGATAAATACGAGACCCCTATGCTTAAGTATGTTGTTTACACCTGTAGATTACATATTTGTGATATGTTTGAAAAAATTCATGTCATGGCTAGTAGGGTCCAGTCAATCCCTTGTTTTCCTTTTGTTCTGAAGGTGTCATTTAATTATGGGCAGTAACCTAGGCTCTAGGCCTAAAAACGTGGCTCAAATCCTGGGGACGTTGGCACAACACTGAGAAAAATAGTCCCTGGACACTGACATGCCATTTTTTTGGAGTGTCCAGAGCCCTCTAGATGATGGCATGCCCATAGCATGGGAGAGTACGAAAGTTAATTGGTCTAAAAACTCAGTGGGACCCAGGGGTTGGTTGCCAGAAATGTTGGGATGGTTCCTGGGAGTCCTCATGCTAGTGTGGAAGGTTTGTATGTTGTGTTTCTGTTGATTCCACTTCCTTAGTGTCACATAGGAGCTCGAATCCATCATACTATCCTCTCGTCAGATGTTTACCCTGGTTGGTCAATTACTTGGGTAGATGTAGGAGGAGGGTGTCACATAGAGGAATCGATAATTAGGCTGGTCTCATACTCACCTGACACAATGTTGACTCTAATCACTACCACTATAACCTCTAGGTGTCTATATATTCCCCTTCCATAGGCATAGGTGAATCAAGAGGATTTGAACCTCAAACTTCCTTACACATAAAACTTCATTTTCACAACCATCCCCAATTGAGCTCCCCCTAGGGCCTAGTTCTAGTGAGTCCATATTATTCAAAATAGTTTTTTATATTCTCTTTTGCCTCTAAAGATACAATCATTGGAGTGATTTTCCTAGGAAAATAGATATAACATTAAACAACCAATTACTTTTACAAGCAAGAATCTCAGGGATTCAAAGCTAAAGTATACAACTATGGCGAAACAAGCATATGTATTGGTCAAATCCTCAAAGAATTTTAGAATTGTATCTTCCTCATTTGGTAGTAAAGGATGTCTTGGCTCAAGAGGATTGTCTACATCCAAGGAAACCTTTGTTCAAATATTTAAGAATGTGACTTGGAAATAAGACCAACAAAGAGAGTAAATGGACCTAAACTAGTGATAATGTGGGCTACATGGAACAAAAATATTTGGGCGTAAATAATGTTGATACAATATTTGTTGTTCTTGAAAGTTTGAAAGTGTGGATTAATATTTTGAGGTAATCTACTTTCTAAGGAATCTTTCATGTTTAGATCACTCTAGAAGAGCTCTAAATTTAGAGGAGAGCTCTAAATTTAATGGGTATGAGAAATTACCAATAAATTTTGGAGTTAGAAATAGGTGATAGGGGGAATGTCAAATTATCAAATACCCTAGATATAAAATTTGAGTGGAAGTTGTGTTGTATGTTTCGGGAATGACCAAAAAATTGACTTTTGTTGCAACCTTGGAAGATAAGGGTTACATTGTGACCTTTGAGGATGGAAAGGTGTACATTTGGCCTAAAGATTCCAAGAAAATGAAAGTGATAAGAGTTATAAAGAGTAATTTCCCGTTAATATTAGTAATTTATACCTTTTACATATCTTCTTTGCAAGGATTTTTAGTGATAACTATAACAATATATTGTAGCCATTTAATCACTAATATTTTCCAATTCCATGTACATGAAGTTCAATCGATTGTAGGAAAATGACTCAATAATAGTTGGTAGCTACAACATCGTATCTCTTCGTCTACTGTATTATTCATGTGTTGTGATGATAAAAAAGGAGTTATACTACTCGACCTACAAAACCCTTTTACATTGGCATGGTACCACTAATATATATATATAATTAACATTTACATAAAATAATGCACCCTTGTTCTCGAAAAGTTTGAAAATGTGGATTAGTATTTTGATGTCATTTAGGTTTTAAAGAATATTTAATGTTTAAATCACTCCAGGAGAACTCTAAATTTAATGGCCTTGAGAAGTTATTGGTAATGTCTAGAATTAGAGATAGGTGATAGTGGGGTATGTTGAATTATCGAACACCCTAGGTATAAAATGTGAGGGGGTGGGGTTTGGACATGAGCAGTTATGGTTCATTTTGTCAATTTGGTTAGATTTGGTCAAGGGAAATCCCAAGTCAAGGTTTAAGGAGGGATTGTTAAGTAAAACTTCACTAGATGAAAGAGTCAAAGTTTCTCGATAGAAAATAATGAATCCTTTGAAATGCTTGGGAATACTTCGTTGTAATATGTTAGAGATGTGAGCAGTGAAGGTTCACTCGCTTGACTTGGCTAAGTTTGGCCAAGAGACATTAATTGAATATTATGATAGCTAGTGTTTCTATACATTGAAGTTTTCCATGATAAACATTTTGTTTATGTGTTTTTGTTGCTAGTTAATTTTCTCTTGGTAAATTTATCTCTTTGAAGAAAAGACACGAATAAGTTATGTGTTAGTCTTATTGGAATAAGTAGATGGAGATTGGAGATTGTATGAACCGATGAACCAAATGGGAACAAAAGAAGGGTCTTGAAATTACAAAATTACGGGGAAATTTTGCTAGGGTGTGTACCCTTATAACGCCAATTAATGTTTAAGGGTCATAATCGTAATCACATATATTGTTAAATTCAAATTATATTTAAGATTCATATTCTTAATTACATATATTTTTTGAAATAATTAATAAAAAATATCTAAAGATATTTTTTTATTTATGATACTTTGTTTTTATAACACAAGGAGTAGTTGATATATTTATTACTATAAATGTGTTTTTTACTTAATATAATATAAAAAATAATCAAATTTTAAAGAAAATGAAAATTAATATGATAAAATTCACATAATTTATAATGGTAAAATTCAAATTTCGTTTTACTGTTTTCAGGTTTTGAAATGCATTTGCCGGTTGCTATATATGACTCTACCCAAACAATTGCGAGCGAATTTTCCGAGTGGAGGTGATTGCAATCTCTTTGGCTCTTGGCTTGGAGGGGAGCAAGAACCCTTTCTTTGGTCGCTACACTGTCTGTAGTTCGTGGATAGTCCCAGTGTCCCCTTTCAATGAGATTCGAGACTAGAACCCATGACCAGGGGCAAGTGGGTCGAAGCTGGGTGTCCGAACGCGTGAATCGTCTCACACTCGTCGTTGGATTTTGGATATCTAAGCCACGAAGGATGGAGCTCTATTATTGATAATAAGTGCCTGCCCTGAGAATTTCTTTTTGAAACAAGAAAAATGGCCATGGGAGGGTGGATCTGCAGAGAGTTATAGGAATTTCTATTTGAAACAAGAAAAACGACCATGGTAAAACTATACATTGTGCATCGTATTAAGATCGTTTTCAATATCCATTGAACTCCAATGGCGCATCATGTGACATACACACCTCATCACGAATACTCTACTTCTTCCTCCTATGGCACATTCATTAGCATTCTCGATTACAATTATTGTGGCCGGGATGCGAACACCTTCGCTACAAAACTTTATAGTTGCCTTAGATCCCGTAACTTGTAGATGTATTTGGACAAACCAGACTTCTTGTTTGAGGGAGAGATTCCGTCTGAAATAGAAGACGTTATTTTAGCCGCCTTTGTTCAATTCATTATTGTTACTCCAAATTATTTGCAATCAAAATGGTGCCCGGATGTGCTCGTTCTCATGATTAAGTCAAGGACCACCATTTTTCTTGTTTATTACTAATTCAAGCCTAATGACTTCAGAGGGACTGACAAAAACAATAATGGATCCTGCGCTAAAGCCTTGTGACATTATGAAAAGCAAAACCTATATGATCCACAAAATATTAAGCAGTGGAGAGATTTCATATGCCATATTTCAGAAATAAGCAGTTTCATCATGGACGAGAATCATATGTGAGAATTTCACACTATCTGAATCCATTTTATTTTTCAATTTAGTTTGAATCTTAGGTACATATATGTAGTTTCTCATTTTTAACTGTTTAATTTACTATATAAATGAATGGACGAGAATCATATGTGAGAATTTCACACTATCTGAATCCATTTCATTTTTCAATTTAGTTTGAATCATAGGTACATGATAGGTAATTTTTACTGTTTATTTTACTCTATAAATGAATGGATATGCAGGGATGAAGAGGTGATTTTGAATAAGGTCATAAATGTGTATTAAAAGACTTTCATTATGGTCCCTCTTACGATTTATTTCTAAATCATCACAGGTTTGATGTGAAAAAGATCTTCGTCAACCCTCTCTACAACGGCCTTGTTTCATGTGGATTTGGATTTTTTCTGCACAAATTGGAAATGGAATGGGAATTCAAGATTACTCCCCAAATAGAGCTTACTATTCAACTAGCCCATCTCAATATTGTTATTCTTTCTCCTATATATATGTACAATTTGAGTGGTGTCTAGAGGAGCTCGCCCTCATGGTGAGATTGGTGATGGATAGGCAGAGGAAGAAAGGCACAAATTAGCACAAACACACAAACACTATGGGTTTTTCCTCTTATATTGATCACATAAACTTGATTTGATTACAATGAACCCAACATGGGGTATTTATAATTTTTAACTCACAACTGAACCAATGCTAACTTCAACATGCAAACTCACTCTATATTTGATTTTACCAAACATACAATTGAAATCAAACTCACTCACACTTGACTTAGTTAACTCTAACTCTAAATTTAGACTACTATGCATGCAAGCGTAATTATAATTTCCAACACTCACCTTGATTGCGACGGTATGACTAAAAAGAACTCAAACATGACTCAACTCTGTATGTTAGGCTTACAATAGAAATTGATTCAATCATCACTCAAACATGTATGTTGGTTTAAGTCTCAACTAGGCTTATAATGACTCAATATATTTTTACAATTTTGCATTTTCTTTTTGTTTCTTCGAGATTCTATATCCTTGAAATTGCTTCATTCTCTATTGCACATGGAAATTGCTTCATTCTCCATTGCACATTCTTGTTATAGGCTCCATTTTTCTTTTATTGCTGTTATTGCAATTTTTTTTTGACTTTTCTTATATTTGTTTTGAATCTGTCTTCAACAACTTCCTCTTCAATAATTATTTCACTCATGGACATCTACCACAACTCTTCATCTTCAAATTGTGTTATTTTCTCTTCTTCTTACACATCATATTTCTGATCTTCTTTCTTCCATATTTCTTGATAACAAAATTTGATTTCTTCTTGGCTTTATTGTTGCAAAATTGTTTCAATGCTTTCATCTTTGCCTTCACAAATTTTCATCTCTTTCTCTTCGCTTTCATCATCAGAGACTTTTGTTTTTTCCTATACTCTGCACACTCAAGATCAATGTCATAAGGCATTTCACCCGTAAAATATGTTTTAAATTTTTAAATGACCGTTTATGGTGAAGTGTGTTGAAATGTGAAGAAGTTATTAATCCCTTATCTCGCACCATTCCATTAGCCGAAGTTTCTTTCTCTTGGAAAGGATATACTATAGTTTCGGAATGGTAATGTTGATCAAATACAGAGTGGTCTTGTTGAGCAAACCAACATTAATTTGGAATCTTTGCCAGGATGATTTTCGGGATCTCTGCATGGTCTCCTTGTGTTTCCTCCCTTTCGTCTTCGGATTCCAACAGTAGCAAACCCAACGATTGTGGGCTTGATTTCTCTGTGTAATCGAGTTCATGAATCAATCAAGTGTTGTTGTGTGATCGTAGAATTCTTCAATTCTTTGATCATCCGAGACAGTAAAACCATTGACACGCTGCATGATGGTTTGATCAGAAGAAACGTCTTCAAACTCATTGGCCTCTGAAGCTAATGTACCTAGTCCCTTGCAGAAACCTTGCAACACAAAATCTGTTAAAAAATCGGATGGAGGCAAAATCAGAGTATAGGCTAGAGACGATAGCTCGTTCAAATCTGGCAAAATTTGGGCTAAAAGAGATGCATCTGCTCCAAGATAATAAGAATATGGAGATCTCTCCAATGCTAACGACGACATAGAGATGGTAGAGATTCTACTTTAAAAAATTAAGGACATTTTGCCCGGTAAAATGCCCTATGATTGGGAAAAATGCCAAATTCCAACCTTGTGGCCACTGTGTCAAGGAAAACAACGGCGCACGAGAGAAGACAATGAAGTGGTGGTTGTATGCAAGTTGGGTTTCGAACTTTCCATGAAACCAGGTGTGTTATAGGAATAGCCCTGAAACCAAATGCTAATACAATAGAGGCATTTTGTATGATTCTAAAGGTTCTGCATGCAGGGGTGGGTTCTTTGTATCAAGAAGTAAAACAATCGACCCAAATTAATATCATTATTGCTGACATTGCTTGTTCCATGAATTCCTTGGGTTTCTTTTAATATTCTATTGACTCCATTGGTTATGGATGCATTTACTTATCATTTACCTATCCATTATCATTGTTGCCCTTAATTATTGGTTTGGAAAATTCCAATCTATGGAATGTTTGGATTATATATTTGAATTACTGTAAATGTAATTCATATATTTTTAATGTTTAACAAAAGGGAACTACCCACAATGATTTGTACCATTTTTTAACAGCTTTTTGTTTTTGCATATTGTGGGAAAGTGGGCAGTGAAGCTCTTTATAACTGTGGTAGACTCTATTGCTTGAGCACCTCACTAATTATGGGATACCCATTGTTTTAAATACAACTGTAGTAGACTCTATTGCTTGATCACTTCAATAATCAACTTACTTTGCAATCCTTGGATATATGCCTTCACATTTATTTTTCCGAGGACAAACTTTGTTGGAGTTCTCAATTTGTGATGGCCTCAATATTCAGGTACTCATTCTTTTATAAGTATATAGATATATATCAATTTTTTATAATTCTATACTGGTAAAATAATTAGTTATAGTTGTTGTACCATATTTTTTAGCTTGCACTTTATTGGTAAATGGAGAGTGAAACACACTACAATTGTTGCATACTTTGTTCCTTAATCATCTCTCTAATCATGGATACTAATTTCCTTAAATATAATTATAGGATAACTTTGTTTCAAAAATTCTATTTTGCAAGTCTTGCTTATACTTCTCCACATTTACTTTTGCAATAGTGAACCTTATTTCAGTTTTCAATTTATGGTAGGCCACTTTAGCATTGGTGAACCTTGTTTAAGTTCTCAATTTATGGTAGGCCACAACATTCACAGACCCATGCTTCTATATATATATATAGAAAGATATTGATTTTTGATAATTCAATACCGTTAAAAGAATTAGTCACTATAGTTGATGAATAATTTAGGGCTCATTCGTCCATCTTCTTTTCTATTTGAGAACATTGTAATAGATTTATTGTTAGTAAATAAATTATGAGTTGAATATAAACAAAAATGAGTTACTTGGGCCAACCCCACTACATTAGTCATCCACCATACCTCACACTCCACTACATTAGTCATCCACCATCCCTCACACCCTCTTGACTACTCGAGCTACTGAGTTGTTAATATTGGCAACATTGGTTGCCACCTTGAGACCAAAACTGTGCACTTTCGCTTCTTGTCATTGTGGCACATTGATCTCTTTCTTTGGTGTTGAAGAAATCAATTGTATATACGATAATAATGTAGATATCTTACCTTGGAATTTTTTTTGACAAAACCATCTAGGAATTGCTTTGTTTGGCTCTTTTTATGCTTTGGCAATTATTACAAATACAAGCTATAAACTTGTAGATAAAGTTTGTACATATTTTTACTCCTAGGCTTTACATTTTTAGTCTTTCTCTATTTGATTTTGTGCCACAAGTATTGTAAGATTTAGATTTTTCATGGGTAAAACTATTTAGGCCCCTTTTGACCTTGATTGATTTGTTGATGTGACTTGAGGTGCATGTTATATATGAATGTTCTGGCATGCCCGAGTAAGGACAATAAGTTATGGAGATTTTATTGTGTCCGTTCATGAAATTTCAAACTAAGATTCATGATTCAATAAGCCTTTTGTGTGTTATGGCCATTTTGTTTCTTTGCTTATAATAAATATGTGAAATTTTTAAAAATAATTGTAATATTTAAGGGTAATATTTTAATCAAATCTTCATTGGTGAAGGATTAATTTATTATTAAAACATCACTCTTCAAAGGCAAAATTTTGAACATAACGTTCTTTGATGGGCAACTTAAAACGCAAAACATCAAAAAAAAAATGGAAAGAAGAATCCAAATTCTAACCTTGGCCGCGCCACTCCAAACAATGAATATCCGATTAGGCTGCTGACCTATTCCTCTCTTTAAGGCGACAGTTAAAATTGAAAAATTGATTGCTCGACTCCTGGTTATGGCAGTGATTGCGGTGCTTCTTTCCACGACACCTTCTCCAAGCAACTGTGCAGGCTAGTGCTCATTCACCCATGCAGCTATGGAAACAAATTTTGACTCTTATTACTCATACAGTGTGGCTCTACAAGCTGCTGCGGCAGACTCTAGCTCCTTAGATCGTCTGGCTCTGATATCAATCTGTAGGATAGGTAGAGGAGGATAAGCAGAAGTTGACCTGCACACACAAATAATATGAATTGTTGTTGTTTTTATTGATCACACAAATATGATTGGATTACATGGGGTATTTATATTTAATACACGACTCGACTCAAAGATGCTAACTTCAACATGTAAATACACTCTATATATATTTGACTTTACCAAATATAAAATTGAACCAGATCTAGCTTACACTTGACTCAGTTGCCTCAAACTCTAAATTTAAATTACTCTGCACAATTTCCAGCAATTAGGGATTACAATTCTTCCCATTTTATTTAATGTCTGGCATTCTGATTTGCAAATCCCAGACGATGGAGTGTATGCTAAAGATTTGTTCGAGCACCCAAAAAAAAGGTCGATGGGACTCTAGGAGAGAGTTCAGGTTTGGAGAAACACACACTTGTTGAGTTATTTCTGGCTAGTTATCTTACTCTTTCGATTGAATATTCAGGAACGAGATTTTGGCTAAAATTGTGGCAAGAGTGAAGCGAATTTTTGCAAAGCGTGCTGAAAAGTGTTGTCAAAGAAGATATTCCAAAAGGATATTGGAGGGAAGGAAAATATCGGTCATCTTTAATTAGATTGAGAATTCCTGAAATAATTAGGGAGGGCCATTATTTGATGATGACATCGCCCATGTCTATTGCATCTCAGAATAATATTTCAGGAATCCATAATGGACTTAAGCTCAGGGAAAAAGGGGAAATGCCAAGAACGACTTTTCACAGATGAGCAAATTTCTTACCTCCTAATTGAACCCATTGTCATGGTCAGGGTTTTGAGAATTGAAATCAATTAAGCAAGTGCTCACATCTTTTGGAAGGGGAGCAATTAAGAAAGCAAATAAGAAAAGTAAAGGAGAAATTAAAATCGAAGCAATTAGGAGCGCACCTAATAACAAAGCAAAACTTAATAGCGCAACAATCAATATTGGAGCAGCTATTAGAATGCTGGAAATCGAGATTAAGTAAGAACAATCCAGAAGGAATCAAAAGAGGCTCGAAAGGCTGTTGAAAAGTTGCGACATGAGCAAGTGAACCAGTTGCAGCAATAAAGTATTTTCTGCATTTCTATTCTCGATTTTGAATTTTTGATATATGTGTGTATTATGTTTAATATAGAACAATAATCTTGAAGTTTTGAAATATCTATATATTAATTTACTTTGGTATATGGAGGAACGAGTAACTATGCTATTCTCGCTTTTGGGTGAAGTGTTAGAAGTATGTTCCTTTGGTAGGTAAGATGAATTGGGGTTTGGACCTCAAAATTTCTTGCACATAATATTAATGATTAATTTATGAAAAAAATCTATTAAATGAGAGAATAGCTCAGTGTTAAAGGACGTAAAATTTAATAACTAAGCCTTAAAGGAAGTAAGTAAATTAAGAGGAAAGGAAATATTAACGTGTAATTATTTTGATGAAAAAGAATAGAAATATTGCTTCGAAGGACGACCATTACATAAAAATCACTTTCTTAATTTCAAGGATTCTGAATTTCAGATTCTCTTACACAAAAGCCTGGGTGGAATTCTGCCTGCAACTCCCTTTATGGCGTCTTTTAATTGATATTTTAGCCTCTAAATCAATTATTTATTATTCTAATAACAGATATTAAGCTTCCAATGTTGTTGTCAGATTCTGAATTCACTCCGAGGGACGCCATTTATCTTCCCCTCACTCTCACATGTCAATGTTATATTTCTTTCACCATTTGTGGCGTCTCCACCACCTGCAGCCTGATTACCTAAATTTCAGTTATTGTTATATTTATTTATGGTTGGCTGGAATAATTTCTTATTCTCGTTTGAAGTATCCATCATTACATTATGTCTCTCAATTGAATTATTATTACAGTTGTTAATTCGAGTTTGAAATGGTTATCGAAATGAAATTTGTTAAGTGAGTCATCCGCTTACTTTTGTAATTACAAATATCTGTTTTATGTTTGGATATAATTTAGTCTGGTATACATCAATTCAAGATGGATATGAATGTGCATGGTAAGAAATTGTTGGTTTTCTTTAATAGTCCTAGTTAAGTGACTCCTCTGAAACGCCTAAATGCCTCACGGAACACTCGAATGCGTAAAATCATAATCATAATTTATTCTAAATCATGTTCATAAAATTTGATTTACTCAAATGCTTTTTGATAGGATTTCAGGAATCATAGACAAACACAGAGCAAAGAATCTATTTGACCCATCATAAAAAAATGCATGTGACAGCAAGGACTATCGAAACGAGAATACAATTGCAAGTTCAAATGAATTTCTCATTAAAAATTCCAAATAAAATGTCTTTCTAAGCCTGAAGAGTTGGCCAAATTTAGGGAGTCAAATTAATTCAAGTCAAGTTGAGTTAAGTCATAGTCTAATTTAGTGTGTGGTTGCATGTCAAATTATTTTGGATGAGTCGCTACTCGAAAAGGTTTAAATACTTTTCAGCGGGTTCATTATCATCAACTTTTGTGTGATCAATAGAAGAGCCGCAACTTGTGTGTTTTTTGTGTGAAATTTATGTTTTAGCGCCTCTCCCTTTCCAACAAAATGGTATCAGAGCGAGATTACAAAGAGTTAGGGAGAACGAATTAGCAACAGTCCTTATGAGAAGAGATTTTTTTTCTTTTCTTGGTTAATGCTATAACGCACCTTGTAGGTTGTACACATAGTGTTATAACACATGTGGGTGTCAACAAGAACTGCGTTACCAGAGGTAAACTTACCACACTTCGGCAGCACGCAGGTTCCTTGAGGTTTCAAAGCGTTATAGCACTAATGTGGTTCTCCTTATCATTGGAAGCATTATCATGCGGCCTCACTACGTTCATTAGAGGAATTTTGAGGTCTAAAATGAGCCTCCTAAGAAAAATGTACAACCAAAATAAAATTCATAAGGAGGAGTAGGATTCAAGATGATGATGTCAACCATAGGGGATGATTCACCATTTTTGGAGTAAAAAATTAAAAATATTAAAAAATAATAAAATAATAAAACTAATTTTTCAACTCGTATTTTCAACTTATCTCCCTAAGGTTTTACTCAAATTTCGAGCAGGAGTACTCATTGGATGAAAAATTTAATTCCTCATCCAAGGAGTATCCATGTTGCATACTTTCAATGGACCCTGCTATATGAAAAATGAGAAATAAATGAACAAATGTGATTGCAATCACGTTTTTCATGTATTTCTCAATTTTTGTGTAGTAGGGTCCATTGAAAGTATGCAACATGGGTATTCCTTTGATGAGGAATCAAATTTTGCATCCAACGAATGTTTCCTCTCGAAATGTGTGTAAACCCATAGAGATATAAGTTGAAAATACGAGTTGATTTTTTTCTTTTTGTTTTTTTCCTCTAAACTTTGATGATGTAATCTAATCTTATTTTATTATTTCCACTATTATTTTATAATTTCCTTAAGAGGTCCATTTTAGACCTCAAAATTCCCCTAATGGCACACTACGTTAGCAAATTCAAATTTCAAAGTTCTCAATTAAAGTATTTTTAAGACTTTATATAACGTGAAGGTTTATATATGAGGTTTAAAAGTAATTCTTAAAGTTTTTTGAGATATATTTTAAAATGTTTTTTTCTTTTTTTAAGTTTCCTTTTATTATTAAGAGGTTTCTCCAATATATTTGAAGTGGGCCCCTAATAAAGTGGTTTTGGAAAAAAAAATTATATATAAAAAGTTTATATATATATATATAAAGTTTTTTTGAAATAGAATTTATTGAAAAGGGCTTATAAAGTTCTCTAGAAAAAGAGGGTTTTATTATTTGAAGAGTATTTTTTGAAGAAATATGGCTTTCTCAAAGTTCCAGCTCTAGTTTTCACCGTTTACAGGAAAGGATTATGATGTGTGGGCCATTAATATGGCGACCACGTTGCATGATCATGATGTTTGGGATCATATCCAGTTTGGGTTTTCAGAACCTAAAGATGAAAAAAAAGAACAAGCCCTCACTAATGAAAAGAGAGAATTATGGAAGAAAGACAAAAAGAAGAATGCATAAGCATTGCAACTTATCCAGCAGGGAGTGGACTGAGCATTGTTCCAAAATATTATGATCATGTATTCAACAAAGATAACATGGGAGACCTTGGCGACAAGCTATAAAAGTATGGCCAAAGTCAATATTGTTATGTTTCAAAATACTAAGAGAGATTTTGAAAGTCTGCATATGAAGGAGACAAAGGACATTGATTCTTTCATGAATCGGGTCATGACTATTATAAATCAGTTAAAAATTTATGGTGAAGAAATTAAATATCAAACAGTGGTTGAGAAGGTCCTCAGATCTTTGTCTACCAAATTTTATGTTGTGGTGGAAGCCATAGAAGAAGCCAAAGATTTGAAATCATTAACAATTCATGAGTTGATGGGATCACTTCTATCACATGAGGCAAGGATAGACAGAAATAAGGATTCCACTTTAGAACCCACTTTCAAAAGTTAGGTTTCTATTTAAAGAGAAAGAGGTTGAGGCAGAACTAGATCGAGAGACATAGGACGAAGTGGAAGACATGGTGGTCAAAGAGATGGCTTAGAAGAGCATGAACATGAAAGTGGAAGCAACAACAGAAGCTTCAAGAATAATCAAAGAGTTGACAAATCAAAGGTGAGATGTTATTATTGTAATAAATTTGGTCACTATGCTCGTGATTGCATGAAGAGGTTAGTTGATCAAGGGAACGAAATAGCTAATGTCACTATAGAGAGTACTAACTCCATGTTCCTAGATTCCATACCATGCATGAACCTTTTGATAATGTGTGGCTATTAGATAGTGGTTGTAGTAACCACATGACATGCAACAAGAATTTGGTTACAAATTTGGATCAATCTGTGAATACAAAAATAAAGTTGGGGACTGACAAGACTATGGATGTAGATGGAAAAGGAGTGGTCAACATTCCAACCAAGCAAGGGAGTTGAAGACAATCTCGGAGGTATAGTATGTCCCTAGTCTCAAATATAATTTGGTACGTGTTAGTCAATTAACACAGAAAGGAACAAAGTTATATTTCAAGGACAAGAGTGTGTTATATATGACAAGCCCCCAAGCAAGTAGCTGATAGAAAAGGTGTAGATGATGAGGAACATATTCTTTCCTCTAGTTATGAGTTACAGTAATCAGGTCAGTTCTTTTGCAGTTTCATGTTATAATGATTATTGGTTATGGAACTTTCATTTCAGACACTTTCACTTTTTGGTTTAATATTGTTATAGCAGAAATAGATGTCCAGAGGATTACCTCCCATCAAAGAACCTTCTAGTACTTGTGAGTGTTGCATCTTAGGAAAGCAACATCGTGAAAGTTTTCCAAAGGGAGTTGCATATAGAGAAAATCAACCTCTTGAGCTAGTGCATATAGACTTGTGTGGACCTATGAGGACACAGTCAATTGGTGGAAGTTGTTACTTCTTCACTTTCATTGATGACTATAGAAGAAAGACTTGGGTTTACTTCTTGAAGCAGAAGTCTGAAACTTTTGCAAATTTCAAATAATTCAAATCCTTAGTAGAGAACCAAATTGATCGAAAAATCAAGGTATTAGGTCAGATTATGGTGGAGAATATGATTCAAAGGCATTCCATGATTACTGCAAAAAACATGGAATCAAAAGACAATTTACAACTAGGTACACACCACAATGGAATGGTGTAGCAGAGAGAAAGAACATAACCATTATGAACATGGAAAGGAGCATGTTTAAAGAAAGAAACTTGTCTAATGAGTATTGGGCAGAAGCAGTTTCATGTGTTGTTTATGTGATAAATAGATCTTCTACAAAGAGTGTGATGAACAAAGTACCAGAAGAACCATAGTCAGGTATGTCTTGAAGTGTATCTCATCTTAGAGTATTTGGATGGGTAGCTTATGCACATGTGCCTAAAGAGATAAGAGGAAAATTGGATGATAAAAGAAAAAAATGCATATTTACTGGTTATAGTGAGTAATCAAAAGCTTGCAAATTGTATAACCCAGTCACCAAGAAGACCATAATTAGCAGAGATGTTTTGTTCAAAGAACAAGAGTTGTGGAATGGTAGTATAAACAAAACAGTTGATGCACAAGTGCCACTGATGGAAGAAGATGATGTAGCACAAAAGGAGTAGCAAGAATCACAGGTGAAGACACCAAATAGAGACACACCAACCAGGACTCCAAGATTTTATGAGCAGCCTGGATCTTCAAACATATCAACAGACTAGAATTCTCCCAGCAATCAATGAGGTGATGAATCAAGCAATGGTAAGAGAAATATGAGAAGTCTGAAAGATATTTATGATTATTTGGATGTTAGTTCAAAATTTTCATTATTGTCATT
Source organism: Pinus tabuliformis (assembly GCA_031772625.1). Lineage (NCBI taxonomy): Eukaryota > Viridiplantae > Streptophyta > Pinopsida > Pinales > Pinaceae > Pinus > Pinus tabuliformis. The sequence goes on from CM062806.1 coordinate 724,332,999, forward strand.
CCAAACTTCTTCGTTTGAAGAAGCTATTAGAGTTGAAAATTGGGTGCAAGCCATGGATGAAGAAATTGAAGCTATTGAAAAGAATGATACATGGGATTTGGTTGATTTTCCAAAGGATAAAAATCTCATTGGTGTGAAATGGGTGTACAAGACAAAGTTGAATGAGAAAGATGAAATTGACAGATTTAAAGCACAACTTGTAGCAAAAGGATTCTCGTGGCAATCGAGAATAGAGTTTGGAGAAACGTTTGCTTCGGTAGCCCGATTGGATATTGCAAGAGCAGTTCTAGCCAAAGCAACTCAGAACAAGTGGAAAGTATATCAGATGGATGTGAAATCATCCTTCTTGAATGGAATTCTCGAAGAAGAAATCTATGTGAAACAACCTCCAGGATATGAAGTTGAAGGTAAAAAAGATAAAGTTTACAGGTTGAATAAAGCGCTCCATGGACTCAAGAAAGTGCCTAGAGCTTGGTGTAGCAGAATCAAAAGCTACATGATCAAGAATGGATTTTGCAGAAGCAACATTGAGGCTACCTTGTATACAAAGGTAAATGAGCATGGACAATTTTTTATTGTTTTCTTATATGTTGATGACATGATTTATACAAGTGACTTTGAATTGGATAAATTTAAAGCGACCATGATGAAATAATTTGAGATGACAGATCTTGGTCTCATGAACTATTTTCTTGGCATAGAAGTTGAGCAATCTGAAAAGGAATTTTTATTTGCCAAAATAAATATGTTAGAGATTTGCTGAAAAAATTCAGGATGGAGAATTCCAAACTTGTCCCTACGCCAGTTGCAACAGGTACAAAGTTAAGCAAGGATGATGAAGGACCAGATGTCAATCCAAGTCAAATCAAAAGATTGGTTGGAAGCCTCATGTATCTCATAGCTACAAGACCATATAGTATGCAAGGAGTGAGTTTGATTTCTAGATTTATGGAGACTCCAAAAGACATACATTGGGGTGCAAGAAAAAGAATTCTGAGATACATAGCAGGAACTAGAGATTGTGGCATAATGTATGCAAGCACAAAGAAGAAGGATTTGATAGAGTATTGTTGTGGCCACCAACAACCCCCCTCCTTGTTTAGTATTAGCAATAACACTATATAAGTGGGGACCCTTAGTCAAAAAAATTTAAAAAAACTAATTAGTTCTTATATGTCACTCCTTAAGAAATATCACATCGCACCAAGAATGATAGGGCATTTTCTTATGAGTCAAAATGATAAAATGCGAGATTGCGACGCGAACTCCATTACATCGCATGCATTAATAAACACTCACGTTGGAAAACCTTAAAATCGTTGATATGTGATATCTCATATTACAAAATCGCATAAAATACACATAACAATTAAACGATTAAGCGATCTGCGATCCTGCGATATTGCGATCTCCGATCTTTGCGATATTGCAATCAAAAAACCTTGCAATATAACAGCACGATGAAATTGCAGTAATGCGATACTGCGATGAAAATCGCAGAAGCATTCCATCACAAATTTTCTTGGCTCAATATTCAAGGAAAAGCTTTTTTCCAAAAACCAAGAACTGGTTACGCGTTGTAATGATAATTAATGAATTACACGCCAGTTGTTAATAAAATATGGTTTTGTGTTTTTCGAAGAGCCAGTTCACGTCAGATGGCATGTTTTTGCATATCTGTGGCATTTAAAGCTTTCCTGTCATTATTTATTATCATTACTCTCTCCTCACTTGTGAACTGCAGGAACGAAGAACAAAAGTTACACAAAGCAATGTGCAGGAAGCTATGGGGAAAAAGGGTAAGGCTCCAATGTTCAAAGACAGAGAAAAGACGCCCTTATAAACAGATACCGCATGCAACAGAGCCGCAGATTCACAAAATGTTGTTGAGCCATCCATTACAGATCTTTCATATACAACCATGGTTAAATGGGTACTGAGCGATGCTGATATCAGAGACAGACAGTTTAATGCTTAGGGTCAAGAGCTCATGAGGTCATTATTTTTACAAATTTTGAGCTTTATACCCGATAAAGAGAAAGAAGCGCAAAACGCGAAAAATGCATCAGAGAAGCCCGGATCAAAGAACGGAGGAAGTTTCTAATGCGCGATTAGCGCCTAGCTGAGAAAATTGCTCGAGAAGGAAAGCCTCTAACTGCCTAGTCACCTGTAAGCCCGAAATTTGCAAGAAAGCAATGATAAAATACAAACTGGAAACAGAAAGCTAAATAAAAGGCAGAAGCAATCCAAAAGGTTAACCAAGTTGAACTGGGATTATTACTGGGCATACACGGTAAAGCCACATAGTAAGTGGATGACTCTCAAGTATATCATCGATTTTGCTGAGAATATGGTGCCAGCTCTTGCCAATTCTATTTGCTTAGCTCAACCAAAAGTGGAAGACAGTCAACCGACTCTACTCAAGCAAATACTGAATGCTTGCAACGTTAAGGAGCAAATGCAGAAATAGTTAGATATTAGATTTAATTTTTAGAAATAGTTTTGCTTTATTTTTTCTTAGAAAAAGGGCGGTCATTTAAACCGCATCTTGAATCTTTGTAAATAAGTTATTTAGTTAGTAGTATTTAAACCCTTCTCATGCATTTAGAGAAGGGTCCAGAAATTTATCAAAAACTTGTCCTCAGAACATGCACTTTTGCACCCTCCGAGGAGGTTTTGATGAATGAATGGAACAAGATTTGTTGATGTTTGCATTTGATATCTGCTACTGATGTTGCACTTCTGTACTCTTAGTGGATGTTAGAGCAAAGAGAGATAAATCATTATCGCTTGAAGATCATGAGTAGGACTAGTTATAAATGGTACTTTTATCTCTTAACCATTTCTGCTTATGTGTTAAAGTGATATATAGTTTTTAGTTGTTTATGTATTATTGCATGAATGCCTGAGTTATCATTTGGCACTTTTGTACGGTGATAGCTATTTATTTATGCTTAATGTATGAATAGCTCATTATGCGATATGTTTTTCACAACTGTTTCGTCTAACTTTTTATGCGAAGTGGTTCATCTTGATTGATTTCCTTTCTCATAATAGCTGAATGATCTTTATTAACATTTGTTATTTGAAATCTTTTTAGATCGCATAATAGAAAAATTACATCCCAGGTTAGTATAGACTTAGATGTTGCTACTTATTAGATTAAAATAGCATAGCATTAGATTAAAGTTAGAATTAGAATATCTTAATTAGGAACCGTTAGATCAGGAACATCAAATTCTACACACACACACTCATAGATTGGGAAACTGGTCCCCATATCCCCAGTCGGACCCGCTATACCAAACGGATAAGGAGCTGCCAACCAAGGTCCAGAACGGGCGGGTATCCCCCTTGTTGCAGACCCGATTTTCGGGGATTCAACATATTTGGCGCTAGAAGGAGGGCCTGAACTATGAATGGAAAGTAAATCTAAATCTGAATACCATTCTGAGAGTAAATCGCCCTCACCATCTCCCTCGACTTCTCCATTACACTTAAATCCAGAGTTAGAAGTCGCTGGAGTATCAGCCGCTGCTACAAACATTGACATTTCAGAACAATCTACCATTGAACCTCCTGAAGTCGAATCTCTGATTCACAAACTTCAACGATTTTTTATTTCTCCTCAAAGATCTGAAAAAATCTCAAGGTAGCGTGACTTCGCAATATAACCCTGCTCATCCCCTGACCAGATTAAAGAGTGAAAAGTTTGGTGTTCAACCAACCGAATTACCTCTTCCCACAAGGAAAAGAGCAAGGAAATCACCTAAGGAGTCCGATAGCGAGACTCTTTCATCATCATCATCCATCTCAACTTCTTCACCATGAAGTCAACCATCCACTCTGCCACTTCAGATCATTGTCCATCCGTCCACTGGAACCCCCACAACTCCTCCTCAATCATCTGCAATCGTAGTATCCTCATCTTCCCAACCACAGGGATCATCTTTTGCACTTTCCTCTGTTAGTAGTTCAGCAATCGCCCAATCTCCATGGAATAACCATGGGGCAGTCTTAATGCCTGCACCCTTGAGTCAAATACTGGCCCATCCTGAGAAATGGCTGCCTAAGTTTAATCCCGAGGCAGGCATGGTAGCATAAGAGCATATAAACAACTTTATGATATCCATTAATCTCAATGGGGTTACTAATGAAGATGTTGTTGTTCGACTTTTTCCTTATACTCTGTAAGGAACAGCCAGATCATGGTATTTCTCATTACCCTCCGGATCTATCACTAGTTGGGACATCTTCCAAGAGAAATTCCTGACCAAGTTTGGTGATGACAAGTCCACGGCAACGCTAATCAACGACCTATCTAACCTTAGGGCCGAGTCAAGAGAGCCTATCAAAGATTTAAATTTACGTTTCAATAAAATCCTAAACAAAATTCCTACTGCTTCCCAGCCCAGCGAAGAAGTACGAAGTGAATGGTATATCACTGCTCTACCATCAAACACAGCAATCTTCGTGGACAGGGCTAATAAAACAACCTTAGCCGAAAACATGAAAGAAGCAATAGAAGTAGAGAAACGTATAATAGCCCTGGAAAAGAAATCCGCGATAGAGGAACGGAAATCCAAGAAAATCACCTTCAAGAAAGACTCTAAGAAGAAACAAACAAAAGATCCATTCAGTTTGGAAGGATTACAGAAAGTTTTGAAGACCATGTTCAATGAAATGGTCAACATCAAGAAGAAAGTAGCAGAAAATTCTTCAAAAAATCCCTACAGAGCTTTTAAAAGAGGCCCTTCAACGGATTCAAAGCCACCCAATGCTATTTCAAATGATGAATCCGAAGAAGAGGAAGAGGAAATTGCCACTAAAGGGCAAACTAATGAAGAAGAAGTTGTAGAATTACAAGGAATGTGGGATTTCATCCTCCCACAAGAAGAAGATCAAGAAGTATTCCCAGTTAGCACACGAAGTAAAAATCAGCTTGATCCTCCCCAAACTATCCCTAAGCCAAAGAGCGCAAGCTCTGCAATAAAGGATAAAGTTGCAACAAAGAAAACAACATCTAAAGCGACTCAAACTAGCCCAGTCCAAACAGATGCACCAACTCCATCTAAAACATTGATCGTGTCGGATGAAATGGAGTACAATATTATAGAAGATATGAAAAAGACTAGGGCCAACATCACTCTTTACGAATTGAGCAAGTTAAAGCATCAACAGAAGATAATGTTGAAAGAATTACATGCTGTGCCAGTTGCACCTTTTCCTGCCGCTGTACTTTCTCAAGCTTCTCATAACATGGGAAGACCTCCAACTAATGCAATCAATAAGATTGATCCAAATGAAATTGCTCTAATTGGAGGAAGATCGAGATCTCATACTCCCCGTTTCTCCTTACTTGTGAAATTTTCAATAAAAATGTGCACAATTGCTTGGTGGATTCTGGTGCTTCATCGAATATTTTACCAAAGTCCATATGCTCCAAGTTAAACATTCAACCATAGAAATCCGCTGTGCACATAGTTCAACTAGATCGATCTCAAGTCGAAGTGATTGGCAAACTAAATCAAGCAACCATAAGGTTGTCATCCAACCCAAAGGTATGTCAAGTTATTGACATTTTAGTTGCTGATATTCCAGAATTTTATGGCTTAATTCTTAGTAGGGATTGGTTAGAAAAACTTCATGGATACTTCGCAACTGACTGGTCGCACATGTGGCTGCCCTACAATGGCAAACCAAATCAAATAAAAATTGAACGAGAACTACATCAGAAATACATAGTAACGGAGCTAGAGGGGGAAAATGAACCAATGGCATATAACAGTAGCATTATTGGCAATTACTCAGTAGATTCTTTCCTTTGCAATTTCAATGCTCATACGTCACCCTATTTAGAACACTCTGTTTTGTCCCAAGTTGAAAATTTTTCTCAAACTGATAGTTCAAAATGTATCAATTTTTTAGATAGTCCTGTAAATAAATCTTTGTTTTGGAAATTATTTTTTGATGGTTCTAAATCTAACGAAGGAGCAGGAGCAGGATGCATTCTAATTAGTCCAGAAGGAGATAAAATTATGCTAACATGCAGGCTCGAATTTGATTTCACCAACAATACAACAGAATATGAGGCTTTGGTCCAAGGGTTGTACAAAACAATCCGGTTAGACGTCAAGTACCTTCAAGTTTTCAGAGACTCTGAGATTGTGGTCAGACAGGTACGTAATACTATACATTGCTTATCAGGTCATTTAAAACATTATCAATCCTTAGTTCAAGATCTGACTGAGCATTTTATAGCATTTAATATTTCTTCAATTCCCAGACTCCAAAATGCAAGTGCAGACCTTTTGGCTAATGTAGCTTCTAAGCTTATTCCTTCAGAAGATTTTAGTCCAGATAGATTCTCAATAGAATTAATCTTTAGACCATCTATTCATGATAACATCACAAATTGGAGAGTATTCAATGACAATCCTGATGTCGTAAATTTCCTCATATCTGAAGGATCCTACTCCAATCAAATAATTGACGAAGACCAACATGATCGACAATTGCAACAAGATAGCACTAACAATGCTATACCTAAGTCGGTAGTCAAGTTAGAAGATTTGTACGATTTGAAAGATCGGTTTAAAAGGTCTACCAATTCAAAACTCCAAAGTTCAACTTTGAACTACGAATTAGTAAACCTAGGAACTGATGCCAAATGACAAAACATTAATCTAGGTCTCGGCCTAGCCCCTGAAGAAAAATTAGCGTATATTCGTCTTTTGAGACAATATAAAAATGTTTTTGCTTGGAATTATGATGAACTCAAAACACACGACACTTCCATCATCCAACATACTATTCCAATGATCGATAATGAAAAACCTGTCCAACAAAAGCTAAGAAAGATCCATCCCAATTTAGAAAATCTGATAAAAACTGAACTCAATAAGTTATTGAAAGCCAGAATATTCTTTCCCGACAGACATTCTAAATGGGTCTCCAATATGGTACCTGTTAGAAAGAAAAACAGAGATATTAGAATTTGCATTGACTTTCGAAACCTTAACAAGGCCTGCCAAAAAGATAATTTTCCTTTACCACCTATGGAACAAATATTGTAGGCAGTGGCAGGCTCAGAATTAATGTCTTTCTTGGATGGATTTTCAGGATACAATCAATTGTTGGTACATCCTGGTGATCAATTAAAAACCACATTTAGAACTAAATGGGGCACATACGCATATCGAAAGATGCCATTTGGTTTTATTAATGCTGGTGCCACATTCCAGAGAGCCATGGACATCGCATTCAAAGGTTTAATCAATAAATCTGTAGTAATTTATTTGGATGATATAACCGTGTATTCCAAGAAACAAAGCGACCATCTTAGAGATTTAAAACAAATCTTCCAACGGTGTTTAAGGTATGGAATTTCACTTAACCCGAAGAAATCTTTTTTCGCATTAAGTGAAGGGAAACTTCTAGGATTCATAGTGTCAAAATCCAGAATTCACATCGATTCCGACAGAATCAAAGAGATTTCTAAAATATCCTTACCTCACAACAAAAAATCCATGCAATCTTTCCTTGGTCGAATCAACTTTGTAAATAGATTCGTTCCATATGTTTCACGAATCATGTCTCCTTTGCAAGCCATGATTAAAAAGAACTCAAATTTTAAATGGGGCCAAGATGAACACGAAGCATTCAACCTGATCAAACAAGCTATTATTAATGCTCCATCTTTGGCAACTCCGAATTTTTCAGAGCCTTTTATTTTATATACATTTGCCTCAGATAGGTCATATGCTGCGATACTCACTCAAGCAAATCAAGAAAAAACGGAAGCCCCAATTGCTTTTTTTAGTTCAATTTACAAGGTGCTGAATTAAATTATTCAGACGTGGAGAAACAAGCTTATGTTGTTTTCAAAGTAGTCAAATACTTCAGACCTTTTTTTCTCAAAACACTAAAATTATAGTACCGTTTCCAGCGGTAAGGATTCTTCTAGTACTGAAGGATGTGGGTGAGAAAAGGGCCAATTGGGTTACTGCCTTACAGGAATATGACATTGAGATTAAACCAACAAACATTGTAAGAGGCCAAGGCTTTCGCAAAATGCTGGCTGGAGCGTCGCAAATTTCTGAAATGCCATCTCCAGAGGTATAAATGTGCGACGTAAGCCTAAATGATGCAGAGTCATTATACGCTGATATCATTTATTATCTTAAGAACGAGTATGCTCCTTCACACCTCGATCATACTAAGAAAAGAGCTCTAAGGTTGAAATCCAAACAATATCAGCTCATAAAAGATATTCTTTTTAGAATAAATTATGATTCTGTTCTTCTTAGATGTCTTGAGAAATCTGAAGCTGAAAAAGTTTTGCAGGAACTCCACGATGGGCCAGCAGGTAGACACTATGTTGGAGATGCTAATGCACATAAAATCTTGCACGCAGGGTATTATTGGCCCATGTTATTTAAAGACTCGCACAGTTACGTGAGGAAATGTCAAGTCCGCCAAACTACTGCTGGGAGACAAAAGACGTCATCCTTTCCACTACAACCAGTTAACATTGAGCAACCTTTCAGTCAGTGGGGATTGGACATAATAGGTGAGATCGTTCCTCACTCTTCTAAGCAGCATAGATATATCCTTACAATAACAGATTATTTTACTAAGTGGGTAGAAGCAGTTCCACTCAAGACGGCTAATGCTGAAAATATCATTGAGTTCATAGATCAATTTATAATCACCAGGTTTGGATTGCCTTCCACTTTAATGTTTGATAATGCATCATACTTTTCTAGAAATGCAATGACTGGATTTCCACTTAAAAGAGGATTCAAACTTAAATATTCAGCCAATTATTACCCACAAGGCAATGGGTTAGCCGAGTCTACAAATAAAAACCTAATCAGGATTATCAAAAGAACAGTTGACCAAAATCATAAAAATTGGCATAAGGCTTTGATATATGCTTTATGTGCAGACCGAATAACGCAAAAAGCTTCTATCGACACTTTTCCCTTTAATTTAGTTTATGGGAAAGAAGTGGTTCTTCCGACTCATTTGGAAATCCCCTCTTTGTCTCTAGTTCAATACATTGATGAAGTACCTACTTCCTCCTTACAACTAATACAAATGGGAATAATCAAATTAGAAGAACAATGAGAACAGGCTAAGAAAACTCATGCTCATCATCAAGCACTAGTAAAATCCTCTTTTGATTCAAACATAATGACCAAAAAAGATTTTCAGATGGGAGACTTAGTTTTAAAATGGGACAAGGCTCATGAAGAGAAAGGAAAACATACAAAATTTCAAAGAATGTGGCTTGGTCCTTTTCAAATTGTAGAAGTCATAGGTCTATCAACGTTTGTGTTACAGGATTTAGCAGGTAAGAGAGACTCTTTGCCTGTTAACTGACAAATTCTCAAGAAATATTTTCCATAGAAGATTATTCTTCTATTTTTGTAGAGTAGTTGTTTTTTTTCTTTTCATAATAAAACCAGTTGTGAGTGGTTAAATTAGGAATTTACGAACATGACACCAATTCTCTTTCGGATTTTGATTTTTCGCTTGTATAAATAGCAAATATTTTGGAAAATTGATCTTTCTTATTGATAGATACAGTGAAAGGCTCTAGCCTAAATATGATACTAGTTTCAACTTCATAAAGTTTGATGAAAATAACCTTTTGTGAAGAGATTGTTTTATGTCAATACAATGAAAGGTATCATTAACAAAATAAAGATTCTCTGTAGAACAGCTGTTTCCAAAAAACTCTACTATTGTCGTCCAAAACTATCTTAAGGAAACAATGACTTCCTCCCTGCTAAAGAGATCACAACTTTCAGAGGAACAACCCAAGGATACACTTAATCTTGGAGAATAAGAGGTCTCAGCACGAGCCGGCTTATCATAATCACATATATTATAACTTGCTGACTTTCCCAAATACTGTACACCACAACAGGGCAAGGACTCAAGATTGTTGTAATCAAAAGACAAGGGGTCTCATCACGAGCCAACTTGTTCAGCAAAGTTATAAATCAAGTGAATGACTGTGTCATAAATTGGCTATCAAACCAAGACATTGTTCTTTAAGAGTAAAAATAAAATCAAAGCAATAAGTGTGGATGTGGATTCTTCTTTGAGAGTTGTAGGTTGCTTTAAGTAGGATACAGGATCATTGCTGGGTAACAGGTAACCCTGTCGAGGCTATAAACGCTTGCTGGCAGCAGAGGCTCTACCTACGACAAATGAGCATATTTAAAACTGGTTTACAGAGAAGACTTTGTTTTATCTTTACAAGACCAAGTAATGAATGATGTAAATATAAGGGCTAGCTTGAGGAAGAAAATAATCAAAGTTGAAAATAGTTAAAGCAAAGTGTCATTGACAGGTTAGAGCATAATGTACTTTATCTTTCCATAATAAATTTTAACTTTCTGAAAAATTTTCTGTTTTGGAAGTTTAGAAAATTCAATAGAAAAATAGAGATAACTGGTTCTTCCAAGTAAATCGCCAATTGTTGTGGCCACCAACAACCCCCCTCCTTATTTAGTATTAGCAATAACACTATATAAGTGGGACCCTTAGTAAAAAAAAATTAAAAAAATTAAATAGTGCTTATATGTCACTCCTTAAGAAATATCGCATCGCGCCAAGAATGATAGGGCATTTTCTTATGAGTCAAAATGATAAAATGCGAGATTGTGACGCGAACTCCATCGCATCGCATGCATTAATAAACACTCACGTTGGAAAACATTAAAATCGCCGATATGCGATATCGCAAAATCGCATAAAATACACAACAATTAAACGATTAAGCGATCTGCGATCTTGCGATCTTTGCGATATTGTGATCAAACAACCTTGCGATAGAACCACACGATGAAATTGCGGTAATGCGATACTGCGATGCAAATCGTAGAAGCATTCCATCGCAGATTTTCTTGGCTCAATATTCAAGGAAAAGATTTTTTCCATAAACCAAGAACTAGTTACGCGTTTTAATGATAATTAATGAATTTCATGCCAGTTGTTAATAAAATATGGTTTTGTGTTTTTCGAAGAGCCTGTTCATGTCAGATGACATGTTTTTGCATATCCGTGGCATTTAAAGCTTTCCTATAATTATTTATTATCATTACTCTCTCCTCACTTGTGAACTGCAGGAACGAAGAAAAAAAGTTACAAAAAGCAATGTGCAGGAAGCTATGGGGAAAAAGGGTAAGGCTCCAATGTTCAAAGGCAGAGAAAAGACACCCTTATAAACAGATACCGCATGCAACAGAGCCGCAGATTCATAAAATGCTGCTGAGCCATCCATTACCGATCTTTCATATACAGCCATGGTTAAATGGGTACTGAGCGATGCTATTATCAAAGACAGATAGTTTAATGCTTATGGTCAAGAGCTCATGAGGTCATTATTTTTAAAATTTTTGAGCTTTATACCTGATAAAGAGAAAGAAGTGCAAAAGGTGAAAAGTGCATCAGAGAAGCCCGGATCAAAGAACGGAGGCAGTTTCTGATGCACGATTAGCGCCTAGCGCTAATCGCACATCGCTGAGAAAATTGCTTGAGAAGGAAAGCCTCTAACTGCTCAGTCACCTGTAAGCCTGGAAATTGCAAGAAATCAATGATAAAAAACAAACTGGAAACAGAAAGCTAAAGAAAAGGCAGAAGCAATCCAAAGGGTTAACCAAGTTGAACTGGGATTATTACTGGGCATACACGGTAAAGCCACATAGTCAGTGGATGACTCTCAAGTATATCATCGATTTTGCTGAGAATATGGTGCCATCTCTTTCCAATTCTGTTTGCTTAGCTCAACCAAAAGCAGAAGACAGTCAGCCGACTCTACTCAAGCAAATACTGAATGCTTGCAATGTTAAGGAGCAAATGCAGAAATAGTTAGATATTAGATTTAATTTTTAGAAATAGTTTTGCTTTATTTTTGCTTAGAAAAAGGGTGGTCATTTAAACTGCATCCTGAATCTTTGTAAATAAGTTATTTAGTTAGTAGTATTTAAACCCTTCTCATGCATTTAGAGAAGGGTCCAGAAATTTATCAAAAACTTGTCCTCAGAACATGCACTTTTGCACCCTCCGAGGAGGTTTTGATGAATGAATGGAACAAGATTTGTTGATGTTTGCATTTGATATCTGCTACTGATGTTGCACTTCTGTACTCTTAGTGGATGTTAGAGCAAAGAGAGATAAATCATTTTCGCTTGAAGCTCATGAGTAGGACTAGTTATAAATGGTACTTTTATCTCTTAACCATTTCTGCTTATGTGTTAAAGTGATATACAATTTTTAGTTGTTTATGTATTATTGCATGAATGTCTGAGTTATCATTTGGCACTTTTGTACGGTGATAGCTATTTATTTATGCTTAACATATGAATAGCTCATTATGCGATACATGTTTTTCACAGCTGTTTCGTCTAAATTTTTATGCAAAGTGGTTCATCTTTATTGATTTCCTTTCTCATAATAGCCGAATGATATTTATTACTAGTTGCTATTTGAAATATTTTTAGATCGCATAATAGAAAAATTACATCCCGGGTTAGTATAGACTTAGATGTTGTTTCTTATTAGAGTAAAATAGGATAACATTAGATTAAAGTTAGAATTAGAATATCTTAATTAGGAACTGTTAGATCAGAAACATCAAATTCTACACACACTCATAGATTGGGAAACTGGTCCCATATCCCCAGTCGGACCCGCTATACCAAATGGATAAGGAGCTGCCAACCAAGGTCCGGACCGGGCAGGTATCCCCCTTGTTGTAGACCCGATTTTCGGGGCTTCAACAGGTACATAGACAATGATTTTTCACGTAGTTTGGATGATAGGAAGAGAACTTCCAATTATGTGTTCCATCTTAGTTCAAGTGTGATTTCATGGCCATCTAAGAAGCGGCCTATTGTGACACTTTTGTCAACAGAAGCAGAATATGTAGCAACAACATCATCAACATGTCAAACAGTGTGGTTAAGAAGAGTATTTGATGGACTCAAGAAGAAACAATAAGGATCAACAACAATATATTGTCACAAAACCTCATCGTTTGCACTACCTAAGAATAATGGGTTTCAACAAAAGAGCAAGCATATTGATACTAGATATCATTTTATTAGAGAAATTGTGAGCAATGGAGAAGTTCACTTGAAGCCTTGTAAATCTAATGATCAATTGGTTGATATATTTACTAAGTCATTAGAAAAATGTGTGTTTGAGTTTCATATAAGAAACTTGGGTGTTGTAAGCCTAGCTGAGACATAGACCAACAAGAATGTTTGAGTTGTTATGAGTCAGTCTTAGTTTAGCGGTCATAATTAAGGGAGAGTGTTAAAATAAGCTAATTACTTGTGCATGAAGAGTTGGCTAAATTTAGGGAGTCAAGTTAAGTCAATTCAAGTTGAGTTAAGTCATAGTCGAATTTAGTGTGTGGTTGCATGTCAACTTATTTTAGGCAAGTTGCTAGTCGAAAAGGTTTAAATACCCTTCATCGGGTTCATTGTAATCTCAAGTTTTGCGTAATCAATAGAAGAGCCGCAACTTGTGTGTTTTGTGTGTTAAATTTGTGTTTTAGCTCTCCTGCCTTTCCAACAAGTTCAACTAAATTTCCCATTGAAAATTCCCAAAAAAATGTCCTTGTGAATCATTGACAAGGGGTCCTCATGTGGATCATGTTTAGACAACTGGGTTCGATTAGCACTGAGTTGGAATTTGAACGAAAGCTAATACTGAGCTGCAACTATCAATCTACTTGTAAGTGGAGAATAAGTGAGATATTTGTTGTATCCCATATTTCTGTGGAGAGAACTTGTTAGCCAATCCACTCATGTTGGATGAGATTTTGAAGGTCACTACAGACTATAGATTCTCCCTTTCCTTACCGACAATAGGATAAGCTTCTCCGGACAAGTTCCGAGCCCAATGTCAAGTAGTAGTGTCCAAGTCATTGAGATCTATCTAGACTTCATACCTGGCATGTGCTAACATTCATGGGCTTGATTAAGGTAGAGAAAGGCCTTTTTCACCCATTGTTATGAGATCTCAATCCTTAGAGGGGATTTTTCGATCTCAGAAATTAAAGTCGTAGGCATGTATTTTTCTATCGCTTCTTTGGAAACCAATTTTAATAATTTTTTTCGTTTCGGCCAAATTCTCCCATTTCTACTTTTTTCTGCTCTTCCTCTGCTTCGTGAACTTGTTATTTTAGAATTTGATTGGATTTTTTCCCTTTGGTAGTTGTTCTGGAAAACATACAAAACTGGAGTGGAGATTTTTCTCGTGTGAACATATCAACAAAGCAGTTTAAGTGTCATGTTTCGAATTGTATTTCGAAAGCAAACCTATCAAGCCGTGTCGTCCATTTAATTAATCTAGAATTTCCTTCTGCTAACCCTTTATTATCTTTTAATAATCTTGTCTTAATTTTCAAACCTGTGCAGACAATAGACAAGAGAGTCTTTAATTAAAGTCTGAAATGCTACAGAGTCCTCTTCACAACCAAAGTTTCTTTATCACTGGATGGATACTTAAGCTTGGCAGATTTGAATGAATTAAAAGCACATGCACAAACTTGTTTCAATCCATCTCCTCTGTCTTTCTCAATTAACACATCTTCTCATTTTGTGGCTGATGCATTTCTCTCAACACTGAGTTGCTCATCGTCAGTTTCCACTTTAAAGTAGGAAGATGTTGGACTTGTCTTTTGATATTTTGGATTGCTTCATCCATTTTTGGGTTCGATGTTGGAGGGTACTTTTTTAATCCTCCCTACAAAATATGAATTTTCAGGCTTGTCTTGTATAAAAGGATCTGATATAATTTAGGACGCCCAAAAAGTTGTTGAAGCAGTTTCTTGTCTTGATTTCATCAGGGCATTGAGAAAAATATTTCAAAACATATTTTCAAGGCATAATCATTCTTTTTTTGATATGTATTTTTTTTCGATATCTATATGTATCCTAAGGAAATCAATTTTTGTTTTTCCCAAATTTTGATGACCATGTTGGACGACCTTGCCATAAATATTTGAGATTCTTGGAACAAATGAGCAAGTCATCAATATAAATAATTAACCAACCAAGATAAATCATAGAATATGTCTTCCATGTGGTTTTCAAAGTCAGAAGGGGAAATTTTTAGTTGAAATGACATGAACTTCCATTGGCAGTGGCCATGAATAAATGATGTTCTATGTAGATATTGAGGTGCATTAAAAATTTGATGAAACCCCGACATCAAATCAAATTTTCTAAAAATATTGCAACCTTCCATTTCTGTTAAATGGAAGATTTATTGGGCAATGCATATCTGATATTTTGAAGAACCTTATGGAGAAGCTTATAGTTAATCACAAAAAAAGGCTTGCTTTTATGGAGAGGCTTATAGTTAATCACAAACCAAGGTTTTCTTTTCTTTTTCTATGAATGCTTGTTGATGTAAAATCCTATGCATGCCCACAAACTTTTAGATAGATGTATAAGTGATTCTTCACGTCATCAACTTTTTGTTGGCAACTTTGAATCTTTGTTGGGTTCATCAAAGTTGTTGAAGACTTATGTGGTCTGATTTTAGCCTCTAGATCTAATCGTAAAGATCAGTAGGAATTAGGGGCTTCACTAGAAAAATAATTTTGCAATATCTTAGTGATGCTCCTTAGATATTTTTCTCTATGTGCTTCTATAAACACAAGGATTCTTTCTATCTTAAGAAAATATTGATTTTTAGGAGGCTATGACAGTGGAACTTTTCCATGGACTCTATGTATGGTAGTGGTAAACAAAGGTGTTTCCATTCAAAGTTCGACCATATAAAACACAACAATATTCTTTTGGGAATATATGGTGATTGGTCCAAACTTTGTAGGAATTTAGAATAGAATATGAAACCTTTGTTCATATTCTTCAAATGTAAAATATGGCATTGCTTCGAAAAGAATGGATTTTCTAGTGGGATTTTAGCAAAATCTCATGAATATTTTTGGAAATTTAGGTAAGTTTCATAATTTTAAGTTCTCCAATGGTTTTTGAGGGTGTCGGATCTATTTCCACCATTTAAAAAATGATTCAAAGACCCAATTTCATATTTTTTGAAGAAAAACATCATCAGATTCTGGCGAGAAATCATCATTCAGACAAAATTGTCACTTTCTTAAACAAGTCCTTTAAATATTTTATAATTCATTCCTTTCCCTAAATCATGCATTTATTTAACTATTTTTCCACTACTCAAGTCCATAAATTCATCATATTTGTTTTACAAACATGGATTTGATCTATGGCCTTCATATGTGGAATAACTCCATTTTGACCTATCATACTTATAACCTCATTTGTTGCCCACCTTGACCTTATATAACTATTCTTAATTAACCTCATTTGTTGCCAACCTTGACCTTATATAACTATTCTTAATTAACCTCATTTGCTTCCCACCTTAGCCTTATATAGCCATTCTTAATTTGGTCTATTGCACACAACTCACAGGAATTTAGTGCTAGATATAGTAAGGAAAGGCGAAGGGACTTTGGCTTAACACGTTGTAGTTCCAAAACATCCCGTCATCAATATGATTATTGAAAAATAAATGTTTTACAACCATCAAATCATCAAACATTGCTTTACCTACAAAAATCTCAAGTTTGAAGAAGGGCTTCAAGGCCTTTATTATAAATGGGACGCTTCAACATCAGTCCACCAAAAGCATGGATTCGAATGAGCATGCCAAATAGTTTGAGATATTCAAAGAGAATGTGAAATAAATTAACTTAGTGAGTAAGGAGGGTCTGTACAAACTTGGATTGAATAAGTTTGTAGATTTTAGTCACATGGAATTCAAATCCATGCATATCACAAGTAAGATGGATAAGCACAAAAGTTTACAGAAAGACAGAGCAAAGAAAAAATCATTCATGTAACAAATCTAAAAGTAAATACAATGTTGATCGATGGGATAAAAAAGGGAGTAGTGACTATTATGAAGAACAAAAGTCCATATAGTAGTAATTAGCTCACCTATATAAATTAAATGGCTAGTAAATTTCTATAGGTATCAAAACACATACACTGTGATACATCTCACATTGCCAATATATATATATATATATATATATATATATATATATATATATATATATATATATAAGTCCATATAGTAGTAATTAGCTCACCTATATAAATTAAATGGCTAGTAAATTTCTATAGGTATCAAAACACATACACTGTGATACATCTCACATTGCCAATATATATATATATATATATATAATATCATGTAACAAGGATTTTAACCATGGATATTCTTAATCTATAAATAGACTTTGTTACAGTATTATGGGTCAATACTATGGCTTACAAATACCAAATACCAAAAATATCATAACACACATTTATAAAATATATGTTTGACCTATACCATTTTTTTAATTAATCAATTTAATTAAAATGACAAATTAAAATAAAGCTTAACATTTGATTTGTGACTACTATTAAGAATATTCTAAAACATTCTGAGAAGGTTAATTCCTTATCATTCACCTAATTAATAATTAAATTAAAAATATAAAAAGTCTATTTCAAATAGACACACTTATCGATATAATAACTATCAATTTTATATAATTAATTTCAATTTCGAAACAAAAAAAAAAACATTCAAGTTAATTGTAACTCAATATATAAATATGATAACCATCCTCTCACATTACAAAATGAAAATTATAACAAGGGCAGTGAAAATTTGAGAATTGAAAAAGTAAAGGTTCATAATAAAAAGGTTAATGATAAAGTAGAAAAAGATGTTGATGTGCCTGGGATTTGAATCACAGGGCTTATGAAATTCCATCAAGCTACTGGTATCACATTCACATAGTTTATTAGCGAAAAAAAAGTGGAGAACCTGATACTACAAGAAAAAATAAAAGAGTTAGAAGATGCTCTAAATCTGAGCCCGTTGTTAATGAATCCACTGGCAATACAGGCATTACTATCAACAATTTCTAGCCCCACTAGACCCTATAGATCTTATAAAGTTGGAAAACTACTTAATGCAATGAAATCTTATATTATCACTAATATATGCCAAAGATTGAAAATTATTGAACATGCATGACAAGAAACTTCTGATTTGTGGAATTTAGCATGAGGAATTAAGTCATTTGTTGATTTGGTTAAAAGTAATCTTAAGGTAGACAAACATTTCATTGACAATGACTTACTTTCAATCAGAGGCTTGGTTTAATGTCTAATCTAGACAATAAAGATAGAGGACTCCCAAATGCCAATCAAATGAAGTAGATCAAAGTTAGATGATCTAAGATAATAGGGATACTAGAAAACATCATTTCTGAATGTGAAAGCATAGACATTAGAAGAGGAGATGCCTTTCTCAAGGCAGTAGAGATCGTTCAAGAACTAAACATTCCATGCATCACATGCTATTTTGAATTAATTTTGAGAGATACGCTAATGGCTAAATTGGAGAAGCTAAAATAGTCAAAGGAAAGAGAGTTTGATGATATAACTTATTTTACTACAAAATAAATTAAAAAATGTCTAATTACTTTTGTTAGTATTAGTGAAGAGAATTTTGTCTTAGTTGTGCCATTGCAAAAATAAGACATGGAAATTAAGACGATATTCAATGAACATGCCAAAATGGAGATTATGTACAATCACTCTGATGAAATATTTGATCAAAACTATGTTGGATAAATTCCTTAAAGAATTCATGAATTCAAAAGACCAGTAACAATAAAAAATCATGGTATATGATTTCCCATATTGTGAGTGTTATTAAATCTCGGCACGTTCGTTTTTTTGTTTACTAGTATTTAATTATTCAAAATTGTTGGTTGTGTTATGGCTTGACATAATTGTTGGATATAACTTCTCATTCTTCCTTGTAGGTTCCCTTATCCACTTTAAAATTCATGGGACCCCAATCCCATTCCCCATTGGGATGAATGTGTTTACTTTTGGGATTAAGTATCAGGATTCTGATGAGAGATTTATATGCCAAACATAAATGTAGGTTTAGTTACATAATCCCTTCCATCTAAACATGCCTTCCTTTTGCTAGATAACTTTGTTTTGGAGATAAATTATTATTTGTTACGTTTACTTAATTTATTAAACTATTATTGCTATATTTTTTAGAATGTAAGTGCATATAGTTAAAGAGAGAACATACCAAAATGGCATGGTGTATGCACTATTGAGCTAAGGGTTCAGAAGATTCTGATTACCGATATAAGCAACCTTATATCTAATCTTCTATTACTGATCAGAATGAAAATGAACACTTGAAAATAATTTTGGATTTCAAATATTTGTTCCATTTGTAGTATTCTTTTTAATCATATCTATGATGTTTGGAATTTGAATTTCAATATAGTTCTTTTTTTCGTAACTATGTTGCCAACTATTCAAGACTTCTCAATCACTAATACTGATTACTATGTTCTAATTCTAAGTTTGTTCACTAATTTTGTGGAGAATCCAGTGATAATGTTTTCCATAAGATTTTGAGTATATGCTTTGAGCTTTTATATTACATCTAAAGTTGTGTTACTAATCAGAACAAAAATGAACATTTGACAATAGTTTTGCATATCATACATACATCTCATCAAAGCTTTGTAATTTTATTTACTATAAAGTTCGAAAGTTGTTAAATGTTTTAATCTCTTAAAGTTGTGTGGATCTGTAGAAGAAACTTTCATTGTGCTTCTTGCATAACTATGCACTCATGCACCTCTGAACTCTGCACAATGGAATCTTCTTTCACACCTCGAAATAATTTTGGATTTCAGATATATATTACATCTGTAGTATTTATTTAATCATAGATATGTTGATTCCAATTAAAATATTGATACAATTATTGTTACTCTAACTATATTTCTTACTGTTCAAGACTTTCCAAGCATTAAGAATGATTACTCTATTTTAATTATAATTATGTTCACCAATTTTCTGGAGAATTTTGTGATAATGTTTTGCATAAGTTTTCGAGCATATGCTTTGAGATTTTATATTACGTCTAAAGTTGTGTTATTGATTAGAATGAAAATGAAAATTTGAAAATAGTTTTGGATATCATACATACATCTTATCAAATCTTTGTAGTTCTATTTACTATAAAGTTTGAAAACTGTTAAATGTTTTAATCTCTTAAAGTTGTGCAAAGTGAAAATCTGCGGAAGAAACTTCCTTCTACACCTACGCACTCCATACAATGAAAGATTCTTCCACACCTCGGAACAATTTTTGATTTCAAATATATGTTCTATATGTAGTATTTATTTTAATCATAGCTATGATTATTGCAATTTGAGTCTCAATACATTTCTTGTTACTGTAATTGTGTTGCTTACTGTTCAAGACTTCTTAAGCACTAAGTATGATTACTCTATTTCAATTCTAATTATGTTCACCAATTTTGTGGAGAATTTCGTGATAATGTTTTTTTATAAGTTTTCGAGGATACACTTTTAGGTTTTATATTACATCTAAAGTTGTGTTATTGATCAAAATGAAAATGAACATTTGACAATAGTTTTGGATATCATACATACATCTTATTGAAGATTTATGGTTCTATTTACTACAAATTTCGAAAGTTGTTATATGTTTTAATCTTGTAAAGTTGTGTGGAGTGCGGAGCTGAAGAATAAGTTTTCTTTGTGCTTCTTCCGCACCTGCGTAGTTCCACACCTCCACAGTCAACAATATGAAAGCTTATTCCACACCTCAGAACAATTTTGGATTTCAGATATATGTTCCATCTGTAGTATTTATTTTAATCATAGCTATGATGATTGGAATTTGAGTCTTGATACAGTTCTTGTTATTGTAATTGTGTTTCTTACTGTTCAACATTTCTCAAGCACTAAGATTGATTATTGTGTTCCAATTCTAAGTTGATTCACTAATTTTGTACATAACTATATGATGATGCTTTGCATAAGTTTTCGAGGATATGATTTGAGGTTTTATATTACATCTAACATTTTGTTATTGATCAAAATGAAAATGAATATTTGATAATAGTTTTGGATATCATACATACATCTTCCAAAAATACAATGCTAACATAGTGATGGTCAATAAAAAATTCAATGAAAATACATCATGTGTGGCAGCTTTCATTATTTTCATTATCAAAGATTTGAGTTCTATTTACTATAAAGTTTGAAATTTTATATATGTTTTAATATCTTAAATTTGTGTAAAGTGCAGAGGTGCTTAAGAAGATTTCATTGTGCTTCTTCTGTACATGCGCACTCTGCACCTCTGCACTCCATACAATGAAAGCTTCTTTCGTAGCTAAGAACAATTGGATTTCATATATCTATTTTGTCTATAGTATTTATTTTAATCATAGCTATGATGATTGGAATTTTAATCTTGATACAGTTCTTGTTGCTATAACTATGTTGCTTACTATTGAAGACTTCTCAAGGACTAAGACCGATTACTTTGTTTTAATTCTAAATTTATTCGCCAATTTTGTGGAGAATTCTATGATAACGTTTTACATAAGTTGTGTAATTGATCACAATGAATTTTAGGTGTTAATAGTACGACTAACCCTTAATTACGTTTTTAATACTAGGTGGGAATTCATCTATATTTCTGTCTGTATTTGTCACTGTAGGTTCTTGTATTGGTCAATAAAAATCCAATGCAACAAAAAAATGTACAAATTTTATTATTTTGATTATTGAATTATTTGTTTTAGTCTTTTATTTTTAATTGAGTTAATTTTATTATGAGGAGTATGAAGGAAGCACATTTAAAGCTTCTTCCGCGCTTTCCACAATGAAATCTTTCGCCACACCTCCACACTTAGCACAATGAAAGCTTCCTCAACATCTGAGATGATCTGATTGAAAATGGATGTTTGACAATACTTTTGGATATAATACATACATGTCCCAAGAATAAAACACTAACATAGTGATGGTCAATGAAAAATTCAATGAAATCACATAATGTGTGACAAATTTTATTATTTTCATTATTGAAGCTTTGTAGTTATATTTACTATAAAGTTCGAAATATTTATCTGTTTTAACCTGTTAATGTTGCGTGAAGTGCAGAGGCATAGAAGAATATTTCATTGTGCTTCCTCCGCGCCTACGCACTCCCGCAGGTCCGCATTCCACACAATGAAAGCTTCTTCCATATCTTAGAGTGAAATTGATATATTAATTCTATGGGACTTAAATTTTTGTATATGCAATTACTTGTTATATAATATTGCATGGTGTTTGTCTCGTCTCCATTTAATCCAATTTCTTAATATGAATTTTAGATGTTAATAGTACGACTAAGCTTAATGTATTATTTAATGCTTGGTGCCAAGTCCTTTACATCCTAATTAGTGTCATTCACTACAAGTTATTGTGCTAATCAATAAAAAATCCAATGAAAATACATAATGTACAACAATTTTTATTAGTTTTCTTATGAACTAAATGTTGTAATCTTAATCACAATGAACGCTTCGTCCCCTATTCTACACGCCTCACAATGAAAGCTTCCTCCCATCCTTTGCACTTTACATAATAAAAGTGTTTGCTGCACTCCACACTTTGCACAATGTATATTTTATGATATTGATTTTTTATTCAACCTCTTTAAAATTGTTCAAAAAAATTTCAAACATTATGTTTAAAATAAATTAGATTAAAAATATCTTATGAATTCAAAAATGTCAAACTCATATGAGATTGGATAGAAGATTCCTTCATGAATCCAACATGATCACTCTGCCACCTAAGGAAAAAAAATTCCTTAAGTCTGCTATGGTATAAAATGGTGTTTTAGAGAAATCTGCAAAAGAGAAGCTAAAACTCTATTTTTTAGGCCCTTAGAGCTTGATCGAGCGCTTAGAATGATCGATCGAATGCTTGAAATTCAAATTTCAAATAGCTCGATCGATCCCTTAACGTGGTTAAATAGAGGCTTGATTGAGCTATAGGCTCCATCGAGCTATCATTATTATCTAAAAAAGAGAAAAAGAAAAATGAAGTCTCTCAATACTTATCCTTAATTGAATTATAAAATTTATTTACTCCACATAAATATTTTTTATAAATATTCAAATATATTCCAAAGTCTAATTTTCCTTAATTATAAATCCAAAATTTCTCTTATTTTAAGAAGAAAATAATTATAATAATATATAGATAACTTTCTATAAAAGATTTTAACTTTCCTTTTTCAATTTTGAAATTCTTAAAAATGATAATTTGTTTATTGTATTGATTTTAAATACTTAATCATTTTATAATTTTTTTTAAATTTTCAATAAAAATCAATCAAATTATAATAAATAAATAAATACAAATAATAAACCAAACTAAAGTAAATTTTATAATATTATTTTTTTTAAATAATTTAATACGCACATTTAAATCTAGATTACTCAAAATCAAATTAGTTAAATAATCTTTTCAAAATTATGATTTCCTTATGTTTATTATTATTTTAAAAATGTATATTGCAAACATAAGTGGAGTAAAAATTTCTATATATATATATATATATGGTAAACCTAAGTCGAATAAAAATTTCTATATATGCTTGGACAAAATTGTGTGCAATCACATTTTACAGACTGAGATAAATTTATAACCACAGATACCATTGCATCCATTGCAACTATATTAATTATAACTTCAATCATTTCTTTTCCTGAACAAGTGGAAATTAATGCATTATATATATAAATTTGATTTTAATAGATATGATTATGACTGAGGCAATCATGTTTATTAACTCTTCAATGAATTTTATAAAATATACATTTCCATCATTAAATTCGCATTTTTGAGTTACACTTATTCAAATAAAAAAATTATAATATTCCTTAAAATCAAATTCAAAATTTTTGTTACATTTAATCAATTTATTATCTACATTATATTTATAATAAATAAATTTATAATTTAAATAATAACATTGAAAATTTAAATCATATTAAAAACTAATTTTAAGTTACTAAATTATAAATATAAAAATATTACAATTTCAATTGCAAGTGGGATAGAATCATTTTTCAAATCTATACACCAAAAATCTAGAAATGTAATGAGAAAATAATCCACACCACTGTTAATTACCTATTCAAATGTAATTAGTAATTAAATTTGTTTTTTTTTAAGTATCAAATACTTACAATTTTAAAGTTTGCATATCATTATTGATATTTACATAAAATTTTAAAATCAACTCCTTATTTGTGGCATTTAGCAAGGGGAATTAATTCATTATTGATTTGGTTAAAAATAATCTTAAAGTAGATAAACATTTTGTTGACAATGACTTCCTTTCAATCAAAGGCTTGGTTTAATGCCTAATTTAGACAAAAAAGATAGAAGACTCCTACATGCCAATCAAATGAAGTATATCAAGGTTGGATGGTCTATGAGAATAGGAACACTAAAAGACATCATTTTTGAATGTGAAAGCATAGACATTAGAAGAGGTGATGCCTTTCTCAAGGCAATAGAGATTGTTAGGGAACTGAACTATCCATGCATCATATGTGATTCTGAATTAATTTCGAGAGATACATTAATGGTTGAATTTGAGAAGCTAAAATAGCCAAAGGAAAAAGAGTTTGATGATATAATTAATTTTTCTACAGAAGAAATTAAGAAATGGCTAATTACTTTTGTTAGTTTTAATGAAGAGAAGTTTGTCTTGGTTCTGCAATTGCAAAAATAAGTCATGAAAATTGAGAAACAAATATTCAATGAACATATCAAAATGGAGATTACAATCACTTCGATGAATTATTTGATTAAAACTATGTTGGATAAGTTCTTTCAAGAAATCATGAATCCGAAGTGACAATAAAAAATCATGGTATATTCTTTCACATATTGTGAGTGTTCTTAAATCTTGGCACATTCATTTTTTTGTTTACTACTATTTAATTATTCAAATTTGTTGGTTGTGTCATGACTTGACCTAATTGTTGGATGTAATTTCCTATTCTTCCTTGCAGGTACCTTTATCCACGTTATTATTCACAAGAGCCCAATCATAATCTCCATGGGATGAATGCATTTACTATTGCGATTAAGTATCAAGATTTTGATGAGAGCTTTAGATGCTAAACATAAATACATGTTTAGTTACATAATCCCTTCCATCCACACATGGCTTCCTTTTTCCAGATACCTTTGTTTCAGAGATAAATTATTATTTGTTACATTCACCTAATTTATTAAAGAATGATTATTGCTATATTTTTCAGAATGTAAACACATACAGTTAAAGAGAGAACATGCCAAAATGGCATGGTGAATGCATTGTTGAGCTAAGGTTTCAGAAGATTCTCATTACTGATATAAGAAACCTTATATCTAATCTTCTATTATTGATTAGAATGAAAATGGATGCTCGAGAATAATTTTGGATTTCAGATATCTGTTCCATTTGTAGTATTTCTTTTAATCATAGCTATGATGATTGGAATTTGAATTTCAATATAGTTCTTGTTATTGTAACTATGTTGTTTATTATTCAAGACTTTTCAATCACTAATATTGATTACTCTGTTCTAATTCTAAGTTTGTGCACCAATTTTGTGGAGAATTTGGTGATAATGTTTTCCATAAGTTTTTGAACATATGCTTTCAGCTTTTATATTACATATAAAGTTGTGTTATTGATCAGAACAAAAATGAACATTTGAAAACAATTTTGGATATCATACATACACCTCATCAGAGCTTTGTAGTTTTATTTACTATAAAGTTTGAAAGTTATTAAATATTTTAATCTCTTAAAGTTGTGTGGAGCTACGAAAGAAACTTTTACTGTGATTCTTCTATAACTATGCACTCCCACACCTCTGCACTCCACATAATGAAATTTTCTTTCACGCCTCAGAACAATTTTGGATTTTAGATATATGTTTCATTTGTAGTATTTATTTTAATCATAGTTGTGATGATTATGATTTGAATCTGGATATAGTTCTTCTTACTATAATTATGTTTCTTATTGTTAAAGACTTCTCAAGCACTAAGAATGATTAGTCTATTTCAATTCTAATTATGTTCACCAATTTTCTAGATAATTCTATGATATTGTATTTGTTTTAATCATAGTTACGATGATCGGAATTTGAATTTCAATATAGTTTTTCAGATTTCAAATTTCTATGACCATTTTCATTGTGCTTTAAACAAATTTCCGGATTCATTGCATTCATTATATTTAATATCGACGTTTTGAACCAAAAACTATGGTTCATCTTCAGGATGAAAAATACATGAAAGACTGAACTACCCAAGTTATTAATAAATAGATGAAGGATGTGAGAATAACAACTGAAAATAACCCTAAATTTACAAAATTCATTATTAATTAGAATTTAGGATTTTTTAGAATAATAAAGTTAAAAGCATATGAGTTTTCTTATGAATGAAATAATAATTTAAATGGTAAAATTGAGATAATAGGAATGTAATATGCACAATTACATTGATAAGGAATGTGATGGCCCCGGCTCTCGAGAAGGGTTTAGTAAGGTCGTGTGTTCGATTCTCAAATGGCGGGTCGTGGAAAGTCTGCGGAGGGAAAGAAGTCTGTCTCGCGAAGCTCGAAGGCCGGACTTCAGTTCCCAGTGGGACGTATTGCCAGGTTTTTAAAGGTCGGAAAGTATGCTGAGAGAGTAGGAGGGGATGCTCCAGTTTATCCAGCGGCCGCACTTGAACATCTTGCTGCCGAGGTTTTAGAATTGGCAGGTAATGCGGCCAGAGATAACAAGAAGACAAGAATTGTGCCTCGTCACATTCAGTTGGCTGTTAGAAACGATGAGGAACTCAACAAGCTTTTGGGGACTGTAACCATAGCTAGCGGTGGAGTTTTGCCAAATATTCACAATATTCTCCTGCCTAAGAAGGGTGGAGCCGCTACTACAGGCTTGATCATACGAAACTGTTCAGTTTCGAATGATGGCGTCCCTATTGCTACGGCCAGCAGTGTCCAAAGGGAGAGGAGTTGGAGAGTGGGGGATTTAAGGAGCTTGGATATCAAGTACCAGCTCCGGCTACCTCTTCTTTTCGGAACCAAGAAGGATGCGGGGCAAATGTTTGACAAAATGCCCCTTCGAGATTTACTCCCAAACAGGGGCCTGATCTCTATCTCAGCTCAAAAGGAACGTGCTGATAAGGTTTTAGGTCTCCGGCATAACTCTCAAGACTCAGTGGAGGAATGGCCTAAGCATGACCTTGCAGATCTAACAACCGTGAGTCTCAGGAATGCTTCTCGCCCCGATAGATGCGCGTTCACCAGTCTTCTCTGCCATCAGGGTTACAGCGGCAAGCAGAGAACAGCAATCTCAGAACCATTTCAGATTCTGATTGTACTCATCTCCGGTAAATCAATGCTGCAATGGGTGAGATCCTCAGATCTAGTGCAGAACCTCAAGCTACTCCTGGAAGATAAGGCGGGGATTCCAACAATCTATCAGCGTCTCCTTTATGAAGGTAAATAATTGGAGGATTCCTGTACCCTGTCCTGTTATAATATTCAAAGAAATGCTTCCATTACCTTATCCCTGCGTCTGAGAGGGGGAGCTGTTGGACAGTCCTCTTCAGTTGCAGCTTCTTCTTACAAAGATGTTGTCCATGCTCAGATGCCCAAGAAAATAGCACCACCAGCCCAGGCTCCAAAACCTTTTTTGGTGGACAGACTGGAGGAAATCCCTTCCATTGAAATAAAGCATCCTACGTTGGATACGCAATACCAACTGTTCGCAGAGAATGGAATTATTTGCAGGTTCAATGGACTTTGGCCACGCACAACAGATCTTTACCAATGGATTCACACTAACTGGACCAAAAAATGCAGGGTCCTTCTTTGCTCAAAAGGTTTTTTCATGGTGTTGTTTGCTTGCAGTGAGGACTACCAAAAAGCATTATCTGAAGGCCCATGGTTTTGGGACTCAGCGGGTCTATTCCTAACCCCTTGGTTCCCAGATTTTGATCCTTCTACAGCAATTATCACCAAACTCCCCATCTGGGTTAGACTTCCTAACCTCCCGGCGCATTTATGGCACCCTGCTGTGTTTCAAGGAATAGGCAATTCTCTAGGACGTTATCTCAATATAGATACCTCCAGAGGGGAAAAGAGTATATTCACATTCGCCAGAATCTGTGCAGAAATAGATATTAGCAAAGGTCTACCTGAGCAGATTATTCTCAAAATTGGAGATTTCCATTGGACTCAGACTCTGGATTTCGAGAACACAGCCTTTCGTTGCCGAAACTGCCATCTCACAGGGCACCTTCAGAATTCGTGTCCTTCGATACCTGCCAAGAATAAGAAAGTCAATTCTAAGCCAAAATCCAAAAGCTGGAAACCTCAGGCACCTCCCCCAATGGATGTTTTTGTTTCCAGCTCAGATGAAGAGGCTGAGGAGGAGGATGAGGAAGATATGGACGCAACGCTGGTACAGGATCCGCCATCGACTGGTCCTGAGGTTTCCAAGGACCCTCCTAATTCACAGAAAAGAACTCATGAGTCATCTCCGTCGGATTCAGACAAGGAGATCTCTCCTTCAGCCCAGATCAGTTTACAAATCATGCCAGCCCAGCAGAGTAATCTTGGTTGGGTAAAAGTGGGTAAAAAGAAAGGAAAAAAAGGCCGAACCATTGCTTCTACCCTCGGTGTGTAAAATCCGTGGTTCTGCTCTCTCTTTTCTGCTAGTCTGGTTTCTTCTTGCTCAGTTCTGCTCTCTTCTGAACCTCTCTTCGGGGCCGAGGTGGATGTTCTATCCTTTCCGGCTGCCCGTGTTCTTCTTAGAGGTTCTGAAGTTGTTCCTTTTAGTTTGTAGGGTCTCCTGTCAGGTATCATTATGATTATGTCCTTCTGACAGTTCTGGTTTTCTACTGCCCTGCGCGGTGTGCTGTTCTTAGTTTTCAGGTGCTCTGTTTTCTCTTTTCAGTCTCCTGAAGTTAGGCCTGCTGTTTAGCGGCCCGTTTTCTGCAAATGCAGAAGTTTGTACTATATTTTCTTTTGTTAATATCAAAAGCTGACTTACACAAAAAAAAAAGAGATAAGGAATGTGATGATTATAATATTTATATTAGATTATGTGATATTAATGAATACGCCGAAGATAATAAAAAAAGATAATGGGAATTAAATAAATGTGTATATGTAAATATATATATGTTTATTTAAATTTAAATTTATTGTGTTTTTTTTTTAATTTAATAGTTGGTTAATAGATAATAATGTTATTAATTGCATGATTTGATTTGAAGTGATTATATATTAATAAACTTATGTGTCATAGTAAGAAAAATATATAAAGTGATAAATGATGAGATAATTTCACGATTATTCATGGGTGGGGAGAGGAGGTTTGGAAGAGATTGATTTGGATGTTAAGGTGGGTATCCAGTTCTCGCTTATGGTCCATCCATCATCTCGATTAAGGTTATTAGGGTGTTTTCTGATTTCTATGGCTTCTCTAAACTTCTTATGGAAGTAATGATCAATTTTAGCTAAGATACGGGTGTCTTCAATACAAATTTGATGTTTGGTTTTATGAGAATGTTCAGCGAATGCCAAGGTTTTCAACCTATTATGTTTGATTTCAGTCGAGTGTTCCTGGATTCTAGTGTTAATGGATCTGCCGATTTCACCTACATATGGTTTACCACAGGAACATGGAATTAAATAGACACTTTTTGTGGTACTTAGGGTCAATGGGATCTTTTACAGAATTAAGGGAGCTTCGAATTGTGTTTAGAGGCTTGAAGGTGGTTAAAATGTTATTCTTTTTTAGGATGCGAGAGATTTTATCAGTGGTCCCCAAAATGTATGGGAGGTTAACTTTTCCAACAATATTATCAATTTTTTTATTATTTCTATGTGTTTTGTTAGCATTATTTATAGCTTTAATGGCTTGATGTTTGTTGTACCCATTTTTCAAAAAAACCTTTAAAATATGTTCTTTCTCCATTTTTAAGTGATCCTTGTCTGAGATTCTTAGAGCTCTAGTTGCCAACATATTAAGGACTCCCAATTTTTGGGTGGGATGATGATGAGAGGAAGCATGAAGATATTGTTTGGTGTGAGTTTTCTTTCGATAAACTTGGTGAGATATGGAACCATTGGGATTTCTAGTGATGAGGATGTCTAGAAAAGGGAGGCTATTGTTGACCTCCACTTCCATGGTGAATTTGATGGATGAGGACAAACTATTTAGGTGTTGTTTAAAGGTTTCTAAGGTTTCTCTTCCATGAGGCCATATGATAAAAGTGTCATCAACAAAACGTTTCCATAATTTAGGTTTTAAGGGTGAAATATTTAGGGCTTTGGCTTCAAAGTCCTCCATGAATAAATTGGCAATAATAGGGGATAAAGGAGACCCCATAGCTACACCACAAGTTTGTTCATAAACTTCACCCATGAAACTAAAGAAGGTGGATCTTAGGCAAGTTTCAATTAACTTTGATGTGTCAGGATCAATTAATTTTCAGATAACCTCCATGGCATCATTAATGGTGATGTTGTTATAAAG
The DNA here is from genome assembly GCA_031772625.1 of Pinus tabuliformis. NCBI lineage: Eukaryota > Viridiplantae > Streptophyta > Pinopsida > Pinales > Pinaceae > Pinus > Pinus tabuliformis. Next base: position 724,363,563 of record CM062806.1, read on the forward strand.
AGAAGTCACATCAAAACTTACCAAAATGTCATTTTGATCGAGCTTTATATTCTTAATTTCTTCAATGAATTGAGTGGAGTCTTTGACAAAGGAATCAATATTTCCAACTAGAGGTTTTAGTTTCTTGGCAAGATGCTTAGCAAGATGATAAGTGGGTCCTCCAATAGTGTTTATTATAGGTCTGAGGGGGATCCCTTCTTTGTGAATTTTTGGAGCACCATAAATCCTAGGGGTATAAGGATTGCTAACTAATAGATTTTTATTGTCTTGTATCTTGCTTGATTTGATTAAGTTGCATACATTTTTAGTGATTATCTTTAAAGGGTTCTTATTGAGTTTTCTGTAGCAACCACTATTGTTTAGATGATCCAACATTTTTTCATTGTAGTCAATTTTGTTCATGATAATTGTGGCCCCTCCTTTGTCTTCTTTTAACACGACAATGTTGGGGTTAGAGTTTAAAGATTTCAGAGAAAAATATTCATGTTTGTTGATGTTACTTTTAAGGAATTTTGATTTCCTAAGAGTGATTGAAAATTCCTGCCTAATTTGTTCATTGATGTTGTCAGGAAGGTTTTGATGCCATAATCAATATAGTTCTTGTTATCATAACTATGTTACTTACTATTCAAGACGTCTCAATCACTAATACTGATTACTTTGTTCTAATTCTAAGTTTGTTCACCAATTTTGTGAAACTTTGGTGATAATGTTTTCCATAAGTGTTTGAACATATACTTTGAGCTTTTATATTACATCTAAAGTTGTGTTATTGATTAGAATGAAAATGAAAATTTGACAATAGTTTTGGATATCATACATACATCTCATCAAAGCTTTGTAGTTTTATTTACTATAAAGTTTGAAAATTGTTAAATGTTTTAATCTCTTAAAGTTGTGCAAAGTGTGGAGTTGTGGAAGAAACTTTCATTATGCTTCTCTTGCACCTGCGTACTCCATACAATGAAAGATTCTTTTGCACCTCAGAACAATTTTGGATTTCAAATATCTATTCCATTTGTAGTATTTATTTTAATTGTGTTTCTTATTATTCAAGACTTCTCAAGCACTAAGAATGATTACTCTATTTCAATTCTAATTATGTTCACCAATTTTGTGGAGAATTTCGTGATAATGATTTTAATAAGTTTTCGAGAATACACTTTTAGCTTTTATATTACATATAAAGTTGTGTTATTGATCAAAATGGAAATGAACATTTGACAATAGTTTTAGATATCATACATACATCTTATTGAAGCTTTATAGTTCTATTTACTATAAATTTTGAAATTTGTTATATGTTTTAATCTTGTAAAGTTGTGTGGAGTGTGGAGTTGAAGAAGAAGTTTTCATTATGCTTCTTCTGCACCTGTGCACTTCCACACCTCCACTTTTCGCACAATGAAAGCTTATTCCACACCTCAGAACAATTTTGGATTTCAGATATATGTTCCATCTATAGTATTTATTTTAATCATAGCTATGATGATTGAAATTTGAGTCTCGATATAGTTCTTATTGTTGTAACTGTGTTGCTTACTGTTCAAGATTTCTCAAGCACTAAGAATGATTACTTTGTTCCAAATCTAAGTCTATTCACTAATTTTGTACATAATTATGTGATGATGTTTTGCATAAGTTTTTGAGGATATGCTTTGAGGTTTTATATTAGATCTAAATTTGTGTTATTGATTAAAATGAAAATGAACATTTGATAATAGTTTAGATATCATACATACATGTCCCAAGAGTACAACACTAACATAGTGATGGTCAATAAAAAATTCAATGAAATCACATAATGTGTGGCAACTTTCATTATTTTCATTATCAAATATTTGAGTTCTATTTACTATAAAGTTCTAAACATGTTATATGTTTTAATATTTTAAATTTGTGTAGAGTGCAGAGGTGCGAAAGAAGATTTCATTGTGCTTCTTCCATACATGCACACTCTGCACCTCTGCACTCCACACAATGAAATCTTATTTCATAGCTCATAAAAATTGGATTGCAGATATATGTTTTGTCTATAGTATTTATTTTAATCGTAACTATGATGATTGGAATTTGAATCTTGATATAGTTCTTGTTACTATAACTATGTTGCTTACTATTGAAGACTTCTCAAGCACTAAGACTTATTACTCTGTTCTAATTCTAAATTTATTCACCAATTTTGTGGAGAATTCTATGATAATGTTTTGCATAAGTTGTGTAATTGATCACAATTAATTTCATATGTTAATAGTACGACTAAGCTTTAATTAATTTTTTAATACTAGGTGGGAATTCCTCTATACTGCAGTCAGTATCTGCCACTGTAGGTTCTCGTACTGGTCAATAAAAAATCAAGTGAAAACAAAAAATGTACAACTTTTATTATTTGGATTATTGAACTATTTGTTTTAGTCTTTTATTTTTAATTGAGTTAATTTCATTATGAGGAGTGTGGAGGAAGCACAATTAAGTCTTCTTTCACTCTCTACATAATGAAATTTTTTGTCGCACCTCCACACTTAGCACAATGAAACCTTCCTCTGCATATGAGATGATCAGATTGAATGTGGATGTTTGACAATAAGTTGTATATAATACATACATGTCCCAAGAATACAAAACTAACATGGTGATGGTCAATGAAAACACATAATGTGCCATAACTTTCATTATTTTCATTATTGAAGCTTTGTAGTTCTATTTACCATAAAGTTCAAAAGATTGATCTGTTTTAACCTCTTAATGTTGTGTGGAGTACGGAGACATAGAAGAAGCTTTCATTGTGCTTATTCCCCACCTTTACGCTCCCATAGGTCCGCACTTTGCACAATGAAAGCTTCTTCCATACCTCAGAGTGAAATTGATAGATTAATTTTGTGGGACTTAAATTTTTGTATATGCACTTACTTGTTATATAATATTGCTTGGTGTTTGCCTCACTTCCATTTAATCCAATTTCTTAATATAAATTTTAGATGTTAATAGTATGACTAAGCTTTAATTAATTATTTAATACTTGGTGTGGAGTCCTCTGCATCATAATTAGTGTCCTTCACTACAAGTTATTGTATTAATCAATAAAAAAATCCAATGAAAATACATAATGTACAACAACTTTTATTATTTTGATTATTGAACTAAATGTTTTAATCTTAAGCACAATGAAAGCTTCGTCCCCTCTTCTACACACCTCATAATGAAAGCTTCCTCCCCACCTCTGCACTTTACACAATGAAAATGTTTGCTGCACCCCCACACTTTGCACAATGAAAGAATCCTCCACATCTTAGATTCCATTGTGTGGAGTACGGAGGTGCAAAGGAAACTTTCATTTTTCTTCTTCTGCATGAGTGAAATTGATATATTAATTTTGTGGGACTCGAATTTCCAGGTATGAACTTGCTCCTCCCCTCCATTTAATCCAATTACTTAATATGAGTTTTAGATGTTAATAGTACAACTAAGCCTAATTAATTTTTTAATATTTGGTTCTCAATAAAAAATCCAATGAAAACACAAAATGAACAACATTTATTGTTATGATTATCAAATTATATGTTTTAGTCTTTTATTTTTAATTGAGTTAATTTTATTACGCGCAGTGCAGACGAAACATAATGAAAGCTTCCTCGACACTCTACACACTGAAATTTTTCATCTGCACCTCCACACTCGGCACAATGAAAGCTTCTTCTGCATCTCGGATGCACAATGAAATCTTCCTTCACACTCTACATAATAAAATCTTTCGCAACACCTCCGCACTCGGCACAATGAAATCTTCCTCCGCATGTCAGACTGAATTCGGGGCAATTGCTATAACGATTGCATTAAATGTTTTAATCTTAAGCAAAATGAAATCTTTGTCCCCTCTTCTGCACTTCACACAATGAAAGCTTCCTCCCCACCTCCGCACTTCGCGCAATGAAAGTGTTTGCAACACCTCCACACTTTGCACAATGAAAGCTTCCTTTTCATCTCAGAGTGAATTCAAGGAAATTGTTGTAACAATTGTAGAGTGTGCATATCTCAGGGTTTGGCTTTCATTGTGCAGAGTGTGAAGGTGTGGAGGAAGCTTTCATTCCACTTCTTTTGCATGAGTGAAATTGATATATTAATTTTGTGGGACTTAAATTTCCGGGTATGAATTTGCTCCTTGCATCCATTTAATCCAATTTCTTGATATGAATTTTAAATGTTCATAGTATGACTAGGCCTTAATTAATTTTTTAATACTGGGTGTGGAGTCCTCGACACTGTAGTTAGTGTCCATCTCTGCAGGTTCCCTCATTGGTCAATAAAAAATACAATGAAAACACAAACTGTACAACTACTTTTATTATTTTAATTATCGAATTATATATTTTAATCTTTTATTTTTAATTGAGTTAATTTCATTGTGTGAAGTGCAGAGAAAGCAAACTTTCACTGCACCTCTTCAGTCGACACAATGAAAGCTTCCTTCGTAGCTTGGAGTGAATTCGGGGCAATTGTTGTAACAATTATAAAGTGTGCATATCTCAGGGTTTAACTTTCATTGTGTGGAAGTGTGGCTTGCAGAAACACAACATTCTCAAATAATGACAAAACACGAACCACAAAAAAAACACAGACTATGCAACTATGCAACGATCACCCTTATTTTAATGCCTTTCAATATATATTTTATCTAAATTTTTGTTTTTCAAGTTGTCTGTGATCCTCCAGGCTTGACATGTGGGTTGAGGAGCTGTGACCCATGGGCATCTAATCTGTCAAAGTCACCCAGGGATGGCACCTGGCCTGGGCCACACCAGCCCTAAGCTGACTGAAATTTTTAGCATGTCTCTTCCTCCTAGCACAAGGCACAACCACCCCCCATGAGGTTTGATCCTAGGTCGCCTTGCTAACAAGGCCTATCCTCAACTGGTTGTGCTAGTGAGACTTGACAGTTTAAAAGTTTACATTACATTAATATTTTTTTAATTTAATTCTTATTTTTATTTATAAAACATTACATTATATTACGTTACAATATAATATCTCTATTATACTCGATTGGAGAGTACTTCTCAATAGAAAGAATTTTGAAATTTATAAACAAATAACTTTAAAAAATACAATAACCATATTTCACTTTAAAAAAGACCATTAAATAAATGTAAGTGAAAATTAATTAAACAAATATAAATATTATAAAACAACTTTACCAACAACTTCAAACCATTTCTTTAAACATATATATAATTTTCAAAATAAAATTTGACATTTTATCAATAAGATCACTATCAAATTTACATTTTTTTTTCTTGAGTTTAATTGGATATTAGATTTGACATTGAAATCCTTTAAACAAAGTCTTTCCATAGAAATCACATGAGAGAATTTTTTGGCCTACATGTTTCGAACCAACAAGTGTGGTTCATCATGCCATGGTTTGCCTCTTCATCTGGTCTTGATGATGAACCATACTTGTTGGTTCAAAACGTGTTGGCCAAAAAATTCTCTCATGTGATTTCTATCGGAAGACTTCGTTTAATTCATTATGGAATCTTATCAAAAATATGTTTTCCAATTTTGTATTTTTACATTCCAATGGTATACATATCTGTCCAATAATTATATAAATAAAATACGTCATGTATGACGTCAAATTCGAGACCTAGTCCCCCTTTCGGCCAATGATTCTCCTTTGTTATTTAAACAAATGTTTTATCTTCGTCATGGGAGTTGAAGAATACTTCTTCCTATTTTTCCTGGCGATCAAATCGACATCTGCGTTTGTCATTTCATCGCGACTTCCGATTTTGGCTGTGATCAAATCCATAAGCATCCCTGGGGCTCCACGTCATGAGCGGTTGTCATATCTATCCCTCTAATCTAGTTAATTTGTAAGTAATAAAATATTATTTTAATTTAATATTAATTTACAATTTTATTTTTAAATATGATTAAATTATAATTAAATTTTATATACATGAGTTTAAAAGTCAGATGTCAATAGATACCAGATAATCTATAGGTATTAGATAACTATTATTAATAGCCTTAACGATAATGTAAATATTTGATGAATACTTGTCACATTAAAAAATGCAATTTATAAAACACGCGTTGGCCAGTTCCGATGAAAAGAAATACGAGAGCTATTAGGAGGCGTATTTCTTCATTTTGGAGAATAAACAATTTAAGACTATGAGGGAAAAAATTTGCAATTTAGAAAAGAAGCGTTGACCACTTCTAGAGCCATTACTCGATGCGTAGTGCGGCATTCAGCAGAGTTAAGAAGCTTCCTAGCATTTGCCAGCTATCATCCAAGGTTCCGAATGCGTAGGGAGGCAAGCAGCAGAGTTAAGAAGCTTCCTCGCATTTACCAGCTATCATCGAAGGTTCCTCGAAGACTGCAGAATGCAGCAGAGTTAAGAAGCTTCCTAGCATTTACCAGCTATCATGGAAGGTTCCTCGAAGACTGCAGAATGTAGCAGAGTTAAGAAGCTTCTTAACCTTCCTTTGTTGCCGCTCAAATGGTGTCTTTTTGGTTGGAAACGGTTAGTATTTGTGCCAAGGCACCTGCACAGGGATGTTTTTGCTCAGTTCAGCAAGAAGACGGGCCGGCGTTTGACTGAGCTCCTTGCCCTACAAGCGGATGCCAGAAAATCGGGAGGATTTCACCGGTTGTGGGCAAAATTGTGAAGTATGTGCTAAAACGCCATGAGAATGTGGCATGTTTTAGGTTCCAAATGACTTCTAAACCAATCTTTAAAGGATTTGACAAGGTATGCAGAAAGCTTCAGAGGATTCTCCTGGGAAACTCACAATATTGGTAGAGTTATGCGAAGACCGATGCAAAAAACAATGAGCGCGACACGATTCTTGCAAAGCAATTACTAGACGTGTAGGGGCATCGGGGACGCGTTGTGTGGAATGTAGCAGAGTTAAGAAGCTTTGTAGCATTCGGTTAATCTCGATTCTTCATATATAGCATTTTAGTAGTCAAGTGGAGACCAGAGTAATTTTTTGTTTTGTAAATGACCACATCCTTCACCCATCAAACCTTACGTTGCTCCATCATCTTAACATTGTTTCTCGGTATTCATTGAACTCCAATGGCACACTTAGTCCCTCATCATGATGATTCTGCTTCCTCTTCCACTACCTCTTGTTCTGCGTCAGTTCCTTATGCTTCCTCATCCACTGCCTCTTGTTCTGCGTCAGTTCCTTATGGTTCCTCCTCCACTGCCTCTTGTTCTGCGTCAGTTTCTTATGTCCACTATGACATATTCATTAATCTTTGTAATTACAATTATTGTAGCCGAGATGTCAACACCTTCGCTACCAAACTTTGCCGTCTCTTCCAATCCCTTCAGTTGCATGTTTTTTTGGACAACCCAAACTTGCGAGACTTGCACGACAAGATTCCGCCGAAAATAGAAAACGCTATTTTAGCCTCCTCTGTACACATCGCCATTTTACCTCCAAATTTTGCGCAATCAAAATGTTGTCTGGATGAGCTTGTTCTCATGATTAAATTGACTGCAGAGTCGAAGACTACCACTATTCCCGTTTTTTACTACTCCAAACCTAGTGAGCTCAGGTGGACAGGCAAAGACAATAATGGACCCTACGCTCAAGCCCTGTGCAACTATGAAAAGAAAAATCTATATGATACAGAGACAATTAAGGAGTGGAGAGATGCTCTACACCATGTTGCAGAAATTAGTGGTTTCGTTGTGGATGAGAATCATAGGTGAGCATCCCACTATCCAAATCCAATTTAGTTTTCCGTAGTTAGCCGTTTCTCTCTATTTATTTAACTCTATAAATGAATGAATGGATATGCAGGGACGAAGAGGAGATATTGAATAAGATTATAGAAAGCGTGTTCCAAGACTTTCCTTATGGTCCCCATTATGATGTTTTTCTAAATCATCGCGGACCTGATGTGAAAGAGACCTTTTCCAGCGCTCTTTACAATAGCCTTGTTTCTTGTGGATTTAGAGTTTTTCTGGATGAACAGGAATTCGTGCGGGGACTCAAGATTACTCCTCAAATAGAGGTCGCCATTCAATTCGCCCATGTCAATATTGCTATTTTTTCTCCCCGCTACGCACAATCTCGTTGGTGCCTCGAAGAACTCAACCTCATGGTGAGGTCAAAGAATACCATTCTTCCTGTTTTTTATGAGGTCAAGCTTTCTGATTTGCAATGCCCTGAACGTGGAGTGTACGCTGAAGCCTGTTGAAATCATAATTTCAACGCAGACGCCAGAAACCGTCGGGCAAACCCGCCGGAGAGTTCTCGGGCCAGTTTCCGGCGAAGGGAATCTCCGTACTCTTCAACCCGAGAAAATTTGGAGCCGCCACGTGTTTCTGACCTGACGTAACGCAACGTCACATTCTCGGGAGGTAAACTTCAGCAGTTGTATGGTTTCCGATATCAACCTCCGCCGTCCGATCTCCTTGCGTGTTGTCAGCCGTCGATTCTTGAAGGTGCACGGGCCTGCGTCAATTCAATGGTTTGCGTGGCGTGCTTGGTTTTCCTGTTGACCACCGCAGAAAAGGAATTAAATTGAATTTATTGAGGTCGTAAATGGGTGGTAGAACATTTAATTTTAATGTTTTTTTATATGCACGGCGGTATGGGCACATACACTATATGTGTCATATTTTTTAAAAGGAGCGTTGACCATTATTTTTTTATATAAACACATGGAACGAAAAAAAAGGGTGCTCCGGGGTTGTTATACGTGGACCATTGTAAAAGGAATAGATGGGGCAGCATATGTTAAAAAAAATGGAAAATTGTAAAATGTATAGAGTGCATGGTGAAAAGAGGAATATATATGAGAGTGCGTAAAAATTAGTTTTTGCTGCAGTGAGAAACTTGCAAGAAAACTATGGTGATGCACAGAAGTGCATAAGTGAATGTGAATGTTTTTATGCGTAGATCTCTGTTGATTTTGCAAGGAGAAAAACAAATGCACAGCAGTGCGAAGAAATTACATGGAACAGGTTGTAATGTTTTGTGAGACATAGTAAAACAGAGGAGTAGCAAAAACCATGTGTGGTTTTGCACAGAAGTGCATAAAGAAAATGGTGGAGCGTTTTTTGTAAGTCTGCGTAAATTTTGTTTTACAGCAGCCTGTAAAAGGAGTTTTACATCAGTAAATGTAAATGGGGGTTTTACAGCAGTAAACCCAGCATAGTGAAATCTCAGGTGGAGAGAAAAGACAGAGTCTTGTTTTTTGATGGGTGAAAGTAATTTTGGTGAATCCCTCTCAGCAAAGAGGATGAATGTTGTTTCAGGCTTTATATTTTAATTAATAGAAATATTTTTATGGCTGTGTAATACTCTATTATGAGTATATTTGTTTTTAATAGTTTCGCTGTGCAAAGGTCCTGGTTTGTGTTTGTTTGTTATGGTTTTTGGTATTTTCCCATTGAAAAATACCCAACAGTGGTATCAGAGCTAGTCCAGGCTCTTTGAAGACTCAAAGAAGCTGAAGGAATGAGTTTTTGCAGCTGTAAAGTTTCTCCAGCAGTGTGAAGCCACAGCCAAAAGGGTTAAGGTATTTCTCCAGCAGTGTGAAGTTTCAGCCAAAGGGATTCAGGTATTTCTCAAGTTTCTGAGTTATTATTAAAGACAGCCAGTTGTTTTAAAAAAAACACAGTCAAGTATTTGAAGCCTAGATAAGAATGGCAAGGTCAAAGAAGAAAGCCTCCAGGCCTGTTAAAAATGTGTCTCCCCCCTCTACTAAACTAGAAGGCAATCCATTAGAATACATTTTATTTGAAACCCCAAAGTTTGATGGAAACTTTGATGTATGGGAAATAATGATGAGGGCTTTCCTAATGTCTGAGGGGATTGAAGTCTGGGAGTCAGTGATTGATGACAACAAGATGGATGAAGAATCCATGGAGTATGATGCACAAGCAGTAAAACTAATCTTGGATGGACTGCCTGATTCTGTGAAGAAGAATCTAGGAAAATATACATCAGCAAAGGATATATGGGACAGACTGCATGACCTTCATGCAAAGGGAGCACTGACCATGACAATGAGTCAAGAAGAACCCATCATAGAAGCTGAGAATGAAAAGCTTGACCTCATCAAGCTTCAAGTAAGAGAAAAGGATGAAGAGCTTGCCAAGCTTAAGAAGGAGCTTGATCAATGCAAGAGGAAACACCATGAAGAAGTCATATCCATGACAAATCAGCTGAATGAAGCAAAGAAGCAGGAAGATGCCTTGACAAGTCAGCTTGAACAAAGACACAAGAGAGTGAACAAACTTGTAGAAGAGATTGGACAATACAAGGTAGAGGTCTCCTCCCTTAAGTCCGAACTACAAGAAGCCAGGAAGCAGGCACAAGGAGCTGAGAAGAAAATGAAGAGCAGTCAGGCAAAAGATGAAGAAATATCCAAAATGAAGACAGATATTATCTCCTTCAAAATAGTAGCAGCTGAAGCTACTCGTAGCAAGGAAGAAACTGAGGGACAACTAGCAAAGAGAAATGATGTATGTGAAAAGCTAGAAGAAGAGATTGTCCTCCTCAGGAAGAAGGTTGAAGGGATGAACAAAATGATGAAGAGCTCTCAAGCTCTGGATGACATGCTCAGCTATCACAGATCTCCATTTGATAAATCAGGACTTGGGTATGTAGGTGAATCCTCAAACAAGGATGAGGATGCTTTAAGCAAAGGAGATGTGAAGAAGCCAGAAAGAGATGGTGATGCTCCTAGTTCCAGCAAAGGCAAGGAGAAAAATGAAGGCTGCAATAGAAGAAATCCTGCTCCAAGAAGAGAACCAGCTTCAAGAAAAAATGTAGCTGATGGCAAAAAGGCAAGAGGCAATGGTGATCATCAAAGGATCTCAAGGCAGCAAGGCTTCAGAAGTACATCAAGGAAACCTCCATCTCCCAGGTACCAAAGTTCATTTTATGGTTATTATTATGCTTGCTCAAACTTTGGTCATATGGCAAAAGATTGTAGAGCATTTCATGGAGATAGATGTTGTGGTCCTCGACAATCTCCAAGAAATAATTTCACAAGAAGAAATCATGAATTCTTATTCATGAATAAAGTTGAATGCTTTAAGTGTCATAACATTGGGCATATGGCACGAGACTGTAACTTAAGATGGGCTCCTATGCAAGCTAGACCCACACAAAAGAAGAAAGTTACACAAGTATGGAGAAGAAAAGAAATACAGTGTGAAAGCCCCTTAAGCAACGCAGCTGATCTAAATTTGTTTTGAGAAGAGTCTGCCAAAAGAAGTCGAGCACACACTAAAGGGGAGCTTGTAATTTTTTGTTTTGTTTGCTGAACTGTATTAACAGTCATTTGTTGATAGAGGATGTATTGCAGCACAGCAGTTGCAAATGAAATCTTTGTTAATCCCTTTAAAAGGTAATATGCAGCAGTGATGAAATCAGCAATGTTTTTGCTTTATGTTTATGCAATATGCACAGAAATGCATAAAGAAGAAAAGATGGCAGCGCTGAAATGTAAAGAGCAGCAACGAGATAAGAGAAAAATGCAAAGCATGGAAACCCTCACAACAGTGGGAAGACAGAACATAAAACAGCAGTTTGGAAATTTTTTTGGAGCACATGGATTAGAATGAACAACAATTTTAAATTTTTTTTGTGGTGCACATGCATTGAAATGCATAGCAATAGAATGTAGTTTTTCTTTTATGTAATGTGAGAGAATATACTCACAGCAGAATGAGTGTAATGCACAGCAGATGGAAATGTTTTGTATTGGGAATGAAAATGCAAAGCAATGAGAAGAAAATGAGAAGAAGCAAAACGCAGCAGAGCATAAATGCCCAGTGGCTGAGAATGCAATGAAATTTTTCACACAGCAGTGAAAAATGTAATATTTTTTTTTATGCAATGCAGCATGCACAAAAATGGCTAAAGAAAAACAAGGACAGCTGATTTTTAATGCACACTGGATGTATAAGAATGTGTGTGGCAGCAGAAAGCCAAAGGAATTGCACAGTAGTGCATTGTGTAAAAAAAATGAAGACTAAGATTGTGTGAAGCAAGGTTGCATGAGAAAAGGCAGCAGCCTGTGTTATTTTTTTGTGGAGAATGAAGTGCCAAGAGTATGGGCACACAACAGTATGATGAAACAAAAGGCAGCCACAGTGCAAATTGCAGAGGCAACGCAGCAGCAAATAAAAACCCAGGGATGACAGCCTATCGTTATGGGTATGGACAGCAGTGAATATGAAAAGTGCAGCAGCAAGAAGTTATGGACAACAACATGATGGCAAGAAGGAGAAGCACACAGCAATGCAAATAAAAAAAATTGCAGCAGCAAGAAGTTTTGAACAGCAGCACATGCAAAAGAAATTTTCCTTACAGCGGTAAAGGTAAATGTAATGAATTTGTTGTTCATTGAATTGATATGCAATATATGCAACAGCAGTGAGTGTAAGAAATGTTCACACACAGGTGTGTAAATTTGTAAATTGGGACAGTGTAATTGTTCCAGAAAAGACAGAGTATTTTGTCTTTGAAAAGTGCAGAAGCAGTGCAAGTGTAGACACAACAATGTGGGATAGACACAGTAAAGAAGATGGCACAACAGTGCAGCAGCATAAAAGAACAATGTAATGAGTTTGCACACACAGCAGTGCAATGATTGTTTGTTTTTGAAACTGCATGTAAAGCAGTGTCATGGTGAATCCCTCAGTCAAGAGGAAGATGCTTTTCAGCATAGTGTGGTAAATCCCTCTATCAAGAGGATGATGCTTTTTCAGCATAGTCACAGGTGAATCCCTCAGTCAAGAGGAAGGTGCTCTTCAGCACATTGTTATGGTGAATCCCTCTGTCATGAGGAAGGTGCTCTTAAGCACAGTTTCAGGTTAATCCCTCTATTAAGAGGAAGACAACTTTGTTTGTTTGTGGAACTGCATCAGAAGCAGTTGGTGAATCCCTCTATGTGAGAAAGTGTTTGGGTAAGATTGAATGCCCAGCTGTTGAAATTAAAGGGGAGTGTTGAAATCGTAATTTCAACGCAGACGCCAGAAACCGTCGGGCAAACCCGCCGGAGAGTTCTCGGGCCAGTTTCCGGCGAAGGGAATCTCCGTACTCTTCAACCCGAGAAAATTTGGAGCCGCCACGTGTTTCTGACCTGACGTAACGCAACGTCACATTCTCGGGAGGTAAACTTCAGCAGTTGTATGGTTTCCGATATCAACCTCCGCCGTCCGATCTCCTTGCGTGTTGTCAGCCGTCGATTCTTGAAGGTGCACGGGCCTGCGTCAATTCAATGGTTTGTGTGGCGTGCTTGGTTTTCCTGTTGACCACCGCAGAAAAGGAATTAAATTGAATTTATTGAGGTCGTAAATGGGTGGTAGAACATTTAATTTTAATGTTTTTTTATATGCACGGCGGTATGGGCACATACACTATATGTGTCATATTTTTTAAAAGGAGCGTTGACCATTATTTTTTTATATAAACACATGGAACGAAAAAAAAGGGTGCTCCGGGGTTGTTATACATGGACCATTGTAAAAGGAATAGATGGGGCAGCATATGTTAAAAAAATGGAAAATTGTAAAATGTATAGAGTGCATGGTGAAAAGAGGAATATATATGAGAGTGCGTAAAAATTAGTTTTTGCTGCAGTGAGAAACTTGCAAGAAAACTATGGTGATGCACAGAAGTGCATAAGTGAATGTGAATGTTTTTATGCGTAGATCTCTGTTGATTTTGCAAGGAGAAAAACAAATGCACAGCAGTGCGAAGAAATTACATGGAATAGGTTGTAATGTTTTGTGAGACATAGTAAAACAGAGGAGTAGCAAAAACCATGTGTGGTTTTGCACAGCAGTGCATAAAGAAAATGGTGGAGCGTTTTTTGTAAGTCTGTGTAAATTTTGTTTTACAGCAGCCTGTAAAAGGAGTTTTACATCAGTAAATGTAAATGGGGGTTTTACAGCAGTAAACCCAGCATAGTGAAATCTCAGGTGGAGAGAAAAGACAGAGTCTTGTTTTTTGATGGGTGAATGTAAGTTTTGGTGAATCCCTCTCAGCAAAGAGGATGAATGTTGTTTCAGGCTTTATATGTTAATCAATAGAAATTTTTTTATGGCTGTGTAATACTCTATTATGAGTATATTTGTTTTTAATAGTTTCGCTGTGCAAAGGTCCTGGTTTGTGTTTGTTTGTTATGGTTTTTGGTATTTTCCCATTGAAAAATACCCAACAAAGCCCTGCTCAACCAGAAAAACAATGATCGATACGATCCACAGACTCTTCAGGATTGGAGAGACACTCTTTCTGAGGTCGGAAAACTCCCTGGTCACGAGCTGGATGGGTGAAGATTTGCCCCTATTCCCAAGCCATCTTAGTGTTACTTTTCAATTGGTTGGTGCATCACACTTGCACACTTCACTAATTATGTTACTCTTTCCACGAAATATTCAGGAACAATGACGACCTGTTGGAAAAAATTGTGGAAACCGTAAAAGAAAATCTTGCAAAACGATTTGAAGTCATTCGAAGCTCGGACCTGCAAAATGTGCTGAAAAGTGTTTTAAAGGAAAATGCTGTGAAAGTAGCCGTGAACCGTGAAACAACTGTTATGAAACAAGTTGTGAGCCGTGAAGCAATTGTAATGAAATAGGTCTCCTCTTTGGCTTAATCTTTATACATTTTCATGTTTTTGAATCATTATAAAGTTTCAATTATTTTTAGCTATGTTTATTTTAGATAAAGTTTGAGATAAATTTTCAAAGAGAAAGAAATTTCTAGGGTCATTTTTTATTAGAATAATGGAAAAAAAATTAGAGTTTTATTATTAGCATTTTGTTGTGTTTTGTTAAGATTGTTAAAATTTCAAATCCTATTCATGAAGAGATTCAAACTCAATCACTTTGCAACACAATATATTTAAGTGTTTTATGCTCGGATGAATGCAACGTGTGAGTGCAGGTAGTTGTCTTCACATTCAACTTTGTGTCCCCTGAGAGCTGCAGATCTATTTTTCAATTACTTTGCCTTCCATTACATTTTGGGTTAGTATCAAAGCCACCTACCAAGAGCGAGGTGCACTGTTTAATTTTAATCACAAGAGACAGTGAGCATTGAATTGTTGAACCCATACACGAGTGACAGTTGCGAACTGAGCGAAGGTTCGATTGGTGTAAAAGTGGAACGGTGGACCACTATACTCGTGTTGTGTATTTCGCCTAAATGAAAAGCAGTTGCTGCCAAAGAAGCGATGATGGGGTGGGCCCCCATCGATCTCTCACAGCTCCATTATCTTGATAATCATAAGTTAGCGAGTAGCACCATGAGCTAGAGAGTAGTTATTACATGTGGAGGATCTGATTGAGATTATCCAAGAACATAGCCGTGAGCTTGCATGGAGTTTGAAGGAGACTTTGCATGTTGAAGCTGTGGAATGTTTAGCATGGAGAGTAAACAACTATGGAGCTTGTTGCTATCAATGCCATGGAATCTTACGTGAGCATGGAGCGTGAGCTGTTGTGGAACCTGTAGCTGTGTGGATGTCCAACGGAAGTGTAAATGTTTGAGAGCCTAAACAATGTGAAATTGATTACTGTTCGTTGGTTTGTAGAGATGTTCAAGTGAGCTACGAGTGACGTAGGAGCTGTGTGGTTCACGTTGTGCCAAGTGAGTACCGCATGGAGCTGTTTTCTGGGGCAACTAAGTGTATGATTATTGAGTAAGGAGCTGTGTGATCCAATTGTGCCATCAAACATGTGTGTAGACTGTTGGAACATTCAGTGTTGTGTTGAGCAGCTTGTGGGGACCGTGCCAGCTGAGTTCTTTTGTTTGGCTGAGAATTTTGGGAGACCGTTCCACTTGTGTGTGAGACTTGGAGACCGTCCTGGGTATGGAGAGGTGTGCTGGCTTGTGAGTTGAAAACGTGTTAGCTATCAGTGCTACATTCTTTTAGCCAAGGAGTTGTGTGCTGCAAAGTGTAGATTTGCTATAGCCTGGAACATGGGGTAAGCCATGACCTTGTATGGAAGAGCTCACGTCTTTAACACATTGATTGTTTCTTTGAAGGAGAGTTTGTTGCAAGGCTAAGTGGTGTGTCGCTTGCTCGGATTGTTTTAAGACATTGATTGTTTCTTTGAAGGAGAGTTTGTTGCAATGCTAAGTGGTGTGTTGCATGCTCGGAGGAGTTGATGTGTGGTAAAAGTTGTGTTTTTATTTTCCTTTTTTTTGGCTTGAAGGAATTGTTGAAAAGGTGTGTAAAACAAAATTCAATGGCTAACCTTTTGGCAGAATTTTATCTAATTGAAGCGACAAAGTTAGATAGTGCTAATTGGGAGAGGTGTGAGACTAAGGAAACGGTATTGATGAGAATGTCCCTAAAGTAAAACATTATTCCTCATATTCAAGATTGGACAACACTCAAAGATTGTATGAGTGAAGGATATAAATCGAGTCCTCTCTAAAGAGTAAGCTCATTTCCAATAAGATGGGAAAAAATGAAAGCATTAGTAATTTTATTTTGAGAATTAAAGATCTTAAAGATAAGCTTGGATATATAGGAGAAACAATATATAACACTAATCTTGTAATTATAACCTTAAATAGAATTTTAGATGAGTACCAAATGTTTATTATAGTTCTTGCAGCAAGGGAGAAAGATCCCATTTTTTATGAGTTGGCAAGTCTAGTTATGCAAGAGGAAGAAAGCTGAAATAACCTTGAACCTCAAAGTTTTGATCTGGTGCTAATGGTCAAAGGGAAACAAGCTTTCAGAGGAAAGCAATGGGAAGGAAGCAAAGGAGGAAAGCCACCACATGGAAAGTGATCCAAGTGGATATTGGTGGCCACCCATCTATTCCACTTGGACCCTCACCATTGTTTCTTTTAGTTTTTCAGTTTCATTAATTGTAGCACAATTTACTATTTTTGGCAGTTTTTCGGGTCCTGAACTTCCGAAGTCGTTTTGAGGCCCTAAATGATGTTTTTTTGGAAAATCACAAGTGACGAACGTAAGGTTTTAACTAAACATTCTTTGTCAGTGGTTGTATTCCTCGGGTAGATCTTTCTAACGAGGTATCGTGTGTGTCAAATGGAGATCGATGCCAAAGTTACGACCCTAGGAAGTTGATGTACCAATTTACCCCAACAGGGCCCATAGTTTGGCGTTTCATCTCTTAGGGTTAGGTTTTTGGATGTTTGGGATTTTCCATTGTTTCTCAATAATAAATATGCCCTCAAGCCTTATTGTAACACAATTCAGAGGCATGCAGCTGCCACATTTCTTCTCAAAGATAAGCTACCATCGCCTGAGCTCGTTTATTTCCATTCTGTATGTAAGCATATTTCAGTTCTTTGATATTAATGAAATGAAGTTTTATTTCTACTGCATCTCTGTGTTTCTGGTTATATCTTTAATTTGTTGTGTTCCTGTTTCAATTCGGATCAGTGGTATCAGAGCAATTTTCTCTTTATCGATCCTTCTTTTCATCTCCCCAACGAGGTCATGGTATAAGGAGTTAGGGCTTGATCTCGTTGAACCTTTGCAGGATCAACCTCGCAAACCCCGACGGTCACCCATAGGGGAAGAAAAGAAAGACGATGGAGTAGGAGATCCTATCAAAATATTGCTCGAGGAGGCCCTCGAGAAACAAAGGAACGCAATGATGGATAAATTTGCACAGATCCTTCAACGGTTTCCCACCAGCGGCCCATCCACATCCAACAACCACTCTGGAGGCACCACTCATTTTAAAGTACAAGTAAACTTTGACATTCCCATATTTGAGGGCCAAATAGATGCAGGCGTTGTAGATAAATCATTAAATCTATTAGAAGGATATTTTTCTGTTCATGATTTTTCTAGCCGGGAAAAGATTACTTTTTCTCTTTTCAAAGCGACCCCCACGTCAAGGACTGGTGGGAAACCTACTGTGAGGAGAAGGATGAAAGTACACCCTCACTGTTTTTAGCGACACTCTCTTGGAATTCGTTCTGGGAAACCATCAAAGAGTCGTACTACCCTGTTGGGAGCTATGAGTATAAATACATAAAGTGGACCACGTTGCAGTAGGGAAGGGACCAAGATGTGCCAGAGTTTACCAATGTTTTTCATACCCTTTGCACGAAGTTGGGTATCAAGGATTCTAAGAAACATTTGGTACTCAAGTACCACGACTGCCTACACAGGTACATCCAGGATGAGATGGAATTCCTGGACATCTCCTCGCTCGGCCTGGCGTAATGATACACTGTCAAGATTGAGTAGAAACTTAAACAGAAAAAACGAGACTTTGGATCTGCGAATCCAAAGCAAGGGAAAGGTACCCCCAAACCATAGAACAAAGGACAAAGCCAAGACGGGGTGGCCCAAGACAACCCGCCAAATCTGCAAGCAAAGAACAACACCACGAAGCCAAAGAAGGACACGTGAAAGTGGTGTGAGTTCCATAAGAGCTCCACTCACAACACAAGTGAGTGACAGGCCAAGCAGTCACTGCTAGCCGAGATGAAGTCTTCTGAATCGATGCATGTTCCAACTCTGAGTCAGAACCCGACAAGGGGAACGACAAAGGGAATCAGATTATCGATGTGAAGCCCAATGCCATTGTTGCCACCATGAAGATCTAGATGGAGGAACCCAAAGATCCAGAGGAGGATGAGCACCTCTTCCACTCCCAGATGTGGGTAAAGGGTTCCCCACTATAGTTCATTGTCGACAGCAGGAGCCAAAAGAACTTCATTTCAGTAGAGGTCGTGAAGCGGTTGGGCCTACTGACCACAACACACCCACAACCGTACACCATCGGGTGGCTTCACCAAGGATGAGATCTTCGCGTTAGCCAACAGTGCCACCTTCCATATAGCATCAAGCCCTTCACAAATGAGGTATTATGTGATGTTTCTCCTCTTGATGTTTGTGATGTATTATTACGCCAATATGAGTCAAGGCCTTGTGATGTTGTTGTTACCTTGGGAAATAATTTGTGCAAGATACCAGAGCTAGCACCGCCTACCACCATCTCTTTGGTTACTACAAAACAATGCAGTAAGTTCATTTCCAAAATGGGGAAATTTGTTTTCCTGATGATACACCCTCATGGAAAGAAGAATACGGTGGCCACGACCTCCAGAAAGGGCCCCTCTGAATGACAAAAACAGATGGACAAGGTCATGGAGGAGTACGAGGACATCTTCACCTCCTCCGCACGAGTGCCTCTGCACTATCATGTCAAACACTCAATCAATATGACCCTCGGTGCGATGTTGTTCAATGGACCAATATATCAATGCTCTATTCTGGAGAATGACGAAATCAAGAGGCAGATTCAGGAGCTTCTGTAGAAAGGCCACATCCGGCCGAGTTCATCGCCCTATGGGAGCCCGATCATGTTGGTACAGAAGAAGGATGGGACTTGGAGACTCTGTATTGACTATCAGGCATTGAACAAGATCACTGTCCGGAATAAGCACTCGATCCCATGGATTGATGACCTTTTGGACCAGCTCAAGGGGGAAAAATATTTCAACAAGATCGACTGGATGTCCGGATATAACCAGTAATGGCAGAAGTGTCCTTAGACACGTAATTTTATTAATCAGAAAAAACAATTACATAATTGATTTTGCAAGAGTTTACACCCAAACAAATCAAACACTCTTACAGTGAGCTATTTATAAGCTCCATGTCCTAACTACCTCTAATTATGGATCACTTATTAAATAACAAGTGTCCATTTACAATAAATGTTATTCAAACCAACTAGCTAACTAATCTCCTAAAATAGAGCCTAAGATACGACACATTTGGAGAGACATATCTTGTTACAACAATATACTAAGTCTAATTGTCTCGATTAAATAATTAATCATTCTAGAATAATAATTATTAATTTAATTTCTTAAATTAATAATTATTTTATTTCAATTTTATAACCTATGATAATAAATTATTTTTGGATCATCTAACATTCCCCCCTATGATCCAAAGATACATTACAACAGATACCAAGTTCATCCCTGAACTTAGTAAATTTTATTTTGCCAAGCGGTTTCATGAAAATGTCGGAGATCTGATCTTCGGAAGGACAATAAACTGGCTTGAGGACATCTTTGGCAATGAGAGATCTGATATGATGATACTTGGTGTCCACATGCTTTGTCTTTGAATGAAAAACTGGGTTCTTGGCAAGTTTGATGGCTGACTAGCTATCAATGAATAATGATGTAGCTTCTGCCTGAGAAATGCCCAAGTCCTGCAAAATTCGGCGCAACCAAACAATTTCAAATGCTGCTTCCCAGGCTGAAATGTACTCTGCTTCTGCTGAAGAAGTGGCCACTGTAGCTTGTTTCTTACAACTCCAAGACACTTCTGTTGACCCCATATTCATTAAATAACCTGATGTTGATGCTCGATCATCAATACTCCCAGCAAAGTCGGCATCGGAATATCCACCAAGTACAAATTTTTTAGTCTTTGTGTAAAGAAGACCAAAATATTTTGTTCCTTGGATATATCAAAGAACTATTTTGGCTGCATTCCAGTGGTTGTCTCGTGGTTCCTGCATAAAACGTGAAAGAATACTGACTGCATAAGATAGGTCAGGACGAGTATTTGTCAAATAAATCAAGCTGCCAATCAACTGTCTGTAAGTTGTACTGTCCACCTTTTCCCCCCCTTCAAATTTTGAAAGTTTCAAGTTTTGCTCCATGGGGGTGAGAACGAGCTTGCAATCTTGCATGCCAAATCGCTGAAGAACCTCTGCGGCATACTTACTCTGAGAAATGAAAATATGATGTGGACGTTGGAAGACTTCAACTCCAAGATAGTAGTGAAGTAATCCCAAATCTGTCATCTTAAAACCTACATGTAACTCCTTTTTCACCTGTGCAATATGATCATCATGATTTCCAGTGATGATCAAATCATCTACACACATAACAAGAATTACAAGTTATTTTCCCTGTTGTCGCACATACAAAGTATCATCAGATTCACTTCGTTGAAAACCAACTTTCTTAAGGTATGCATCCATCTTTGCATACCAAGCTCGGGGAGCTTGTTTTAATCCATATAAAGCCTTGATCAATTTGCAGACTTTATGTTCTTGTCCTTCAACTTCAAAACCTGGTGGTTGGGTCATATACACTTCCTCCTGTAAATCCCCGTTGAGAAAAGCACTTTTCACATCCATTTGATGAAATTTCCATCCTTTTTGAGCGGCCAATGCAAGTGTTAATCGGATGGTGTTCCATTTAGCTGTTGGAGCAAAAGTTTCTTCATAATCAATGCCTTCCTGCGGCGCAAAACCCTTTGCGACAAGTCGTGCTTTATACTTTTAAAGTTCACCCTTCTGATTATACTTAATTCTGTAAACCCATTTACATCCTATGGGCTTAAAATTTGTTGGACAATCAACAAGTTTCCAAGTGTTGTTATCAATTACTGCTTGATATTATTCAACCATAGCCTGTTGCCATTCTTTATGTTTTACTGCTTCTTTGTATGTGGAAGGTTCAGTAACATCATTTGCTATCAAGGCAAAATTGCCTTCACTTCTATGTGCCCTTCTGGTGCCAGTTTTATTCTGTTCATCAGGCTTTACATCTTTCAAAAGTTGAACTGCCCATTTCGGAAGTTGGTGCTCACTTGTTTGTGCTTCTGTAAAGTCCCCATCATTGTAAAGATGATTAATATAAACTGATGTACGCCGTTCAGGTGAAGAATGTGGAGAATCACTGTTAGAAGAACTGCTGCTGTTGGGAGATGTGGATGAATTACTAAAAGACCCAGATGATGTTGTTGAGGTAGATGGACTGGATGACTCATCTTCAGAGGAAGGAAAATCAAGTTCATACCAATTTGGTGAAGTTGGTTGACTTTGCATTTTACGATTTCTTTTACTTCCTTTAGTTTCTAACTTGTGAAGAAGATTTTCAATTTCTTCAGCACTCTTACTCTCTGTTTCATAAAAAATGAAATCCCTGCTCACAATGAATTTTCCATTGGTCAAAAGACGATACCCTTTCTTCTCATCAGAATAGCCAATCATTATGCATTTTAAACTTCTTGAGTCAATCTTAGTTCGTTTTTCTTTCGGAACTAAGGCATAATGTCACACTGAACCAAAAACTCTAAGATGTTTAGCTCGAGGTTTGAAACCAAACCAAGCCTCATAAGGTGTGATTTCGTCTAAAGAAGCAGTTGGAGATCTGTTTCTTAAGTAGACAGCTGTATGAATTGCTTCCGCCCAATATGTTGGACTTAACCTCTTAAAAGTTAACATGGATCTCGCCATTCCTAACAAAGTGTGATTCATTCTTTCGACTACTCCATTTTGTTGTGGAGTGTAAACATTAGTAAGATGTCGTCTTATGCCATTTTCACTACAATAAGTTTTGAATTCATTCGAAGTGAATTCTCCCCCATTATCTGTCCTGAGAGTACCTATCTTTTCTCTGACTTCATTTTCAACAATTTGGCGAAAAATTTTAAACTTATCAAATGCTTCTGACTTGTTCTTCAAGAAGTAAACCCAAGTCATTCTGCTGAAATCATCAATGAATAGTAAGAAATATTTGCAACCACCAAATGAAGTTTGTAGTGGACCACAAACATCATTGTGAACTAGTTGTATCCGCCTGTTTGCACGCCATGAACTTGTTGGAAAACTTTCTCGATTTTGTTTGCCATAAATGCAAGCTTCACATTTTGCATTTTCCCTTTTGAATGTGGGAAGTCCTTTAACCATTCCTTCTTTCTACAATTGAGAAAGACTCTCAAAATTCAAATGTCCATATCTTACATGCCATAGTCTTATAGGTGAAATACCTGTAATCACTGCCCCTGCAAAATCAGAATGCCTTGGAATAACTGTCCCTTTCATCCGTAACAGTTTTCCATCTTCATAACCTGTCATGATTGTTTTCAAGTTCTGTTTCACTGAATTAATCTTCACTAAACCATCTTCCATAATCACCTGATGTCCTGCTTGTCAAATCGTGACTAAAGAGAGCAAATTTTTCTTAAAATTGGGTACATACCATACATTGGAAATCATTTTTTCTCCAATGCCAGGGAGAAAAAATTTTACTACTCCTTTGCCATAAGGAGTATGTTTTGTATCATCAGCAAGAAAAATGGAATTACGTTGGCAATCTTGAAAATTCCAAAAAAATATCATGTCGACAAGTCATGTGCTGAGTTGCCCCAGAATCCAAGATCCAGGCATATTCGTAGTCACTTCTAAGATAGGATGAAATTTTTGATGCTGGTGAGGAAGTAAAAACATATTCAGAGTTATCTTCATCTTGATCATTTGCAAATTGTGTTGAATGTTGCTGAAACTTGGGAATTTTATTAAGTGATGTTCGACAATCTTCAGCATAATGGCCAACTTTGTTACATCTTCAACACACAATTTGACTTAAGTCTCTTCCTCTTCCTGAAGATTGTCCTCTGCCTCTGCTTTGACTTCTATTTTGAGATTGTCCTCTACCTTGATTATTATATCCTTGTTCTTGAAAATTGCCTCTTCCTTGGTTGTTTCCTCTACCTTGAAAATTATTTCTTCCTCCTCTGTTAAAATTGTTTCCTCTGCTTTGGATTCGACCTCGATTATGTGCTGCTTGATTCTGATTCCATCTACCTCTTCCTCGAGAACTATCTGCTGATGACTTACTAGTGTTGGCCTCTGTGAGAAAAACATCTTCACCAACTTTCTTCTTCTTCCCAAAAGTTTTATCATGTTGGCTCAACATTTCACAAAGCTCATCAAACTTTATTTTCTCTAATTTCCCAATTACTTGTAGAGTCTCTAAAAAATGCGTATAGGAAGAAGGAAGCCCAGCAATTACAATTGTGACCATAAAGCTATCATCAATTGTGGGAAAACCAACATTAATAATTTCTTGCCTGATATTCTTAAGTCTTGAGAGATATTCAAGAACATCACCGCATTCAGTTAATTTTTGTTGCAACAATTTTAATTGTAGATCGACTTTCTTTGATTCAGGCTGAGTATCAAAGAGGTCTTTAAAAGTTTTCAAAGCAGTCCATGCATCTATAGCATTTTCTATATGGACATACATTTCATCATTCACAGACGATTTAATAAGAGCTAAGGCTTTAGCGTTCTTGATTTCCCATTTTGCTAGTGCAGCTGCATTTGTGGGTTTATTTGTCTTAACATCTCCATCACATATTCCCTGCCATAATTCATTGTAAATGAGTGTGCTTTCGATGAGACGATGCCATGTTTTATAAGATTTGGTGCCTTCTAGTTTGTCGGAATCAGAAAACAAATTAATCAACTTAGACATTTTAGCGTTGAAGCGTCGCACCAAGAATCAGACAAGATAGTCAACACAACACACCACGCAAAAAACAAGATCTATCGGGGCTTGGCCTTGACCCTCGAATAGCCGTCAAAACAGGAGACAATTGACTGAGCTTTGCACTTGGCTCTAGTCAATTTCTCAAATTTTTACAAGGCAACTTTCAAAATTTGACTTTTTACAATGGTGCTTTTGCACAATATGGTAAAAAAGAAATTACCCCCCCTCAAAGTAAAATTACTTTGAGTTACAATCTCTCCGAAAACAAATTACAGCTAAAGTCTCCTTATTACTCCAGAATTTACAATCCTTAACATTTACAAATATCCCTTATTACTCCATAAAACATAAACTCCAAAATTAAAAAAATCATGAAATTTCTCCAAAATACAATATGCATTATATTACAAAAAAAACTTTATGATCCAAGCTGACAGGCTTCACTCTAGCTTCTTCTGGCTTTACATTGACAGGCTAACAGGCTTCACTCTGGCTTCTTGGTGGCTGGCTGGCTCACGCTAGCTTCTTGCTCTTTCCATAACCTCTGCACGCATTGCATAATTCGGTCTATTCTTCTTGACTGGGGGAATTCTTGCAAGGTCCTTCTAATTGAATTTGACCAATCAGAAAGTTTCCTTTGGGTATATTGATCGTTGATGGTGTAGGAGAATTACAGGCCTTTTTCCAAGCTGATAGTAAAGCCTAGGTATAGTCTCTGTTGCCATCAGCTTCTACACCATTCTGCTGAACATTAAACGTAGTTGCAGAATCCGTTATGCTATTGAAATCGGTGCCATCAGCTCCAATAATCTGTTGATCAATTCAATGGAGTTTTCCAAGAACTTGTAGAGATGGAATCTCCTCTTCACATCAGCTGCATTATTGGAGCTCTGATACCACAATAATGGCAAAAGTGTCCTCAGACACGTAATTTTATTAATCAGAAAAAACAATTACATAATTGATTTTGCAAGAGTTTACACCCGAACAACTCAAACAATCTTGCAATGAGCTATTTATAAGCTCCATGTCCTAACTACCTCTAATTATGGATCACTTATTAAATAACAAGTGTCCATTTACAATAAATGCTATTCAAACCAACTAGCTAACTAATCTCCTAAAATAGAGCTTAAGATATGACACATTTGGAGAGTCATATCTTGTTACAACAATATACTAAGTCTAATTGTCTCCATTAAATAATTAATCATTCTAGAATAATAATTATTAATTAAATTTCTTAAATTAATAATTATTTTATTTCAATTTTATAACCTATGATAATAAATTATTTTTGGATCATCTAACAACCAGGTACCAATCGAATCCTCTGATGTGTGGAAGACTTCCTTCAAAGCCAATGAGGGTCTTTTCGAATGGCTTGTAATTCCTTTCGGGTTGATGAATGCTCCTGCAACCTTCATGAAGCTGATGGATGACATCTTGCGGCAATTCACCAAATCATTTGTAGTGATATACTTGGATGACATCTTGATCTTTAGCCAGAGTTGGGAAGTGCACCTCTACCACATTCGACAGGTTCTCCAAACACTGCGACAACATAAGTTGTGTGCCAATTTGGAGTAATATACTTTTGACATGACCCAGGTTCAATATATAGGATACATTACTGATGAATGGGGGGTGCATGGGGATCCAACCAAGATCCAAGTCATTCGGGATTGGCCAGCCCCAACCACTCTGAAAAATCTCAGCAGCTTTCTGGGTCTTGCCAATTTCTACCACAGGTTCGTGTTGGGTTTCTCTCATATCACTTGGCCCTTGAGTCAATTCAACAAGGGAGGAGCGGAAGCAAAAAAAATTGGTTTGAATCTCAATAGAAGGCGTTTGCAGAGTTGAAATGTCGTCTCTGCTCTGCACCAGTGCTCACATTACCAGACTTGCAATAACCATTTGAGATCGAGACAGATGCCTCTAACTATGCTATTGGGGCAGTCCTTAATCAACAGGGGCATCTAGTGGCATATCATAGTGAGACACTTTCAGAAACAGTCCAGAAGTGTCCCATTTATGACAAAGAGATTTATTACATTGTGCAGGCCTGCCGACAATGGAATCATTACATTTTGGGGAAGGAAACAGTTATCCACACTGACCACAGACCCTTGTAGTTCATACAGACGCAAGGGAAGTTACAAAATGATCTCCATCAGAAGTGGTCCACATACCTGCAATATTTCCATTTGAATATCAAGTATAATAAGGGCAACACCAATAATGTTGCACACTGCCTCAGCCGACCACTGATCATGGCGTTAACCACCATGCTCAACTCTTGTAGGCACGAGACTTCTGATTGACCATTTCTCTACAAAAGCGACCTAGAATTCGACCACACATGCCTGACGCTCTTGGAGGGTCAACAAGTTCCATATTTTCACCTCCAAGATGCACTGTTATCCCACCTGGGACACCTTTGTGTTCCTTCAAGCGAGCGTGCCAAGATGACTTGGGAAGCACATTAGAGTTGGGTTGTTGGGCATTTCAGGGGCGAGAAAACAATGTCAGTACTATAGAAGTATTTCAATTGGTCGAATCTTCGACAGGATGTCGGGAAGTACATCAAATCTTGCACTGCCTACGCCATTTCCAAACCGACCATCAAGAAACAAGGCCTCTATACTCCGCTTCCTACTACTAATCGACCTTGGGAATCCATCGCCATGGATTACATGTCGGACCTTCCTTCTACTAAGCATGGAACTAACTGTGTTTTTGTGGTCGTCGACAGATTCTCGACGATGGACATTATGGTGGCCTACAAGAAGAATATCACAGCAAAAGCCACTGCTAAACTCTTCTTTGAACGAGTGTGGGTACACTTTGGGATCCCACATTATATCATCTCATATCAGGACAACAGGTTCCTCAATACATTCTGGTCCAGTCTCTGGTCAATGTTAGACACCAAGCTCACTAAGTCCACAACTTTCCATCCCCAAACTGATGGCCATACATAGGTCGTCAATAGGATGATCATACACATTATGCACATGTACAACTCAAATCATCCACACACATGGGATGAGAGCCTCCCCTATGTCCAACGCAACTATAACTAGAC
Source organism: Pinus tabuliformis (assembly GCA_031772625.1). NCBI lineage: Eukaryota > Viridiplantae > Streptophyta > Pinopsida > Pinales > Pinaceae > Pinus > Pinus tabuliformis. Next base: position 724,390,957 of record CM062806.1, read on the forward strand.
TCTCCATAGCTCGACTGACCATAGTCCTTTTCAGGTGGGCTTGGGATTGCAGCCATTATGTCCCCTTGATGTAGCCAAACCATTTGCAGCTACTCAGACAGTTTCGTCTCATGTCTAAGCCAAAGCCAACAAGGAAAACAACTTCATTGAGAAAATTCAACACATCCACTAGCAGGTCCATGACATTTTGGAGAAATCAAATGCCAAGTACAAGCAATGGCATGATCAACATCGGGTGCCACACAAGTTTCAGGTGGGCGAAAAAGTGTGGTTGCATTTACAGAAGGAGCATCTTACGGGAGCCTATCGGAAACTCAGACCACTCCAATATGGTCCTTACACCATTACCAAGGTTGTGGGAGACAATGCATCTAAGCTCAACATTCCCTCATTCCTTTGCCTGCACCCAGTGTTCAATGTGGACTGCCTTCAACCATACTTCCCACCATTGGTGGACACATCAAACATTACAGAACAACTCACACCTACAAAGTTAAATCCAAACTACATGGAACAAGCCACAACTAATTGGATCATGGAAACATAGATGAAGAACACCCAATAACAAAGGATCCAACTATATCGAGTTGTTAAAGCAGGCCAACTCCTTTAGCAAGTAAAGTGGCTCACTAAGGACCAAGTTCAATAGAAGTTTCCTTATCTCATGGAGGAACTCAACGCAATGGGGACCATTACTTCCTAAGGGGGGAGGAATGATCCGAGTGGATATTGGTAGCCACCCACCTATTCCACTTGGACCCCCATCATTTTTTCTTTCAGTTTTTTAGTTTCCTTAATTGTAGCACAATTTACTATTTTTGGCATCTTTCCAGGTCCTCAACTTCTAGAGCTGTTTTTAGGCCCTAAACGATGTTTTTTTTGGAAAATCACTAGTGGCGAATGTCAATTTCAAATCAACAAGTGTTACTATCAATCATATTCCTCAAATATATCTTTCTAACGAGGTATCGTGTGCATCAAACGGAGATCGTATGCCAAAGTTACAACCCCGGGAAGTTGATGTACCAATTTACCCAAACGGGGCCCATAGTTTGGTGTTTCATCTCCTAGGGTTAGGTTTTTGGATGTTTAGGGTTTTCCATTGTTTTCCAATAATAAATAGGCTCTCAAGCCTCATTGTGACACAGTTCAAAGGCATGTAGCCACCACATCTCTTCTCAGAGATGAGCTACCATCGCCCGAGCTAGTTTATTTCCATTTTGTATGTAAGCATATTTCAGTTCTTTGATATTAATGAATTGAAGTTTTATTTATGCTGCATCTCTGTGCTTTTGGTTATATTTGTAATTTTTTGTGTTCCTGTTTAAATTCGGATCAGAAAGGTACCATTTGAAAAACCACGACAAGGTATGACACCGCCAAAGGTTGGTGTTAGAATTAAATGTCATTACTATGGCAAACTTGGGCACTATTCTAAATATTGTCTCAAAATTAAATACCATGAATCTAAACATAGAAACAAAAGGAACATTGGCCATTTTTTTGATGGAGGAGAAGCAATGAATGATGCCTTCAAAAATAGACTATTTATTTCAGATGTTGCACTATTTCTTGACACCTATGATCCAAATGAATGGTTTGTTGATTTTGGAGCCCCCATTCACATGTCTTGTAATAAGTATTGGTTTGAAAATTTCCGTGAAACTAATAATGGTGAAAACATATATCTTGGGGATGATCATTCACACAAAATTAAAGGATATGGTGATGTTCTTGTAACATGACCAAATGGTAGTGTCAAACAAATTCACAATGTGATGTATGTGCCTAGCATTAAGAACTTAATTTCAATTTTCACGATAATAGATCAAAATATGATATACAAGATCACTTCAAGGTTATTACCATCTTAATTATCATGACTTGTTGCTACTTAAGAAACAAAGAATGGTAAAGGGACTTCCATTGCTTAAGAATGAATATTCTTTGTGTGAAGGTTGTGCATGAGGGAATATGTATAAGGATGAGTTTTCTACTCATATAGATAGAATAAAACGGGATATTCTTGAACTTGTGCACACAAATGTGTGTGGGAATATGCAAACAAGATCATTAGATGGAGCATATTATTTTTTGATCTATATTGATGATTGCACAAAATATACATGGATTTATTCCATGAGAAATAAAAGTGATGTATTTGAATAAATTAAATAATTTAAAGACTTGGTTGAAAGCATAAAAGAAAATACATCAAAATTGTCCAATCAGTTCAAGGGGGAGAATATACATTGGGTGCATTTTTGAAGTACTGGAGATCCATTGGCATTGTGCAACAATACATAGTGCCACATACTCCATGGTAGAACAAAGTAGTTGAAAGAAAGAATACAACCTTAGCAGAATGTGCAATGCATTTTGGTCTTATGTAAGATCCCAAACGTTAAAATTTTCAATGGATCTAGCACACTTTAGTGTTCTAATAAAAAAAATGTAGCATGAAACAATGACACAAACGAGATTTGCAAATGTAGTCTTTTATTTATATTATTAACTGAATAAAATAGTGCATGCCTATACAATAATATTGAATCCCCTGCAATGACATGCATGACTACTCATCAAATGAGAAAACAAATACACTAAAGCACAATCTTGGACCTCAGATGGATCAACCAAACAGATTACACTTGGGAGGTTTTCGTCCCAGGGATCAAACTAGAACTGTCCTCGCCAAGTTCTCAACAAGACACATTAGGATAGACAAACTCAAATTGATCTAAATGCCTAGCTCCTATCCCCTTTTATAGGCTTGATGGACACTCTAGAAACCTTATTTTGTTGTTTTCCCTTGAAAAACAAAGGCAAATACCATGGAAAGATACCATAGGAAAATACTACATTAAATACCATGGACATATTTCGTACATTTTGATCATATTAAAAAAATGGAATATTACAAATCCTCCTGCCATAAGATTGCTTGTCGTCAAGCAATCCACTTCTATCCACAGTAGAAGCATATGTACATTGATATCATGATCACATACAAACCAATGTGTTATCTTATGCCTCCATGCTAAACGATCAAGAATGGATCATTCGATACCTAGATCCCAAACAATCTTCCGACCAATCATGCCCTTAATAAATCCCCCTGGATCCCAATGCCACCTAAGTCCTGGGACATGTGGGTTATGATACCACCTTAGTCCTCCATCCTAGTTCATGCCTAAGGGCCCAAGCTGTAATATGCCCTTACCTAAGAGTATCCTCCTAGGAATCATCCCATCAATAGAGTTCCAACTCATAATCTCTTGTGAATCCATCCTATGGGAAGGATCTAATGTATGAATACCTGCACATTCTACTATGTTGATTCTGCTCAATGCCCAACTCATGTTGATGTACCGAGTCACCCAACATGATCCATTTGGAGAACTTTGCCCTACTCTCACTGATGTATGAAGGTGGGATGGTAGTGTTGCAAGCCTTATTTATGTACTCTTGTAGAGGGCTTCTTTGGAACTCCCAATTGTACTCCTCTTGCTACCTTGTGAGAGACCTGAGTCGTTCCTCAACACTAGACAACTTAGATGCTAATTCAACACATACCCATATGAGATCCTCACTTTTTCAGTTCTCCTATAAGACAATGTCTCAAACTATTTTAAGATCTATCTTGAAATGCTCGATCTTTTCCCGAAAGTCCTCTACTAGCAATTTTGGTGCCTTGTTGAATGCCCATGAATATGTCTGCACTAGATTCTCAACTATCACAACTCCAACTTGAACATTTGACCGATTCTCTAGAAATGGCTAATGTTGCACACTATTTTTTATGATCCCCCTTATGTTCATGTTCATCATGTCAGTTCACTATTGTTGGTTCCTCACTCAATTCCTCCTGGATTTCTTCCCCTTAGCCTTCTCCACCTGTGGAGACAATTTGTTGTTCATATTCTATGGTTGTTGAACATGGATGCACTAGTGCATTGCTATCTACACTTGACTATCCATATTATTCATGAATGTCCCTCTAGAAATCTATGGGCTCTGTTGTATAAGATTCTACCTCACCATGCACTTCTGAATGCTTGTCATCCTGTAAGTCTCCCTGAATAACATCATGTTGTTGTTCATCATCTTTACTTAACTTCTCAGAATCTTCATGGGTGCTCTCCGAAAAATTAATGGACCCAACTATAGAAGGGAGCCCATGATCTCAGGGAATCTCCTCATATTCTATCCTTGTTTCCTCCTTCCTATCACATGGCCATGAATGGTTAAATGTTTACGGTCCCTTGCAGATAAAGCATAGTCCTCTCCTTTTTAGTTCATTCTTGTTGTAGGCTTTACTTCCTTTCTTCTTGATTCCTCCATCAATCCTTATCATCTCTGACGCAGGGCTAGGCCTGCAAAGCCAAGATCTTCAATAGTAACACATATCAACCTGCTTCTCAATTGTTTTTCCTCAAATTAAAAATACAAATCCCTGGTATTTTCAAAATACTTTTCATCTCAACCATTTCATAAGCATCAAATTTATAAACAATCAATATTCAAATATGTTTTCACAATCCACATTCCATACCTCATTTATCCAATCTCCATTTTGATCAGCTCTTGATAAGCCGGATAAAATTCTGTTTAAATAATGCCATTGCAAATATTTAAAATATCTTAACAAATGCCTTTGCAAATTCACCCATCGACTCTCCCTGCAATTAAGTCGAAGTTTAGCTGTTCCTTCATGCCTTGCGCCTTCAATTTCTGTCAAATAGCGTCCAAATTAAACAATGCCAGTTAATGCGTTCAACCCTGTATACAATACTCCATTCAATTTAACTACTCCATAGTTTTATTACACCCACTTGGACTCGAACTTTGGAATTACGCCGTCTCTAATGTGATGGATTTCTTTCAACATTTCCACACACAGTTTCAACACTCTGCATTCCCTTTTAATCTTAATGCTACAGATCAAACATTCACACATTTCTAATCTTCTGGCAAACTCAAATTATTTACAAACCGACTTAACCTGAATGCATACCTTTCAATCACTTTTCTAATTACTTGGGTGCTCCTTTCGAATGCAATCATACATTCATCTTCAGAATACTAATTTAGACCCTGCGATTTAATTGATCGTGACTTCAACAGAAATTGGTTCTTCAATCTTTTAAATTGCGCGTCCTCCATTCTGACATCACCCACTAATCATACATATGGCAGCCATAACGAAGCTTCAACCATTATTAACGCCATTCGAATTACCACTAAATAGGATTACCAAAGAGTGCGCCTTACCTTCTATTTCCTCAGTGATGGTTATATAGCTGGCCCGATGTCATATACATAGTGTCATCTGGATATATCGCCCTTAGCCTGGCAGTTTTTCCTTCAGTGCAATATGTATAGATATGTCTTCATTATATTATCCACCTCCAACGATGGTCACGCTTTGACCCTCTTATACAATCATAGTTATATGTATATAACAATCACATGCATCCAGATTCAAGCATAAAATAAAGAACGAGTCGCAGCAGTTTTGGTTATCCGCGTTGATGACTGACCTGTCCGTTATTATAACCACCGGCTTATATCCTCCAACATTAGATATACAAGGAATAACCTCATCAAACCTGTGCATACGCAATCAGAATTGCCTCTCTATAACAGTCCACACAACAAGCATATAATTGATGCATTTTCAAAGGTTATTAACATCCGCATACACTATACCAACTTACGCTAACTGCAGGCAGTTCTCGTCCTTAAATTGTGAAGGTTTATGGCGCTACCATGTACACAGGTGCAGCTTCTTCAAGAATCAATTGCCACATATATTCGCACCTCCACTTCCGATCCTCGTCCCTGTCCACTATGGTTCGCCTGCCATACAATCTTTAACGTAGATAAGATCCCAACCGGAATGGTTTAAACTTCGATGCATTCAAACAACCATCGGCCGCTTCCAGAATTCTTAAAAGAATTCCTCAATTGGAATCACACACAACATAATAAAGATATATGCATTGTCTTATAAATATACACGCATCCTCTTTACAATCGATGCTAGTTATAGGTCGGAATTGTCACGGACAGGGTACTGATGACTATATATATCCGTCCCACTCAACACAGTTCCGCCGATGAAGATACAACTCGGACAGTCACGATTGTAAATAGAGCGCATGCACGAAACCGCCTCAGCAATCAAACATACATACACATCGTTTAGAATACGTTGTCCGCCCACGGTCAATACAGAGTCAAATTTATATCAAAGGAAATTCAAGAGACGCCATATCTCAGAATTCACTAACCACAATCATGTCCATGCAAATCATACTTATATTCACATAAAACAAATATTCACAAGAGGTTTACATTCATGGCCAGATTTACAGATCTATGGCCCTTTTACAAACTACCCGAAGGCTGAGAACACTTCCTTACTTCTCACCCTCACTCTCCTATCTTTTTTTTCTCTAAAAGGCCTCTCTAATTATACAATTTTAAAAAACTCATTTAATTAAATGCTCAATCCCTTCAATTCCTCAACAAACCCCTAAATCTCTCAACATCCCTAAAATCTAGATCTATCCCTAAAGGATAGCTCTTTATCCCTACAATCCTTCCACTAATTAAATTCCCTCATATCCTTTTATTAAATAAAAAGATATTTACAATAGATCCTCACATTTTCCTATTTTACTCAAATTAATTTAATAAAATATTAAAAATCAACACACCCCCTTTTAACATATTTACAAAATAAAAAAAACCCTTGATGCTCCTGCATCAGACTCCCCATGAAAAAAAATTCATGACCACCTGGTCATAAGTCTGGATATTTCCTCCTGGATCCCAAATTTTATTTTGTAATCTTCCCACGCTTGTCAATTGCTTCACTGTTGTTGTCATCTGCTGTTGTCTTCCAGGCTTCCATACTTTGTGCTGTAGTGCTCCACTTGCTCTGCTCTTGCAATCCTTCGCTGTCTTTCTCTTGTTGTCTTTCCTTTTCTTTTTTTCTGCTGCTAGTCTCTTCTGGGATTCTTTTGTCATCAGTCTTCTGATACTTTCAATCTCTTGGTCTAATAAATCTCCCGGCTGCTGATTTCCAGCTGTCTGCTGAGCTAAGACGGCTTGCTCAGTTTGTACTGTCACTCGCTGACTTCTTGTTTCTATGCTTGTTTCTGTTCTGACTTGTTCAGTCTTCACTGCCACCCTATCATCCATGCCCTCTTGTTTTCTAGAACAGAAAACTTCTTCCTCCTTCATTTGACTTCTCAATTGAGTCAAATGTTCTGCAACAATACCCGCATTCACAAAACACTTGTTAGAATAAAAATCAGAAGGCATCAGTGCCTTGTCCCCCTTTGCTAGCACTTCAGTATGCTGTTCTGAATTCTCCTCCACTATCAGCACATCACTATGCTAATTCTCTTTGCCCAAAGAATCCTCTGAAGAATTCTCAAGACTGTCAACCAGTCTTTCTCCCACATCATCTGCTTCCATGATATCTTTCTGCACTCGTTCACTATACTGAACTCTTTCTTCTACCATCTCCCTGTCATAATCCGTATTCTTCAACAAATATTCTAGCAATGCAATTTCTCTGTGACATTGCTGAAGCATAACATCACCATCACTTATAGTCCCTGCATTCATACACAACTTGTCAGTTTGAAAACTACAAGTCTCAACAACTTTAATCGTCGGTTCATATACCAGCTCTTGCAGCTGATCATCTTCTTCATTCACATGAACTTCCTCTTCAACAAAACTTGTAATCACATCACAACTGTCAGCTATAAAAACACAAGAGTTCACATTATCCAGCTGATCTGGATCTACCCAATAGTTCAAGAAATCATCAATGATCTCCTCCTCTTTCAACTCAGCTGCTCTGAGTTCTTCACGTCTCAATTGTACATCCATTATCTGCTCGAGCTTCCTCAACTCTTCCGTTAACTGCATGTTTATCTGTCGATCTCTTTTCTGTTGTAGCCTCTACCACTTCACTTTCTTTCCCTTCAATGGAAATATCCATCCTCTATTCTGGTTTTCCTGCTCTTGCAGCCATTCTTCTAGTACTTGCAATTGCACTTTCATTACTGCAATCTCTCTTTCTCTGACTTCTGCAGTCATCTCTTCGCTGTGGCATTCCTCTGAACCTCTTCTTTGATCCTCCATGATCACTTTCTCCATGAGTTGTTCACTCACTATGAGTTGTACTAGCCTCTACGACAGCAATCTCTTCTGTTGTCACTTACCTCACCAAGCCCTCCTCACTCAGTCTTTTGGTAAGTACTGGTTCACTGCCTCTGGAACCTCTTTGAGCACTCTCCTCTGCTCACTCTCTAGGCCGTCTCTTCAACTCACGTTCCTCTTCAGGACACTGCAATTGTCCTCCTTATCCAGCCTTTAGTTGGATGTCCAGTTCAAGGCCATCTTCTCTGCAACCATAAACTTCAATCACAAATTTCAATTCAGAAAAATCATCTCACCTCTTAAGATCTTGCATCATCGTTTCCTCCTTTCGCTTCTTCCAATCTGTTTACTGCATTTGTGTAGCTTACACATCAAATTTAAAACTCTGATCTTATCACATGCAATTAATAAAAAAAAACTTCATCCTTCAAACAGAGCTATTCCAGCTCTGATACCAAAAATTGACGCAGGGCTAGGCCTGGAAAGCTAGGATCTTCAATAGTAACACATATCAACTTGCTTCTCAATTGTTTTTCCTCAAATTAAAAATACCAATCCCTGGTATTTTAAAAATACTTTTCATCTCAACCATTTCATAAGCATCAAATTTATAAACAATCAATATTCAAATCTGTTTTCACAATCCACATTCCATACCTCATTTATCCAATCTCCATTCTGATCAGCTCTTGATAAGCCGGATAAAATTCTGTTTAAATAATGCCATTGCAAATATTTAAAATATCTTAACAAACGCCTTTGCAAATTCACCCATCGACTCTCCCTACAATTAAGTCAAATTTTAACTGTTCCTTCATGCCTTGCGCCTTCAATTTCTGTCAAACAGCGTCCAAATTAAACAATGCCAGTTAATGCGTTCAACCCTGCATACAATACTCCATTCGATTTAACTACTCCATAGTTTTATTGCACCCACTTGGACTCGACCTTTGGAATTACGCCGTCTCTAATGTGATGGATTTCTTTCAACATTTCCACACACAGTTTCAGCACTCTGCATTCCCTTTTAATCTTAATGCTACAGATCAAACATTCACACATTTCTAATCTTCTGGAAAACTCAAATTATTTACAAACCGACTTAACGTGAATGCATACCTTTCAATCACTTCTCTAATTACTTGGGTGCTCCTTTCGAATTCAATCATACATTCATCTTCAGAATAGTAATTTAGACCCTGCGATTTAATTGATCGTGACTTCAACAGAAATTGGTTCTTCAATATTTTAAATTGCGCGTCCTCCATTATGACATCGCCCACTAATCATACATATGGCAGCCATAACGAAGCTTCAACCATTATTAATTCCATTCGAATTACCACTAAATAGGATTACCAAATAGTGCGCCTTACCTTCTATTTCCTCAGCGATGGTTATATAGCTGGCCCGATGTCATATACACAGTGTCATCTGGATATATCGCCCTTAGCCTGGCAGTTTTTCCTTCAGTGCAATATGTATAGATATGTCTTCATTATATTATCCACCTCCAACGATGGTCACGCTTTGACCCTCTTATACAATCATAGTTATATGTATATAACAGTCACATGCATCCAGATTCAAGCATAAAATAAAGAACGAGTCGTAGCAGTTTTGGTTATCCGCGTTGATGACTGACCTGTCCGTTATTATAACCACCGGCTTATATCCTCCAACATTAGATATACAAGGACTAACCTCATCAAACCTGCACATACGCAATCAGAATTTCCTCTCTATAACAGTCGACACAACAAGCATATAATTGATGCATTTTCAAAGGTTATTAACATCCGCATACACTATACCAACTTACGCTAACTGCAGGCAGTTCTCGTCCTTAAATTGTGAAGGTCGATGGCGCTATCATGTACACAGGTGCAGCTTCTTCAAGAATCAATTGCCACATATATTCGCACCTCCACTTCCGATCCTTGTCCCTGTCCACTATGGTTCGCCTGCCATACAATCTTTAACGCAGATAAGATCCCAACCGGAATGGTTTAAACTTCGATGCGTTCAAACCACCACCGGCCGCTTCCAGAATTCTTAAAAGAATTCCTCAATTGGAATCACACACAACATAATAAAGATATATGCATTGTCTTATAAATATACACGCATCCTCTTTACAATCGATGCTAGTTATAGGTCGGAATTGTCACGGACAGGGTACTGATGATTATATATATCTGTCCCACTCAACACAGTTCCGCCGATGAAGATACAACTCGAACAGTCATGATTGTAAATAGAGCGCATGCATGACACCGCCTCAGCAATCAAAAATACATACACAGCGTTTAGAATACGCTGTCTGCCCACAGTCAATACAGAGTCAAATTTATATCAAAGGAAATTCAAGAGACGGCATATCTCAGAATTCACTAACCACAATCATGTCCATGCAAATCATACTTATATTCACATAAAACAAATATTCACAAGAGGTTTACATTCATGGCCAGATTTACAGATCTATGGCCCTTTTACAAACTGCCCGAAGGCTGAGAACACTTCCTTACTTCTCACCCTCACTCTCCTGTCTTTTTTTTCTCTAAAAGGCCTCTCTAATTATACAATTTAAAAAAAATCATTTAATTAAATGCTCAATCCCTTCAATTCCTCAAAAAACCCCTAAATCTCTCAACATCCCTAAAATCTAGATCTATCCCTAAAGGATAGCTCTTTATCCCTACAATCCTTCCACTAATTAAATTCCCTCATATCCTTTTATTAAATAAAAATATATTCACAATAGATCCTCACATTTTCCTATTTTACTCAAATTAATTTAATAAAATATTAAAAATCAACACACCCCCTTTTAACATATTTACAAAATAAAAAAAACCCTTGATGCTCTTGCATCAATCTCCTTCTTGTTTAGCACCCTTATGAGCAATTTTATGTTTTGCTTGGCCCACTTCTTTCCTAGATCATAGGCGGTTGGTGATACCATTGGTTCCTTACTCCAAATGGTCAATAGTTTGGATCTTAGTATCTTTCAAATGTTAGAATATCCTTCTAAGAAATGGGACACAATATTTTACATGATTTTTTTGATATGGTCTGGATGAGATGATGTAATGTAGGTGTAAAAGTTTTGGAGCAACTGAAAGATCAAGTTGTCACATTCCAGATTCAGCGTGAATGTTCCAAAGCTGAAATCTACATTGAGTTCTAGAATTGTGTTCCGCTTCAGAAAGGTACGAAGCATGATATTGTTCAACCCTTTAAGGCTTTCTACTATCATCTACAATATCTCCCTCATGATGTCATTATTTTAAGGTGGTAGTGTCGATGGTAAAGTTATGATCCTGCTGAGACAAGATGCAATTGTGAACTTGACCTCTTCATAAGGATGATCCTAGAGTTTGGGTTGTATCAAAGCAAGCATGGATGACTTGAGAGCCCAACTGATTTTCTTCCATTCTGACTTTCCCACAGTGAACAGACATGTGTTGAATTCCTCCAACTTACGAAGGTCTATGACTAACTTTGTTCGTTGCAATTCAGATCCAAGTGTGAAGAGACACTTTCTTCTTACATCTTCCCTCTAGATATCCTTTGACTGCTGAAAGATAACATGGACCTTTAGATAGAAAGGCCTGTTGTTTTTCTCTTACTTCTAATCTGTAAGTTTTTTCCATTTTTGATCCACAGAAGTATCGTAGCCTAGAGAATCAACTGGTGTATTACTATGTTGATTCTTGTGTCATTTCCAAAAGTAAAATGATGACATTATGGTTTGGCATAAATGGATATCAATACTTATTTTTCCTTCTCTCTCCTCATCTTTCTTCAATAAAATTGATTTACACCCCTTGGATACCCAGTTCTTGTACCAAACCAAACAAAATACCAGAAATTGTTGCACCTCTCTCTCTTATTTTATCTTTTAAACAAAGAATTAAATAATAAACAAGTAGGACATAATGATAAATATGAAACTAAACTAGTGAGCCTTCCTGTATCTACATAATTGCTTTTGTCTCCCTCACAACATTAGAGCTCTATGTGCTTAGAATATTATGTGGCCTCACAACTTTTCTATGTGCCCAACTAGTAGATATGATTAGATCTCCAACCTGTATGGTGCTCCATGAGACATAGACATGATCATTTGGCCCCTTTTTTTAATCCAAGTGCTGACATGATAGCTCTCACTCAACCCTCTCCCAAATCGTAGTGTCGATGAGTCATTTCTTGACCCACATTGTATGGATCAGTGTATGAACTACCTAAACCCCTAGACAAATCTGCAGAATAAGTGTGCCATCGGGAAGCACACCCTTCAAGTTAAACATCAATTTTCAGCTTGAAGACTGGTTTGAATCTGCCTTGGCCAAGTTTATAGTTGGGATGGAATTTCTTAGTTGCAGCTTTGATCACTCGATGAGTAAATATTTGAATGCTCCCGCGAAGGCTCTGAATCTTTGCTTATTTTTCTATTGATTTCTTCCACCGAATTTATAACCATACAACAAGAGACAATGCTGCAAATAGTAACCTAATGTTGGTTCCAATGACTACACAAATTCTTTTGATACTTGCACCTATATATATATATATATATATATATATATATATATATATATATATATATTATCAATCAATTATGTGCTTCTGAATATAACCTTGTATAAATTTGCGCATTCAAGGTTGATTCATGTTTTGGGTGTTTTTCAACCCAGACGCCCGATATGGGCTCAATCCTCCAAAACACTTTTCTTTGTTCCAAAGAGTGAAGTATGCAACTATGTGGCTCTTATGGACTCAACTCTACATGATTCGAGGCTCGGATGAAGGACGTTTTGGTGGATTACTCTACATAATTCTAGGCTCAGATGAAGGACATCTTGGTGTATTGTCATAACGATATTGAACTAGATTTGTAGAGCTACGATTCGAATTTAGTTGTAGAATGAAACTAAACCAAACTAGACCATATCACTAGTGTATAGACTCTTAGTTACAATTTTTTTAACACAATATTTCATTGGTATATTCGATATTAGATCCAAACCTTTGGGATCTGGGGACAATTCTACCTGTTGCATAAGAGTTGTGGCCTCATTCCTCTAATTTTACACAACATTTTAGCTTTGTTTGAAAGTGATCCTCTTCTCCTAGTCTCAACATTTTCTCATATTCATTTTGAAACCTTTTTTGGTTCCTCCTTAGATACGTGAAAGCACACATCTGGTACTTGCTATTATAAGTATCATGTAGCTTTTGGTTTGCACTTCCATCAAACCTTTGCAATGCATTCTCCCTAGCAAGGGCCATGTAGGCAGAGTAACTTTCCTCAACAATTGTAAGATGCCAAGGAAATAAAAATCATCTTGTCAGATAATTAATCTGTGATGAGGGATTGATTGTGGCCTCTAAAATTATTCCAACCACATGACGACCCCCGATCTTTGGTGTGTTTGTGCTTGGATGTTGCCTGCACAAAATGGTGACCAACCTCTTGATCATAATAACATTGTAAAATACTCAAAGTTATTTATATATGTGCCAACCCAAATATTAATTTATTTATATATGTGCGAACCCAAATATTATTGAATAAATCATTGTTTCTCAATCATGTAAATTTCACACAAACTCATATATAAATAACATTGGTAGCTTTTAATTTATTATAATGGTGGGATGTTATAAATGGATGGGTCGTTGTTATAGATTACAACAGTTGGTGGCCCCATGCTCATGTGACCCATGTTGACCTTCAAACTCTGACACACCTGCACCCCTCTCAGCCTTTACACCTTGATGTGGCTCTTGTGCCCTTAACCCTCCAAATATCGGCCTAACCTCATAGTTTGGCCACCAGAACTTCTACATATGATTTTACCAACATAGACATACGACTCCCTCAGTCATGGCATTTCAATCTTTTGATTTGAATTATGATAGGGAGGGTGGTGATGCTACAGTTGCCAGCTCAACATTCCTACAATGAAAATTTCCACACCTACATCCCTCGATGGTTGGTATAGTTGTTGGTTCTCTTAGAAAGAGATCCACAAATTGTGTTCACCCCCTTCATCTCTTCGTTGGTGAAGAATAACCCTCTACACAATGGTTTTTCAGCCTGGATATGGCTTTGTGCTGCATATAATGGTATGACCACTGTATGAAAGGAATTTGGCCTTAAGTTTTTTGTTGGACCAGTTTATGGACCTGTGTGGTGTGCATGGTTCCACGGTCTTCAATCCCTGATGACCATTGCATGTACGAATAATTCTGATCTGTAACGTTGAATTAACCCACAAGACATGTGACCTTCACACCATATGTGGTCACAAAGATAATAGTGACTTGCAAATAAACAAGGGATCAACCTTCTAGATCTAAAAGGGTCCCCAACTTCTATTGGGAATCTCAGATCTCAGCTCACTAATGAACACCTTAGATCTGATGCTTCCCAAATCTGATGCTTTTCCTCCACAAGAAAATATGGCCTCACGGCCCTTCAACGTAATCAACTATGGTCAACCATGGTCAACCTTAATCAACTCTCTTCAACCTTAGTCAACCTCATCAACCCTCTTTAACCATTGTAAACCATCATCTACCATCAACAACCATAGTTGTCCCTCAACAACCATTTTTAACCATAGTTAGTGAACATGAGCCATAGTCAATCATGGTCTACGAATTCACCCCATGCATGTCAATCATCAACTAATGCAACCACATTAGTAAATGTAGTTGATATACACATCAATGGTATTTTCCAAGTTTTATATGCCATTCAACATATGAAAATGACATCAACATATATCAACCACATTTAATAATGTGGTTTTTCTAATATTTACTTATTACCTGCAAAATATGTAGTCAGTGGTAACTCAACTTAGGAAATTCACCTCCTTAGACTACTACCACACACCAACTTTCACCAACTGAGATTTTATACGACATAAAAGTTGTCCCATCCATCTTTCACAATTACGGTCTTTATCCAATTCATCAACAACCAGTTAAACAATTGCCACTACATCATTGTGTATGAATTTGAAAATGTTATGAGTTGTAATGGTTATCTACCACATAAACTACATCCCGACTCCTTTATAATATGCAACCATAGAGCCTGAGCTTAATGGTGTCATCGAGGTCTACATAAGTGACAGGATACTACTCTCGCACACTCTACTCACTGCCTTCAAACTTTAGATAATTGCCACCATTCTCTGCTCTTTGCCTTGTTTTTTATAGAGCTCTATATTTCACCAAAATATCACCACAATCATTTTTGAATTCTTATGGGTTGTGCCCTAAGTTATCAAATTTTGAATCTTATAAAAAAATTGACCAATGTTGAGGAAATCCTCATGATCGACAATACGTTGGGGTTTTTCTAGCCTGGCGCTGAAACTAAATCTCTCAAGACCTACACGTTGTCTCTTGCGATTGATTTATGTTTCAAAACAAGTTTAAATTTTAAAATATTTTGTTGGAATTTCAAAATTAGTCGTGTATATGCATTAATGTTGAATTAATTGGTCTAGAATGCTCCTAGGCTCATATGATTGATATATGAGTATTTGTTTATAAACATTTAATTTAAAGGATAGAAAAGGAGAAACACAATACATGAAAACTCAATGAATTGAATTGTTTGAAAATATAAGTATAAATAAACACAAAACTTATGGAGAGATTCTCTAGAAGGATCTTAGCATGCTATTAATAGCCATATTAGATACTTTAGCTCTTACATGCACAATACTTGGTCTTTCAAAAATTTAGACTATGACCACTAGTGTGTTGGTTTATGTCTCAACAATGTTTATAATACTAGAGATCAATTCAAAAAATTGTTTTACTTTTGCATGCTAGTGTATCTTGTCCTTAGACTCTATGCTCTACAACCTTTTTATTCTTTTTCCTTCAAACCTCATATTTTGCATGTTTTTTCTTCTTCTTCAACTTCAACTTTACTTTAGTCTTTTTTTATCAATATTTATTTGTATTCTTTATCTCATTCATATTTTGCATTTGTTTGCATTTTAGCTATCATTGATTGAAAATTTCTATCAACTCCTGTGAGATAAAAAAGTAATGTATTTCTTTTTCATCTCTTCTTCCATTGTCGTAAAATGTTCAACAACTTTGATGGTTACCTTTAATTTTTTGTTTCTTCTTCTGTGGTGATTATGGTAGCTTTTCTATAACCACTTCCATTTTCATAATACTTGTGTTTTGCAAGTTGCTCCTCATAACACTGGTGTTTTGCAAGTTGCTCCTCAAGAAATGTTGATTCATATTCATAATCAAATTCAACATTCACTACTAAGTTATTCTCATATTTTTCTACTGCTATAAAGGAAATTCACTTTCATCTTACATATGTATATCTACATTGTGGGCTTCATTATCTTTGCCATGTTAATGTTCTCCATCTTGTACAAAGTCACCTTTTTCTTCTACAATTTCTTAAATAAACTTCTCTCTAGTGTTTAGAACAACTAAATTCTTCATGTCTTGCTTATCTTTTTCTTCTTCAGCAAGCCCTTCCATAGCTTCTTAGTCAATTATTTTTGCAATATCAAAAACTTCTACTTCTTCTGCTAAAATAATCACTTCATCAACAACTACAATGATTTGCTGATATGTATTAATATCCCTTTCACTCTATTCCATCTCTAGAATATATCAAGCTTCTTTGGACATAGTTGTTGCTACAATTTCAGGAATAATGTTGACTTTATATCCATCTTATAAAATTTCCATCTGTTTTGAGTTACTATGCTAAAATATCATTGGAACTGATGTAAAGGTCTCACCATAATCCATTATAGGCCACTGTACAAAGGTTTTTTCTAGCAATCTAGCCTTGTATTTTTGTATTTCACCTTTTTCATTAAGCTTGGTTTGGTAAACCAATTTTACACCAATGCAATCTTTACCGTCTTATAATCTTAATTGATCTAATGTATCATTTTGGTCTGTGGAATCCATCTATTCATTCGTTGCTTTGATATAATTTTCTTATTTCATTGCATCTTCAAAACATATTGGTTGACAAGTAAACAATGCCAATTTTGAATTCACATTCAAGTCTTCATATATTTCTCTCAAAGTTATAATATGTCTATACCTTAAAGAATCAATTATAGGATCATATTAGTTGATTGAGAAGTAGGAGTAGATTAAATTGTTGGAGTATATGACTCACCATACATAATTTATAGTATATTGGCAATGATATACGTAGTTTTAACAACCAATATGTTGAAAATAGTTGGATCAATATTGGATCATATATCTTCTTTGTCGAGCTTTGTTTATGTTGCAATTGGAGTTGGTGTTCATTTGCAATTCATCATCCATAACCTTTTGAGCACATCAATGGCATACATTTCTTGAAACACAACAATCCCCAAATTTGATTGATTGGCTTCAGTACCAAGAAAGAATCTTATTAAACTCAAATAAAACATTTCAAATTCTTGCTTCGTCATTGATTTCGTCAAAGGGACTTTTGAGGTCTAAAATGGGCCTCCTAAGAAAAATTTACAACCAAAATAAACTTCATAAGAACCAATAGGATTCAAGATGATGATGTCAACCATGGGGGATGATTTACCATTTTTGGAGTAAAAAATAATAAAATAATAAAACTACATTTTCAACTCGTATTTTTAACTTATCTCCCTAAGGATTTACTCAAATTTCGAAACGGGAGTTCTCGTTGGATGCAAAATTTAATTCCTCATCCAAGGAATACCCATGTTTCATACTTTCAATCGATCCTACTACACAAAAAATGACAAATACATGAAAAAACGTGATTCAATCATGTTTTTCATGTATTTCTCATTTTTCGTGTAGTAGAGTCCATCGAAAGTATGCAACATGGGTACTCCTTGGATGAGAAATCAAATTTTTCATGCAATCAGTGTTTGTGCTCAAAATTTGAGTAAACCCATAGGGAAATAAGTTGAAAAAATAGTTTTTTCTTTTTTTTTTCCTTCTAAAATTTGATGATGTAATCTAATATTATTTTATAATTTCCTTAGGAGACCATTTTAGACCTCAAAATTCCCCTAATGAAACTTTCTTATTGACAAATTCCCTATGAATAACATGTTATCAACATACAAAAAAACAATTATAATTTGGCATTTCCCATTCATCTTTGTATCAAATGTAGGCTCACTGTTGCTTCTGCTAAATATGAATCAATTTTTCAATACCAATTCTTGGAGCTTACTTAAATCTATAGAGAAATTTCTTCAATATATATACGTTATCTTCATGTCCTTTTATTACCTATACTATTTTTATCATACATGCTACTTATAAAATCATTATCAATATATCCAACCAAATGATGGGTATTATTGTTATAATATCCTATATTTGGTTGTTCCAATAATATATCTTAAATTATTTTTCCAACTTATCAATGTGATATTTTTCCAACTTATCAATGTCAATATTTTAGAGACTCTATGGACTTGGAAATCAATGCTACATTGGAAATCAATGCTACTCGTGAATTGGAATTTGTAGAAAATGATATTAATGGGAATGCAACCTTAAGAGACATTCTCCTTGGAATAACGGCTCATGGTGGTGGAAGAAGCTCATGACCACAATTGCGGTGATGAAAATTTCTAGATAATCGGTAACTTCGAAAGATCAATTTTCATTGTTTTTTTCCAAGGAAAAAAGTGAACTCTTTTTATAAGAAATAAAAAAAGTTACAAAGCACATGAGTTAACATTCTGCCACCGAAAGCGCCTGGGGACGGCAAAGAACTCCTCTGAGGAGGATCAACAAAGCCCCAACCAAGGCTGATCAAAAATAAACTGTTCGCTGCCAGGGCAGCCATATCCGGAGATAGTCAAACATAAAAGCTAAACAGTCACTTGGGCCTCCTTACATAAGGAAAACAACCCACGCATACAGAGAGTTTCTAACACAAAACGCTCTTCAAAACAGAGCATCCAACAGTAGTTTGTGAACCAGAAAAGAAAAACCAGTACTACATATGCCACATGTTATCATATAACCTGATAGAATAGAGCATATAAACAGAAACCAAAATAAAACCAAGTTAACCGTAGGGAGGGAGATCCGACTCTCGGATCTGATCCATCTGCTGTTCAGTTATCCTCCAAGTGCCCACAGCTTGCTGCAAACCTGTTTTAGAAAGCCCGTCTGCTTCCTCGTTGAATTCCCTGTATATATGATCAATATAAGTAACATTAAACTGTTGCATTAATGATTGTATCTCTTCTAATAAGGGTAACAAAATGTAGTGCTGGCATCTAAACTTCCCAGTAACCCAGTTAACCACATTCTTAGAGTCTCCGAAAATCTGAACTGTGAGGATATTTTTGTGAATTAACCAACAAAGAAGAAGCTTTAGAGCAGAGAGTTCCGCGAAGTTGTTTGTGCCCACTCCGATTCCTACTGAGGCCTTTAAAGAGTGAGATGCATTTATGTGAATACTAAACCCTGCCCCCGTGGTATTGTCTTGCGCTGCACCGTCGAAGAAAGCCCAGGGAATCCCATCTCTGATTCGGAATTCCTTCCTCCGGATGTTGCTAGATTGATCTTCCTTTAGAGGGATACTATCCAGAATGGCTTTGCTCTGGATGGCTATGGCAACCTCAGAATTCTTTGATTCTCTGAAAATACTTCGGTTTCTGGCTAGCCAGATCCCCCAGCAAATGATAGGAGGCAAGTTCCTCAGATTCTTCTCTTGAAAGTGCTTCCACCAATTTTCCCATGCTGTGGAGAGGTTGTCTCCTTCCCATTTTATTTTAACCGCTATAAACTTTTCCACTTCCAGCCAAACTCATCTTGTAAAAGGGCATGAGAGGAAAAGGTGGGATATGGATTCGGAGGCCGCACAACACAGCGGGCATCTACCAGGCCCCTGCTTAAAACGGGCTTGAAGAACATCCCAAGTAGGAATCTTTTGATTTAAAGCACACCAGAAGAAAATTCTAGCTTTTTTCGGACACTTTAATTTGAACAGAGGTTTTGACCACCATACCGGGGGGAGCCAACCTTTGTTTTTCATCAGGAAGTTGTATCCAGCCTTTGGAGTGTAATCCCCTGTTTCCGCGTGTGCCCATACCAAAGTATCCGGTCTGTCCAGTAATCTTACATTTGACCTTTTCAATTCTTGGATAAATCTTTGCCAGTCATCTCTCCACATGATGTTTATCCCAAGCTCCTCTTCTGTCTTCCAAGCTTGCCCCCAAATAGTGGATTGCTCCATGCATGCAATCTGCCGTAAACATCTGATTCCCATGTCATCCAAATGAAGGAGCAAGCCGGGAGAGAGAGCAAAGTCATCACTACACCCCACCCACGGGTCCCTGCCGATCCTCACATTTTCACCATTTCCTATCCGCCATGCCAGTCCTTGTTCAATTATCTTGAAGGCCTCTGTAGTGGCTTTCCAGATCACCGAACAATTTCTTCCTTTTTTGAGTGGAGATCTTATCCAATCTTCTAGTGGGATGGGATCGATGTACTTCCTCCTAACCACCCTTGTCCAGAGATTCTCCATAGAAATAATTCGCCACCCTGACTTTGCCGCTAAGGCTTGACTAAAATCCGTGAGGATTTTTATGCCCCATCCCCCCCAATCTTTTGGTCTTGCAATTTTATCCCACGCCACCCATGGAAGAACTGAATTCTCCTTTGATCCTGACCACAAAAATCTGCAACATATCTGTCTTATTTTGTGCAAGGTCCCTTTTGGTATCCAGGTCAAGGCTGCCCAGAAAACCGGAATAGCCTGAAGTACTGAATTTACCAAAGTGAGTCTCCCTGCCCTAGACAGCCACTTGTAGCTCCAATGAGATATTTTCTGTTCGATCTTCGCTACCAGCCAATTCCAGTCCTGCTTTCTGTATGAGGAAGGCTTGAGCCAAAACCCAAGATACTTGAAAGGCTGATCCATGCTACAGGATCCAAAAGACAGCTGTGCAGAAATTTGAGCCTCCTCTTGTCTACTGAAACCTTCAAAAATTAGCTGAGATTTCCTTTCATTTATTTGGAGACCTGTTGCTTTTAGGAATTGATCTAAGATGAGCTTTATTTCAACAATTTCATCTATATTCCCATTGGTAAACAACAGAATGTCATCAACAAAAAGCAGATGAGTAATAAAAAGGTTAACAGCCACTTCCAAACCTTTGACCAAACCTGAACGCTTTGCCTTTAAGATAAGCCTGCTTAAGCCTTCTGCTGCTAAAAGGAATAGCAAAGGAGAGAGTGGACATCCCTGACGAAGACCTCTTTGGCTTTTGAAGAAAGGTGAGGCCGCTCCATTTATCAGAACAGCAAAACTTACATTTGAAATGCATCCCATGATCCATTTAATAAAACCCACCTGGAAACCGAGGTGAGTCAAGAGCATCTTCAGGTAGGTCCAACTGACCCTATCATAAGCTTTTGATAAGTCAATTTTGAGCACTGCCCCCTTCTTATTTGCCTGCCTGAGACTGTGAATTGTTTCTTGTGCTACCCCTATAGCTTCATGAATTTGCCTTCCGTCCAGGAAACCAAATTGTTCATATGAGATACAACTTGATAAGCTTGGTTTCAAACGGACTGCAATGACCTTTGCTATAATCTTGTAGATGGTATTGCACAAAGAGATGGGTCTGAAATCTTCAAAAGTTTCGGGGTCTTCTTTTTTAGGAATCAGGGCAATGAAGGTTGCATTGAACGGTCCGTATATTTCCCCTTTTGTTCTAGACTCCTCTACAACCTCAGTCAGTTCTGATCCTATGGATTCAAAGAAATGGGAAAAAAGCTCTATGGTCCAACCATCAGGCCCTGGGCTTTTATCTTTTGCCATAGATTTTATAACACCTTCCACTTCCTCCTTAGTCACTTCTCTGAAGAGGTCTTCCGCCTCCTCCTCCTCCACAAAACGAGGGAAAGCCTGAGCAGTTCGAATAATCTCCGGCAAAGAGATCCCACCGGGATCAGCAAAAAGGGACTGAAAATGCTTCTTCCCCATATCAGACAAATCTTCAAAAGAGGAGGCCACTCTACCATCCGAATCCCTCAACTTCCAGATAGTATTCGCGATCCTCCTCCCTTTTGCATAATTATGAAAAAATTTGGTATTCTCATCCCCTGCTTTCAGCCAGATAGCTCTACTTTTCATTCTCCACTCCTCTTCTCTATCTAATAAAATCTTCGCTCTTTTCTTCTCTAAAACCAGAATTTGTTCTTTTGATTCCATAGAGACATAAGCATCCGAGGCTGGATCTTCAAGAGCCCCCAGGGTCTCATCAATGAGTTCTAGATCTTCCATTTGTTTTTTCCTTCGTGCAGCAGCCCATTCAATGGCTGCTTTTTTGAGTCTCTTAAGGTTTTCCATGAGGAAACCCGCTCGATTCCCCATATACTCCAGTCCCGGATGTCTCCAAGTTTCGTTAAAGAGCTTTATAAAAGACTCCTCTTGAAGCCATGAGGGATTGAATTTGAAAGGTGCAGCAGGCTTGGGCGGGGCTTTTGATAGTTCCAGAAAAATGGGGAAATGGTCCGAGTTTCCCCCTTCCCCTACCCATTGACGAAAACATGGAATCCTGGAAGCCAGCCTTTCACTGATCAAAAACCTATCCAGCCTTTTCGCTATCCTCTCCTCCCCTGTCCTTCTATTCCTCCAAGTAGGTTTTGATTTTAATAGATTTACATCAATCAGCTGATGATCCTGAAGAGCATTTGCAAAGAAATCAGAGAGGGGATCCTCCCTCGCTAGCGGCCCCCAGGCTTCAGAAATCCCCATAGAAAAATTAAGATCCCCCCCGATAATAAGGTTCTCGACTTTCAACAGATTTTTTGAGAGGAGATTGTTCCAAAAAGAGACCCTTCCCTGACAAGGGCCGTAAATATTAACAATGGTCAGAGGGAAATCAAAATCAGAGGACATCACCTCCATTCCCATTACATTTTGTAACCCCCACGTGCTTAGGATCTTCAGTCTTCCAATTTTGATTCCAATAGCCAGCCCTCCCGAGTGACCTGATGCATCCACAGCTAGAAAACTCCAGCCCGGGAGGAGAGAGCTAAGAGCCGATTCCACATCCAAACTTTTGCCTAAAGTCTCTTGAAGGAAAACTATGTCAGGATTGCACCGAGAAATAAGGTCCTTTAGAGCTAGTTTTTTTGGCTTACTAGCTAAACCTCTACAATTCCAAGAGAGACAAATCATTTTAACACCGTATCGGGGGGTTTTGCTGCTCTAAGCGCCCCAGGAATTGTCATCTGCTTACCATCTGCCACATCAAAAATTGCTTTTGCTTGAGTTTTCGAAAGCATGGACTTCCGCCCTCTTCCCTTTTTTGAAAGGCTTTTAGATGTCTCAGACCCTAAACCTCCTACAGGCTCCGAGAGCTCGGTTGAACAAACGGGTTTCTTACTATGGGATCTTAAATTATAGTGGCGCGCAGTAGAAGTCCCAATTCCCATACTCAGCGGGGGAAAATCCTCACAGTTCAGATTTAGGGAGGGAATGGCGTCAGACAATTTATCAATATTATGCATTACTTCATTACAATTGTTAAACTTTGTCAGGCCCCCACCTACAGAATCAATATTAATAGCAGAGAGAAACGAGGAAGACGGCATACCCGGATGTTCGTCTCCATCGACGGCATCCTGAGCTGGAGCGGGAGAATCCATCAGCGGCTTGTCATCTGAAGGGCGCATCTGGATGTCGACGTCCATTGGATGCTCCTCCTCATCCCGGTTCACCAACTCTTCCGCTTCCTCTTCCACAACTATCTTCTCATCCACCTTATTTTCAGCTTTCTTCATGAATTCGGCCCATTCCTCATCATCCTTTTGAGTCCTCCTCTTTCGCCTTCCCAACGGGCAATCCCTCGCCAGATGCCCATATTCATGACAGCGATGACAGCGAAATGGGAGGAGTTCATAGTCTAGCTTCTGTTCAATTTCATAATCCTTGTAGCACAAAGTGATTGTTTTTGCTAGGCCCTCTTTTGGGTTAAGCCTCACCAGTATTCTTGCCACCCCTTTCTCAAAAGTGTGCAGATAAGATCTGTCTGCGTCCAAATACGTCCCCAGCAGGTCCCCTATCGACTTAAACACAGAATCCGCCCATAAAAAAGGTGGTAAACTCGGGGCCCTAACCCACACAGGGAATTCATCCACCTTCTCAGTATCAGCATCGAAGAGAGGCGTCCACCTTTTGAAGAAAACCGGCCGGCTTCCAAACGCCCAATTCTGCCCTTCCACCCACTCCAAAGCTTCCTTGCAATCAAAACTGACCATAAACCAGCCTTTAACGAGCGCGTTTGATTTGAATGATGCCGCAGGTGTTCCAGCCCACAGCTTCTCCGCCCACATTCTAAGGGCTTTACCCGAAACCGGTCTCCCTCTAATTCTGCCTACCAACGTCACCTCGGCCACATCGAGAACATCCTCCACCTGCACATCCATGCCCAAGATCAATTTCGCAAAACCCTTCGTCTTCAGGGGCTTTGATTTCTTTCTCTTGGTCCCCGCCCTTCTTAGCTCCGTCTCATTAGGCTGTTCCCCCAGCTCCGGGACTTGACCTTCATTTCTTCCCCGCGCCTCATCTTCTGCTCTTGCTGCACCTGACGAGGGTTCGACCAGCCCTTCAGTCGACTTACCATTCTGATCTGCCACCAAAGGGGCATTTGCCCCTTCTTGTTCCGCTCCAAGACCCTGCTTATCAAGAATGCCCGATTCAAAACCCTCCACTCCCGAAATCCTCTCAGGGACGCCCTTTTGGAACAAACCCCTGTTTACCGCCGCCGATTTGTTATTCCCACCAGCCTCGCTCCGTGGAGTTTTTAAGCCCCCGACGGGCCTCCAAACCCCCACCTTCTGCACAGAGTTTATAATGTCCTCTAACCCTCCTGATGGGTATGGAATTTTTGAGGGCGACAGCGACTTACCAACCGGATCTGAAAACCCCTTGCCTCCTCGAGTGTTCTGTGCGGTTACCAGGGTTTCTTTCGCAAATTCTTTCCCGGAAAAACCCAAATTCCCCGAGCGATCCCAGCTTTCCTCCAACAAAACTTTCGCGTAGCTTGAGGTTCTTGAGCCCGCTCCTCCTGCCGAGACAGTTCTGTGACCTTCAGCCTTTCCAATAAGCTCTCTCAGTGTCTGTGCATTGACCTCCTTACCCCAGACAGTGAGCAAATCTTCGGGAGATGGGTCCAGCTCCACCGACTCACTTGTAATTACCATTGTAAAAAGATAAAAAACCGAAATAGAACCTTGCAACCGTTACCCGCGACAGACGCTGAAACCGCCTTCAGGCAAGCAGTGAGAGGATGCGCAGCTTGTTCGGAGCAGGAAACAACCAAAAGGGACTCACGGGCAATGAAGTCCCCTATACCGCCTATACCCCGACTTTTACCCGAAACAGGAGACCGCCCGCCGAAATGTGCAAAAGTTCGACCGTCGCCCGAAAACGCCTTTGACCCGTCCTGCATGTCTCAGCACTGAGCTGCTGCCACCTTTGCAGGTCCCGTACCTGCGTGTCCTCTGCATGTGCCTGCCTCACCTAGGCCTAGAGCCTAGGGTTCCACCATCGAAACCCTCCGCCATCCATCCGATCAAGTCAAGGGAGGTCCAATTGATTGTAACATGTGCATAAATACCAATGAAGACGAACCTTGAATTCGATCGATTTTCATTGTTACACCAAATACAACTATTTCATAAATGCCAAAAATGGGCCAAATAAAACATGTCTTTTAAGACTTGAACCCATGTAGCTAGGGGAACAAATTATTCACCAAACCATTCAAGCTAAGGTCCTTTGACTCTATATTTAAACATTGACAACCATGGTCACCCATATTCATCTATAGTTAAACATTGACAATCATGGTCAAACATTTTTACCTATAATAACCCATGGTCAACCATGTTTTCCCATAGTCACCCATGGTTGACCATAGTTACACATGCTTAAATAATTCGGTGTTGTAATGTGATGAATGAAAGTTGACTTGCAATGTCATTAACAAATATTATTGATGCAATGTGATTAAAAAGTTTGACATTACAGTGTGACAAACAAATATCAATTTCATAATATAATGAACAAAAATAGGCATTTCAATGTGTTGAATAAAAAGTGTCACTCATATATGTGATGAACTAAATTCAACGTCGCATGTGATGAAAAAAATCATCGCAACAAAGTGACAAACAAAAAATGATGTTGCAACATGATGAACAAAAATTGTTGTCTCATTCTGAGAAACAACTACCAATGTCATAATGTAACAAAAAAAATCAATTTCACACTATCACTAATAAAAATTAGCATCACAATACGATGGAAAACATGCACAACACATGAAAAATTTAATGTCAATGCTAGTCAACTATAGTTTTCTTGATCAACCATAGTTAAGTATCTCAACCATGGTCACCCATGGTTTACTGTGCCCAAAATTGGTCAACATGTTCATCCATGGTCAACCATAGTCAACCATAAACAACAAGTTCAACCATAGTGAACTTGGTCAAACATGCTTAACCATGGAAAACATGCACAATAGAAGCAACCCTTGTCAAACATGGTCAAGTAGTCTACATGATCAACCATGGTAAAAGATGATTGACCATATGCATCTATAGTTAAACATTGATAACCATGTTCCCACAGTAAACCATGGGTGACCATAGTCAACCATGGTCATATAAGCTCAACCATTGTTAAACATGCTTACCATGGTCAAACATAGTCAACAAGTTCAACCATAGTCAATCATGCTCAACCCAACTCAACTATAGTCAACCACATTCACCATGGCCATATATACTTTAGTTGGTCAACCATGGTCAACCATGTTTGGTCGAGGTTAAACACGGTCATTCTGGCCACTAAGTTAAACATGGTTAACATGGAAATCCATGGTCACATTTAATCCAACATAGTCTATCATCTACATCCCTCGTTAACCATGGTCAACTAAGGTCGACCATAACCAACCATACTCAACCAAGGTCAACATTATTAAACCAAGGTATATCTCGATAAATAGTGGTCTACCTTATCAACCATGGTCAACCCCATCAACCCACTTCAACTATTATTGTAGCATTAATGTAACGTCAATCATGTTCAACATTAATGTAACGTGACTATAAGAATGTAACAATCATCAACATTAATGTAACATTGTTATATTAATGTAACATAAATACATTGTTACATTAATGGTTGATCATCGTGAAAACGACAATTCAATATGCCTACAGAATGACAAAAACCATAGACCTAAAGGGAAATTAAACCCAATTCAAGGGTTCAATCGGGTCTGTCCAGGGAGATAAATCACGAGCAACGTTAACATCCGAAACCCAAGAGCCACCACGATGATCACGATAATCACAGAGGATAACGCAATCAACAAGCTCGATGAGCTCTGGCCATAGATCTTCACCTGCCAAATCCGATGGTTGAGGAGAATATCAGGCAAAGAAGAAGCTTGAGGAAAACCCGCCTGATATAAGCGGTTTTCTCTCTCCACCCGCCACCACATAGTGATTGATGAATGGCATTGGAGGCAAATCATGAAAAACCGCTTGGGATCTTGGGGATGCCCGATAAACCACTAAACCACTTGACCTCTATTTTCTTTGAGAAAGGAAACTGCTCTTTCTCTGCATCCTTCCATCCATTTGAAAGCTCCCGTCGCGCCGATGCTGAGGTCTTCTACTTGATGAAACTTGTCCTCCATCCGCTTAATTTTTGAATTGCTACTTCTCCTTCATACTATGATAATTCTCATTATTTGCGCACGCCAGACTGTGGCATTCCTCTCGCAAATTCCCTGTAGGTGTTAGATCCCACCCGTATATACTGTGATCATTTTTATAGAGAATCCCTTCATTTTCCAATTGGTCTGATAATCTGTTGGCATTTGTGCACACATGTATGAAACTTAGGGTTCTCAGGATTCTTAGATGTGATTGAATGTGATGATAGACCTGCAAAAGTCACCAATGGTTCGAGACTTTCTCTGGTGCAGAGCCATTTGCTATTTTTTTTATTGAATTAATTGTTAATTCAGAGTCAGCCTCTATTATAGTGTTCGTCATATTGAGATCTCTTAGAATTTCTAAGCACTGCTCTATGGCCATTAGTTCCGCCATATTGTTGGTAGCAATTCCTAAATGACTGTGGACGATGACTATTATATTCCCCTTGTCATCTCTTATAGCTCCTCCATAACCCGCAACCCCTGGGTTTCCTTTCGAGGCTCCGTAT
Source organism: Pinus tabuliformis (assembly GCA_031772625.1). NCBI lineage: Eukaryota > Viridiplantae > Streptophyta > Pinopsida > Pinales > Pinaceae > Pinus > Pinus tabuliformis. The sequence goes on from CM062806.1 coordinate 724,419,440, forward strand.
GTATTGAATTTCAAGTAGCCAGGGCAAGGTGGTTGCCAGTAATCCTGCCTCATTGTAGAGTGTGTTACAATCTGGATTGTGCTCTGGGGCACAAGCTTCTGTAGGCCCAAAAGCAGAAGAATGTGAGCCTCCTGGTGTGATGGGGGATTCTCAGGAGGTTGCTTATCAATGGTATTTATAGTTTCTTTGATTTGCCTTAGGATCTGAGCTATTATGTTTTGGGGTGAGCCAAATTTATCATTGAAAATTCTGTTATTGCGTTCTTTTCAAACATTCCAGATTAAAAATCTTAGTATCAATGTCCAAGCTGTGTTGACTGTCTCATTCTCAGAAAGTTTTTTCCTCCATTTATTTAAGGTTTTGGAGACGTCGTTTTCATCCCTGTCAATTTTCCTAAAGATAGAGGCAACCCAGTTCCATAAGGTTGAGGTGAAGGTACAGAGTTTGAGAAGGTGATCCCTCATTTCTTCCTGAATACCACTTAACTGGCATCTGGATAGTCCTGCAAAACCTTTATTTCTAAGATTTTCCCAAGTCATAATCTTTTTGTCCTGTACCATCCACATAAACAACTTGATTTTCATCCAGTGAGGGTGCTTCCATAGGTCCTTCCAAATTTTATCCGGGTTTGACAAACTGTAACTAATGGAAATTTCTTTGGCTTCTTTGAGGTTGAAGTTTCCCTCATTGCTTCTTCCCCATATAAGTTGATTAATGAAATTAGAGATCAAAATTTTCCTCTTTTCTAGGATTGTAGCAAGAGCTTCAGCCTGGGTCTTCAGAGGAGTCTCTTCACTGTAAACTGGTACTTTCCATGTTCTCCATTTATCATTGTTCCTTGTCTTATCCCAAAAGTCACTGAATTTTTTTAGTCCTTTGTTGACAATGTCCTCTTTGAGAATATCTAGTCCTTCTCTACTTAAGTTGGGTTCCTGCTGCTAGTTATCCTCCCAAAACTAGGCTAGGTTCCCATTTCCGATCTCCTAGAAGCTATGTTTCTGAACTAAAGCTTTGTTCTCCCAAGCATTGTTCCAAATATGGGAGCCCCAGATATGTTGGTCATTCTGATCAAGTCCCATTCTTTCCAGTCCTTTTCATATTTCTATTTCCAGAGCTTGGCCCATGGGTTGCTTGATTCCTTCAGCCATCTCCACCAAAGTTTGGCCCCCAAAACTTTTTTGAGAGTTTCCGGGTCATGGAGACCTAGACCCCCATGAGGTTTGGGTTTGCAAAGTTTGTCCCAAGCTACTAGAGCCCATATCTTTTTTTCCTCCCCTTTCCCCCAAAGAAAATATCTTTGAATGTTCCTGATTTGTTTTGCTACTCCTCTAGGGACAGGAAAAGCTGAAAACATGTAGATTGGAATAGGTTGCAGGACCGCCTTTGTGAGAATGAGCCTGCTAGCTAGATTTAAAGATCTACTAGTCCATTTGTTGATTTTGTCCTTCAGTTTATTAGTCAGTGGCTCCCAAAATTCCTTGCTCAGAGGTTTTCAGTGAGAGGTATTCCCAGATATTTGGAGGGAAGATGGTCTCTCTGGAAGCCGACAATTTTGAAGAGGTTTCTCTGAAGGGCAATGTGAGTTTTGAAAAAAAATACTTTTGATTTGTGAGACTTACCTCTGTACTAGCTACCAAAGAAAAATCTTACAGAATTTGTTTGAAAGCTTTGGCTTCTTTGACCGTTGGTATGCCCTATAGCATGGTGTCATTACAAATTTCCAATGAGTCAGAGAGTCTCCCTCTTGGGTAAGCTTGAGACCCTGGATTGTGCCTTCCCCTTTGGCAGAAATGATCTCTTTGCCTAATCCTTCCATCATAAGGATAAAGCGAAAGGGAGAGAGCGAATCTCCTTGCCTAATACCCCTCGAGGGTCGAAAGGATTTGGATGGAGAACCATTGAGAAGAATAGAAAAGCTAGCAGATGTTACCAAAACCATAACCCATCTTATCCAATTCTGGTCAAAGCCATATGCTTTTAGAACTTCTTTGATGTATAACCAGCTTAGCTTGTCATAAGCTTTCGCTAGGTGCAGTTGTATGATCATACTTGCTTGCTTATTATTCTTGAGAGAGTGCACTATTTCGTGAGCTTGAATGATGTTATTGAGAATTTTCCTTCCTTTCGCATATCCAGTTTGCTCCTTCGACATGAGAGTTGGAAGAAGTGGCTTGAGTCTATTTGCAATATCTTTGGAGATGATTTTGTATATTACATTACAGAGGGATATGGGTCTGAATCGATCTGGAGTCATAGGAATTAGGGATATGAAGGAGGCATTTAGCACTTTTAGGATTGTTTTTGAAATTCTTGAATCCTCCACCACCTCCAGTATGTCCTGCTTGACTATTTCCTAGCTTGCCTTGAAGAAGTCAATGTTGAAACCATCCAGTCCAGGAGCCTTTCCATTGTGCATCTCTTTTATTACTTCTTTTACCTCCTCTTCTGTCACTGGTTTGTTGAGATTATAATTATCTTCCTTGGTCACCAATTTTGGAATGTGCTGCGTAAATCTCTTAATAGCTAGCGATCTGTCTAAGATAGGCTCCTTTGCTATATTTTGAAAATGTTGTACCAAAATGGATTCCATATCTGTGTGCGTGCTTAGCTCTTTCCCTTGAGGACCTATGAGCTTTGTTATTCGATTATGAGCCCGATGTTCAATGGTTGATTTGTGGAAAAACCTTGTATTTCTTTCTCCTTCTTTAAGCCATTGCACTCTTGATTTCTGCTTCCAGAAGATTTCTTCCTATTGACATTTGATGTCCCATTCCTGTTGGAGAGAGTCAGCTTGCAATTTCCTATCCTCAGTAAAGCCTTCCTTGATAAGAATTTGGTTAATTTTCTGTAACTTTTGTTCCACTTCTCTTTTGGCTTTAAAAATGTTGCCAAACTCACTTTTGTTCCAATCTTTGAGTTTGACCTTAATGTGTTTGAGTCTCTGTTGCAGAAGGAACATTTTCGTGCCTTGAATGGGTAAATCTTCCTTCCACCATTTATCAATATTGGAGATGAAGTCAGGGTGAGTAAGCCAAACATTTTCGAACCTGAAAGGTCTATTCCTCGGAGTGCCAATAAAAGAAGCTTCTAGTTGAATAGGCCAGTGGTCCGACCCTCCAAAAGGAAGGATAAAAGCATTCAAGTTAGGTCCAGAGAGGAAGAGGTTCTCCGAGATGATGAATCTATCTAGTTTTGAGGCAACTTGGGAAGCTCCTCTGTTAGAAAATTATATATTACAGAGCAATGGAACACATAAAATATTGCAGAAATATAAACACAGAAAACGCACAAAACAAGAGAGACACAGATATACGTGGTTCACCCAGTTTGGGCTACGTCCACCCCGAACAGCCAGTCCTTCCTTTCTATTATCCAGCAAAATGAAGAGATACAACCTACAGCAAAACCGTTGTAATATCCTCTATTTTCTCTCACAGTCTCACCTCTATGTTTCTCGCTCACCGAATACACATCTATCTCACAGCCTCAAATACAATGCCCTCATATAAAGAGAGGGGTTGCCTTCTAGGGCAAAAAACCCTAAACTAAACATAAGTTCTACCGTCAGATCATCCGCCTAATGAAAGGCCCAGATTGACTAGAAATTACTATACTTTTACAAGGCAATTTTACAGCTGTTTTTAGCTTCGGGGGCGCTGCCCCCGAAACTCCCCGCCAGAGGGGGGGCTCCCAAAAGTCACTGCCGCCCCCCCCCTGGACCCCCCACGGCAGCGATTATTTTACGGGCGACGTTGCCGCCTCATTTTGAACTGGGGTCCAATATGCCGGTACTATAGAAGATAATCAGGCTCCACACCCAACAATCTCCCACTTGGAGACTGATTGTAGCAACTCCACCGCTGCTCCATTTGCTGGACAATGACTCCTCTTTGGACTTGGTTGTTTCTCATCTTCATCGTCATCCTTGAAGACCAACTGAAACTGAGCATATTCTCAGTTTCTCCCTGGTTACAACTTTTGTTAGCATATCTGCAGGGTTCTGGCTAGTGTGTGTCTTTTCCAGCTTCAACTCTCCATCTTCCAACACTGATCGTATGAAATGGTACTTGAGTTGTATGTGTTTTGTCATGGAATGAAATGTTGAGTTCTTTGCAAGATGAATGGCACTTTGACTATCACTGTATAACGTGCCCATATCATGCTCCTTACCCAATTCACCCATTAACCTTTGTAACCAAATCATTTCTTTACTAGCCTCTGTAGCAGCAACATACTCTGCTTTTGTTGTTGAAAGTGCAACAACACTTTGGATTTTTGAAACCCAAGTGACAGTTGTTCCTCCGACAATAAATACATATCCTGTAGTGCTCCTCCTATTATCTCTGTCACCTGCCATATCTGCATCAACATATCCTTGTAGGGATATGTTTGAACCACCAAAGCATAATGCCTGATTTGTGGTACCTCTCAAATATCTGAGAATCCATTTCACTGCCATCCAATGTTCCTTTCCTGGATTGTTCATGTACCTGCTTACAACTCCCACTGCATGTGCAATATCAGGCCTTGTGCAGACCATTGCATACATTAAACTTCCAACTGCTGATGCATATGGAACTTTAGACATATAATCCATGTCTTCTTGGGTCTTTGGGCACATTTCTTTGCTAAGTTTGAAATGGCTAGCAAAAGGTGTACTAACTGGTTTTGCATTTTGCATGTTAAATCTTTTCAACACCTTTTGTATGTACTCATTCTGAGACAATGTTAATTTTCTATTTTTCCTGTCTCTAGTTATTCTCATACCAAGGATTTGTTTTGCAGCACCCAAATCCTTCATTGCAAATGAATTTGCCAATTTTCTTTTGAGCACATTTATTTCCTGCATGTTAGATCCTGCAACAAGCATGTCATCTACATACAATAACAATATAATATAGCTTCCATCATTTTGCTTTTTCAGATAAACACAATGATCAGAGTGACATCTAGTATAACCTTGTTCAGACATAAACTTGTCAAATTTTAGATACCACTGCCTTGGAGCCTGTTTTAAACCATACAAGCTCTTCTTCAACCTGCACACAAGTTTCTCCTTCCCTTTCACCTCATATCCTTGTGGCTGCTGCATATATATCTCTTCCTCCAAATCCCCATGGAGAAAGGCTGTCTTTACATCTAACTACTCAAGATGCAAATCTTCAGCTGCTACAAGACTTAAAATAGTTCTGATTGAAGTCATTTTAACAACAGGAGAAAATATTTCATCAAAAGCAATACCTTTCTTCTGTGCAAACCCCTTCACCACAAGTCTAGCTTTGTACCTTTGCTTTCCTCCATCTTCTTCCTTCAGCCTGTAAACCAATTTATTCTTCAATGTAGTTTTTCCTGCAGGCAACCTGACTAAATCCCAAGTCTGGTTATGCATTAAGGAGTCCATCTCTTCTTCCATGGCTACCTCCCACTTTTTCTTGCTTTCAACCTGCATTGCTTCTTCATAACATTCAGGTTCACCGGAATCAGTCAACAATAAATAATATAATGAAGGAGAGTATCGTTCAGGAGGTCTACTTGTCCTGGTAGATCTTATAACACCACTTTCAGGTGTTTGGGGTGCCTGTTGTTGTTGTGATAGTTGTTGTTGTTGTGGTTGTTGATTTTTATTATTTTCAGGCACCTTTACTTTTTCAGTAATTTCATCAAGAACTTCGTATTCCTTGTTTTCTTTTTCTTGTTTCTTTTCCTGCAACTGATTCTTATACAAGACCTTTTCATTGAATATTACATCTCTGCTCCTAATGATTTTGTGATTTTCATAATCATATAAGCGATAACCAAAATCATTAACACCATATCCAATAAAGGTACATTTCTTTGACTTTGCCTCAAGCTTTGTTCTATTTTCTTTATCAATATGGACAAAGGCCTCACAACCAAAAGGCTTTAAAATAGAGTAGTTTACCTTTTTCCCTGTCCATGCTTCCTCTGGAACACCACCATCCAAGGAACTTGAAGGTCCTCTGTTTATTAAATAAACAGCAGTATCTACAGCATCTGCCCAAAACTGTAAAGGCAATCCTGCATGCAATCTCATGCACCTTGCACGCTCCATGATTGTTTTGTTCATCCTTTCTGACACACCATTTTCTTGTGGTGTTCTTGGAACTGTCTTCTCTCTGCGAATTCCATGCTTTGAACAGTACCTATCAAACTCTTTGTTGCAATATTCACCTCCATTGTCTGATCTAAGACACTTCAATTTCTTTCCTGTCTCAATCTCAACCAAAGCTTTCCATTTCTTGAAAGTATCAAATACATCAGATTTATTCTTAATACAATAAATCCAAGTTTTTCTAGTTGCATCATCAATAAAAGTAACATAATAACGAGAGCCACCGAGAGATGATACCTGAGAAGGTCCCCATACGTCTATATGCACAAGCTCTAATTTTTCGTTCTTCTTTTCTTTCCCAACTCTGAGAAATCTGACTCTCTTCTGTTTTCCATAAATGCAGTTCTCACAGAAGTCCAAATCAACATTCTTCAAACCCGGCAACAAATTCCTTGAGTGAAGAATCTTCATCCCCTTTTCACTGATGTGTCCGAGCCTATGATGCCATAATGCTGCATCTACTCCTTTGGAAGTTAAAGCATTAACAGAGTTAGAAATACCATTGCATAAATACAATGTACCAACCTTTTCGCCTTTTGCTATTACCAGGGCTCCTTTAGTGACCTTCCAAGCTTTATCTGTGAAAGTTGTCACACAACCTTCACCGCCTAACTGCCCTGTTGAAATCAGATTTTTCTTTAGATCTGGAACATGCCTTACCTCCTTTAATAACCATTGGTTTCCATTCTGCTGTTTTACAAGAACCTTACCCATTCCGATGATTTTATAGGGTTTATCATCACCTAGACGAACTTGTCCAAAATCTCCTTGAACATAGTCATGAAAGTATTTCTTATCAGGCGTGGCATGGAATGAAGCCCCTGAATCTACCACCCAGGAATCAGTAATATTTTCGAAAGAAAGAATCAAAGCATCTTGTAACACCTCACCTGTCACATTTGCTTCATGATTGTTTTCTTGTTGTGCATCTCCTTCTTTTCCCTTCCGAGATCTACAGTCTTTCTTTAGGTGTCCTTTCTTTCCACATTTCCAGCACACTATCCCCGATCTGGACTTGGATCTGCCTTTCCTTGATTTACTGCGATATCCTGAGCTCTTTCCTCTTTCCATTTTTCTTCCTCTAGACTTTGCACTCAAAGCATTTCCCGATGTCTCACCGGAGCTTTTCCGTCGCATTTCCTCGCTAAGGATAGCACTGACAACATCATCAAACTTTAAAGTACTAGATCCAGAAACGGAGTTACTAATGGCCATTACCAAACCATTCCAACTTTCTGGTAATGAGCACAAGAATAACAGAGCTCTAACTTCATCAAAGTTTACCCCTACAGAACTTAACTGACTTGTAACTATATTAAAATCATTTAAATGGTTTGCAACAGATCCACCTTCCGACATATTCATATTAAATAACTGCTTCATAAGAAATACCTTGTTTGAGGCCGAGGGTTTTTCATATAGTTTTGACAACGTCTGCATCAAACCCTCTGTCGTGGTTTCCTTCGAAATGTTGAAGGCGACTGACGCAGCAAGGCACAACCATATTGTTCCAAGTGCCTTTCTATCGAGAAGGTTCCATTCTTCGTCTTTCATACCCGTCGGCATCTTTGTTTTTCCGCCCAATGGTAGGTATAGATCTTTCTGATAGAGATAATCTTCCATCTGCATCTTCCACAGCGAGAAGTTTTGGCCGTTAAATTTCTCGACCCTAAACTTACCATCTTCCACCATTGCTCCCACTCGAACCAGGAACCCTTCTTTCCTGCGAGTTTATCAGCCAAATAGACCTTCGGCTCTGATACCAGTTTTTAGAAAATTATATATTACGGAGCAATGGAACACATAAAATATTGCAGAAATATAAACACAAAAAACGCACAAAACAAGAGAGACACAGATATACGTGGTTCACCCAGTTTGGGCTACGTCCACCCCGAACAGCCAGTCCTTCCTTTCTATTATCCAGCAAAATGAAGAGATACAACCTACAGCAAAACCATTGTAATATCCTCTGTTTTCTCTCACAGTCTCACCTCTATGTTTCTCGCTCACCGAATACACATCTATCTCACAGCCTTAAATACAATGCCCTCATATAAAGAGAGGGGTTGCCTTCTAGGGCAAAAAACCCTAAACTAAACATAAGTTCTACCGTCAGATCATCCGCCTAATGAAAGGCCCAGATTGACTAGAAATTACTATACTTTTACAAGGCAATTTTACAGTTGTTTTTAGCTTCGGGGGCGCTGCCCCCGAAACCCCCCGCCAGGGGGGGGATCTAAAAAGTCGCTGCCGCCCCCCCCCCCCCCCCCCCTGGACCCCCCACGGCAGCGATTATTTTACGGGCGGCGTTGCCGCCCCATTTTGAACTGGGGTCCAATATGCCGGTACTATAGAAGATAATCAGGCTCCACACCCAACATCCTCCCCTCTTATTGTTCCATGTGAAGGTTCCGTTTGCTGTTTCCAAGTCCAAAATATTATGATAAAATCATAACAATAAGGGAAGCTAAGAAAAACTATATAAGGGGATTAGTTAAAAATATCATTAAAAAACGTAATTTTCTTTATTTTAACTATTATTTTATTATTTGTTTAAAAAAACTAATTTTAGATGTCAAAATTATCATATATATAAAATCTAAATGTCAAAACATTGAATAATTATCATAATTTGAAAAATAATCATCACAATTAAAAAAATAAATATGGAAGAAAAAATGAAATTTCTAAAATCAATGTAATATTTAAATTTAATTTATTAAATGATTTGGTCATTATGTTAAATCATATACATATATCAAATACATATCATAGTTTGAAAAAACAATCATCATTAAAAAAAATGAAATTTCTAAAATCAACTTAATATTATATTTATTTTATTAAATGATTTAGTTACTATATTAAATTGAATAATATATATAAAATCAAAAATTTGCTTTCAGATGTAAACATTAAATAATTATTCTCATTTGAAAAAACAATCATTAAAAACAAAAAAAATGGAAAAAGATGAAACTTTTAAAATGTAAGTAATATTTAAATTTACTTTACTAAATGATCTAGTTATTATGGAAAATCATTATATATATATATATATATATATATATATATATATAATATCAAAAAATTTATTTTAAATTTCCAAACATTAAATAATTAATTGGGAAAAAACAATCATTATAATTTAAAAAGGAAAAAAATGAAATTTCTAAAATAAATATAATATTTAAATTTTATATATATATATATATATATATATATATATATATATATATATAATCAAAAATTTATTTTAAATGTCCAAACATTAAATAATTATCATAATTTGAAAAAACAATCATCATAATTACAAAAACTAAAATCAATGTAATATTTAAATTTACTTTATTAAATGATTTAGTTATTATGTTAATTCTAGTAAAAAAAACTAGTTTTTGGGGGTTGGGATTAGCCTTTTTGGATAAGTGAACAATTTACTTATAATGGATGTTATAATCGGGATTGTGAATTAATTTCTTTAAAATTGATTTCCATTCTCACTCTCTGTTTGAACCTAAAACTTAGTGAATGACTAAACCTCACTCAAATTAACTCGTTTACACTTCATAGCTTAGTTTTTATTAATGTTAGGTCACTCATTTTTTAATTTAACTTAAATATGCTAGATCTTAGACTTTTGTGATCTATATTGATAATGAGATTGTCTTTCAGATTAATCACATCATTAAGATTTGGTAGACGTTTAGAACCATCTAATGTGATTCATAACTTTTGTAGTGAGGATGAAACACATTAGATGGCACATTATATGGTTTGAAATGTCAACCAAATCTTAATGGACAATCTCATTATTAACTTAAATATTTTTTTCTCAAAAATAACTATTGGCTAAGAATATGTATTTTTTCTTTTCCAAGATTATAAGTTTAAATTTAGTATAGGGTAGAGTATATACACCTCCATAAACTTAAGATTCAAATAATTACATAAAAAAAGATGTTCACTATAACTTTAAAATTAGAATAATAATACTAGTAATATATAGTCCCAAGGGTTAGCTCAATTGGTTGAGTTTTCTAATGGGAGGTCATGGGTCAATTCTCCTCAACCCTCTTGAGCTAGGCTCCCAATAGGATCATAAAATAATAATAAATAAATAAATCATGTAAAAAATATTTTATATATTAAAGTAATTTATTATTATAAATAGGAAAAAACCTTATAATTATTGTAAAGCAATTAAACTAGTTATTATATAATTAATTAAGATTTATATAAATAATCAAAATTTAAATATTGTTGTCCCAAGGGGCATCAATTGGTGATCGAAGTAATGTGAAATTTGTCAAAATTGAGAGATCCAAGGTTCAAATCCCCTTGTTTGTAATCCGGTTTATGGAGAGGAAAGTGCATAGACCCCCATAGGTTTACTAGTAGTTATGTGTCAACTATGTGTCAAACGGGCTGTTGGGTTCCTCTGGAATCAAAATAATAATAATAATAATATTATTTTTAAATTATAAAACTAAAATGCAAAATATAATATGTGTGTGTGTGTGTGAAGGTTAGGTACTTTATACTACTTTCAAAAAGATGTACATATCAAATCTTCATTAGCTACTGGTTTGTAGCTTGAGAAACCAGACCACCTTTTTATCCAACCTATCCATTTTGTCTATCATTTCAATGATACACACAAAAATTTCTCGATGAGTATTCACAATCTGTAAGGACTCTACCATAATAATTTTGATGTGCCAATACAAGATGATAGTTTGCATGTATGAATATTGATGAGCCCAAGTGAAATTTCCTATTTCAAGGATCTAATTCTTGTTATCCTGATTAATCTATCTAAAATATATTTACGAGTATGATGAAATTAATTTTCTACCTCAAAGATAGTTTTGCAAACTTCCTTAGGGATAAATTCCATATATTCTAACCATGGAATGATGTGTTGTAGCGTGCACATGAGGTTGACTAGATGAGGTCAAAGGAGAGTTAGGGTTGGCAGGAGAAGTGAATCTTCCTTTTATGCACCCTCTACGGTGAGTAGAAATCCCCACTAAGCCATGGAGAGGAAAGAGCATGAGAGGATGATATTAGAAGAAGAACCATAGAGAGAGAAACATGAGCCAACATCTAGGGGAAAGAACCCAATAGAGATAGGGGAGGTCCTAAGGAATATACCAACCCACCACGAAAAATAAGAAACTTAGGAGAAATATCTAGGATATTTGCATAGACTCAGAGAAAACCCCAATAAACAAGAGGATTGAGAGCAACATAATAGACAACTTTGAGGAGGCTGAATCGAGAAAAAGAATTGAAAGACAACCCGAATAAAACAAATAGACCCAAAGAAGGAAGTAAAACTTAAAGGATGATGAAAAAAGGTTGCATGCAAATGAGAAAAATAAGGGAATTCACAGTTGAAAAGCTAGAAAACATTGAAAAAACTAATAAACCAAACCTAAGACCCAATCGGGGAGCAGTCTAGGATCCAAAGACCATGAGGCTAAAGCTTTCTATCTTCCAACTAAGAGCCACCACCAAGCCTCAAAGTAGAGGAATTGTTATTGAGAGTCTTTAATCACTATTTGACCACCTCTCCCATCCATCCAAAGCTCCAAATAAAGGTAATGACCAGAAAGGAACCAAAAAACCTGCAGAGAAGTTTCGCTAAACAAACAAAAAATTGTATGAAGACAATATATCAACCTAGCATACACATGCATTCGACGAGATGGAAGCCAAACTATATCCCAGTTGTGCCATCCTATGTCATGATAAGCCACCATCACCCCAATAGTTTCCATTATTAATCTTGAAGCTAGTTTGAAGGTGGAAAATAAGACTAAGTGTCCTTCCCAGGGATCCCATGCAACAATCTCCATCATTTCTGTAGCCTCACATGATTCAACCACATCCAACCTCAATTGTTTGTGTACCTTCATGCATGCAAACCACCAAATGGGCATTGTACTGCCACCATGAATTATTTTCTCTACACACATATCAAGACATGGGCACCCTCCATGGGAGAAAATGCAAAATATCATATTTAAATAAATTGAACTAATTAAAATAATGTACATTAGTTTTTAATTTATATAAAAAAATGAAAATTATTACAATATTTAAAACTATCATCTATTTATTATTAATAACATCAGTAAAGATTTACTATGATTTAAAAACCTTACACATAAAAAAGACATCATAAAAAATATCACAAATAACAAAAATCCACCTTAATTAAAATAATTTTTATATCAATTATCTCTCTCTCTTTGTATATTCCATACAAGGAATATATATGTTTCGAGGGATTGTTGAGACAATTAGGCTTGAGGCCATTACAAGAAATACCCATTATGAACTCAACATGTCACATTCGAGAATCTAATTATCCCTAGTCATAAAAATGTTGTTATCCTTGGTCATGGATTCAATTTGGTATGGTCATCACCCTTGACGGTTTAGAGGCTTGAGGTTTCTGTGACCCATATATTTTTCCATGATATTTTTATGTAATCAAGTCTATTTGAACACATGATAACTCCATTGTAAGTTTCCTTACTTTTCTTATCCCACTATCAATAATGATAACAACTCTAATTACACTTATTGTTGATCTTAATATTTTTTTACTACTCCCTTCATTAGGGCCATTGAACATTCTAATCCCACCATCTGCATTGCAACCCTTTCTACCATCATTGCTAGTAAATAGGGAGCTAAAATAGAGAAATAATAATTTCTATCCTACCATCCATACTCATACTTTTATATTTGCACTACTTATTCCTCAATAATGATGGTAACAAGAATAGAAATAGCAGTAGAGATGGTAGGATCAAAAGGTTCAATCACCCCACAGATGGGAGCACCAACAAAAAATTTAGATCAATAATGATTATAATCAGTGTTGTTGTCATTATTGACAATGTGAAAAGTGGAGTTAGGCAAACTTGTCAGACTCTAGAAGAACAAAGAAAAACATAAATTCTTCATGCTTTTTGGGATGAAGCTAATGTTATATGAAAACAGGTTGATCAAACCATTTGTTGAATAGATAGAACTATCATGCAATAATTTCCTCAAGTTATCATATTATAAGAACATATCAATAATGATAATAATTCAATGTGACCAACTCACAAGACTTGCATATTTACATGGAAAACAATATTTCCAACGCTATACGATATTTAATGCACTCTAAGAGCTTGAGGGGATAACCCTGGTTGTTCTCTCAGATGTCAGATACCCTCTCGTCAATAGAGAATTGCATACATACATGGACATACGTAAGATTCCTACGATGCAACAACCCTAGGAATTTTGTGCCGCCTCCACCTTGATCACCACTTCCACCACCAGACCGTAGAAATGTTGGCATATATGATACAAGATATACAACGTAAGCATTTAATTGGCATACCCGTTTGAATTTGAATTTAAAAACCTGCCCTCAAAATTTTAATTTCTATAACTATGACCACCTAGAGGGTGCAGCGAAAGCTTAACAGTCTTGATCTCTGGAGAGTACAACGAAAGGTAGTCTGGTGGTGGTGATGGTGATCATGGTGGACATGCACCTCCAAAATACACACTCAACTTTTTCATTCATACCAGAAAACATGCATGCATCATTTGTAACACCAACTCTGTGAAGTCTAGTCTTGACAACCAAGCCTTGTTGGAGTCACCCCCATCTTGTTCTTGAAAAAAATTAAGATTTCCAAATAGATTGGCACCTTGAAAAGACATGCTCAACCATTTAATTCCTACCAGAAAGTGTGTGTGCATCATTTGTTCATCAACTCTGTGAGCCTAGTCTCAAAAACCAAGCCTTGTTAGACCCACACCAACACATTTTTCTTCAGAAAATATTGAGATTTCCAAATATATTGGCACCTCCTTGGCCTTTGTACTTCAATATCCTTCACCCCCCTCTTTTGTTCAAGCATGGAGAAACTTTGAAGGTCATAAAGCTCCTTCCCACTACTCCACATACAATTCCTCTAGGTAGGACATAACCCATGGAGTTCCATCATAAAAAAGACAACTTAGGAAGGAATTTTGACTCTTGAGCTTGGTTAAGATCATGCCAAGTATGCCATTGTTTGTGTTCATGGTTCTACAAAGAACTCCAATATAAAAGTTCTTTTTTGGCCAATCTTTTACCAACAACCATAGTTGAGAGGAGAAGAGACAAGAGTAATAAATGTGCCTTGCTATGAGAATTCGATCAACAATTGTAACCTTCCTGGTAACCGAAAGATCAAGATTACTCCATGCTTGATATTTTCTTTCGAACTTGACCACTATCCTCTTGGATTGACTAGTAATAGAGAGCTTCATATCAAAGGGAATGCCCAAATATTATATGATATCCCTAAGTTTTATAAATGTTGTTGTAGAAAAATAGGGTTTGAAAGTATGACATTCAGGCTTATTCTTCTTGAGGCTCACAAAAACAAATTTTCCACTAATCTTCGATAGAACAAGCCATACCACATGTTAAGTATGAAGTTCCATTCAATCCTATCACAAGCCTTTTCAAAATCAATTTTCAGTAAAAGAGCAATTTGGCTAGTCACCTGAGCTAATTCAATTATAAGATCATATGGAATTAATCTTCCTTTAAGCATTGCAATTTACTCCTTTCTAATTATCATGGAAACCAACAACCTAGGATCTTGACCGATGCTTTGGCTAGGATTTTGTAGGAGACATCAAGGAGAGTAACAAAATGCTTCTTTGTTATTTCCAAAGGAAAGTTTGCTTGAAGAAGGACATGAAGATGAAGGAACTAGAAGTGATTTTGAAATCACTGAAGATAAAAAGGATGATTTAGAGCATGGTTTTGTATCTTCATAGGATATATATGAACCATCATATGAATCAACACTGGACTCAGTTAAATCTAGTAATATCAAGGAGATTTCCAACAATGTCATAGTATTGTCTGGATCTACAGTGATTGGGGCAGATGAGAGGATGCTTTTGGAAATTCTAGCAATGATGGTCCAACCATTGAGATTAGTGAAGGGAAGATTTTAGGTGAGTTTTTTTCCATTCAAGTTCTCTGTAAGGAACCTCTTGATAAATTGCTTCCATGTGCACCTTGATCCGAATGGAAAATGGCATCAACCCATGGTACTCATCCACCCATATTATTCATCGACCCATGGAATTTACCCATTGTATTGTAAATGGCATCCGCCCGTGGTATTGTAAAATCCACCCATGGTATTCATTCACCCATGGAATTTACCCATGGTATTGTAAATGGCATCTGCCCGTGGTATTGTAAAATCCACCCATGGTATTCATTCACCCATGGAATTGACCCGTGGTATTGTAACTGAAAAATACTATAAGTAACAAGTCACATTTTGTAAAAGGACAGATTGTCTGCCACAATGTAGCCTTTACAGTTCAGCGGCATGTAGCCACACATCTCTTCTCAAAGATAAGCTACCATTGCCCTAACTGGTTTATTTCCACTTGGGTTTTAATAAAAAGTTTCTTTGTGGTTTTTTTATTGGGCATTCTCCTTTTTATTCTGGTAATTCAAGTTTTCAGATCTTGGGGGTCTCTCCTCCCAAGATCCATTTCAATATTTTAGATCTTGGGGGTCTCTCGTCCCAGGATCCATTTCAATTTTCTAGATATTGGGGGCCTCCCCCAAGATCCGGATCAGTGGTATCAGAGCAGGTTACGATTCCATGGGAATGAGGGTTTCATGCATATTTCAGTCTCAATTTTTTTGCAGGAATTTTTTTTTGGGCGGCGACTTTGCAGATCATATCTGAAACATTTGGTACAAAATTTACAAAAACAAATACCATATCTGGATTCCTCTCGAAAAATCACCCAATTTCAAAAAAAAAATGGGTCAAATCGGAGTTCGGATGTGGGAGATATCGCTGATTTAAAATCAGCTATTTTATCAGAATTTTTGTGACGGCGGAACTGTTGCAGCACGAATCTGAGATCTCAGAGTGCCCAGATAAGGATTTCCATCACATGGGAAGATGAAAAATGGTCCTTCTGCTTCCAAAAACAGGTTATAATAAATATTCTGAGTTATATTGGCCGAGTTATGTCCATTTTAATTCTGGAGCAGCATTCGGAGTGGGTTTCCATTGGAGACGTGCCCTCCCACCCCACTTTAGTAGGCACCTGCTTCACATTCATCAGTTTCAACATAGCAGCAATCGGCTTGGGTTATTTGGAGATGTGCCCTCCCACCCCAGGCTATGTAGGCACCTGATACTTCATCAGCAACCAACATCACGGTTGTGGGTCATCCACAAACCCACACTTCATCGAAGTCCATTTGCTAGGCCGTACACTATTAGTATCACAGTTGGTCACAAGCATTACAGGGTATCTCTATCCTCGGATCTTCGTTCTTCATGGTTATGGGTCATCCACAAACCCACAGTTCATCGAAGTCCATTTGCTAGGTCGCACACTGTCAGAATCACAGTTGGTCACAAGCATTACAGGGTATCTCTATCCTCGGATCTTCGTTTATCAAGGTTTTGGGTTAACCACATAAAACCCTTATCTTCAGTGGCTCTTCATATTCAACAAAGGCTTCGCAGGAGGGAACTTTACGCAATGGGGACCATTGCTTCTTAAGGAGGGAGGAATGATCCGAATGGAAAATGGCATCAACCCATGGTACTCATCCACCCATATTATTCATCGACCCATGGAATTTACCCATTGTATTGTAAATGGCATCCGCCCGTGGTATTGTAAAATCCACCCATGGTATTCATTCACCCATGGAATTTACCCATGGTATTGTAAATGGCATCTGCCCGTGGTATTGTAAAATCCACCCATGGTATTCATTCACCCATGGAATTGACCCGTGGTATTGTAACTGAAAAATACTATAATTAACAAGTCACATTTTGTAAAAGGACAGATTGTCTGCCACAATGTAGCCTTTACAGTTCAGAGGCATGTAGCCACACATCTCTTTTCAGAGATAAGCTACCATTGCCCTAACTGGTTTATTTCCACTTGGGTTTTAATAAAAAGTTTCTTTGTGGTTTTTTTATTGGGCATTCTCCTTTTTATTCTGGTAATTCAAGTTTTCAGATCTTGGGGGTCTCTCCTCCCAAGATCCATTTCAATATTTTAGATCTTGGGGGTCTCTCGTCCCAAGATCCATTTCAATTTTCTAGATATTGGGGGCCTCCCCCCAAGATCCAGATCAGTGGTATCAGAGCAGGTTACGATTCCATGGGAATGAGGGTTTCATGCATATTTCAGTCTCAATTTTTTTGTAGGAATTTTTTTTTGGGCATCGACTTTGCAGATCATATCTGAAACATTTGGTACAAAATTTACAAAAACAAATACCAGGTCTGGATTCCTCTCGAAAAATCACCCAATTTCAAAAAACAAATGGGTAAAATCGGAGTTCGGATGTGGGAGATATCGCTGATTTAAAATCAGCTATTTTATCAGAATTTTTGTGACGGCGGAACTGTTGCAGCACGAATCTGAGATCTCAGAGTGCCCAGATAAGGATTTCCATCACATGGGAAGATGCAAAATGGTCCTTCTGCTTCCAAAAACAGGTTATAATAAATATTCTAAGTTATATTGGCCGAGTTATGTCCATTTTAATTCTGGAGCAGCATTCGGAGTGGGTTTCCATTGGAGACGTGCCCTCCCACCCCACTTTAGTAGGCACCTGCTTCACATTCATCAGTTTCAACATAGCAGCAATCGGCTTGGGTTATTTGGAGATGTGCCCTCCCACCCGAGGCTATGTAGGCACCTGATACTTCATCAGCAACCAACATCACGGTTGTGGGTCATCCACAAACCCACACTTCATCGAAGTCCATTTGCTAGTCCGTACACTATTAGTATCACAGTTGGTCACAAGCATTACAGGGTATCTCTATCCTCGGATCTTCGTTCTTCATGGTTATGGGTCATCCACAAACCCACAGTTCATCGAAGTCCATTTGCTAGGCCGCACACTGTCAGAATCACAGTTGGTCACAAGCATTACAGGGTATCTCTATCCTCGGATCTTCGTTTATCAGGGTTTTGGGTTAACCACATAAAACCCTTATATTCAATGGCTCTTCATATTCAACAAAGGCTTCGCAGGAGGGAACTTTACGCAATGGGGACCATTGCTTCTTAAGGAGGGAGGAATGATCCGAATGGAAAATGGCATCAACCCATGGTACTCATCCACCCATATTATTCATCGACCCATGGAATTTACCCATTGTATTGTAAATGGCATCCGCCCGTGGTATTGTAAAATCCACCCATGGTATTCATTCACCCATGGAATTTACCCATGGTATTGTAAATGGCATCTGCCCGTGGTATTGTAAAATCCACCCATGGTATTCATTCACCCATGGAATTGACCCGTGGTATTGTAACTGAAAAATACTATAAGTAACAAGTCACATTTTGTAAAAGGACAGATTGCCTGCCACAATGTAGCCTTTACAGTTCAGAGGCATGTAGCCACACATCTCTTCTCAGAGATAAGCTACCATTGCCCTAACTGGTTTATTTCCACTTGGGTTTTAATAAAAAGTTTCTTTGTGGTTTTTTTATTGGGCATTCTCCTTTTTATTCTGGTAATTCAAGTTTTCAGATCTTGGGGGTCTCTCCTCCCAAGATCCATTTCAATATTTTATATCTTGGGGGTCTCTCGTCCCAGGATCCATTTCAATTTTCTAGATATTGGGGGCCTCCCCCCAAGATCCGGATCACACCTTGTTGATTCTTTGTTCTGTCTGCAATGCCTTCTGATTTGGAAGAGTATTTATGTTATTATTTATTTCTTTGGTTGTTCAGCAAAAGTTTTGTATGTAGTATTTAGGATTGTTTTTCTATATATGTGCTTGCTAATCTAACTAGTTTTATGTTTTTGTGCTTAGAATTTTGGTTAAAACTTTGCAATTTTCAGCTAGTCTTCCTAGATTGTAATTCTTGTAAAATGGATCTTAATTTCATTGAAGGTATGACTTGAGACAATAAATGTTAGATTTTGTTATGTAGCTCTCATCTAACTTAGTAGACATCATATTCCTACATATGGAAACAACTGGCATGCATTTTTCCCACACTAGATTCTTATGCAGTGCTTGAGACATTGTTTCTTTGTTTTGGAGTTGATTTTTTTAGAAAAATAAAGGTTTATATTTGAAAATATGCTACTATAAGAAGCTCCAAACTTGATAGATGGAGCATATGTTGTTAGTGGAGATATGATAACAAGTGCATTGTAGAGATATCACTATACAGATGAACACATCTAGACCAGGGATTATAAATCATCGGTTCTTATACATATGTATTTTAGGAAGAGCTTGATGATATTGTCACTACTATTAGGTGTGCCTGAATACCCCTCTACATGATAATAGGAAACCAGGAAACCTCTTTTGGAGCATACATTTTATATTCAGGGCCATAATGGGGGAGCATTCCTAGCTGTTGAAACATATCTAAAGATGGCATCGATTATACAAGGGAAAACTCTTTTTTTTTCTATGTTATGTATATGGCATATGCATATATTGAAAGGCAGAAAAAACACTTGTGCTACATATTGGTGCATTTGAGCAGGGTCATATACGAGAGTTGGGTGTGTTCAACCTTAACGTAGTTTAATTGTAAGGTTTCCTGGAGCCTGAAAGTGAGATGCAAATAGTTTAAGTTGGGTTTTATTTTGGCACTAAGTCTGATCCATTGAGGCCATTGTTATTCAATTGATTTTCATGACTTTAAAGGATTGAAATGAGAATCATTTTGAAGCAGATCAGGTTTGGGCTATATATGATGATGATGATGGAATGTTGTGCTTTTATGCTCATATTAAGAATTCTATTTCACAAAGCAAGTTCAAGATGAAGATTGTTTGGCTTGAGGTCATCACCAACGAAGAGAAAATTGTCACTAACTGGCTAGATGATGGATTTTAGTAGGGTTGTGGGAATTTTAAGCATGGAAAATCTGCCAACGACAACGTGCTAAAAGGGTGATGTTTGGGCCCTGTACAAAGAGTGGAATTCTGCTTGGAATGAAGACACTCCTCCAGAAGTTAAATGTAAGTATGAAATGGTAGAAATTGCAAATGACTTGTGGAAGAGGTTGGAGTGAGTGTGGTTCCTGTTGTCATGATTGATGGTTTTAAGTCTATGTATCAGAAGAAGTAGGAGGTTAACTTGGTTCCTAGGAAGGAGCTTCTTAGATTTTCTCATTAGGTTCCAACAAAGAGACTAGACTTGTTCAATCATCTTATGTGAGCCCCTTGATGCTTTAAATGCCATAAAAAGGAAAACAAATGTCTAAGGATTGTGCTTGTTATCATTCCATCATATGTTTACTGCATTTATTTACCTAATATGATTATTATAAGTGTATTTTATGTCAGGCTAGGTTTGTAAATCTAAATCAAATTGTGTTTTTCCCTAAGGAAGAATATGAATATATGCAAGGAGAGGGAGACTATTGGGTTTCATATCCCAAAGTCTCTTCATCTTCTAACTTCATTTATTTTTTGCTCTGGTGGATTCCTAATGTAATTGTAGCACATCAAAAGGAGGGAATACAAGTTATGCATATGGCCTTTGAGCAGTTAGTATGTAAGCTTCATCTGTAAGAGGGTGGCTTGCATGCTGATATAAATGGAGATGGAGTGCTAGAACATGTTCAGGTTGTTGGAGGAAGTGGTACTGAACAGACTGTAGCAACTGGAACAATGGAAGTACTGAAATCTTGTTGGGTTGTAGCTACTTCTGGAGTTCCAGTGCGAGAGAAACTTTTTAATGCCTCTATCTATAGGCATGGCCCATTTGGTGTATCACGAGCTTTTGGTCACACTTTTGATGTTGCTCCTCTAGAGGTAGCAACGCCTATCCTGATTCCCAGGAATGATGGACACAAGCATTAGAAAGGAAGCCATGGTGATGTAATATTCCTGACAAGCCGAGGAGAGGTTACTTCTTATTTTCCAGGCATTCATGGCCAGGGTGCAATCTGAAGATGGAAACTACTAATTGGTGCTACCTGGTCAAATTTTCCTTCACCTGCGGGTATTGTTGAAGAAAAGGTTATCCCCACTTTAGAACCTTTGCCACTGCATGTTCATGGAACCCATAAAGCGATTCTGGTTGCAGGAGAACAAGAGGTAGTTATTATTTCCCCAGATGCTAGTCAGCTCACGTCAATCTTCTTGCCATCTCTACCTACCCACCCCATAATATATGGTGATTTTTCTAATGATGGCTTGATTGACTTGATTCTATTAATGTTTGATCCAGAGTTCCAAGATTACTTCGTTCATCTCCCACCAAATGATTTTAATACCATTGTTTCAGATGTTCCCTCCACTCAAAGGTGCAGATGGAGTAACAGTAACGACGTTCCATGAAGATAGATAAGCCTGCGGCGACTAGATCTTACTTCGCGTCTATGGTGGGGGGATCCTATGGTTAGGTGGTTAACATTTTCTGACAATTCAATTATTTTTAAATTCAATTGGTTTTATATCTCTAAAATATTTATATTTATTTGTAGCATCATTATATTTGTTTTTTTTATATATTTTTTATGACATGCAATTTTAACATTCACAATCTTGCGAGAAGAACTGGTATTCATGGAGGCTATTATTTGTTCACTTTTGCGAGATGAAAAGAAAGTGTTTGATACCACTGTATTGTCATGGAAGGATCATGGATTCCAATATTTGTTCACTTTTTGCACAAGAAAAACAAGTACTCAGTACTTGTTTTTGAAAATTGATCAGTACTCAGTACAAGAGAATTGTTGGTGAATCAGATTCGAATCTCTCAAACAAATACTGAAGACAACGATGACAATCAATGCTTAGGTTTTATCTGCATAGACCATTTGTCTAACTTTTGATGTTACGAGGTTTACTTGGATCCCTATATTTTCAATCAATGGGTCTTGCTATGTGCTACACAAATCCCATTTTTAGCAACAATATTATCTATTTATAAAGAATCTACTATGCATTCTGGATTACTCAAATATATGGAATGAATGAATGAATTATTTTAACATTCTTCAAAGTCCAAAATATTGATATGTTATACATTCTGGATTAATTAAATACACGGAATAATGAATGAATTAATTTTAACATTCTTCAGAGTCTAGACCAGTTGGACATTTAGATGAGGAGGTCAGTTTTCTAGTCCAAATTTTGAGGAAAATGGCCCTAGATGGATTGCTTCCTTCTTGGCCAGCAGGGTATGTTTGGGTAGCATCATAATGCACTGCTTGCTTTCCTAGGTAGTTAGCTCTCGGAAGGATATTTTTGGATAATGTCCCTGGTCATGCTCTCTGTTCAGAACATGATAGTGTCCATGTGTACGTAAAACTTTTGTGGTTGCAACATTCTGAACTGCATGTTTGCTTCTACAACAGAGAATGTTTGAGTCTGCATCTGCAAGCTTGTTTTTTAGAAGGAAGGTTTTTGAATGGAAGACAACTTGAGGACTATGAGGATTCTACCATAAAGAGGGGTAGCTTAACGAGGCATTGTTACAGGTCAATTTGGGCACATCAATCCTGAATTCCAGATCAGTACTATTAGGGTCCATCAATCCCTAATTTAGTTTTTTTCATTCCCTAATGAGGTCAACCTACTTCATGCTTTCCTCCCAAGATTTTCCATGACACCATTCATCCAAAAAGTGCCCCTAAGGAGATCATCGTAGGCAGCCTTCTGTCACGCTACATTGCAATGCAGAAACCACACTGAATGGGTACGATGCATCGCACTTAGCCTTTGTTTCAACTGTGATGAGAAAGATTCAATGAATTTTTTAAATGAACCCATTGGATTCCTCATCCAATGGATACTTCTGGAAGTTTCCAGATGGATTGAGCTCACTTTTGGTTGAGAAAGAGGATGAATGAACCTTAATCCACTATCCCTTCCTCCATGGAACCACTTCCCAATTTTGGCAAAGAATTCATGAGGGCCATTAATGGCTTAACCTCCTCCATTCAGCTATAAATTGACCAAGCATTCAAAGGCTGGTCTAGGTTGGAATTTATTGAGCTAAGGAAATGTTGTTTGAATGAGATTAGTAAGAATATTGTAATGATGTCGAATTGTTTCTTGATGAGGAGAGAAGGGTTTGAAGTTGGAAGGATGACACTGAATCGAGCATGAATCTACATGGGTTGTAATCTTTCCTTCTATTAATTAAGAATTCTAAGCCTTTTCCATTCATGTGTTTATATGATGTATATCATATTCTGGATTCTATGATATGTTTAATTAACAGATCGTCATTATTGTATGTTTTGATGGGTTTATGTCTCGACTTGTGTGCAGGTACTTTCCAAGCGAGTTAAGTATAGAAAGGATCGGCGAAATCAGTCAAAGGAGAGAGGGATTGAGCGAAAGTTGTAGGTTGGTACCTTTGTTCTTCTTTCTCTTATCTGTTAATTATAGGAAAAGCGACGAATTACTTTGTCTATTGTTTCTAGACTAGCTACTAGTTCTAGACGTTTAGGCATTTGAAGAACAGTAAATTTGCCCAAAAGAAATTTTCGAATCCACTGGGGAGCGATCCTATCCCTTACAGTAACTTATCAATCTCTTAAAACAATTTCACATATTGTACCTTCTGTTATTCATCGAATTCAAGTTCAATTCATTGAAAATTGAGTCAGTTTTGAGCATAGAATTGTCATTCTGTAATCAGCGCACCTTTGTGACTAACAAAATGCATTGCATTGCACCTTTTGCATAGACTCAATGAGATGCATCTCATTGTCCCTAACTCTAGCCCTCGTTGATCCCTTTAGGATTAGCTTTCCCATCCAGGAACTGAAACCTTTAGTCAATTTTCAGTTGTTTGAATTGCCTGTTGGATATAGATGAGGTCTTGTCTCTGAAAACAATTTTTATTTCCTTGTTTCGACCCAATTTAGACTAGATTCTTGAATGTTTTTTTATGTATTTGTTTTATCATTTGCATTCCATTGTCAAAAAGTAGTTTCGATCGATTGTTTTGTCAAAAACAAAGTGTTGTAAAGTCTTCCTTCATAAATAATCGATTGATCTATTTGTGCATTTGATTCATATTTTCGTTTAAAGTGTCGAAAATATTCATTTCTTTAAATTTGAAAGTGTCATTTAGTCTTCCTTTCCCTTTAAGAGAAATTGTCATAAATCAAAATTTTTTGTGAAAAGAGTTTTTTAATCGTTTGTGCATTAGTTTTTATTATTGCATCATTCACATTAAGAGAAACTGAAAAGAAATACATGCAATTTGCATTGAAAAGAGTTTGTGTATGCTTGAAAGGAATGGTTTAGGGAATTGAATTATTTTGTGCTCTTTTTTTCTTGTTCAAAATGTACTTGTATGCTCTATCCCTCATAGCTAAGATTTTCATTGTTGAAATTAAATGGAAGGAGTGCTTCTCATTCTAGCTGCATTTTTAGGAATTTCAGAAAACATCTTGTGGTTAACCTTCAAAGGAAAATTTTAAGCAAGATCAACCTAAAATTTACATCAATTAATCTAATAAACCATTATAACTTAACGAAAAACATCTAGAGGTCTAGGCTAGTGACGTGTTCCAACGTCTTTAAACCTAGTGGTTGTCGTTTTCACTGAGGTTGGGTGATTCCTCCTTTCTGATTCAATGAGTACTAGTACGGACTTTTTCTCCCTGTATCGTTGAATATATAGTGGGAGACCCCAATAGGTTTAAATCCTTTATCCCTAGGAAGCTGAGTTTGCCACCTTACCGATCACAATGCACCGAACACAACATTCGGGAAGACTGACTGTCGTACGGTAAATCCTTGGTAATTTCTCTTTCATTTATCACCAAGGTGTATATTGTAGTTTTGTGATTAGTTTGGTAAACCCTCTTGTCTAGAATCTCCAGAGTAGTCACTTTTGTTCCTTTTCAACTCCTTAAAAGAAAAGGTTCATCTAAGCACTTGTCCCTTCAGGGTCATTAAACATCGAAGGTGACTAGAGTCATATTTTGTTTTTTCTCGACTCTTTAAAAATGAAAAAGCAAAGTTGTGTTCCAGTGTCGTAAAACTTAATTGACTGTCGATAACATCGTCCATGCTCGCTCCTTAGTTTATCTTAGGTTGAAACATATGGCAACAAATCCAGAGTCCACCAATCAAGGAATTCCTTTTGATGGGAATCCTAGTCCTTTTCCTCCTTTTGGAAATATTGTTGCTCCATATATGTCTACATTGTCCCTTCCAGGATTTACCATTGACTTGCCAGTATGGTTGTTTTCAACCTCATTGGTTCAAAATGTCGTGATTTCTCCGCAATCGAGTACACCTCCAACTAGACAAAATCGACCTCCAGTTGATCCTAAGGTTAACCCTTTGCCTTCTTTCTCGGTCATCTCTTCCTCCCCTTCTTCCTCTTCGCCTGGTGAAAGTATTGGTACTAGTAACCAGGTGGCTAAGAAGAAGAAGAAAGGGAAGAAGAAGAAGAAGAAGCAAATTGAGCAAAGGGGCAACCAAGCAACCATTGCTTTGAATGCAACATCTAATGATAAATCGTCCATCAAGCCTCACAAATTTAAATATCCATGCAAACTTTGTGCGGGAGACCATATTCTTCGAAATTGTCCTGATATTCCTCAGATCTTAGAAGAATGGTCTTCCCGTTCACATCATCTTATGTCATCAAATTCTAGATATCATGTTGGTGACACACCATCAACTAGTGGCAGTAAAGATCATGGAAATAAGGGAAAAGTTAAGTTTCCATGTAGGTTATGTGAAGGGAATCACCCCATTCACCTTTGTCCCTATCTGGATGAAGCCAAAAAAGTGTTGGATAACCATCCTGCTTCACCGCAGCGACTTCCATCTGGTTACATGAAACTCTCCCTAAATCCTTCACTAGTTGATGAACTGACTGACTCAAATCAACCGTTGGTCAAAACCACTCTCTCTGAAATTGAATCCTATGCATCTATACTCGACCCAAATCAATAGGTCGAGGCAACAGTTGACCCAATTTCACCTTCAGTAAATCGTACTATTCCCGAAGAGAGTGAAAATTATACCACTCAAGTTCTTTTTGTTTCTTCAGATTCTAATGAGCTTGGGAGTAGTCCTCCTGTTCCATCAAGACAGGAGGAAAATCCTCCTGCTCTTATAACTCAAGGGGTTAATTCTCCCATTTCTATGGTACCCCCTCCAAGTAGTCTAGTCACTTCCTTTGATTGGAATCGACTAGCAGGATTCTGCCTTCCTTCTTATGTGCCTTTCCAGATCATAGTACAAGTTTGTAATATGATTGTATCGGGAACTATTATAGATTAAGGTACATCAGTGAGTATCCTTTCATCAACTGCTTGGCAAACGCTTGGTTCACCACCGCTTATGCCTATTACCTAGAATTTGTTGGGTTTTAACAGAAGAACTAGTCAACCATTAGGGATCCTCAGTTACCTATTACTTTGAGAGGAAAAACCATTTATCTAAATGTGATGGTAGTCCCAGGACCTTTAGGTTACAACTTATTTCTTGGGCACGATTATGTTTATGACATGGGAGCTATTGTTTCAACACTCTTTCAAGTGATTTGTTTCCCGCATGAAGGCATAATTTTCACTGTTGACCAGCTTTCATTTCCCGGTCCAAATATAGCTCCTAGTCAACTATCTTCCCTAAATGGTCCTTTTTTACCAGTTGTATCATCCCCGTCGTGGGTTAATTATGTGGCAACCTGTTCCATACCTACATCAACTGAAAATCAATTCAGTGATATTGTACAACATGTACTAGGGGAATTGGAGCCAGATCTCCCCTTCATGACCTCTTATGAGTTGTGATTGACTATGAGGATCGTTATTTTACTGTGTCAGCGTCATTAAAAAATGAAACAACTTCTGAGGAAAGTTCATTGTCTTGTGTCAACCTCGTTAAAAAATGAAACAAGGAATTTTGATGATAGTTCTTTTACCGTGTCAACCTCGTTAAAAAATGAAACAGGTCTATGAGCATAGTTCCTTGTCTTGTGTCAAGCTCGTTAAAAAATGAAACAAAGAATCTGAGCAGAGTTCCTAGTCTTGTGTCAAGCTCATTAAAAAATGAAATAAGGTCCCCTAGAGCAAAGTTTCAAGTCGGGTCTTTCACTTGACATTGTAAAAGATCCTTCATTCCATCCACCTAATAGCCACGAGTAGTCTACTTAAGTGAATGTAATGAAGCTTGGGTGGCATGCACCTAATGGTAAAGTTAAGTTTCCCTGTAGGTTATGTGAAGGGAATCACCCCATTCACCTTTGTCTATCTGGATGAAGCCAAAAAGGTGTTGGATAATAATCTTGCTTCACCGCAGTGACTTCCATCTGGTTATAGGAGACTCTCCCTTTCATCATGCTGGGGGCATGTAAACCAATTTCAAGCATAGTTTCTCCTCATTTCAAGCTTCTGTAAAAATGAAAATGAATCCAAGCATAGTTTTTTCGTTTCGAGCTTGTGTAAACATGAAACTGAATCCAAGCATAGTTCCATATGGTTCAAGCTTGTCTAAAAATGAACCCATTTCGATTTTAACCCTCGTGATTTCCATTCTATCAACCTCTTTCTTCAGATGAGCCTTGGTTGTTTTCATCCCATCGCCACCATCCCTTTGGCTGATCATACGCTTTCACTTGATTGTTTTACCTTTTTTGAGGAACAGTTGCAATGAGTGGTATTTTTAGCCAGCCTCTTCACATAAATCAACATGTTTTGAGAAGTTCCAACATCACCGAAACCAGTTTCTACCCTAGACACCACTCGTTCCTCAAAATTGAGTCCTCTTTAAGCTCTTTTCAGACTCTCTAAATATGAAAATATTGTCAAGCACTTGTCATTTCTAGCTCGTTAATGGATTGGAATCGATATCTACTCAATATAGTTTTACCCCTTCTTTGGGCTGAGATAGATTAGCTACGAAAAAGGTATTTTTTGGTCAAACATACTCAATAGGTTCTCTCTTGCATTATTTTATGCTTTTTCGGACTTGAGAGACAAATCTATGAAAAAGAACTTGTGGAGTTTCTTTTTTGTCCCTTTTCAAATTCTCTAAATATGAAAAGGATCGAGTTATCTTTGTCGTTAAACTCGTTAAAAACATTAAATAGCGACAAACTTGTCCATCTAGACAAGACTGAGTTTCACCTTCGCTAAATGGATTCACCCGAAGGGTGAAATTATACAACAAACATATGTTATCCTCCTCAAGCTTGATAAAAATAAAGAGGTATTGGTTAGAAATGACTGGGGAAAATGGGAAAAAGACGAGAACACTTTATGGTAGTAGGTCGCTCTTGAACATGACACTTTCACCTCATCACCGTGACTATGTGGGTTGGGTCATTCAGTGTGATGGTTATCACACCGTTGGTCTATCATACCATCCATCACTTTTTTTTGGGTCAATTCTACCAATTCACTTCAGTGTCACCGATATGTTCAAGAGAATTCATTTAGTTCAAAAATTCATCCTTTACAATACAATAAACCTTCATTTTCATGTCCTCCATTCCTGAACCTTGTGTCGTCAGTTGATGTTTCATCTCCAAAATCATTTACCTCGTTTCATGTCGTTGATGTGGGATACATCAAGGCCCTCTTGCAATGAGTCGCTTCTTGTCGACATTAGCACATCATCCAAGAAGTTGACTTAGAAACACCCCTTCAGTACCTTGAGGCTTGCATACATCAATGGCAAGTTTCTCGCTTCTGGCGATAGGTTGACATCATTGGCCTTCGACCGAAAGACTTCGTATGGTGTTCAACATCAAATCATTTATTCACACCTTGCAAAATGTATTGTAGTACCTTGAGGGTCATTATCATTATCGGTGATTCCTCTCGCGTCTGTTAACAGCTTACATCATTGGCTGGTAATCAGACGATGTCTCTCCATGTTCGACTTCAGATCATCTATTCACATGGTTAGACTTGTACTCGAGCAAAATATTGGACGAGTTTGAAGACCTCGGATCTAGTTTCATCATACCGTTGGTCTATCATACCATCTACACACCTAATGGTAAAGTTTAGTTTCCCGGTAGGTTATGTGAAGGGAATCACCCCGTTCACCTTTGTCTATCTAGATGAAGCCAAAAAGGTGTTGGATAACCATCTTTCTTTATTGCAGCGACTTCCATCTGGTTACAAGAGACTCTCCCTTTGATCATGATGGGGGCATGTAAACCAATTTCAAGCATAGTTTCTCCTCATTTCAAGCTTGTGTAAAAATGAAAATGAATCCAAGCATAGTTTTTTCATTTCGAGATTGTGTAAACATGAAACTGAATCCAAGCATAGTTCCATATGGTTCAAGCTTGTCTAAAAATGAACCCATTTCCAGTTTAACCCTCATGATTTCCATTCTATCAACCTCTTTCGTCAAATGAGCCTTGGTTGTTTTCATCCCATCGCCACCATCCCTTTGGCCGATCATACGCTTTTACTTGATTGTTTTACCTTTTTTGAGGAACAGTTGCAATGAGTGGTCTTATTAGCCAGCCTCTTCACATAAATCAACATGTTTTGAGAAGTTCCAACATCACCGGAACCAGTTGCTACCCTAGACACCACTCGTTCCTCAAAATTGAGTCCTCTTTAAGCTCTTTTCAAACTCTGTAAATATGAAAAGATTGCTAAGCACTTGTTGTTTCTAGCTCGTTAATGGATTAGAATAGATATCTACTCAGTATAGTTTTACCCCTTCTTCAGGCTAAGATAGATTAACTACGAAAAAAGTATTCGTTGGTCAATCATGATCAATAGGTTCTCTCTTGTATTATTTTATGCTTTTTCGAACTTGAGAGACAAATCTACGAAAAAGAACTTGTGGATTTTCCTTTTTGTCCCTTTTCAAACTCTCTAAATATGAAAAGGACTGAGTTATCTTTATCGTTAAACTCGTTAAAAACATTAAATAGTGACAAACTTGTCCATCTAGACAAGACCGAGTTTCACCTTCACTAGACTTGTTAAAACGTCAAATAGCGATGGATTCACTCGAAGGGTGAAATTATACAACAAGCATATGTTATCTGTTGGCATTATGATACATATGTTGTACTTGATGGCAACCCACTCATCTCAGATGATAAATTATAGTGCAGAAAATTTCACGCACTTATATGCAGAGAAAAGTTTATTTCATGTAGAGAAAAGTTCGCGCACTTTTATGCAGAGAAAAGTTTATTTCATGTAGAGAAAAGTTCACGCACTTTTATGCAGAGAAAAGTTTATTTCATGTAGAGAAAAGTTCACGCACTTTTATGCAGAGAAAAGTTTATTTCATGTAGAGAAAAGTTCACGCACTTTTATGTAGAGAAAAGTTTATTTCATGTAGAGAAAAATTTCACGCACTTTCATGCAAGGAAAAGCGCGTATATGTTGGAGAACTTACCTTTGGTCCATGGTAGTTAGTCCTTCGTATTTGAACCTATGGTTTTCGACCATGGTACCTCGTCAGAAGTGTTGATCTCACGCACTTTCATGCAAGGAAAAACGTGTATATGTTGGAAAACTTACCTTTGGTCCATGGTAGTTAGTCCAAAGCGCGTATATGTTGGAGAACTTACCTTTGGTCCATGGTAGTTAGTCCTTGGTATTTGAACCTATGGTTTTGGACCATGGTACCTCGTCAGAAGTGTTGATCTCACGCACTTTCATGCAAGGAAAAACATGTATATGTTGGAGAACTTACCTTTGGTCCATGGTAGTTAGTCCTTGATATTTGAACCTATGGTTTTGGACCATGGTACCTCGTCAGAAGTGTTGATCTCACGCACTTTCATGGTTGGTTCATGGTATTAGTCCGATAGTTTTTGATCCTATGGTTTTGGCTCGTGGTATTGCATCCAAAAGTGTTGATCTCACGCACTTTCATGGTTGGTTCATGGTATTAGTCCAACAGTTTTTTGATCCTATGGTTTTGGACCGTGGTATTGAGAAAGGCCTAAGGCTATAAAAGAGGAAGGAGATCATTTGGCAAGGCATCATCTGAATTATTGAATATCTAGATCTGGAATACTGTGATTGGTTTATGGTGCAGATCTGGATCTGAGCTAAAGAGGGATCTCACCGGTTGATGGAGAACAATATCTAAGGATAGATCGGGATCAAATGGTTTGAAATGAACTATCTCTATATAGTTGATTATGCTTATTCTAGATCCGTATACTGACGCTTGTAATGATCTGAACTGGGTATAACTTAAGTTTGAAATCGCTGCAAGTCATGATTGAATATTTATAGATCTGTATGCGGGTTGGCTTTGGTGAAAGCACGTATGTACGCAGGTTTGGTTCATTGTAGTAGCATATACCATTTGAGCTATGATGTTTAAATTTACAGGTGGTTCAGGTTGTTGATGTATTCTGATGACTGTTTAATGGTGTCAGTATTCTACATATTCAGTTTGATTGATTGTGTTGATGGACGAGATCTAGTAATGGATCTAATGGACTAGTTCGGGTTGCTAACACTCATATTATCCTTGTATATGTATTGATCTGGTGATTGGGTGATTCAGAAGATTGATTGATTTTTACGGGTCCAGTATGAAAATTGGATGAAACGTGGCCTTTCAGATTATGTGTTGTGCTTGAGGTGTATCCAGTATGAAAATATATGAAACGTGGTACCTGGAGGAGAGAAGATTGTAGGCCGGCGCCTACGTACTAGTATCTTAGCGAGTACAAGAGCTAAGGGGGTGGTAGCTCCCTTCCAGTAGCAATTGAAAACTTTGGATCATTGTAGCAGGTAGCAGCCTGCGTACTAGTAAATGGATCGGCTAGTACAAGAACTATGGGGGTTGTAGCTCCCTTCCAAGAGAGACTGGAGAACGAGAGAGGGTTGTAGCTCTCTGCAGGTAGAAGCCTGCGTAATGGTATAAGACTGCACCAGTACAGAAATATTGTAAAAGGATTTTCTTATTAAGAAGAAGATTGAGATGACTTGCAGCAGGTGGTTTTCTCCCACATTGGGTTTCCACCTTATATCATGGTGTTCATGTGTGTGGCTTATGTGTGATGATTTGTTCTATTTTACTGCACCTGTTTACTGTTAATATGGTTGATAATGTTCTAATGCACTCATTAAGGATCAACTAAATGAATCATAAGAAGTTGTGGAAGTAGCATATATGAATCTAAATATGGAAATGAAAAAGTTTTATTGATGTGATAATACTGATTCACCCCCCCCTCTCAGTATTATTTCCAAAAATTGGTATCAGAGCAGGTCCTTTGGTAGAAGCTTGATCGCTTGAAGGAGATCCGTGGAATAATGGGAAAGAAGCTTAAGAAGAAATCTCATAAGAAGAAGAAGACATCTCAGAAGAACTATGATAGTGGGAGAATCGATTGGGGATTAGGTATAAGAAGCTCTTTAGATTCAGATTCAGATTCAGAATCATTTCAGAATGAAGATGAACTATCAGGTATGAATTTGCTATCCTCTGATGTTCCAGCTATCTATCCATTTGGAAAAGATGGAAGTGATAAAGAAACAACTGAATGTGCTCTTATGGGTGAGGAAGAAGGATATCAAATAGAAGCAGAATTTAACAGGCTGACAAACAAAATTAGTGAACAAGAAAGACTTCTGAACATAAAGAGTGGTGCCCTCAAAGAAGTTGTTACTAGACAAAAGGCTCAACGAGAGTTATTCAAGGAGAAATATCAAAGGTTGCAGGTTGAAGCAACATCTCTAAGAAATGAAGTCAATGAAAAGAACACAACCATCAAGAAACTCAGAAATAGATCCAGTTACTATGAAAGTCTTGAAGCCACAATCCACTCTCTAAAGGAAGATCTTGAAGAATCAAAGAAGCAGAATAAAGATCTAGTCCAAGATATTGAAAAACAGGGAAACGAAGTTATCAGCTTAAAATATCAGCTAGAATGTGCCTTCATAATTCGTCAAATGCAACAGGATCTGAATGAAGAACAATAAAAAGAGATTCTCAAGCTAAAGCATCAGTTGGAAGAAGAAAGGAAAGCTGAAGAATACATGAAGAAGCAATATCTAGAAAAAGAAGAACAACTTCAGGTTGAGGTAAATATCTTGAAAAGTAAATTAGAAGAAAAGGATAAGCTCTTACGTTTTCAAGATAGTACTAAAGTCTTGGATGATATTCTTAATAGTCAAATATCTCCTGCTATCAAAACTAGTCTTGGCTATCATGAATCTGTTGAAGGTGAATCTAGTTCACAAGGTGAGGCAAGGAACTCTAAAGAGAAATCTAAAATGATCAACAAGGAGATAAGAGAGATGAAAGGTCAATCTCATCATCAACCAAGGAAAGAAATTTGTCAAAGAAAATCTTTTACTCCTCCTATGAATAATGTTGAATGTTATGTATGTCATAACCTTGGACATGTTGCAGCCAGATGTAGAAGAAGAAGGGTTCAAGATTATCAAACAAATAGATCATCTCAGTCAAGGTACTTTAATGGATATTGCTTTGCTTGCAATATGTTTGGTCACAAAGCTGCTGATTGCTACAAAAGGAATATGAAACATGTAAGATGTTATGCATGTAACAAGCTTGGACATATAGCAAAGGAATGCAGGAACAAGGCACGGACATCACACCAAAAGGAGAAAACATCATCACACTTGAAGATATGGAAGAAAAAGGAAGCTTAGTCAGAAAGTGGCGGCACAACACATTATACAGACATAATAGAGGGAGCCGGAAGTGTAAAACTTCAATCTCCTACGCAAGCTTGATAAAGGGAAGTTACATATATACACGAATTTGTTACTGCACAGTCGCGTATATGATTGTTTGAAGAAAGGCAGTAGGGACAGATTCAAGAAAAGGATCAATTTTTCTCTAATTGATAACGGTTGCATTTTGCTAATGATGTGTGGATATGATGGTTAGAAGTATTTTGGTTCTAACTTGATATTTCTGATTAATATGCATGATCAAATTTGACAGATGGCACAGGTTTAGGGGGAGCATATGCTCTTAATGCATTGTTGGAATTATGGTTAATAGTCCTTGGTGATGATGCTTATATGGATAAATGATTCATCTTGCTATGATATGGTTATGAGTTGTTCAGATGATTCTTGGGGTTACATAGTTGATATTTAGATCAGATTTGTGGTTGATTCTCTAATGGTGCTTACATGGTGATATTCATAAGGATAAGGAGAAGTACATAGCTTGAATTCACATCTTCTTTACTTGATGATGAGTCACCCATATGCTGTTGTCGTCATATGCATAAAGATCATATATTACAGTTATGATGCAGGATTCCTATTGTTCTTGGCACATATATGGATGAGGATTGTTGGCTGGATACATGGATGATTATTCAATGTTGCATTGTTGGAGACATGATGATGATGAGTTCTTACCTATATGATGATAGGTTGTTTCGTACATATGTTGATTGATATTCCCAATTGATGATACTTGGTCCATGCAGATCTGGATGGCTATGGTGTTTCTCACATATGATAAAATGATTTTGTATATACAGAATTCTGTTCAAAAGGATGAGTTGATACAGACATACCTTGATGATTCATGCACTAATACAAGTTGCTGGTGACAGATGCTATGGAGCAGATCATTCAGTGTCGTTGCTGATGTTTATCATGATCTTATTTAGGTGTTTGGTCTCTGTTATAAATTTCATGTATGTCATTCGATGTAAAGGTCATATCAAGACTCATGATGTAATAGTGTGTCTCTATCTATTGTAGTCATTTGATGAAATATTTCAGTCATTTCAAGGTCATGTAATGGCCTATGTTGGTTTCCCCACTATGCCTGGGATGAATGATGTAATGTACTTGGTTGTCATTTTCTGGTATATCTCCACTTGGTTGGATGTATGTATGAGTATTTGGTGATAGGAAGGTCATTTATGATGTATAGAGTCATGTACTTCTTGTAGAACATCTTTTTGCAGACCTTGCTTAACAGTCAGGGGGAGCATGAACAAGCATATTTCAGCAGAGCAGAGATTTCAGCATGTTCTCAGAAAAATCATGGACAGATTGGTGCACCATGGCATATACAAAGGGGGAGCTCATTCAGAGATTTCAACAGGTACTCAGGGGGAGTATGAACAGCGAAATGCCTTTCTAGGAAAGAGAATATCTTGGTTCGCCCTTTGCCCTTGATGTCAAACAGGGAGAGTGATTGGTTGTTGTTGCCATCAAGTCCAATGGGGGAGATTGTTGGCATTATGATACATATGTTGTACTTGATGGCAACCCACTCATCTCAGATGATAAATTATAGTGCAGAAAAGTTCACGCACTTATATGCAGAGAAAAGTTTATTTCATGTAGAGAAAAGTTCACGCACTTTTATGCAAAGAAAATTTTATTTCATGTAGAGAAAAGTTCATGCACTTATATGCAGAGAAAAGTTTATTTCATGTAGAGAAAAGTTCACGCACTTTTATGCAGAGAAAAGTTTATTTCATGTAGAGAAAAAGTTCACGCACTTTCATGCAAGGAAAAGCGCATATATGTTGGAGAACTTACCTTTGGTCCATGGTAGTTAGTCCTTGGTATTTGAACCTATGGTTTTGGACCATGGTACCTCGTCAGAAGTGTTGATCTCACGCACTTCCATGCAAGGAAAAACGTGTATATGTTGGAGAACTTACCTTTGGTCCATGGTAGTTAGTCCAAAGTGCGTATATGTTGGAGAACTTACCTTTGGTCCATGGTAGTTAGTCCTTGGTATTTGAACCTATGGTTTTGGACCATGGTACCTCGTCAGAAGTGTTGATCTCACGCACTTTCATGCAAGGAAAAACGTGTATATGTTGGAGGACTTACCTTTGGTCCATGGTAGTTAGTCCTTGATATTTGAACCTATGGTTTTGGACCATGGTACCTCATCAGAAGTGTTGATCTCACGCACTTTCATGGTTGGTTCATGGTATTAGTCTGATATTTATTGATCCTATGGTTTTGGCTCGTGGTATTGCATCCAAAAGTGTTGATCTCGTGCACTTTCATGGTTGGTTCATGGTATTAGTCCAACAGTTTTTTGATCCTATGGTTTTGGACCATGGTATTGAGAAAGGCCTAAGGCTATAAAAGAGGAAGGAGATCATTTGGCAAGGCATCATCTGAATTATTGAATATCTAGATCTGGAATACTGTGATTGGGTTATGGTGCAGATCTGGATCTGAGCTAAAGAGGGATCTCACCGGTTGATGGAGAACAAGGTCTAAGGATAGATCGGGATCAAATGGTTTGAAATGAACTATCTCTATATAGTTGATTATGCTTATTCTAGATCTGTATACTGACGCTTGTAATGATCTGAACTGGGTATAACTTAAGTTTGAAATCGCTGCAAGTCATGATTGAATATTTATAGATCTGTATGCGGGTTGGCTTTGGTGAAAGCACGTATGTACGCAGGTTTGGTTCATTGTAGTAGCATATACCATTTGAGCTATGATGTTTAAATTTACAGGTGGTTCAGGTTGTTGATGTATTCTGATGACTGTTTAATGGTGTCAGTATTCTACATATTCAGTTTGATTGATTGTGTTGATGGATGAGATCTAGTAATGGATCTAATGGACTAGATCGGGTTGCTAACACTCATATTATCCTTGTATATGTATTAATCTGGTGATTGGGTGATTCAGAAGATTGATTGATTTTGATGGGTCCAGTATGAAAATTGGATGAAATGTGGCCTTTCAGATTATGTGTTGTGCTTCAGGTGTATCCAGTCTGAAAATATATGAAACGTGGTACCTGGAAGAGAGAAGATTGTAGGCCGGCGCCTACGTACTAGTATCTTAGCTAGTACAAGAGCTAAGGGGGTGGTAGCTCCCTTCCAGTAGCAGTTGAAAACTTTGGATCATTGTAGCAGGTAGCAGCCTGCGTACTAGTAAATGGATCGGCTAGTACAAGAACTATGGGGGTTGTAGCTCCCTTCCAGGAGAGACTGGAGAACGAGAGAGGGTTGTAGCTCTCTGCAGGTAGAAGCCTGCGTACTGGTATAAGACTGCACCGGTACAGAAATATTGTAAAAGGATTTTCTTATTAAGAAGAAGATTGAGATGACTTGCAGCAGGTGGTTTTCTCCCACATTGGATTTCCACCTTATATCATGGTGTTCATGTGTGTGGCTTATGTGTGATGATTTGTTCTATTTTACTGCACCTATTTACTGTTAATATGGTTGATAATGTTCTAATGCACTCATTAAGGATCAACTAACTGAATCATAAGAAGTTGTGGAAGTAGCATATATGAATCTGAATATGGAAATGAAAAAGTTTTATTGATGTGATAATACTGATTCACCCCCCCCTCTCAGTATTATCCTCCTCAAGCTTGATAAAAATAAAGAGGTACTGGTTAGAAATGACTGGGGAAAATGGGAAAAAGCCGAGAACACTTTATGGTAGGAGGTCGCTCTTGAACATGACACTTTCACCTCATCATCTTGACAATGTGGGTTGGGTCATTTAGCTTTTATCACACTGTTGGTCTATCATACAATCCATCATTTTGTTTTGGGTCAATGCTACCAATTCACTTCAATGTCACCAATATGTTCAAGAGAAGTCATTCAGTTCAAAAATTCATCCTTTACAATACAATAAACCTTCATTTTCATGTCCGCCATTCTTGAACCTTGTGTCATCAGTCAATGTTTCATCTCCAAAATAATTTACCTTGTTTCGTGTCATTGATGTGGGGTACATCAAGGCCCTCCTACGATGAGTCGCTTCTTGTCGATATTAGCACATCATCCAAGAATTTGACTTAGAAACACCCCTTCAGTACCTTGAGGCTTGCATACATCAATGGCAGGTTTCTCACTTCCGGCGATAGGTTGATATCACTGGCCTTCGACCAAAAGACTTCATATGGTGTTCGACATCAAATCATTTATTCACACCTTGCAAAATGTACTGTAGTACCTTGAGGGTCATTATC
Organism: Pinus tabuliformis; assembly: GCA_031772625.1. NCBI lineage: Eukaryota > Viridiplantae > Streptophyta > Pinopsida > Pinales > Pinaceae > Pinus > Pinus tabuliformis. The sequence goes on from CM062806.1 coordinate 724,457,575, forward strand.
ATTATCAGTGATTCTTTTCACGTTTGTTAATAGATTACATCATTGGCTGGTAATCAAATGATGTCTCTCCATGTTCGACTTCAGATGATCTATTCACATGGTTAGAATTGTACTCGAGCAAAAGATTGGACGAGTTTGAGGACCCTGGATCTAGTTTCATCCATCCAGGCTGCGATATATTTTTCAGGAGTACTATATCAAATGTACAAATGGCCTTACATTCATGGTCATCTATTCATGAGTCTATATCTGTAGATGACTATATTTGTACATGTAATGAAAGTTTATAAGCTGAGCATGGGTATGCCTTCCCTCAGCTAGTTTGTGAGAAAAATCAAAGTATCATGATATATGTATTGTAACTGATGCAGGTCTCCTTCCGTTTCGAAACCTTCTCTCCAAGTGGTAAAGCATCTCACTCGACATGTTTATTTTCGACTTCATGCTTTAGGGCGCAACTGTTATAGGTCAATTTGGGCACATCAATCCCGACTTCCAGATCAGTACTATTAGGGTCCATCAATCCCTAATTTAGTTGTTTTCATTCCCTAATGAGGTCAACCTACTTCATGCTTGCCTTCCAGGAGTTTCCATGACACCATTCATAAAAAAAAGTGCCCCTAAGGAGATCATCGCAAACAGCCTTCTATCACGCAGCATTGTAATGCAGAAACTACACTGACTAGGTGCGATGCATCGTACTTAGCCTTAGTTTCACCTGCGATGAGCAAGATTCAACGAATTTTTTAAATGAATCCATTGGATTCCTCATCCAATGGATACTTCTGGAAGTTTCCAGATGGATTGAGCTCGCTTTTGGATGAGGAATAGGATGAATGAACCTTAATCTGTTATCCCTTCCTCCATGGAACCACTTCCCAATTTTGGCAAAGCATTCATGAGGGCCATTAATGGCTTAACCTCCTCCATTCAGCTATAAATTGACCAAGCATTCAAAGGCTGGTCTAAGTTGGAATTTCTTGAGCTAAGGAAATGTTGTTTGAATGAGATTAGTAAGACTATTGTAATGATGTCAAATTGTTGCTTCATGAGAAGAGAAGGGTTTGAAGTTGGAAGGATGACACTGAATCGAGCATGCATCTACATGGGTTGTAATCTTTCCTTCTATTAATAAAGAATTCTAAGCTTTTTCTATTCATGTGTTTATATGATGTATATCATATTCTGGATTCTATGATATGTTTAGTTAACAGATCGTCATTATTGTATGCTTTGATGGGTTTCTATCTCGGCTTGTGTGCAGGTACTTTCCAAGCGAGTTAAGTACGGAAAGGAGTGGTGAAATCGGTCAAAGGAGAGAGGGATTGAGCGAAAGTTGCAGGTTGGTACCTTTGTTCTTTTTTCTCTTATCTGTTAATTATAGGAAAAGCGATGAATTACTTTGTCTGTTGTTTCTAGACTAGCTACTAGGTCTAGAGGGTTAGACGTTTGAAGAACACTAAATTTTCCCAAAACAGGCATGAAGAACCATGAATTGGAGGAATTGAAGAGAAAATTTTAAGAGATGGACACTAGAAGAGCTAGAGATGTTGAACAAAATTCAAGACCCAAATAGGGTTTCTTTTGTTGTAACTAAGCTAAAGATAGAGTAGAGAGATGACAAGAAAACATCGAGACATGGAAAAAAATGGTAAGATGAAGAAGCTCTTATATGTTTATTACCAATACAATTACATCTTCAGGAGCATAAAGGTTGTTAAAATTGTGATATAGCTCTATTAACTTCTTTATTTATATAGATTGGATATCGATTAAATATAACTTATTTTAACAACTTGAACTCTTTTATAGAAGAGGCTTAATGTGTGGTGTTATAAAAAACCAATTTCTTTATCCAAACATTTCTCCAAACCTAAAATTTCTTTTTAAATAAAATAATTTATATTTATAATTTAGATATTCAATTAAATTGCATAACATATCAGAGCTTCTTTCTTCATGCTACTCTTTCTTATGCTACTGCCTTACGACGTGTCCATTGCAACATGTGGTGCAATTTCTAGTTTATAACAAGATGACAAGATTCTTAACCATGGATATTCACCCCCACTTTGCCAATGATATTATGAACTTGTGAATATACTTTGTTACAATACTATCGACCAATGCCATGGCTTATCAATACCACATTCCCAAAAACCATAACCTATTTCACAATCAATTTTTTTTAACAATATGACAAGATTCTTAACCCTGGATATTCACCCCCACTTTACCATGGATATTATTAACTTGCAAATAGACTTTGTTACAATACCATGGCTTATCAATACCACGTGCCCAAAAATCATAACTTATTTCACAATCAAAATATTATATTTTAATTAAATTTTATAACATTTTTTAATTAAATCTAAAAGGAAAATGTTATAATTACTTTTGAGATATATCTAAACCATCTATCCTCACTACTACTAAAAATATTCCCATAGAAATTAAATCAAGGTATTAATAAAATTAAAAATGAGAATACTTTTATATATAATGAAGTGAAATTTATATAATATAAATAATACTATTAAGAGATCCATATTAACTAAGGATCTAAGTGATGAGAGCAAGCAAAGTTACTAACAATAATAATGGAAAGATAATGCATGATTCTTTTAAGTATTTCATTATTGTGTTTTTTTTACATGATTTATCCAAAATATAGTTTTAAAATTTTACAACCAATTTAGTTTTTTTAATTTAGATACTTTCTTAAATGCAATACAATGGGATCAAATTTAAAAGAGAGAATGGGCAGGGGAGAGAGAGGCAGGGAGATTGTCATGGCTCCAATTCGTTTTCTCGATTGGAGTAACGTGCGACACTGGTTAAACATTTACACTTATCTTTTTCCATTATGTTTTATGGACTACGCCTACATTCAACTTCATTAATTTCTTTACAATAATTATGTGTGGAATTCATAACTTTAAACAGCTACAACAATATGCAAGAGACAGTAATTCAACACTTTAATACTTTATCAAATCATATATAAATTTCTGGTTTACAATGTTACATCGTAGGGAGGAAAAATAACCTCGACCCATTTTTACAGTTTTCTCCACGGGTCGACCTGCCCATTCAGTCTACACGCCCAACCACACTACATGAACTGACCACAGTCGCCCAACTATTCACCGACACTGTTGCATGTTCTACTGTCTCAACTTTCGGGTCACGACGCTCTTCCTCGCTTACCCACTACACTTAACCTCCTCCCAAACTTTGCATGGTGCACTGTAAAATCACGGGTTTGCGGTAAGCCCGCCCTGTGGTCACCACCCAAACCGACCGAAACCCTGTTGTGTTAACTATCCAACATGCCCTTTGGGCTCATCCGTTTCGCCTCTGCCGAGTTCCCTTATTGCGGTTATTTTTTGGTCTGAACTTCCATCTCTTGCCTAACGACTATGATGAATGGTTCAATGATGATCCCTCTCCACTTCGGTGTTCATGCTATATATGGTTACCTTCGTGTTGTAATTCGATGGGTCGTGTTACTTGGGGCATCAACCCACCAAGTCAAACCACCCGCCAATCTTCACACACCCATAACATGTGTGTCGACGCAACCTCCAGCTCGACCTCGACATCGTATAAAATCACCACGGTTTCCCTCTCCAACACTTAGTCAATTTTCCACTTTGCCTCTGTCGCTCTATTCGTACATCCAAGTTGCACTTGCCAAACACGTTCGCTAAGTCTCCTTCACCCGTTGTGTTGACCCGCCACAAGTGCGCACCCACCTGGTCGCCCGCTATATGGGTCACCTTGGTGTGCCCACCTGTTACAATCGCCTGGGTTGCACCCTCCCATCGTACAATCACCCGGGTCACGCCCACCCATCGCAAATGGGTCACCCAGTCACGCCCGAATTCCACGTTCAGTTAAGTGCACCCGTGTTCGGTGCCCGACTCACCCAAGGGCAGTGATGTTGACTCAGGGTCTTGACATCCTCCCCCACCATGAGTCATTTCCATCCTCAACAATCCTACCAACCACATCAGCTCATCATCATACTCAACAATCTCCTTCTTCCACCTCCACAATGAATCCTCTGTTTCCCAGCTACTCTCCTCTGGTGCATTCTTCCATCGAACGAAGAACTCCTGTCGTCAAGTACTCCCAACACTTGTCATCCTAAGATCCAAGATCTTATCCAAAATCAATTATGGCTTGTCCACAATCAAGGTTGGTCCTCTCGCTGGTGTTGTCCTCTCAAGATGATGTGCATCAAGTCTACATCTCTTGAGTTGACTCATATGGAACACAGGTTGTTTCGAACGCATGTGGTTCGGAAGTTCCAACTCATAAGAAACTTCCCCAACTCACTTCTTCACACAAAATGGCCCTTCATGCTTCCTTGTCAAAGATCTCGCAGTCCCCTTCGGTGGCTGAAACTGATCTTCAGTGATCCTCAGAAAAACCATATCCCCAATATCAAAGTGTGCGTCCTGTCTATCCTTATCTTCCCATTTCTTCATTCTCCTTGCAACATCATGCAAGTGCACTCGTGCTAACTCTAAAGACTCCTCCCATGTTGTCAAGAATCTCTTCGCATGCAGACTCCTCATAAATCCTCTCGGTAGCACAGTGTGTGGAGCAACTGGCACCTATCCATTGACCAACTCAAATGGACTATACTCGGTTGCGGAACTATTATGCATGTTGTAGCTAAACTGAGCCACATATAAGAGTTCAGGCCTATTCTTCTGATCAACTGTCACAAAATGTCTCAAGTAATCCTCCACTAGTGCATTAATCCATTCAGTTTTCCCATCTGTCTACGGATGGTAACTCTAACTCTGCAACAACTCAGTCCTGACCAACTTGAACAAAGTGGTCCAAAATCTGCCTATAAATTGTGGATCTCGGTCAGACACAATACTCAATGGCATCCCCAAATACTTCACAACATGTTTAAATAATAGCTCAACAGTCTTCTTGGCCCCACACAGTACCTTCATCAGAATGAAGACGACATACTTAGAGAAACGATTAATAATGACCATAACTCCATTATACCCCTGCACTTGTGGTAATTGTGTGATGAAGTCCATCGAAACACTGATCCATGGTCTCTCTGGAATCAGTAAAGGCTACAAAAATCCTCCCTGTCTTTGGTTATCTGATTTGTTTTGCTAACAAATGATGCATGTATGCACATACTCCTCTACATCTTCTCTCATCTTCTCCCAAAAGTACCCTCTCTCCAATAATGCTGAAGAACGATGCTACCCTGGGGTGGCCATCCCATGGAGAATCATGGCACTCCTTTAACAAGTACCTCCTAAGTCCATATGACTTCGGAATGTAAAGTCAGTTCCCATAGAACAAGAGTCCATCTCATAGGAAAAACTTCTGAGTCTTCCCCTCCTTCACCTACTTCAGGATGATCTTCGCCTAAATATTTGTCTCCACACTAGCTTGAAGTCTACTATGCATCTCATCAGTAATCTGTACTCGACTCCTACTACACTCAGTCTGGTCCTCTCCCTCCTCAAGTGCAGCTAACTGACCCTTCCTGCTGAGGGCATCTGCTAATGCATTGAGTCTCCACGGTTTATACTCAATAGTCATGTCAAATTCTGTTAAGAAGTCTTGCCAATGAGCCTGATTCGCTGAAAACTTTGGTTGGGATGCAAAATAAATCATTGTAATATTTTATGTCTTGACAAAAAAAGTCTTCCCAATCAAGTAATGTCTCCATACCTACAAACAGTGGATGATCGTAGTCATCTCCTTCTCGTGAACCAAATACTGTCGCTCTCTATCCTGCAACTTCCGACTCTCATATGCCACTGGATGCCCATCCTACAAGAGAACTCATCCTATTATAAAATTTTAAGCATCGATGTGCACCTCAAATGGTTTCTCAAAGTTAGGTAGCCTCAGTATTGGTGTTCTAACAACCCTCTTCTTCAAATCTTCAAATGTTGCTCGACACTTCTCCATCCAATTCCATCACATATCCTTCTTTAGAAGGTCTGTTAGTGGTGCAGTCACCTTGGAGTACCCCTCTACAAACTTCCACTAATAGTTCGTCATCCCCAAGAACATCCTCACATCATAGAAATTCTTTGATTCAGCCCAATCCTCAATCTCATTCACCCTGCTTGGCTCCATCCATATGTGACCTTGACCCACAATGTGTCCAAGGAACAAAATCTCGGTCTGGGCAAACATACACATCAACTTTTTCAAGTACAACGGATCCTCCATGTTATCACTAAATATCACAATGCCGTCCAAGTATACAACCACGAATTAATCCAAATATGGACGCAAAACATCATTCATCAAAGTGAAAAATGTAGAAGGAGAGCTGCATAACCTGGAAGGCATGACAAGGAACTCAAAAATCTCATACATCATCACAATCATGGTCTTCTTCTCATCCCCCTCTTCTATTCACACCAAATCATACCCATTCCTCAAGTCTAGCTTGGAAAACACCCGGGCTTTTGCAAGCTTATCGAAGCAATGTGCAGTAAGTGGCCAAGGATATTTGTTCTTTATCACTTGCTTGTTAAGAGCACGATAATCACAACACATCAACAACTCATTCATAGCTTTCTTCCTTTGGAACAATACTGGAGCACCAAATGGGGACCTTAAAGGTTGAATGAAACCTGCATCAGCCAAATCCTTTAACTGTCATTTCAACTCCTCCAACTTTGGTCCTGACAATCGATAAGGAGATTTTGCTAGAGGTTGTTTCCCTACCTCTAGCTCAATGTTATGGTCCACTGCACGTCTTGGTGGAAGTACTTTCGGCAACTCATCGGGCATCAAATCTGCATATTTGTCCAATACATTGGAAATCTTGGCTGGAATAGGCATCCCCACTCCATCATCATCCTCAACCTCCCTAATGACTGTCACATATGTCTCAACATATGAATCTTGCATTTCCCTACTCATACTTAGTGCATAAACATGTTGCACCTTCACTTTCCTCCTTTGCTTGTGAGTAGGTAAAGTCCAAGTCTATGTGCCTCCAATCAACATGATCTCATTGCAAAAGGGGACAACAATTTCCTTGTTGCCCTTCAAAAAATATTTCCCCAATATCATGTCAAAGTCATTCATCTCCATCACCGTGAAGTCCAAACAACCCTACCAATCTCCAATTCGAACTGACACTTCATCTGCCAATCCTGACACTTTATCCTTCGAGTTCACTGCCTTGACCTCCACATTGGTTGGATTTGACAATCTGCAGTCCAACTTCCTTCGCTAACCATGTCATCATAAAGTTATGTGTGGCACCCGTGTCCACCAAGGCTTGGATGGTTCTTCCATGAATCTCCAAGTCAAGAAACCCCAAACCATGCAAATAACTTTTATTTTTCTCCAAGACTTCGGCTTGAATACATCTCTGGTCTCTACAACATTCTGTTGTACTAGCTCTGATACCATCTGTCACGACCCCAATTCGTTTTCCCCGATTGGTGTAACGTGCGGCACCAGCGAAAAAATGAAACTTATCTTTTTCCATTATGTTTTTCGGGCTACGCCTACACTCAACTTCATTAATTTCTTTACAATAGTTATGTACATAATTCATAACTTTAAACAACTACAGTAGTATGCAAGAGACATTAATTCAACACTTCAATACTTTACCAAATCATATATAAATTTTTGGTTTACAAGGTTATATCATAGGGAGGCAAAATAGCCTTGGCCCGTTTTTACAGTTTTCTGCACTGGTCGGCCTGCTCGTTGGGTTTGCACGCCCAAGCGCACTACACTACCCGACCACAGTCACTCGACTGTTCACCCACACCACTGCCTGTTCTGTTGTCTCGACTATCGGGTCGCAGCGCTCTGCTGCACCTATTCGTTGCACTTAACCTCTGTCTGAACTCTGCACTATGCGTTGTAATTCTGTACGTCTGCGGTCCATCTGTCCTACAGTCACCACCTGACCTGACCTGAACCCTCATGTGTTAACTGTCTAGCCCACCTAGCGAATTCATCTGTTTCACCTCTGTCGAGTTCTCTTCCTGCATTATTTTTCGATCCAAACTTCCATCTCTCGCCAAGCGACTATGATGGATGGTTCGATGATGATCCCTCTCCACTTCGGCGTTCATAATATATATGGTTGCCTTTGTGTTGTAATTCGATGGGTTGTGTCACTTGGGGAATCGATCCACCAAGCTGACCTACCTGTCAAGCTTGACACACCCATAACATGTGCGTTGGCCCAACCTCCAGGTTGACCTCCACATCGTATAAACTTGCCATGGTCACCCTCTCCAACACTTAATTGATTTTCCACTTTTCCTCTGTCGCTCAGTTCGTACATCCAAGTGTGCACTACTAATTGCACTTGCCAAATGCGTTCGCTAAGTTTCCTTTGCTCGTCGTGTTGACTCGCCCCGGGCGCGGGCCCTCCTATTTGCTTGCTACACGGGTTGCCCTGGCGCTCCCACCCGTTATGACTGCTTGTCGCACCTGGGTCACACCCGCCCATCGCACGATTGCTCGTCGCACATGGGTCGCCCAATCGCGCTCAACTTCCACTTTCGGTTAAGTGTGCCCTGTGTTGGGCGCCCGACTCACCTGAGGGTTGTGATGCTGAATCGGGGTCAGGGTCCTAAGAGAGATAGTGATAGAGCTAGAGAGAGAGAGAGAGAGAGAGAGAGAGGAAGGAATAGAGAGAGAGATGGGGGAGAGAGGGAGAGGGAGGAAGGAATAGAGAGAGAGGAAGGGAGAGACAAAAGGAGAGAGGGAGAAAAGAACAAAGGCACAGAGAGATAGAGGTGGAGAGAGAGAGAGGGAGTGATAAGGGAGAGATGGAGAGAGAGTGAGGGAGAGAGGAGAGGAGGGAAGAGAGAGAAGAGGAAAGGAGAGAGATAGGGAGAGAAGGGGAAGAGAGAGAGAGAGAGGGAGACATAGAGATGGAAGGGGGAGAGAGAAGGAGAGAGGGAGGGAGATAGTGACATAGTTGAAGGGAAGAGAGAGAGCGAGAGAGATGGGGGGAGAGACAGAGTGAGGTGGGCGAGAAATGGAGAGAGAGGAAGGAAGAGAGAGGACTCAAGAGAGAGAGGGAGAGAAGGGAAAGAGAGTGGGAGAGAAGGGGAAGAGAAAGAGAGGGAGAGGAAGAGGGAGGGAGAGAGAGATAGATAGATATGGAGAGTGAGTGTGTATGTTTGGTGGGTGAGATAAAAAGAGTGAATAAGAAAGAGACACATAGATACAAATATTGATATTTATAGTATTATATAGATACAAATATTGATATTTATAGTATTATATAATGAGCCTAGATCCATCTTAATCTCGAATTTATCAAGCACTTAAAAGGATCAAATCTCTTGAGATGCAAAATTTTCCTCAAATTTTACACTCAAAAGAGAGATTTGAGCTTTAAGAGATTTGATTTTATCCCTATTGACGTTTGATAAATCTGAGATTAAGATGGATCTAAACTGATATAAAACAAATTATACCAACAACTTTAAATAATTTTAAAAAAATGTATTTAAACAAATATTATATATATTTATTTAATTAACTAAAATTATATACATATATAAAATTAAATTTGACAAATTATTTATAAGATCACTATCAAATTTACCATTTTCACGAGTTTAATTGGATGTCATGCTTTACATTCCAGCTGGATACATATTTGTCAAATAATTTTATAAATAAGATACGTCATGTATGACGTGAAATTCGAGACCGACTCCTCTTTCCGCGAATGATTTTTCTTGGTCATGTAAGACATGAAATTTCAGACCTGCTACCTGCTTTAAACGAATGCTTTATCTTCCTGATGGCATTGGAAGAATACTTCCTCCTATTTTGCGTGGCGATCAAATCCACATTTGCCTGTCATTTCATGGCCACTTCCGATTTTGGCCATAAGCATCCCGGGGGCTTCACGTCATGAGCCGTTGTCATATCTATCCCTATAGTATACTTATAAAATACTATATTCATTTAATATTAATTTATAATTTTATTTTTAAATAGGATTAAATTATAATTATTTTCTTTACGTAGTTTAAAAGTCAGATGTCAATAGATACAGGATAACTTATAAGCATTATATAACTATTATTAATAACCTTAACGATAATGTAAATACGATAATGTAAATATTTGATTAATACTTGTTACATAAAAAATGCAATGAAGACGCTTAGGTCAGTTCCGTTGAAAAGAAATACGAGAGCTATTAGGAGGCGTACCATTTCTGGAGCATATACAATTTAAGATTGTGAGGCAATTTAGAAAAGAAACGTTGACCATTTAACGAGAACCATTACTCACGCGTGTAGTGCGTAATACAGCAGAGTTAAGAAGCTTCGTAGCATTTCCATCGAAGGTTTAGAGGTGGAACTTATTTCAGATTTGAAAAGCGTGGCACATACTATTCCTCTGGTTTCGACCTCCACTTAACAGCGGGCTCCGGTTATTTATTTTCTATTCGCTGATTCTTCGGCAGCATGATAAATAGAGGATGGTCACTTGTAAGCTGTCGAGAGGCCTGAGGAACATTCAAAAGTCTTGCAAGATTTTGGATTATTGAAATTTGGAGAACCACATAGCGCTCTGGAAGCATTGAGAAGCTTCTGAATGCCATGGGAAATAACCTCTCGAAGACAACTACGACTGGGCCGGGAAAGATGGTAGCACACCTGTAATCGCCGTCTTCGCCTTTCTTGGATGCAAAATTTATCTAAGGTAAAAGAGTATTACCTTATTCTTGCGGTGGATCTCTTCTTCGCTTTTCCTTACTGCAAAATTTATTTCTTCTCCTTCTTAATTTATTTCTTCTCCTTCTTTCTTGTGGTGGTAGGGAGGAAGAGGAAAAATAGTTTGTTTCTTTAAAATTACTGGTTTTTTGGTAGGATATCGAGGGTATCCGTTGATTGCTTCGGATTCTAACAAAATTTGGAGGCATTTTGCAAGATGATTTAGGTCCAAGTATTGAAAACTTTGTGGCCAGTTCGCAATTCTAAGTTCAAATCTTTGTCTCATTGTCCATTATCTATGTTTTTCGGGACTAATTTTAGCCGTTTCTATTTTTGTTTTGTAACATCCTTAAGTTTGAATTTTGTAGAAATTTTGGATAGTACGATGTCGGTTCATTGATGTACGGGAGATTTAACGAGTTTTAGGATAGGATATTTGAACAACTTTATGTCTTTTATATCTCTACTTTTGTTCTTTTACGTGATTTTATGAGATTTCAAGGATTAATTTTCGTTTCTGCATAGATTTGCTTTCTTCATTGTATTGTATTGTCCGTAGTATTTCTCAACTTAGTAGCTTAGACTGAACATGATTGTGATTTTTAATCTCTTTGTCTAAAACTTAATTTAACATAATTCAAATTTCTGTTCTCTAATTCTCACTTGGTTGGCAAGTAAAATAAGTTTGAAATTCTAGACCTTCATGATTTTCAGTCTCTTTGTCTAAAGATTGAGCTCAAAATTTATGTTCTCTAATGTCATCAAATTTTCACTGGGATTTTTTTATGGAAAAGTGGAAATAGAAAAAACATTTTATTTTTGAATTTCATTTTTTATTTCCCGAAAGAATTTGAATCACTTTTTTTTCCAGGGGAAAGAAAAAAAAAAAAAACATTTCATTTTTGAATGGTCTTCCAAATACAACATAGAAAATTATGGGGATATTTTGGTAGGTAGCTTTTGGGATATGCTGGGAGCTTTTATTGTGAGGCTTCACAGGAAAAGGGCCCAACAATACATCAACTAGATGAAGAAGAACAAACTGTCTTATAGACTATCTTTAGCCTGGGTCTAATAATACATCAACTAAATGAGAAGAAGACGTAGCAATAGCATAGACTATCTTTAGTTTTTTAGACACATTTTAGCTTGAATTTCAATGTTTAAATTTTTGAAACTTAATTATTATTGTTTGATATCTTTATTCGAAAGTGACTTTTAATAATGCATTTCGAAAAAATTTGGTGGCAGAAATATATTTATCTTCTTTTATTTATGACCATTATTATATCCACTGCTCCCATGGATAAAAATCAGACTTGAATTGAAAAAGAAGGAGTTACGGCTCACAGGTGAGTACTGCACCTGAGACTGTACTCAAACAAAGAGAACTCTCTCCATTCACTCTACACTTCATGAATGAAAGATTACATCATTAAATACAACAAGAAGTTGCAACCAAACTCCTAAACTCTAGGAACAAATCCTAAACTAAGGAGATACGTTACAACTTGTGTAACCATTTCTCCATTAATACAACATAATATTAATTATTTTCAACTCCCCCCCTTAATGGAGAAAGGATTATCCTAAAGTGCTAGCATCCCTCTAAACAATTCAAACTTTATACGCCTAAGAGGCTTGGTAAAATTATCAGCCATGTTATCACAAGTTTTACAATATTCAACACATATTTCTTTTGACTTTAGTTTCTCTCGAACAGAATGAAATTGAGTATCGATGTGCTTGTTATTTTTACGAAAGACAGGATTGTATGCAAGCTTGATGGTACTCTGGTTGTCAGTTTTGATAATAGTTGATTCTTTCTGCTCTTCTCCTGCATCGTTGAGGAGTCTTCTCAACCAGATAGCTTCACATCTGGCTGCATACAATGCTTGGTACTCAGCTTCACATGAAGATAGAGCTACAGTGCTCTGCTTTTTGCTGCTCCATGCTATGACCCTGGATCTAATGCTGAATGCATGGAAAATTTTAGGGGCTAATGTTCGCCCAGTGGGCTAATTTTCCATGATTTTTCCACAAAAAAGATTCGTCAATTTCCAATTTTATAAAAGACGATTCGCCCAAATTTTAGAATATAAAATTATTTTACTTAAAAAATCGCCAACATTGTATAGAGGCTATATATAAAATCATTATAAATTTGAATAATTTTACAAATATATCAATAAACGTTTTATAGTTTGCATATTAGGGATTAGTGAGATTCGCCAATGTTTTTAAACTTCAAGAAATTTTTCCATCCTTAAAATTTTCCTTGGCTGAATGCGTAACCTGTGATAGATCTTCGATCATCCAAGTTACCTGCCCAATCGGAATCTGAAAAACCTGCTAGAATAACATCAGAAGTGTCAGTGTACAAAATGCCATAATTACTAGTACCACTAAGATACCTCAACGCACTTTTTGCTGCAACCCAGTGACTTTCGAGTAGTTTTGACATGAACTGGCTCAACACACTAACTGAATATGCCAGATCTGATCTAGTTGTAGTTAGATATATCAAACTGCCAACTAGCTGTCTATACATAGTGGCATCCACCTCTTTAGTACCATCGTCACTGCTCAACTTTAAATTCTGCTGTAATGGTGTTGCTGCTGATATGCACTGCTCCATTCTGAACCTTTCCAACAAGTTTCTGGCGTACTTCCCTTGAGTAAGAAAAGTTTGTCCAGAATCTTTCCATACCTCCAATCCCAAGCAATAATGAAGGTTTCCAAGATCTTTCATCTCAAACACTTGTGACATTTGCTGTTTGATTTCTTTGATCAGATTGATAGCATTCCCTGTTATGATCATATCATCTACATATAAAGAAATAAAAATAATTTGCCTCTGTTTATTAAACTTGGTATACAGATTTGGATCATTCAAGCTCCTATGAAAGCCATGTTGTACAAAAAATGAATCAAGTTTCTCATACCACGACCTGGGTGCTTGTTTTAAACCATAAAGTGCCTTTTTCAATTTACACAAGATGTTTCTGTCCCTTTTTCACAAAACCTTCAGGGTGTACTAAATAAATTTCTTCTTTCAAGTCACCATTCAGAAATGCAGACTTAACATCTAGTTGTATTAGCTGCCATTTGTGTTTTGTTGCTAAGGAAATTAGCATTCTAATGGTGTTTAATTTGGCTACAGAAGCAAAGGTGTCATCGAAATCTATTCCCTCTCGCTGTGAGTAACTCTTTGCTACCAGTCTAGCTTTAAGTTTCTCTATACTCCCATCTGCATTTATTTTTGGTTTATACAGCCATTTACATCCTATGGGGGTTTTACCTTCAGGCAATTCAACCAAATCCCAAGTATGGTTTCTATTTATTGATTCTATTTCCTCATACATTGCAGCCCCCCATGCATCAGATTTACTTGCTTCCTCATAATTTGCAGGTTCTACACTGTTTACAATCTTTGACATTAATGCATAGTCTTTCAATCTAGAAGATAATCAAGTCTTCCTACCCGATCTTCTTGGTAGGGGACTTACCTCAACTCTGTCTATTTCAACCTTTTCTAGGCTTGCATCATCATTGATTACATTATCTCTTACTTCTTCTTCTTGTTTCTGCTCCTGCTCTTCATCTTCCTCACTGTTTTCTTCCAATAGCAATGGAATGTGGCAATCACTATTAGAGTCATCCTTTTCTTCTTGAACCTGTTCATGAAATATAACATCTCTTCTTGCAAAAACCTTGTGAGTCACAGGATTATATAACTTATATGCCTTGAACTCAGTGCCATATCCAACAAATATACATTTAAGGGCTTTGGGATCTAACTTCTTCCTATCTGCCTTAGGTATATGAGCATAAGCTTTTGACCCAAATATTCTTAAGTGACTTACTGCTGGTTTGAATCCAAACAATGCTTCAAAAGGGGTTTTGAAGCCTAAACATCTAGTAGGACTCCTATTCTTTAAATACACAGCAGTGTTAATAGCTTCTGCCCAAAGACCATTTGATAGACCCTTCCTTAAAGCATGCTCCTTGCGCACTCCACAAGAGTTTTGTTCTTCCGTTCTGCCACTCCATTCTGCTGTGGAGTGTGGGGCACTATAAACTGTTGCACAATCCCACGCTGCTTGTAGAAATCCATGAACTCTCCCAACCTATATTCTCCCCCTTGATCTGAGCGGAGAATTTTTATCCTTTTTCCTGTCTGGTTTTCTACCATGGATTTAAACTTTTTAAAATACTGAAAGGATTGACTCTTTTTACTCAGAAAGTATATCCATGAAAATCTAGTGCAATCATCTGTAAATAAAAGAAAGTAATATGCTCCTCCTAATAACCTAGTTTGCATAGGCCCGTAGATGTCTGTATGCACGAGTTCTAAAATATCTCTTTCCTTTCTATTGACATGTAAAGGGAACTCTTCTCTATGCATTTTCCCTAATGCACATCCATCACAATCCAGCTTAACATTATGGAGAACAGGGATTCCATCAACCATACCTTTTCTCTGAAGTAATATGAGGTCTTGCAGATTAAGATGGCCGAATCTCTGATGCCAGAGATCTTCAACTGTCGATCCAACTGCAACCATTGCTTGCTGTGGCATACTCTTCACATCTAGTCTGTACATGTTCCCCACGCGCATTCCTGTTGCAACTGTTTCCATCTGGCTATCCTTAATGACGCAGTTAGTCTTAAAGAATTGAACTTACATGTCTTTATCAGTGATCATTGAGACAGAGAACAAAAATTTCTTAATTCCTGGAACATACAATACATTTTTAAGATGTCTAATGTCATCACTAGGTAACTTTACAGGAATGTCACCATATCCTTTGATCTCATATCCACTGTCATCTCCTAAATAGATTTTCGACCCACATGAAGTTTCTTCAAGAAATTCAAACCATTCCTTCTTACCAGTCATATGTGAGGATGCGCTAGAGTCGACATACCATATGTCGTCCTCATCTCCCTTTAAAGCTGAAAGAGCACAATCGACTATAAATAGTCGAAGTTCGCGGCTATGGTCTTCTTCTTCCTGAACAAAGTAACTCTTATGTTTTCTCTGTTTGTTTCTTCCTTCCTCTGCCTGCCTCTTATAACAATCTTTAATTTGGTGACCAGGTTTTCCACAGTAAAAACATTTCTTGATGGGAAAATTATTAGCAAACATACCTTTAAACAGTCTCTTCTGAAATGTGTTGGCACCTTTCTGCTGTTGTTGTTGCGGTTGTTGATGATTCTTCCCTCTATACTATCTCCTTTTTGCCATCAGAGCAAGTTCATTGCTCTTTGATTTCAAATTTTGTCGCCACTCTTCTTCCTGTAGCAGAATCCCTGACAGCTCTTCAAACGTAGGGGATTTCTCCCTTGCTGACAGCCCTGAGATGAACACCTGGTATTCATCAGTCATTCCGTTCAACGTGATCGTGACCAGATCTGAATCGGAAACTTTCTCTTCGATATCTCCCAATCTGTCCTTTAGATCTTTAACTCTAGCAATGAATCCAATAGCGAACTCATTCTCCTCCATCTTCAATGCAAACAGCTTGCCTTTGAGTGACAAGACACGGTTTGTATTCTACGTCTGGTATAGGTTTTTGAGCGTCGTCCAAATGTCAATGGCCGATTTACAGTCTCTAATATGTGGGATAACATTTTCCTTGACGAACATCTTCAATATGACCTTCGCTTTTGTCTCCCTTTTATCCCAATCTTGCTCTTGTGCAGCTGATCGTCAGCTGATCTTTGTCTCAGCTCATTTTCTATAACAATCGACCACACATTTGTGCTTTCAGGTAAAGTCTGCATCTTGAATTTCCAGTTAGTGAAATTCGATCCATTGAGTTTGCCAGACTCGTGGAGGTACGATTCTATACTATTATTCATATTGGACTGATAAAATTTTTGATCCTCTGATGAATAAGTCTATACAACTGAACACTTTCAGGTCACAAAAAAACACTATATACCAGATCCGAACCTCTGTTTCGCTGAAAAAGAAATTTTGTACCTTCAATGAGCCACCACCAGGCAAGTCCGATCTGCTGCCACTGAACAGATCAGGAACTCCAATATGCCACCACCGGGCAAGTCCGATCTGCTGCCACCGAACAGATGAGGAACTCCAATGTGCCACCACCGGGCAAGTTCGATCTGCTGCCACCGAACAGATTAGGAACTCCAATGTGCCACCACCCGGAAAATCCGATCTGCTACCACCGAGCAGATCTGAAGCTTCAAAGTACCACCACTGGGCAAGGCCGATCTACAAAAAAAAAAGAAAAATTTGCAGATCTTCCAAAGAGAAAGAGGCTAGCGCTTCTCGACAGCGAAAGACCCGCGCCAGAAACAAAATCGACGCGAGGCACGAAATTGGCGCGCTTAAGGCTTGATTTTCCGCACAAATAGCGATTTATGGCGTGTCGGCGTGACTATCCCTCTCAAAACCGCGCCAAGTGGCGTGACTGTTCCTTAACAAACCGCGCCAACCCTTTGTTCCACTCAAAAATGGCGCGACTGTTCCTGTCAAAACCGCGCCAACCCTTTCTTGCGCTCAGAGATGATCAGTGATATGAGACCTGTGCTACAGGTATTACTGCAGTCCACCTGATCCTACGAATCTTCTGTATACTCCACCGCCACTACAGTTATGTACAAGGATGCATCCCTAAAGAGAAAAAAAAAATATAGGTTGTCCCTACTCTGTGCTCTGATACCAAGATAAAAATCAGACTTGAATTGAAAAAGAAGGAGTTACAGCTCACAGGTGAGTACTGCACCTGGAGACTGTACTCAAACAAAGAGAACTCTCTCTGTTCACTCTACATTTCATGAATGAAAGATTACATCATTAAGTACAACAGGAAGTTGCAACCAAACTCCTAAACTCTAGGAACAAATCCTAAACTAAGGAGATATGTTACAACTTGTGTAACCATTTCTCCATTAATACAAAATAATATTAATTATTTTCAACTCCCATCCCATTTTTTAATGACCATTATTGAATCCACTTCTCCTCATTTCTAAGCGCAACATCACCAAAATATTGAGTTTCATTAATGTGACCGCATGCCAATGTCATAAAATTATCTAATTTAATATTAAGAAAATTTTATTTAAAATGAAATTTATTTTAGGAATTACAAAATATCTTAAAAAAGATGTGATAACTATATGAAATCCACCTGCATTATATAAAACCAGTAATCGACGACCTTTTCCATTGTCCTTGAAAGTTTTCATAAAATAAAAACGAACAACAATTATGCAACGTGCAAAATGGAAAGCTAAAACCCATTACCAGTAATCGGCCGCCTTTTCCATGGTCTTTGAAAGTTTTCATAAGTTAAAAACGAACAACAAGTACGCATCGTGCAAAATGGAAAGCTAAAACCCATAAGGCAATTTTTTTTTAAATTAGTGCGATCCCCAAGTTTATGTTAGGCAGAATGGGCGATGCTATCTTTAGCCTCATAGACGTTAAAATTTCTCCCAAAATTTGTGGTAATCAGAATGAGCGATGCTATTTTTAGCCTCATAAGCGTTAAAATTTCTTTTTTTACACTGGTGTCCGACCCACAACATTCTCTGGCACGACAATTTTCAAGCCGTTTCCTCCAAGCTCCGTTTGTCTCGGACTCCGTTCATTTCTGACCCGGTCTGCTCAGCCTTCCGTTTCCTTCGCAGCTCCTTCGACCAACGTACATGATGCCCACACACGTGACAATGGGAAGGAGATGAAAATTAAAACATGGAATGTCTCTTGGACGTTGGGGTTGTTTGTTAACAGGGATGTCTCTTGGATGGTAGGTTGTTAGTTCATTGGGATTTTACATATTCTACTTTACTTCAAATTCATGAGACACTTTTTAGCCGTTATCACATCTCAAGACTTTAGTCATAAGTTTTTGGTATCTAGTAAAGTGGGAAGAGAGTCCATGAAAGCATAGTCAATGACACTTTTGAAGCGGAAGATTCGAAATGATAATATTTTTTCAAGGAAGATTGGAATTAGTTAGGGGAGGAAAACTATCAATGACACTAAGGGAGTCATTTAACCAAGCGGAGGAATTGTTTGGATGATGAAAACTGGTGGGAATTCGAGCAAAAAATTTTCAAAAAACCTTGTAGACACAGTGCTTGAATTGTGTTTTTGATGGTGGAAATGGATTCAGCACTATCAAAAACGTCTTGGACACCTAAAAATTTGAATTTTAACAACTATAACTTGGATTTACAAAAATCCTTGCCGGATTTTCTCTAAATATGATCCAAATTTCCTTAAATTTCCGAGCAATTCTTCCGGCTAGTTAGACTTGGCCTTTTGAAGAGATAGATTCCAAATGATAATAATTTATCAAAGAAATTTGGAATTGGTTATATGGGAGGGAAACAAAAAAATTCAAATTTTGGATGTCTTTTAACGTGGTGTCACTTGTCAATGGCCCTGGTAATTAAAACCTTGTGCAGATTGGGGAGTTGTATGCATTTTCTGTGGTCCATTGTTGTGTAGATTATATATGTGGCACTGGAGCAGAGTCTTGAGTATTGAGGCTCGGAAGATTTTTGGGAATTGTGTGCTTGATTTATTTATGGATGTCTCATGTATTGGCGTGCAGAGACAGGAGAAAACTGGAAGTTATTTATTGATCAGTTTCAAATCATTTTTGGGCAGATCCTGTATTTTTTTTTCTTTTTCTTTCTTCCAGATTTTAGAGTCTAGATAATATAGATGTCTCATGTATTGGCATGCAGAGACAGGAGAAAACTAGAAGTTATTTATTGATCAGTGTCTAATCTGTTTTGCGCAGATTCTGTACTAGTTTTCAGATTTCAGAGTCTAGATAGCCTTGGAGGCCCCCCTTTTTTTCCAGGGAACGGTTGGTCACTAAACACTATTTTCTTAGTTATGTCTTGGGCTTATTATGGAATGTTTTCTTCCGCAAACATGGGAGAGTTCAGTGCATTTTGAAATATGTCCAACAATTATGGGTTTTTCAACAAATATTTAAATTTCCCAAATTGAAGTGGTCTCCGTGTTAGATCACAACATACTTAGCACACATTGGATTTATACTTAGAGACCTAGATGGCAAAAGCAGAGAATAATTCACAGAGACAGACAAATGGAGAAACAACAAGATTACTCAGTCAGAAACAGTGAAATAGATAAAACAATCACTGGAGAACAAAAATCACTTTGCATTACATAACAGCCTTGGGCCTTGGCTTTCTTTCCTTGGCGAGAGAAATTACAAATTTATAGAGGCAGAAGAAGGATCTAGAATCCTATATGTGATTTATATGGAGATCTGGAATGATCTAAAAACTAATGGTGGTGTAGAAAGATCTAAAATCCTGGAGATCTAGAAAGATCTGATCTAGAAGGATCTAGAATCCTGGTGAATTTAGCTTCACACTTAACATTCTCCCACTTAAAGCCAAATAAGAGTAATCAAGTCACACCGAGTCCTACCATGCCTCTACATAACTCATGTTTATTTCGTGGTAGAATCTTAGTGAGCATATCAGCAGGGTTCCTATCTGTATGGATCTTTTCTAAGGACAACTTTTCTTCCTCCAACACATGCCGGATCCAATGGTACCTTAAGTCAATGTGCTTGGTTTTTGAATGAAATTCTGGGTTTTTCGCCAAGTGAATGGCACTATGGCTATCACAATATAACACATACTTGTCCTGCTTTATTCCTATCCCTCCTAGGAATCGTTGCATCTGCAACATCTCTTTACAAGCTTCTGTTGCAGCTATGTACTCTGCTTCTGTTGTAGAGAGGGCTACTATTCTTTGTAGCCTTGACACCCAAGATACTGCTGCACCTGCAAATGTATACAAATAACCTGTAGCGGACTTTCTGGTATCCATATCTCCAGCCATATGCACATCTGTAAATCCTTCAAGCACAGTCTTGTTATGACCAAACATAAACAATAATGACTAGTACTCTTGAGATACCTCAAAATCCATTTTACTACTTGCCAATGTTGTTTTCTTGGATTTGCAAGGAACCTGCTCACTACTCCCACTGAATATGTAATGTCTGGTCGTGTGCATACCATGAGAACATCAAACTGCCAACTGTTGAAGCATAAGGAATCTTGCTCATTTCTTCTTTCTCTTTGTCATTACTAGGACATAATTCAGTACTCAACTTGAAGTGGGCTGCAAGGGGTGTACCAACTAGGTTGGCATCCTTCATATTAAACTTGTCAAGCACCTTCTTAATATAGTTTTCTTGTGACAGCCACAACCTTTTGTTTTTCCTGTCACGCATAATCCGCATGCCCAATATCTGTTGTGCTGGTCGCAAATCCTTCATTGCAAATTTGCTACCCAAATCTTTCTTCAACCTATTAATCTTATTCTTATCATGCCCAACAATCAACATGTCATCCACATATAACAATAATATGATATACTTTCCTTGATCATACCTCTTGATATAGACACAATGGTCAGCTTCCAACCTCTGAAAACTATGTTCCAACATGAATGAATCAAATTTCTTGTACCATTGTCGAGGTGCCTGTTTCAACACATAGAGACTCTTCTTCAACCTACAAACAAGGCCTTCTTTGCCTTTTTCTATGAAGCCTTCTGGCTAGTCCATATAAATTTCTTCCTTTAATTCACCATGAAGGAATGCAGTTTTTACATCCAACTATTCACATTCTAGGTCTAAAGGAGCAACTAGACCAAGAATGACTCTAATGGATGACATTTTAACAACGGGTGAGAAAATTGTAGTGAAGTCAATACCTTCTTTTTGGGCAAAACCTTTCACCACCAGCCTTGATTTATACCTCTCCTTCTTTTCGTCATATTCATGCTTAATCCTGTAAACCCATTTGTTTTGTAGAGCCTTTCTACCTTTTGGGAGGTTTACCAACTCCCAAGTTTTATTTTCCAGCAAAGAGTTCATTTCTTCTTGCATTTCTTTCTTCCATTCTTCACTGTGCTCAACTTTACAAGCTTCTTGAAAACAATTAGGCTCACCTTCATCAGTCAACAAAATATAGTTTCAAGGAGGATACATTTGTGAAGGCTTATGAGGCCTAGAAGATCTGTGAACCAACTGTGGTGGTGCATTATTAGGGTGAATCTCCTGTAAAGGTTCCTGCAAGATTCCTTCTTCTTGTTGTTCATCATTTTCCACTTTTTCTTTTTCATGCTCCTGAATTTGTTGTTCATTTTCTTGTATTGGTGGTATGTCTTCCTGGTGCTCTTCAAACCTGTCAATAACCTTCTTGACTTCCAACTCACCTACAGTCCTCTTGAACATTTTTGACTCATTAAATATAACATCCCTGCTTCTAATAATTTTATGTTTGACTGGATCCCATAGAAGATAACCAAAATCTTCATTTGCATATCCCAAAAAAATGCATTTCATAGATTTATCATCTAGCTTAGTTCTATATTCTTTGGGAATATGTACGAATGCTTCACATCCAAAGATTTTCAAGTGAGAATAATTCAAATTCTTACCAGTCCAAACTTCTTCAGGGATACCACCATCTGTAGTTGGAGATCTATTTATGAGGTAGCAAGCGGTCCTAACTGCTTCAGCCCAAAAATTCTTCTCCAAACCAGAATTGGACAACGTACTTCGCACCTTTTCCATAATGATGCAATTCATCCTTTCTGCAACACCATTCTGTTGAGGAGTACCAGGCACAGTCTTCTCATGCTTTATGCCAAACCTGTTACAATATTCCTTAAATGAATTTGAGAAATATTCTCCACCATTATCTGATCTTAAACACTTGAGCAATTTGTTAGTCTCTCTTCAATAGCAACATGAAATTTTTGAAATACTCCAAACACTTCACTTTTACTTTTCATGGGATATGCCCAAACCTTCCTGGATGCATCATCTATAAATTTTACAAAATATGATGCTCCTCCTAATGATTTGATGTTAATAGGCCCAAACACATATGAGTGTACCAATTCTAACACATTTTTCTTTCTGTCATGGCCACCTCTAAGGAATGAAACCCTTCTTTGTCTACTATATATACAATGCTCACAAAGATCAAGATTGTAGGATTTCAAACCTGGCAATAAATTTTTATCAACAAGGATTTTTAAGCCCTTCTCGCTCATGTGACCCAAACGCTTATGCCACAGATCTGCTGAATTTCCTTCTTTTGTGACAGCAGCCAAATCTGATTTTCCTATCAGTGTCTTCAATGTGTATAATGTTCATGTCTTGGGTCCTTTGGCCACGACCAATGCACCTTTGCTATTTTTCCAACCTCCTTTTCCAAAGCTTGTTGAATAGCCTTCATCATCCAGTCGTCCCATAGAGATTAAACTCATGTGCATTTCTGGTACATGCATGACCTGTTTCAACAATATATCTTGTCCATCTTTCATCTTGATCTGGACATATCCCACTCCAACAATACTGCAAAAATGATTATTCCCCAAATGCACTCTACCATAATCACCAGGATTATATGAAACAAAACTATCTTTGCATGGGGTTACATGGTGAGATGCCCCAGAGTCAAGGATCCAATCAAATCTACTACTAGATGTATATACACATGCATCTTCTACTAAAACAGTAAACAACACAACGCCATCTATGGCTACAGCAGTAGTCTCACCTTCATTTATGTTGGATGACTTGTGATTTATACTAGACGGTCTCTGATCCTTTTGCCCTTTCTTCCACAATCGACATTCTTTCTTCATGTGCCCGGGTTTGCCACAGTGAAAGCAGATGATTCTGCCTCTCCTTGATTTTGATCGGCTTCTCATTCTTGATCGCCCTTGTCGGCCTCCATCCATTCTCCTACCACGATCAACTAGAGCTAGAGCCCCTCCTCCCTGGTTTTCCGCAATTGACTTGCGTCATAGCTCCTCATTCATTAAACTGCTGCTGACATCATCAAACTTCAGGGTCCCTGTAGTTTTTGAAGTGCTCATAGCTACAATTAAATTTTCCCAACTTTCTGGCGTAGAACACATCAACAATATGGCTCTAATTTCATCATCTAAAATGATTTTAACAGAGGCAAGTTGATTAGTAATAATATTAAATTCATTCAAGTGCTCAACGACTGAAGCACCCTCCTTCATTTTGAGATTATAAAGCTTCTTCATCAAGAACACTTTGTTTGATGCTGTGTTCTTCTCATATAGATCATGAAGCTTCTTCCATAATCCTTATGCCGTCCTTTCTCCAGACACATTGAAATAAACATTCTTTGCTAAATATTGGTGGATTGTTGCAATCGCCTTTCTATCTAGCTTATTCCACTCTTCATTTGTCATCGATGAGGGTTTATTTGTTGTGCCCTCAATCGGCAAGTAATGATCCTTTAAAATCAGTGTATCCTCCATCTGTGATTCCATAGGGAAAAATTAGCCCCGCTTAACTTCTCCATATCTGTAACTGTTGTCTCCATTGTCAATCAACTTCACGCCCCAAAACACAAAAACTCCACTTAAAAATAAACTTTAATTATTACTCTTTAAAAGGAATGACCTTCCTCCTTTTAAAATACCCTTTTCAAAATTCCTGCTCCTTTTAAAATATACTTTTCAAAAGTCCAACATATAATTATATATTTTCATAATAAATATAAAAAACATATATAATGTTTTAACCTTTTCACATTTCACACATACATATGTTGGTTTGAGAAAAAACTTGACATATACATGCAAGATTGATGTAAAAAAACTTACGAACACCACGTTTCAACTCCAATCTCCACGGATCTCCACTTTTCAAACTCCAGCAACACGTACGGATCTCCACGTTTCAAACTCCAGCAACACGTTTCAACATAGGTCCACGACCTTGTTTTTCTTGCAGCAACTGTCTTTTAGTTCTAGTGTTTCTCAGCTATTTCCTGGACAGATCCTTCAACAGCTCCAGGGGTAACAACCAACATTTTAATGAACACTGCTAGAGTAAGGCGATGACACTAAGCACAGTGGATATTCGACCCTAGCTTTGATACCAGTTGTTAGATCAGAGCATACATAACACATAACGGATTTATACTCAGAGACTTGGACGACAAAAGCAGAGAATAATTCACAGAGACAGACAAATGGAGAAACAACAAGATTACTCAGTGAGAAACAACGAAATAGATAAAACAATCACTGGAGAATAGAAATCACTTTGCATTACATAACAGGCTTGGGCCTTGGCTTGCTTTCCTTGGTCAGAGAAATTACAAATTTATAGAGGCAGAAGAAGGATCTCGAATCCTATATGTGATTCAGATGGAGATTTGGAATGATCTAGAAACTAATGGCGGTGTAGAAAGATCTAGAATCCTAGAGATCTAGAAAGATCTGATCTAGAATCCTGCGTGGATTTGGCTTCACACTTAACACTCTGAGAAGATAAAGTGGATCAATGTGTGAGAATGGTTTTCAGTAAAGGATTTGTCTTTTTGAATGGTTTTTTGATTCTATTTTGATTTTGTATATTGATTCAGAATTCTGAAATTTTTAGGATATTTTGATTGTGCAAGGGTTACCTATCAAGCTTGTAATTTTAGTGAATTCCAATAATATTTTAGAAAAACTAAACTAAAAACACTTCCAAAAAAATCTCACTAAAAACAACTCGTTCAATAAATAACGTCAAGTACTAAAACCTATGTTGAATAAGTGCATGGCCAAGTGGAAAGTACATTCAAAGACTAGAGAGTTCATAACCATGGAGTAGAGCACATGCAAATGAGCCAATTTCATTTCATTTATTATTGTTTCACCGGTTAGAGTTACGAGGTTTACATATTCTACTTTGTAAGTCCAGATTTATGTTTCATTTTAGTATTTGTGATATTCCTGTTGGTCTTTGTTTACCATTCAATTCCTACTCACGTATTTACTTGGAAATCTCAATTAAATATGCATCTTCAGTTAAGCTCTCACTTTTAAAATAAAAACTTTCCATTTAAATACGCATCTTCGAATTTTAATAATATATTTAATTTCTCACTTCTAATAAATAAATAAATAATCAAAATAAAGGAAGAGAAAACCTTTCCATTTAAATATGCATCTTCGAATTTTACTAATATATTAAAGTTCTCACTTTTAATAAATAATGAAAATAATGAAGTAAAAAGAAAACATGGATATATGTAGGTTTATGTCTTGTTTTAAATGAAGGGAAGGATAAGCTATAATTATAGGATATTTTAAATGTAATATCACAAAAAGTATATATATCTATCTATATATATAAAACAAATCACAAATTTGTTATATATAAATATGTATTTAAGTTAAATATTTTTATTAAAATTAAATTTAAAGTAAATAGATATTTAAGTTAAATATTTTTAGGTAAATAGATATTTAAGCACAATATTTTTATTAAAATTAAATAAATTTTAAATAAAAATGTTTTGATTAATAAGATTAATGTTTTATTTAGAAATAGATGTATTAGCATATGAATGTTTTTATGTATTTATGGTATTAAATTTTTTAGAGATTTTTTCTACATTTTCAAATTTTTAGTAATTTGGTAATGTTGTACGTTAAGATTTTATAATACTATTTTGTCATGCAGTCAATTCTTATGCTTCTTATGTCTAGTTGTGCTTGCTCTTATATATGCTACCAATTCTTATGTCTTTTATGTCTAGTTGTGTTTGATCTTATATATGCCATGAACTCTTATGTCTCTTATGTCTAGTTGTGCTTGATCTTATATATGCCATAATTTGCGCCCGACCTTATATATGCCATCATTTGTTTGACCTCCAACCTATCAAAGGTTCTAACTTTGTGCTTAATCATATGATGTAATTATATGATGTGAGCTATTAATGAAAGAATGAACATTCCATGTTAATGTCAATTCATCATTCCACATCCACAACATAGAGGGTTAATGCACTCAATTAGAAGTGTGATTAAGTTTAACTAGGTGGACATGTGACCTAACCACTCTGATTACATGAAACATGATTTTGATCATTTTCTTTCATTTCGTCATTCTTGTGTTTCTCACAAGTCATCATGTTAAAAGATATACAAGTATGAGTCAAGTTATGAAGTGTGATTAAGTTTGACTATGTCTACATGTGACCTAACCAACCTAATTACATGAAACATGATTTTGATCATCTTCTTTCATTTGATCCTTTTGATATTTCTCATAAGTCATCATGTTAAAAGATATATGAGTATGAATCAAGTTCTGAGGTATTATAACATTCAAGTAGAAAGAAGATCCTTTCTGTATTTCTCATAAGCCATCATGTTAAAATATATATAAGCATTCAAGTAGTCCTAGTTATATAGGTGCACATTTTTAAAGCATTCTTCCTATTTGTCTATATCTATCTCTCTTAGATTGAGGGTGACCTCACATTGTCGTTCCTTTACATGGCTTAAATTACTATTTACTTCATAGTTCTCAAACCTTCTTAATTTTGTAATTTTCTTTGTACTGAAAATATTTACAATTGATCAGTTTTTTATAATTTAGTTCACACTCAGTTTTTTAAATTTTAGTTCACATTCTCTATGTTTGATTTGTTTGTTATTTTATAGTTAATGTCTTGATATACACAAATAAGTGGTACATTTGTTCCTAGGACATTAACAAACACAATTAATCTCCTAAGTTGTTATTGTGCATTAGTTTTCAGTTTTCATGATTGCTTATTGTAATTCTACAAATATAATGGTTTATTACATTTGTGTATGTACATCTTCTCGTTTTCTTATGTACTTCAATTTTTATGCCAACGCCTAAATTGAGTTTGCACTTCCTTTACTAAATTCATTGCTTCTACGCTTCAAATTATGAGTTGTCACTTATGTATTTTTTGTTGCATTTGTAGTGGTCACCCTCGTTATGTTGTTTCTATTACCAGTAACTTGGATTTCTTAGTTCCTACTTAAACAAAGTTCAACACTTTTACCTTTCTCCTCTCATATTTAAAAACATGCCTATAATAAGCCATTCCCATCCAATTCTTGTTTCTTGGTATCAAAGGTTGAGATGGATGCCCATTCGATGGATGCCCATTCGAACTTTGCTCTAACCACCATTTGTATGAGGTTGATATTAGTCCCCTTACTCATATTTTGATGCACTCAACATGACTAAAAAGTGTGTATAAAGTGACAAATTGCATTGCTCATGATGAATGAAGTAATCCAACAAGAAAACTTTCCACCAATTTGTTGGATTTCTTTTGGGAAATCATGCCTTAAACCATGCCAATCACATTAGTGTAGCGTAGCTTAGCAATATTGGTGGTAAGAATCCCTTCACAGTGAACACAAGAAATAATGTTCCTTTGTTTGGAGGAATGATTCATTCTTAAGGCATTTGATGAGCAATTTAGTGTACGCCAAACTTGTTTTAATGCTAACAATGTAAAGAACATTAAGCTTTCAACCATGAAGATATATTTAGCAACCAATTGAATTTTAGTGGGAAGAACATAAAAGCACACAACTAACAATGGGAATAGTGTGGTAAACCCACTAATACATATGGAAACTAATTTGTATATATGACACATGACAACATAAATAAGTTAGTACGACTAATTAACTATGTAGATGATGCATGACAAGTTCTACCTTTATAATATCAGGAAAATTAATCCATGAAGTAGTAATAGCTATGCCAAATCCCTAACCAATGATTACATGAGCACATCACATACACTCATGTTTTATTCGAACATCAAAGAGGAGAAAAATAAATCTTGTTCACAATTACTAAAGAAAATTACACCAATATTCATATTTATGATGATAATTACACTTGTGAATGCACATAGGTTTAGAATTTAGAATATAGCTCAAACACCATGAACACATGTTTAGAATTTAGAATATAGCTTGAACACCATACAAACTCTTCTAATGATTAACACAACCAACATCATGATTCCAACAATTATGATCCCGATTGGATCATTATTTTATTTGTCATTCATCATGATGCTTTTAGAGACAAAAATGGAGGAATAAACTCACAAGACCATTTTTGCAGGCTTGACCCAATTTGGTAAATTGAGGGCATCAAACGACATTTCTTGGGGGTAAAACTTTGTTGCTTAATTGTAACACTATTTTTTGATATTTTAAGACAAAGGCCTTTTTAATGGTGCAACAATCATCTTTCCAATGGAATCCATATGTAGAAGTTATTTTACTTAGAAGTTGAATTTCTTGTTTTGATCACCATAATACTTAGAAGTTGACCTTCTTGTTTTAATCACTATAACTTGAGAGGATGCCATGTTAGCCCCCATTACTCATGGAAAAGAGGCTACCACATGATAATTATGAGTAAAATCTAGAAGATTCAATATTTTAACTTTAATTAACAGTTGAAAGAGTCAAAACCTAACCACTAGTAGGATATCAGTCTGTGTTATAACTGGGCCGCTAAGAGGAAAACTGATTCCATTATACTTGTACATTTTGTTCCATAGATGATCATAGCAGCCCAGAGTGGATAGGGAGAGAGAAAACGGAGAGGGATTTGAGCATTATATTTTGCCATGTGTTACAAATTTCACTTCTTTGTATTTGCATCCATTTCCATTTAGAGAGAGAGTAGAAAAATCTCACATTAGAGCTGTCTTTTCTCCCGAAAGGGTTTATTAGGTTATATTTTGTGTTAAATTGTGGTTTGTGAGTTTTACTTTGTTTTCTCTATTTTTTGCATGATTATAATTTGCACACATACAACAATGTAAACTATTAAATGTGAACTGAACCGAGTACCTGTCTTTTTGAGGTACCAAAAAATCATCTGATTTTGAAAAGTGTCGATCGAGAAACTTAAAGAAAATGTAGAAGAAAAAATCGCTCACCAAGCAGCCCAACGGGCCTTGGGGTGGCAGGGTTGATTCTCAGAATTGACCCTGCCACTACCAGGGCTCGTTGCAGCTCCTTCCCTCCTTGCCCAACCCGGTGGCCCAATAGGCCTTGGGGGTGGCAAGGTTGATTCTCAGAATCGTCCCTGCCACCCCTAGTGTCAGGCCCACAAGTTGAGTTGGGTGTGCTCACGTGCGACAAGCGCTTGTGTTGACCCAACTCGGGCATTTGTGCGACAGTGGGTAGACTTTCAATTTTATGCGACGAGCGCACCCTTATGTGGGACGAGTTGTGCGAAGAGCGCATAGGTTAAATGCGATGGGCAGGCACGCGCCCATAGTGGCTGGCGAGATCGACGAGCACTCGGTGGGACGTGCGGAGGTCGTGTGATGATGAAGGGCGACCCGTGCAACTTGCGATGCAGGTATGCGATGTGTTGGCTGAAGTGCAATGGAGAGCGGTGAGGTTATATAATCTGACTTGGGCATGCGATGGAGGAGGCCGATGTAGTGTAAACAGGTAGGCCGACTTTACATGTGAGATCAGCCGACCCACACTTAGAGTGAAGGGTCGCAACCCTTGGACTTGTTGCGATGTGGTAGCCTGGATATAAATAGGTGGTGCTTGTGGAGCACTTGGACATCATCGAACTTGCTTGGACAAAAACTACAGAGTTAAGGGGCGAGCAAGGGAGGCATAAGGAGGTTGAAGTTTATGGGCACAGTGGAGGATTTGTGCGAAGGCCTGTGTGGAGGCTGCAGTGTGGACATAGATCCGTGGGTTGGGCGTTGTAGAGGATTCGTGTAGAGGTCGCAGTGTAGACACAGACCCGTGGGTTGGGCACTGCGGAGGATTCGTGCGGAGGACTGTGTGGAGGCCGCAGTGCGAACACAGACCCATGAGTTGGGCGCTGCAGAGGATTTGTGTGGAGGACTGTGCAAAGGTCGCAGTGCAGACACAAACCTGTGTTGGGTTGCGACATGCAGTAAATGAAGTAAACTATGCGATAAGATGTTTGGGTACGACAGGGCGTGACAGGGCGTGCGATTGAGCAACGAAATGACGAAAGTGTTAGTGCGACAATGAAACTGCAGAAATTGTTTTAAGGGAAAGAAAACTTGGGGTTTCCTCATAACTTGAGTGGGAAATATGCAACCGAGTAGCTGTAAGATTGTGACACGACACTTAGTGGATTGTGCAGGCCAAGGAAGTTGGTAGCACATGACTGTTGTAAATTTGTAATTGTAAGATATTGTACATTACAATTGTATATTATATTGGGAAGACTTTACAAGAGTTGCCCCTCCCAAGTATATGTGTGTATACTTGTATGGTTTATGATTTCCGTTGCATATTGATGAAAAATAATGATGATGAATGTTAATTGAAGTAAATGTTATTCTACTGCATTGTTAACACTTGAAGAATTGGAAAATTGGCTAAGTGTTGGAGTTAGGCATAGTCTGTACACTCTAGTATTGGTGAAAATAAAAAGTGTAGTGGTGCCACATCCGCCTATGTGTGGTTGAAAGACTACCACTAGGATAGGGGTGTGACAAATGGTATCAAAGGCCTCTTTACGAAGGGCTTTATAGATTGAAGATTTGAAGTAGAGATACAACAATAGGGTTGCAAATGGTATTGAAGCTTGGACACTTGGGATTTGTACCAAGTATGACATAGTTGAGCAGGGGTGAAGCATTGTGCTTGGGCCAATATGAACACAAGAAATAGCAAGTTGGGAAGAATGCCATGGGAGGCTCTTTTTGATCTTATACAGGTTGAGGCATATGAAAGAAGAGGACCCACATATTTGAGATGAAATTGAGGTCTTGGAAAGGAATGTTGAAGGAGAGCTTCTTCAACTTGGTTGAGCAATGGAGCAGGATGTAGTTGCAGATTGCAATGGAGAAGAAGAAGTTGTGATATATGAGGATGTTGTAGGTATGACAATGATGAAGGAAGAACTTGAGGTGCCATTGATTTCTCAAGTTGGACCAGGATCTTACATATTGCAGACATTGATGGATGAAGGTACTCACATGGAGGAGCCTCATGATGAAGTAAGTATCAATATGACTTGTGTTTCATTGGAACTTTTGGAGGATGGGCCATATGCAAGGATGGGAAAATGGAGTTTACCAATGAGATGGAAAACCTTACCATGGAACGATGAGACCTTGTGTTTTGGAGAAGCAAGGAACATTGATTGTTGCAGAGCTTGTTGGGGCAATTTGTGACCTTATGGCAGAAGGTGCAAATTCCCATGACAAGGGAGGAACGTGATGATAATTGCAAGGATGGGTTATGCTTTAGCCACATGGAGAATTGGCTAAGTGCCTGACATGATTCACGGATAGATCAAAGAGAGGGCACACTAGAGTTATGATGATATGATACTTGGATGGACTTCTTCGTGGCTTATGTGACCAAGAGGAAGTATTGGTGGACCTTTAGTGGGGGAGGCAATGATGATGGAAGGAACCTGTGATGTGATATGATATGATGATATATGTGGTTTGAGTGATCGAGGGCACTAAACCTGATTGAGGACTAGGATGTGATGACCAATGTTGTGATGAGTCTGCTCAAATAGATGACATGGGCAACTTGAGTCATGGACATCGAGTTGGATAGATGGAGCATGGAAAACATTATGTAGGGAAATTATGTAGGAGCACACTTATAGAGATGTCACTTATGGGCATCCAATGAGGAGTGCCAAGATAGGGATGTTGTGTGGATGGACTTGCTAATGCGACATAGAGACATTTTACGGATGAGCCGATAGAGATGTTGTGCACATTTGTACAACAAGGCCATGGACTGATTGGTTTTTTGAACAACCTATGAGAGTATTATACCACACGGAGGGCATAGGCATCTTGCAGTGGAACTTGAGACTGAGACATGTATGCTTTCCGAAGGTGTTGGTTGGAGTTGATGCATAGGAGTTCATGAGGACTTGAGAGAGTTGTAGTTGATGGATACTTCATGAAATGGTGGTCTTGGAGTATCTGGGTCATTGAGGAGCTGAGGTCAGAGATGTACCTAACTGTGATGCATACCTTTGGGCACATTTATGGGGTGTGTTCATGGGGAGTGACTTGATGGATATGATAAAGATGAGACACTTTGGAGTTGATGGAGTTGCAGCGATGGAGATGCCTTGTTGGTAGAACTTGGGCATGGGTTGAATTGATGAGACTTAACCAAATTTGATGGACATGGTGGTTGATTGGTCTATGACCATAGGAAGCACATGGATGATGAGGCAAGTGTAGACTTGCCCCTTTGACAGGTTTGAGGGATGGCATATTGCATATGAGATGGAGGTTGCTTCATGGACCTGGATATGGCACATTGAGAGTTGGTTTGATGGGAGGAACTCTTCACTGATTTGAGGAGATGAACCTCACACATATGGATGATAATGCTTGGATAGATGTGACTGATTGACATGTAGCACATTGACACCAACATCATGGACAACATGTTGTAGATGAGATGGAGACTACTTCATGGACTTGGGCATGGCTTACTTATATTTTGATAGAGATGGGATAGATTATTGATCGAGTTGATGTTGTGACGAGATGCTGAGGGAAACAACCGATGATGGCATGAGGAGGTGCATTCTCATTGTTTGAGCATGATAGTTGGACTGACCATCCGACTAGTTCGAGTCATGGGGGTCGACAATATACTGAGATATGTTTGAGTTGATTTGGACTATCATGGCAGTTGTTCACATGGTGAGAATACATGATGGGTAGACACAATATATGTTGCAGTGATAACATGTAGCTTGAGTTGGAGGGACCAACCTTCCATGGTGGAGCAACATGTGGAGATTGCGATGAATGTGGTTGATGATCATGGATTGAGGAGACTTTCCCATTCGTGGAGTCATGAGCCTTGATGGTATGTATGATGATGGAGCAGAGGTGGGAAACATGGACATTTTGGAGATGTTGGAGTTAGCGACACTTTGCAATAATGTGGTGGAGTTGTCAAGGATGACAACCTTATTTAGAGTGGGGGAGGATATTAGGCCCACGAGTTGAGTTGGGTGCACTCACGTGCGATGAGTGCTCATGTTGACCCAACTCGACTATTTGTGCAACGATGGGTAGACTTTTGGTTTTATGCGACGGGCACGCCCTTATGTGTGAAAAGTTGTGCGAAGAGCGCATCGGTTAAAGGCGATGGGAGGGCGCACACCCATAATAGCAGGCGAGACTGACAAGCGCCTAGTGAGACGTGCAGAGGTTGTGTGACACGGGCGACCCATACGACTCGCGATGGAGGTATGCGACGTGTTCGCTGAAGTGCGACGGAGGGAGGTGAGGTTATACAAGCCGACTTGGACGTGCGATGGAGGAGGCCGACGTACTGTAAATGGGCACACTGACTTGACATGTGCGATGGGCCGACCTACACTTGGAGTGAAGGGTCAAGACCCTTGGGTGTGTTGCAACGTGGTAACCCGGATATAAATAGGAGGTGTCTGTGGAGCACTTGGACATCAACGAACTTGCTTGGACAAAAACTACAGAGTTAAGGGACGACCAAGGGAGGCATAAGGAGGTCGAGAGTCTTTGGGCGCTGCAAAGGATTTGTGCAGAGGCCATAGTGCGAACACGAACCCGTGGGTTGGGCGTTGCTGAGGATTCGTGCGTAGGTCGCAGACCCATGGGTTGGGCGCTACGAAGGATTTGTGCGGAGGCCGCAGTGCAGACACATACCCGTGAGTTGGGCGTTGCAGAGGATTCATGTGGAGGACTGTGTAGAGGCTGAAATGTGGACACAAACCCGTGTTGGGTTGTGACGTGCAGTGAATGGAGTAAACGATGCGATAGGAGGTTTGGGCATGATAGGGCACGACAGGGTGTGAGATCAGGCAGCCAAATGAGAGAAGTGTCGATGCGACAACGAAACTACAAAAATTGTTCTAAGGCAAGGAAACTTTGGGTTTCTTCATAACTTGTGTGGGCAATAGGCAATCGAGTAACTACAAGATTGTGACACAACACTTGGTGGATTGTGTAGGCCAAGGAAGTTGGTAGCATATGACTATTGTAAACTTGTAATTGTAAGATATTGTACATTACAATTGTATATTATACTAGTTAGACTTTACAGGGGTTGCCCCTCCCAAGTATATGTGTGTACACTTGTATGGTTTATGATTTACGCTGCATATTGATGAAGAATAATGATGATGAATGTTAATTGAAGTAAATTCTATTCTGTTGCATTATTAACACTTGAAGAATTGAAAATTTCGTTAAGTATTGGAGTTAGGCGTAGTCCATACACTCTAGTATTGGTGAAATGAAAAAGTGTATCGGTGTCGCACCCACCTATTGGTGGTTGAAAGACTACCACTAGGATAGGGGTGTGACACCTAGGGTCGTAGGGGTGGGTGGGGATGGAGGGAAATACAACTTCCTGCCTCCCTGCCTACCCCCATGGCCCAACAGGCCCTAGGGGTGGCAAGGCCGATTCTCAGAATCGACCCAATGGGCCAACCCCACCCCTATCCCCACGACTCAACGGGTCCTAGGGGTGGCATGGCCGATTCGAAGAATCAACCTTGCAACCCCCAAGGTTCATTGGTTAGCAAGGGGGGTGATTTTTTTTTTGTTAATTTTATGCTTTTTTTTTAATTTAATTTTCTGTTTTTATTTTTTAATTAATCTTTTTATAATTATTTTCAATTTATTTTTTAATGTCTTTTTAAGTTTTTATTTAATTCTTTCATTACTTATTTTATATATATATATATATATATATATATATATTTTTTTTTTTTTTTTTTTTTTTCTTCTTAAATTATGTTTTTTTGGAAATATTTTCTTGTATTTTTTATTTTTATTTTTTTAATATTTGTATCATTTATAAGTTGTTTTTTTGCCATGTTTTTAATTTTTTAATATTTTATTCATTTATTATTATTATTTTTAAATTTTTTGTGGTTTTTTTTAGTTTTATTTTTATTAATGTTTTAATTTTTTTTTAATATATATTTTTATTTACTTGTTATTATTTTTTGTGTTTTTATTTTTTCAATGTTTTAATTTTTATTTTCTTTTGTATTTTTCATTTTTATTTAGTTATATATTTATTTATGATTTTGTTTTATTTTATTTTTCCCTATAGGGTCTGTGTCGATCCTCGACTAGCAACCCAATCACATTATGTGTCAATTTGATGGTTGATTTTAAAGTTTTCTTTTTAATGGTTCGAGTCCAACCCTACAATATGTCAATTTCATGGTTGGTATTTAAGTTTTCATTACAATGAGTAAGTTCGCCTACACTACGTGTCAATCTGATGGTTTATTTTTAGTTTTTGTTTCAATGTGTCAAGCTGTCTTAGGCTAAGATTTAAAAGTTGTTATAATTTTAACATTTGAAAAAATACTCTCGGTACAATGGCTCTTTCATTCAGGTATTTATTTTTATAAATTTTTTAGTCATAGAAAATTTTCATAATGCCATGGTTGAAATATGTTGAAAACTCAAGGTTTTCTACAGTCATGATCTTTGGTTTTAATCCCATGGTTAAAAAATTGTCAAATTTTTAAGGGTTTTCCAATTCATGATATTTTATCTTTAACACCATGACTGAAAATTGTTGGAATTTTAAAGCTTTTCAAAGGCGTGATGTTTTATCTTTAATGTCATGTTTGAAAATCATTGGAATTTTAAGGTTTTTCAGAGTCATGATATTTTATCCTTAACGCTATTGTTAAAAAATGTTGAAAATTTACCTCAATAAAAAAATACATTATTACAACATCAACACTTTTTGTTTTCAAGGTGATTGTTGCACAAACTAATTTGGTTTTTATTGGCTTTTACTTCCATTTTTAAAAAATGTTACTAAAAAAAAAAGAAAAGAAAAAATGTTATTTAATAATCACCATTTTTTGTTTTCGGGCCGTTTTTCATGTTTTTTTGGAGTTTTTGGGCTAGAGTTTTTGTTCTGAGTTTACAGTTTCCGTTTCATATTTTACATTGTTATACACAATAAACAATAATTTATAGATCTAAAAATCTAAAGAGAAATAAACCCTCATCATGTATGTTTTGGAGTTTTAAATGTATTTTAATAAATATGTTGTGACGAATTGTTCAATAAAATATCTATAATAATTTATACATCAAATTATAACAAACAATACAAAAAATTAATTTAGCCATCAATTTTTAATTTTGGAAGAATCGAAAAGTTCCAACTTATTTGACGGAACTTTTCAATATTATAGATTCTTCCAACTTATTTGATGGACCTTTTCAATATTATTTGATTGACATTTAAAATTAATCCATATTTAAGATCATGTTTTCAAAGGAATGGATTTTTATATAAGCATACACATTTATATTTTCAAAACGGTTCTGATCATTCATATATATATATATATATATATATTTATGCAGCTATAATTATGATAATCATATATATAACCATGAGACACACACATGTATATAAAATATTAATGATTTTTTTTTTTTTGTAAACTGCGGAGGTACTCATTTTTTCCTATTACTGAAAAGCAAACAACATAATGTCAAGGTGGCCTTAACCCGCCCCATGGGGAAACCGGGTTTTTGTCCACCTTAAGTTTTTTACAGCTAACCAAAAATAATATGTCCATATTCTGTTAACCCATGCTAAGTAGACTGCACAGTCATGACAGTTTCTATCACTACATACCTGTATATATCGTCTTTCCCTATCTAGTACAATTTTTTTTTTGAAATTAACTGGACTATGTAGGCCCATCAAAATTAGTACATATCTTTCGTTATGGGGCTTCTGTTGTTGCCTGTTGCTCCGCTCCACTTCTGGTATCAGAATGGCCTTCTTTTATCAGCTTCTGGATTTCCACTAGCTTTTTGTCCTGCATTTCCAAGGTAATCTGTATAGTCCTCAGTTCACTCCTTAGGTTTGGCATCCCCTGTGCTATCTCAACCATTTTTGTTGCTGCTTGTTCCATAGCCTTCGCCAGTAACCTATTCATTACCCAATATATATGCAGCGATTTCTTGAACAAGGTCATTCTACCCCTAGTATCACCTGGGTCAGGGAGAAGGAGCTCCCAGTCCTCCATTTCAGAGTCTGATTGCACCTGGATGGCTTCCTCTTCCATATGCTGTATTATTCTTCTGATTTTTGGGTTGGTATTAGTACTGTAGGCCCTTTCTGCTTTCTGCACTTTCTTGTCTATGGATCTTCTTGTCTTTTTATCAAGTTTACCTGCTCTCCCTCTGACCCTTCCTCTCTTTCCCCGACCTCTTCCCCTACCTCCTTTGTTTCTATACTGTCCGACTCCTCCTCTGTTTTCTAGCCCTGACATGCTGCCTTCGGCTCGGGTTCTCTTTAGCCCGCAGCCTTGACGCTCTTGATTCTCCTCTAGCTTTTTCTTAATTCCCTTACCTCCATACTCCCGATACTGGTCCGCCGCTGCCCTGTCCAAATCATGCATTCCCTGCTCCTCTTCAGATTCGTCCTGTATCATAAAAACTTCCTCCTTTAATTCCTCTTTCGCCACGCTTTTTCCTTTTCGCTCCCGGTTTCTGCGTTCCATGGTCACCGCGTCTTCCTCATGGCTCCCTCTTTTTCAGGTCTCCATATTGTCTTTACTCTCTCTGTTTGTTATAAACCTGAAATACGAAATGGTATATACCAGGAAAGTAAAGCGAGTGAACAAAATTGCTCAGAGTTCAGAGCAATTTAGATACCCTAGAGAGAAATTTGTAAAATTAAATTTTGACGGTGCCTCAAAAGGGAACCCAGGGAATGCAGGTTTTGGGGGAATTTTTAGAGATAGCGAGAAAACTACCAGGTGGATCTTTGCAGAATGGGGAGGCGAGATGACAAATAACGAAGTGGAATTGTGGGCAGTACACCAGGGCCTGAGAATTGCGGTAAGAAATAGCTATAGAAATTTGGAAATTGAAGGGGATTGTCAGATAGTAATAGAAATGCTGAGAAAACTTAATAATGGGAAAAACTGGGAACAAATAGCTCTAAGTTGGAGAACGGCGGGGATAGTTCAAGAGTTGGCAGAGCTGTTGAAAAGGATTGACTATAAACTATTAAATCATGTTAGAAGGAAAGGAAATCAGGTGGCAGATTTTCTTGCCAATTGGGGAAGTAATAATCAGGAAAACCGGATTGATAATAAATGGCCATTGGTAATACACAACTCGAAATGGGAGGAGCTGACAACAATTATTAATCATGACTATGTGGAATCTATACAACAGTAATAAATCTTGCAGATCCCAGAGCGGAATGATGGAGAGACGAGGTAGGATAATAAATGTAAGTCAGGAGAGGCAAGGGAGCAGTACTGCGATCAGACAGGCAATAATGAATAAGGTACATACGAGCAGCAGAAATAATCAAACAGTACAACACGTTAAAAGCAAAATGGTGGTAAGGAGAGGAGGAAACGACTGTCAGTCAGAACATAGAAACAAAAATGATAGTCGGAAAGAGGTAGGTGAAGAGGAAGGCGATCAGCAAGACAACAGGTGGCAGGATCAATCAAGCATGACGGACAGGCGGAACGAGGAGTGGAAAATCATTAAAGAAAAGGAGCAAGGCGTGCAAGGACATAAGATCTCCGCTGTAGACGAGATCGAGAATAGAAAAAGAGTGAGGACGGATAACGATAAGGACGAAGGCAAACTCCAAGCTCAGGAAGAAAAAATATTAATGATTTTAAAACACGCGGATATATATAATATTAATGATTTTAAAACTATCTTATAGTTGCTTTTCTTAATCTTAACTTGAGTGAAGTGATTAACCTTCCCTATATATTCTATAGGATAAGAGTGTGGGATTATACACACACCTTTACGATCACAAGACGTTGGAAGGTATTTTTATGGATTTAAGCATGATCCCAAATAGTATGAAGAGATTCAAGAATGACCTTATTCATACTTGCTTAAAGGATTCTAGCAATATTAGTCGAGCACATCTTTAATTTAACATAGGGCTGGTAATTTTTGGTATCACTTTGATTAAGTAATTATGTTTATTAGTTTTCAAATTTAATTTTATATAACTATTTATTTGAAAACTTTTGAATTCTTTTTTCTTCATCAAAAGTCTTAAAAGAGCATGTTACAAGTGTACTTATGAATGCAAAACTTTTATACTAAAGAGTGACATTGGAATCAGCATCGGGTTATATATATATATATATATATATATATATATATATATATATATATATATATATATATATATATATATATATATATATATATATAAACATTTTTTAGTTTTATAGAAATTAGAATAATTAGAAAAGAGAAATAGTCATTCTTTTTATTC
This sequence comes from Pinus tabuliformis, assembly GCA_031772625.1. Lineage (NCBI taxonomy): Eukaryota > Viridiplantae > Streptophyta > Pinopsida > Pinales > Pinaceae > Pinus > Pinus tabuliformis. Next base: position 724,497,526 of record CM062806.1, read on the forward strand.
TCCATAGTGAACTTGATAGGTTTTGAACCATAGGAAATGATCAATAAATATTTTCAAACTTTCTTTCTTTTCAAAATACTATATTATATATATATAATGGTGTCTCATATATATTTTTAGATAACAATATTGAAAACCAACTCAACTATATTAAGAATTAATGTCAAAGAATGATGTACAATGTGTACATATTATTACAAGAAGAAAACCATTGATTCAAGTTTCAGGTTTTCTTGACTCTAATAACTAATTATCATAACAAACTAACCCAAACATAACCCTGAGGATTAGGTGTCTAATATTCCCCTTTTAGTCCGAAGGGATGTATCAAAGTCCAAGAATGAGAGCTAAAAATATAAAAAAATGCACCTCAACCAAGAGCTTAATGTCTCTCAAAATTGGTTTTTAAGGATGACAGCAAATCAAGGATGGTGTTTTTTAGAGAAAACCACAATCGATACCTATGTCTGGAACCTTCATAGCAATTCTCAGATCAATAAAATTCAACTCTGGAACCATCAATGTAGTTCCGGAAAAAAATTGAATCTAGCTAGAAGCTGAAGTCTTCTGTTAGTGGAAGTGCTCGTTCACAAGTCTCAGCATGTCAAAAACATGCAACAAATCTGAATTTGAACTAGTACCAAAATTCTAATCTCTGTCTCAAGCTCGCTTGAAAATTCATCGAACCTGTAGCAGACCATCAATTCCCCCCTTATTAGATACAGGGTGAGAAGATGAAGTACTCTTTATCACTGCAAGGATGGCCAATACTCTTGAACATATCCTACGATATGACTTGCAAAACTTCTTCATTGTTTTGGACCAATCCCAAGAAGCAATCCATCCAAAATTTAATTTACCTCTTGCAAAAATCTTCTTTCTAGAACATCTGTTTGAATGATGATTGTGCTTTCCACAATGCTCACATGGGTGAAGATCAAAACACCAATATTTCACATATCCAACTCTATCACAATGTTGACATTGATCAATTTGTTTTGGAACAACACCATCCAAAAATCCAACACTGCGAAATTACATAGGTTTAGAAAAATTAGGAATATGAAAAGATACATCTAGAACATCCTTGTTATATCCCAAACCAGTTTTGTTTTTGTTGTGTAGAATTTCTTCCCACGGTCCTATAAAGGTTTTTGGAACGACAAGCTTCACAACTGCATGCAAATGACTCTTGCATACCCTTTCTTGAACATTACTTTCCGCTGCATCCAAATGTGCTCCTTAAGTGGATTCATTACTCTTCGAATACTATTTGGAATTAGGATCGTCTCGTTGTAATTGAGACTCAATCTGGAGAAATTCAACTATCTCCAATGCATCATGTAAACGAATTTTGATATAAACAAGGCTTGCCTTGTTGATATTACAGTTTCATCAACAATGGAACTAATGAGATTGTTTAATATATCTATTACATTTTTAATTTGAGCCATTTTACTCAATCTCGGGTGTTTGGTTCAACCGAAAAAGCACTCGTTTACAAAGAAATTGACTGGTAAAAGTACAAATCACAATGTGCAACAAACAACTTCCAATATTTCTGGCCAAAATCTCACGTGCGGGCTCTCACAATGTTACATTTAGCATAAACAAAAATCTATAGAAGCAACAATCTCCATTGAGTAACAAATCAATTTATGATCATACTTCAAACAAAATCAAAAGATCATCAAAGCTAGGAGTTTCTTTAATTAGTTCGTTGTCGTCCAACAAAAGTTTTCTCGTAACATGGATTTATTGTCGATTGCAACTTCTCCGTAGCGCCTTACACTTGTAGCATTAGAAACATTGGTGATGTTTTGTGGTAGATTTACGTAGTGAGAAAACTATTCAATTTCACTACCCATGTAGCAACGACACTTTGTAGTTCAATATGCAGTCTACTAGGAGTAACAATACCAACGAGCCAACAAAAACATTTGCACTACAAATTGTTACTCCAACCCACTTTTGAATATATGTCAATTTTCTTAACTCACTTCTAATAACTTTTATGATGGTTCCCATGCAAAAAAAATGATACCATTTAAATAAAATACGTCATATAATTGACTTTTTATTTTTTTCCTTACGAGCCACTACATTGAATGCTGCCATCACTCAAAGGCATCACCGACAATGAATTTTCCTTCTATTTTTTTTAATTGAATAATAATAAAATTCTCACATCATTTGCATTAAAAAGAATAAAATTGTTCTAACTTTTTAAACAAAGCAGGTGTATGGATACCTTCATGTCTTGCACCGAATTGCCAAAGCACTCTAGGACAACATCACAGTTTCAAGGGCTAAGCCTGTAGGAATCAACCATATGCATACCAACTAGCATAATTCATTACCAAGTTAAATGACAGGCATTTAATTCTTAAAATCTTCAGCAGTTGTTAACACTTAGTTGACCAGGAAAATGGATACAATTTTTTGTATGTTGTTCACTCTACCATAAATGTGCTCATTCAAAAATTAGAAAAAATGGGTTCGATCTGCTGAAATGTGCCTTGCTCCAGATAGGTCAATATTTGGAGGCATGCTAATTCTCCATTGCATTTTGTCAATCACCATGCAATCTTTTCTCCTATGTAAATTTTATTTTTTCCGCGTAGTCTTTCCTTGTCTTCAAACCATAACTTCAAAAAACAACAACTAAGTACCTAGAATTAGAGCCAACATCATGTACACAATTTTCTGGCTTAAGATGCTCTGTAAAATAATCAAGATAGTACACATGCATATGCAGAGCGGATATAGTCGAATTCCATGCTGCTAGTTCCTCTTAATGCATTTGGCCACACACACATATATATAGATAGGCATCACATATTCTTGGACCCACACATGTAAACTGACAAAATATTTAAATGGTAGGAATTGTTGTTGACTAGGGCAAGAACTAGGAGCTTTGATAAAGAAAAATCTATTGGCAACATTAGATTGGCCTTTGGTGGTAATTATGATGCAAGGGAATTGGTTACAGAAGCAGTCTTTGACGAGACTCGTGAAGGAATTCTAGTGATAAACGATGCCAAGAGGACAACTTCCAAAAAACATCACGCATACAGGCTCAAAAATTAACCAGAGACACAGAAACAAGCAATGACAATGGTTTCTTCTGTGTATACTCTTGTAATCTCTTACAAGCAACACAACATAATATGTAGTTTCCACAACACAGCTCTTCGCAGGCACAATACGGTGGAGTAGAATAATAACAATATTGACCACTAGGATTAAAAACGGATCATCATGATCACCTTACAATCCTCTAGAAATTCTTGGATTTTCTAATCACCAATCGCCATGCATAAAACTTTCAATCTTTCAATTTAGTTTTTAATTCCACGCACAACACATAAATTGAGCTGGGGGTTGGTATTTTTGCTTATCGTTCACATGCCTACGCAAAATCTGTAGAATGACATGATCTGAACTGCAGATAAGCTCAGAAAAGCTTGCCTTCCATGTTGTTGCCTCTTCAAGAGATGGTCCGCAGATCATGTTGTTCCCATTCAATGCTCATCGCACAATCTGAGTCGTTCTTTGCCCACTCTGACTTGTTTTGTTTGAATACTCTAATTACCAACATGCACAATGAAGAATCACAAACATACACATTCTGACGCAATACTTCAATCGAGAATGTCCTTCAAAATCTTCTGCCCAATGTTCTTGTTGGCCACAAAACTAGTGGCACAATTCAATCAATAGGGCAGATGAACTAACCACTATGAAACCACTTAGAGAACAATATTGGAAACCAACTTAACTATATTAAGAATTGGTGTTAAAGAATGATGTACAATGTTTACATATCAGTACAACAAGAAAATTGTTGATTCAATTTCCAGGTTTTCTTGGACTCTAACAACTAATCATCATAACACACTAACCCAAACTTAATTTCGAGGATTAGATGTCTAACATATATATCGTTTCAATATATTCCATATACAATTTTACAATAATATAATTTTATACTATACCACTTATGTTTTCATTATCTCTAAGTAAAAACTAAAATACATATATTTAAAATATATAACAACAATCCTCAATCGGGGTGCGAGCCAACCTTAGTGGGCTTGTCTGGGCCCAGATATTAATGCGGATCTTAAGGATTGTCACGACCACCCTCCGCATGTAGCTAGCACTTAGAGCGGTGGAAGCAAGCATGCGATGTTTAATTCTCGAAGGTGGTAGAGTTTTAAGGGCATTTGAAGTGGGAAACATTTTGTTCAGCTTTTTGAGGAAGGTAGCTTGGGCGCTCACGCTCCTATGGAACTGATGTGCGAGGGGAATTCTGGGCAGACAGAGATCGTCGACGTCGTCAGTCATTGACAACGATTCCTGGTATGTTATTGGCCTTAACCCTGCAAATTTTGTTAGAATGGAGCAGTTTATTCAACCTGGAGTCGGGGAATCGAATGTGTTTAAGCTTTGGGATGACGGGCACTAGAAGTGCCAGAGGCATGGCCTTTCTAGGTTCTAGGTTGGGTCTGTGTCTATTTTTCTTCTGATCCCAATGTTAGTAGTGTTTCAGATATATCTGTTTGGCATGGGTGCATGCAAGGTGGCGGGCTGGTTGCAGGTGTTAAGGATAATCGTTCAAAACTTGAAACTATTCCTTCAAGTTTGGGTGGAACTTCTTCTCAGGTTTCCTTTGGAGTATCAGTCATCAACCTCCAATTTTATTTATTATGCTAAAATAACCGAACTACTTAATTGAGCGGATATATGGCAAGCCTCCAAATTTTCCCACAGAACCAAAAGGAAATAAACCCTAGTTCATAACCTTCTCGGGTTCGAAATTTAAATTAACTCGCGTGCATATTCCGGAGCGATATTCTTCAGATCTCATCCCTTCATAATGAATGACTATGATTGAACTGGAATTCAATGGATTAAATCACAGTCCATAAAATATCGCGTCCGAAATCTAGATTAAATTATGGGCATTTTCCGACGCGATCACCGTCAAATCTGTCCCTTTCAAGCGGACGGTCACGATTAACTGAGCTATTAACTCAGTTTTATAAATTCTCGCATCCGTTTTTGAAAATAAAGTCCACGCTTGTTAGCATGCGATCACCATTAGATATGTTGGATCTATCGATCAGACAGTTCAGATCTTCTCCTGGGTTTTCCACAAATTTGTCAGGGTTTCCTCATTCTGCCAAGTTTATCCGTCTGTTTCTAAATTATTTCCTGTGATCTTAAAACATATCCAGACTATTTCAATGCACAACAAGTGAAGATTTTAGATGCGACCACACAAGATTATACAAAATCTAGTTCTAAAAGACTTAAACTGGAAATCAACAAAACTCAGAAATATTTCGAAGGAATTTAAAACCCGCAGGATTCGACCATTCATGCACAATATTCACAGAGATAAAAAGACATTCTAAATTTTTCACTCCAATATTCCATAGCCAAAATCCGACCAAAATCCCCTTCTACTTATTCAAAACTTACATAAATACCTTACATTCAACAATCAGATGCTCAATCAATGGATCGAATCTGCCTGAACCTAGATAAATATCTAATCTACATGATATTCTCCTCAAGAATCTCAACTAAGCCTAAATACTTAAATTAATTACAAGATAATTCAAATCCTTGAATTCTAGCTCAAATCCTATCTAGAAAGCTTTGTAAAATGACAGCTAAAGGATCCCACTCCTTTACTTGTAATTTTTTTTGTATTTTTTGAATAAAATTCAAAGCCTTTTTTCTTCAAGCCTCATGCCCCTGCATCAGACTCCTGAGGACAAAATTCTTCATGGGCTTCTGTCCATGATCTCTTCTACAGAACTGCCCAACTTCTGTAGCATGGCATCTATCATCCAGGTAGTGTTTGGTCAATTCAATGTCCTTGAATTTGCAATCATAAATTGTCAACCAAGGTGCATAGACTGATGAAGTATAGGTGCACAATATGTTCTTAGAGGTTGTTTTTATTAGGTCGTTGTATCCAATCTTAAGATGGGGGTGATGTTTGTTAATTGTATTAATGTTGTATTTCTTAAGGATGTCAATTAAGTTTCCTAGGAATTAATTTCTATTCAATCAGTTTGTGGATGATGTGAGGGTGATTTTACCTATGTTATATTGTTGGGGTTTGATTTAAATCTCTTTGCTGCATCTCCTAATTCTCTAAGTGCAAAATGAAACCTTACTCTAGCAGCTATGAAGGAATACTATTGAACTCAATTGTTTTAGGAGAGGTCTTCTCGCTTGTTCAATTTTTGCTCAAACAAAGTAATCCAAGCCACATCTATGAATTGAACACACTTCAATTATGTTGGATAATAAGCAAAGGAAATAACTATGCAGTACCGGGTATAAAGCAAAGTAAACAATAGTCTAATCTAGGTATAAAGCAAAGTAAACTTCGTAAAGAATTCGAAATCATTATACAACATGATCACACAAAACAGATAAATTGAATAATTGAAGGAAATCAGATTGTATTTGATTAAAACCTGCCACTATTTGTAGGGGCCCTCCACATAGCAGTTCATAGCTTCAAATCAGTACAACGCTTGCACACAAAAGCCAAATTCATTCACACAAAATTCACAAATTGTTCAGAAAACATATCATTCGACGCACCCAAATAACAGTGTAGCCATTAGCTTTATAGCATGTCTCTTGCATAACTGCATGAAAATCCTATGCCTAATATTTCTTAATCCTATCTAAACTTATATCGTGAAATCGTTTTTTTGCTATTTCGAAAGCAAAACAATAAGGTTTTAGCTAATCTCGGGCCCTGTTCTGCGTTAATCCGGCGGTTGATTCAGAGTTTGACCATGATATCCTCTGCCTCTTTTAGAAAACAATTTTGAGTAGATAGGAAGGCATCCATGAGGGATTCATCCTCTATCCATCTGCACCTCTCGTTGCTGAACTGGAACTCTGGAACCTTGCGAATAATGAATGCAGCTACGGAATCCTGGACTAGCTGTGGAAACAGGGTGATTCGGTAGCTAATTACAACTTTAATTAAAACAATATGGTATATAGCTGAATATGAACAAGAAAACATAATTCATACCTTCATCAAAACCTTGTAGATATGGCTTTATTGAGTGGTAAATATATATGAAAAAGAGAGGATTATTGGGCAAAAGGATGTCACGGTATGACAATCTTCAAACTCTACAGATAACATCAACAATTGGTTGATCCTTCCACTTGATAAAATACTAAAAATACCTGTCCTCTTGTCGTTTTAAACAATCTCTTATCTAAAATATTTTCTGGCTGCAATGCCTTTGCTATAGGTAATTGTTTTACCCAATCAACCTCTTGTTCTTCTTTATCTTCTATTGTATGATCTGCATTCCTATTTTCATACCTGTACAAATCATCAACATTGAAAATTGGAGATATTCCAATGTTAGGGGGTAATTCAATTTCTTTTTTTTTCCAAGGAAAAATCCATAATTTTCATTAAAAATTTTAAGAAAATTACATGTTGTATGCCAGCATTGTGTTACGCTTTCACTACTGTCAGTTGGTGGAGTTCTATTGTTGATTAAATGTTACAACATCCTTCATTAAACTTGAAGGTGCAAAAACTATATACATACTGTTTGGTAGACTGTTCTGCAGATAATAAAACAAGACACAGCAAAATAAAAATAGAGAAACCATGGTTTGGACTGATGCTATTGATCAATCCCGAGAAACTACCTCCTCATCTATATATGGCATGTGATATATCTGGAAGAAATCACCGTTCCTATATTCTTGTATTATCCATTGTCCCCTGCTCAGTTGCGCGGCCTCTTTGGAAAGAAGGTCGGCGACTTCATTCCTTTCCCTGTAAATATGACAACAGACAAAGGATTCAAACTGTGATTTTAAACCAATTGTTTCTTCCAGCATGTTTCTGAGTGTGTGCATGTGACAGTGATAAGACCCATTTATCCAATTTATGATGAGCTGAGAGTCTCCAAATATTTGAATCGAATGGCAATGTTTTTCCAGGGCAAAGAGGAGTAAATGTCTGAGGCTATTTAGTTCGGCATAATTATTTGTGCCTCTTCCTAATCCCACTTTCAATTTGAAATTTACAGTCTCTAACAGGTGAAGGATAGCTCCACCACCACAACCTTCAGTGTTGGTAGAGCCATCAAAGTATGCCCATGGCTGATCCTTACCAATAGATTCAAGGACAATAATTCGAGGGGGGGTTGCAGTTGTTTCTGGGAAAACTAGTGTTACTATTTGATCTGCTAGTCCCACTAAGACTGGTAGCTATCTTAGAAACAAACAATTCAAAGTAACTTGTGTTTTCCTTTATGGATGATAGATAAGAGAGAAGCAGAGAGCACCAACCTCAGTCTTTCGCTTGGCTCCTTGCTTGTTTCCTCTCTCCTTTGATAGAGCTTTCGCCACTCCTTTCTCACTTGTCCCGCTTCAAAGAACACCTGTAGAGGCAAAGTAGCAAAATACCATCAAAGCATAGAGATCTATAATGCCATAAACAATGTAGAATCAGATGTACATTAACCATACAATTGCATTCACAAATACAAGATTCACAAGTACACAAATATATGGAGGAAAACTCAAATAGCTTTATTGATAATAGAAGTAGAAAAGAGGATTACAACCTAGTTGTCTGATCTAGCATCATCCTCCCAGCATGAAAGCCCTCTTCACCTCATGAAAAGCAAGATCACCCGACAATACAATGTCTCAAAGAGAAACCAACAACACTTCCTTACAAATTGCCAAATTCCACCCTCTAGATCTCCGGGATGAGGGATCCATATATAGATGTTTGTAGATGGGTGACTTAGCTTCTGGGTTTTTGATTAGTGTCATTTTACTAATAGTTCTTGGTTTCACTTGGATATTTCATGATCTCTTACTCATCCCTGGGTGAATTCAGAGAGGCAAGTGTCATATGAACAGTTTCTAGAAGATTCTCTTAGTTTCCACCTAGGCAACTGCCTCTGCCATTTGTCTGCTCTCACTCATCGCACCCTACAGAAGGGATTTTTAGTATGCATCGTACCCCTTGCGTTTAACAGGTGAGATGCATCGCACCCTCAGAATGGAGCAGTCTGTATGGTCCAATTTTGACCAGTTCTGAGTAGTTTTTCAGGGAGAACTTCTGGGAAATGATGTAATCAGTTGACCTTGATCCTTTAGGGTTTGAAACAACACTTTTAGGGGTTTTAGAGCCCTTGGTTTATCGACATATGTGATTGGGGTTGCAGTGCCCAAATATGTCTATAACAGTTGCCCCCTAAAGCATGAGGTCGTAAATCTTCTGATGTCGGGTGAAATGCTTTATCACGAGGATCCGAGGTTTTTCGAACTGGAAGGTGACCTGTATAAAATAAAACACAATACATTATCTTCATACTCTTTTCATGATCTAGCTGAGGTGGGCATTCCCATGCTCAACTTTATAAATTCATTTTCATGTACATAGGACAGATAACCATCTGTGTGGCACACTGATGATTCTGGTAGAGCCATCATCCTTTAGCTTGGATGATCATCTGTGTAGCTATGGAGTACATTTGATGTCTTTATTTTCCTGAATATATCGCAGCCTGGATGGATGAAACTAGATTTGAGGTCTTCAAACTCATTCAATCTTCGCCTGGTGTACAAGTCAATCCATGTGAAAAGATGCCCTGAAGTCGAACATGGAAATACATCGCCTGATTACCAGCCAATGATGTAAGTTGTTAGCAGGCACGAGAGGAATCATCGATAATGTTAATGACCCTCAAGGTACTACAGTACAATTCACGTGGTGTGAATATAGGACTTGACATCGAACACCACGCAAAATCGTTCAATCGAAGGCCATTGATGTAAACCTGTCGCTGGAAGTGAGAAACTTGCCATTGAGGCATGCAAGCTTCAAAGTACTGGAAGGGTTGTTCCTAAGTCAACTTCTTGGATAATGAGCTGATGTCGACAAGAAGTGACCCATCGTAGGAGGGCCTTAATGAATCCCACATCTACGACACAAAACGAAGAAAATGATTTTCTGGATGTGAAAACGATCTGATGATACAAGGTTCAGGGTGGAGGTCATGAAAAATGGAGCGTGAAGGTATTGCAGTGGATGAGGCATTAGATGGGTTGGTGAATTCTCTGAGCAAATTCTATTGAACATATCGATGACACTGTGATGGATCAGTAGCGTTAACCCCATGGATAGTACAGAGGACCAATTGGTGATGGTGAACGGAATAACCCAACCGACTCAATCATGGTGATGGAGTGAAAGTGTCATGTTCAAGAGTGACCTGCTACCAATGAAGTTCTTCAAGTTTTTCTCCCTTTTTCCCCAGTCATTGCTGACTAGTACCTCTTTATTTTTGTCAAGCTTGAGGAGGATAACATATACTTGTTCTATAATTTGCCCTTCGGGCAAACCTGTCACTCTATTTTAGCGAGTCTAGCGACAGTGAAACTCACTCTTGTCCGAGTAGACAAGTTTGTCGCTATTGTTTTAACGAGTTTAACGACAAAGACAACTCGGTCCTTTTCATATTTAGAGAGTCTGAAAAGAGACGGAAAGGAAACTCTAGTAGTCCTTTTTCATGGTATAATCCTTGAAGTCCGAAAAAGTATAAAATAATACGAAAGGGATGACTTTTCAATAGTTTTAGCGAGCCGAACAAGACAAGCGCTCGATCTTTTTGTGTAATGATCCCTCAGGTCCAAAAATATTAAAATATGGAGTAGGGACGACGCTTCCCTTTACTTTAACGAGCTGGAAAGGCCAGTAGCTCGACAATCTTTTCATATTTTACGAGTCTAATAAGAGCTTAAAAGAGACTCGTTTTTTAGGAACGAGTGATGTATCTGGGTAGCAACTGGTTCCAGGTAAGTTTGGAACTTTTCAAACATGGTAGTGTAACAAGGGTGGCTAATAGAATCACTCATTGCAGTTGTTCCTCAAAAGGGTAAACAATCAAGTGGAGGCGTATGATTGGCTAAAAGAGTGGAGGTGATGGTAAGAACACGATCAAGGCTCAAAAGGCCGATAACAATGCGATCACAAAGGTTATTTACCGAGGGTGGATTCATTTTTAATGAGCTTGAATCTGTAGAAACTATGCTCAATGGTGGGTTTATTTTTTTAACGAGCTTGAACCCTGTAGTAACACTGCTCGTTGCTAGGTTTATTTTTTAACGAGCTTGAACTTTGCAGAAACATTGCTCGTGCCAGTCGTCTTTTAAAGATGTCTCTTATTTTGTAGGTTCATTTTTTAGTGAGCTTGCCCCATGCGAAACTTTTCTCAGTGCCTTTTGTATGCAGGCTAGAAACGACCAACTACAGGACTAAGAGTTAGAGAACTACTGAGGTTAGGTAGGATAGTTTCCGACAAAACATCTCCTTTGCTTTGTCGGGGCCGCCGACAAAGGTGAATGGTGGATCAGACCAATCACCTAACCTAAGCAGTTGAAGTTAGTAAAATACTATGGGGTTAGAGTTACGCTGGTCGCTTTTCACTTGCGTAAAAAAGGTTTGCATGCCCCCAGGTGTTGAGAAAACGAAAATTTCCAATTACCTTGTGGAAGTTCCTGCATTTAAGCGGGATCATTTCATCTGCGGAGCAGACAAAACACTTCCTTGGCTTTGTCCATCGAAATAGACAAAGGTGAATGGTGTGAGCTTCCAATCACATAATTTGCGAGGAGATCCTGTTTCAGACTGATCCCATATCCTATAAGGAAATGGTGTTTCAGATCAATCATATTTCAGATTGATACTCAAATCCTACAAAGAAATGGTGTTTTAGACTAATCATAAAACCTACAAGGAAATCTGTTTTTTCATCTGGGTTCGTCTGCCGTAGCAGACCAGGGTGCATGCCCCCTAAGCTTCGTTACATTCACCGAATCACTCGCGGTAATTAGGTGGATGAACTGGAGGTTGAAGAGACATTCCTTGTGTAAAGAGACCATTTAGGGATGGCATTTGACTCGTAGCCATGTTTGAACTGGGAAATGAAAGCTGGTCAACAAGCTGTACCATTCTGCCTTCATACGGGAAACACATCACCCGAAAGAGTGAGGAAACAATAGCTCCCATGCTGTAAATGTAGTCTCGCCCAAGGAGTAGATTGTAATCTAGAGGCCCTTAGACTACCATCAAGTTCAAGTGAACATTTTTCCTTCTCAAAGTTATAGGAACATTTGGAAGGATCCCTAACGGTCGACTGGAAGCCTGAGAAATTTCGATTCTCAGGCAGAAGTGATAGCGAACCAAGCACTTTCCAAGTAGTTGAGGAAAGGATACTCACAGAAGCCCCTTCATCTATGATGGTGCCAACCATGATCATTCTGTAAACTTGCACTATTATTTTGAATGGCACATTAGATGGAAGGCGAGGTCCTACTAGTATATTCCAATCAAAGGAAATGACTAGATTGCTTGGAGGAGGGACCGAATAAACGATCGGACGAGTATCTTGAAATGGGGAACTTCCTTCCTGTGGTAAAGGAACGGGTAGATTGCCCCCACGTTCATCAGACTCTGTGTTTACGAAAATAATTTGAATGGTGTCGTTCTCATTCTCTTTGGAGACTATATCATCTGAAGGCGGACCTTCTGAAGGCAACATTGGTTCGGCTGCCATCCCGACCTATTGAATTTGGTCCGGTGTGGACTCAGAAGGTTTCTCTTCAATGACAGGCGTTTCGACCGACAACAGAGGTATGTCAGTTGGATTTTCAACTAGCGATAGACTTGGCAAGAGTTTCTTGTATCCAAGCAGAAGTTGTTGCGGTGAAGCAAGACGGTTATCCAAGACTCTTTTAGCTTCGTCCAGAAAAAGACAACAGTTGAGGGCATGGTCGCCTTCACACAATCTACACGGAAATTTAGATTTTCCTTTTTGCCCATTGACTTTATTTTCACTAGTTGATGGTGTATTCTCAACATGATCGACAGAGGTTGATGACACCGGATGGTGCAAGTAGGGAGACCAGTCTCTCAAGATTCACGGGATGCAAGGACAATCTCGATGATAGTGGTCTCCTTTGCAAATTACGCATGGAGTTTTGGGTTTAGAACGTGCGGTGTGCAGATTTTCACCGGACGATGTATGGTTGCCCCCTGGCTGGACCGGCTTCTTCTTCTTCTTCTCCTTCCCTTTCTTCTTCTTCTCAGTTACTTGGTTTTTAGTATCACTAGCTTCACCAAGAGAAGAGGAAGAAGGAGAGGGAGAAACAAACAAAGTAGAAGGTGAGGGAGTAATTCCAGCATCATCTGGTTGCTGATTCGATTGCTGAGGAATTACGGTGTTTTGAATGACAGAGGTCGAGAATATTCATACCGGCAAGTCAATTGTGATTCTTGGAAGGGACAATGTAGCCATGTATGGAGCACCAATATCTCCCCAAGAAGAGAATGGACTAGGATTCCCCCCAAGGGGAAATCCTTGATTGGTGGACTCCATTATCTCAACCTAAGATCAACAAGGGAACAATGATGTTATTCCAAATTAAATGAATTTTATGACGCTTTGACACAACTTTGATGTTTCAATTTTTAAGAGTCGAGAAAAAGCTAAAGGTGACTCTAGTCGCCTTCGATTTTTAATGAGCTTGAAGTGACAAGTGCTCAGATGGACCTTTTCTTTTAAGGAGTTGAAAAGGAACGAAAGTGACTACTCTGGAAATCTAGGCAGAGGGATTACCAAACCAATCACAAAACTGCAATATACACCTTGGTGGTAAATTAAAGAGAAATTACCGAGGACTTTACGTAGGGCAGTCAATCTTCTCGAATGCTATGTTCAGTGCATTGCGATTGATAGGGCGGCAAACATGGCTTCCTAAGGATAAAGGATTTCAGCCTATTGTGGTCTCCCAATATGTACTCGACGGTACGTGGGAGAACAAGTCCGTACTGGCACTTGTCGTATCAAAGAGTAGGAATCACCCAACCTACGATGAAAACGATAGTTACCAGGCTCTACGACGCCGGAATATGTCTCTAGCCTAGACTTCTAAATGTTGTGCATTAGGTTCCAAAGCGTTTTTATGTTCATTGAGGTTTATTTTACAGTTGATCTTTCTTAAGAAGTTTGCCTTTCAAGGTTCACCGCGTGATGTAGATGTACAATTCCTAAATATGCAATCTAAATGATAAACAATCGTTTGTTTTATTTTAGCAATGAAAATCCTAGCTACTAAGGAAAGAAGAGTACGATTCTTTCAACATAGAGCAGAGAGCACACACTAAATGCACTTTTCCTAAATCAATTTCCGCATGCAGTCTAAATGCAAATGCACATGCATGTATTTGTTTTTCAGTTTCCTTAATGTGAGAATGCCAAAAAGAAAACTAAGTACAGATCTGAACTACTTTTCTTCAAAGAAACACTTTAGCAATTCCTTTTCAAAAAACGAAAGGAAGACTAAAATGATACTTTCACTTTCCAAATGGAAAACTGCTTTTGACACTTCAAAGAAATGACAATTCAAATCAAATACAATGGCAAAATTACAATTGACCATCTAAAAGAGGAAGACTTTATGACACTCTTTTTCTTGACTGAAAATGATAGTTGTGACACTTTCGAATCAAAAGATGACAGTTCGATTAAGCTACTTTTTGCAAAGGAGGACTGTAAATGACGAAAAATACATAAAAAACATTCACAATTCCTGATCAATGGAGGCTGAACAATGTAAAGGAAGAAGGTTTTCTCAGTGATATATTGATCATAGACTAAAAAACTACTGAATAGAGCTGAAAATAATGAAGAAAAGACCAAATTCTGGAGAGATAAATAGTCTCATTCAATCATCGCACCTGTCCTTAAGGGAAACAGGGATGCATCTCACCTGTAGCACATGGGAGGTGCGATGCATCCAGACTGCCAATGAGAGACAATGCGATGGTATAGGGATGAGACTGAGCTTGGTTTTCACCCACAGTTTGTAGCTAAGTTCGGGGATTTAGGCCGAGCTTATGATAGACATTAAACACAAAGTATAGATGTATGATCTAATGAGGTTACTGATTTACCAACGGGGCACTTAGGATGTTTGTAAGTTAGTTGTTCAGTTCATAAACAAACCCGGAGATTGACTGCAGCAGCGTTGATCTACTTTGCACTTGCATAGAAAATGCAGTTCGAAGGCTAGCTGGCTTAACTTTAGGCTCCGTCTGTAGTTTATAAAGCAAACAAATAGAAACAAACAAACAAACTATTCACTCCCCAGCGGAGTCGCCATTTTGTTTCCAGGAAAACTAGTGTCGCTATTTGATCTGCTAGTCCCACTAAGACTGGTAGCTATCTTAGAAACAAACAATTCAAAGCAACTTGTGTTTTCCTTTATGGATGATAGATAAGAGAGAAGCAGAGAGCACCAACCTCAGTCTTTCGCTTGGCTCCTTGCTTGTTTCCTCTCTCCTTTGATAGAGCTTTCACCACTCCTTTCTCACTTGTCCCACTTCAAAGAACACCTGTAGAGGCAAAGCAGCAAAATACCATCAAAGCACAGAGATCTATAATGCCATAAACAATGTAGAATCAGATGTACATTAACCATACAATTGCATTCACAAATACAAGATTCACAAGTACACAAATATATGGAGGAAAACTCAAATAGCTTTATTAATAATAGAAGTAGAAGAGAGGATTACAACCCAGCTGTCTGATCCAACATCATCCTCCCAGCATGAAAGCCCTCTTCACCTCATGAAAAGCAAGATCACCCAACAATACAATGTCTCAAAGAGAACCAACAACTCTTCCTTACAAATTGCAAAATTCCAGCCTCTGGATCTCTGGGATGAGGGATCCATATATAGATGTTTGTAGATGGGTGAGTTAGCTTCTGGGTTTTTTATTAGTGTCATTTCGCTAATAGTTCTTGGTTCCACTTAGAGATTTCATGATCTCTTACTCATCCCTGGGCGAATTCAGAGAGGCAAGTGTCACATGAGCAGCTTCTAGAAGATTCTCTCAATTTCCACCTAGCCAACTGCCTTTGCCATTTGTCTGCTCTCACTCATCGCACCCTACAGAAGGGCTTTTCAGTATGCATTGCACCCCTTGTGTGTAAAAGGTGAGGTGCATTGCACCCTCAGCATGGAGCAGTCTGTATGGTCCAGTTTTGACCAGTTCTGAGTAATTTTTCAGGGAGAACTTCTGGGAAATGATGTAATCAGTTGACCCTGATCCTTTAGGGTTTGAAACAACAATTTTAGGGTTTTGAGAGCCCTTGGTTTATCGACATATGTGATTGGGGTTGCAGTGCCCAAATATTTCTATAACAGTGGGCCTTTATCTTTGGGGAGAGAATTGTAGATGGCTAGGATGTTGTTGCACAAGGCTGCTCCCAGAATATTCTTGTCCTAAAAGATCTTGTAATTCCTGGTGATCCAGATGCCCCAGCAAATAATAGGGGGCAGATTTTTTTGTTTCTGATTGGCAGTTTTGGACCACCAGGACTCCCAGGCCTCTTTGATATTGCTACCTGTCTAATGACATGGAAATTTTTTCCCGAGAGTGATTGTATTCCAAATCTCAACCGAGACTGGACAGTGAAGAAATAAGTGATCCGTGTCCTCTGTGGCAGAGTTGCAGAGATTGCATCTAGACGGCCCATGGATGTTTTGCTTAGACAGGTTGTGGTCAGTGGGGATTTTGTTGGAAAGGATAGACCAGAGAAGGAGTCTCGTTTTATGGGGGGCTTTCAGCTTCCATAGAGAACTCCACCACCAACACTGTGGACCTGTAGCACGATTTTCCATTAAGGAAGCAAAACCGGCTTTGGGGGTGTAGTTTCCGGTGGCAGCCTTGGCCCAAATAAGCCTGTCTTCTCTGTCAGTGATCTTTACATTTGCCTCCTCCAGGCCACCAACAAAGCCAGACCAGTTCGCTCTCCATCTGTCTCTGATGCCCAGAGTGTCAAAATTCTTCCAAGGTCTGTGAGGTGCTTCAACCCATCCATCCGCTTGAATGTGTGCAAGGAGGGTGTAACCCGCCTCACTGAGCTCCTGTCTCATGTCTTGAGGGAGGATATGGGCATTTCCACTGCCAACCCAAGGATCGGCCCCAATTCTGATTTGTGTACCATTCCCCACCTTCCAAGCCAGTCCTGATTTTATGATGTTCATAGAATGGATGACTGTCTTCCAGATGTTTAAGGCCCCCGAGTGGTGATGTTGTGTGCTACAGAGCCAGTCAATGGTGGTGTGAGGAAAGATATACCTGTTATAGATTACTTCAGTCCAGAGGCTATTCGAAGAGATGATTTTCTAGACCAACTTTGGTCCCAAAGCCTTAGCAAAATCTTGGGGTTCCTTTAAGCCCCAGCCTCCCCACTTTTTTGGTTTTGCTATCCGCTCCCAACTTACCCAAATGAATACTTTGCCATCTGTTTTTCCCCTCCAAAGGAATCTGCAGCAGATCTGTTTGATTATATGGTGGATGCCTTTTGGGATCCAAGCCAGCGACGTCTAGTAAACCGAGATGGCCTCTAGGACTGATTTGATAAGAGTGAGTCTCCCTGCCCTGGAAAGCTATCTCTGTTGCCAGATATTTATGCGGCCTTCGATCTTAGCTATCAACCAAGCCCAATCTGCAATGCGGTATCCGTTGGGCTTGAGTTGGAACCCCAGGTATCTTAGGCCAACATCCAGTTCTTGTCTCACAAAATTGAAATTTTGGGAGGCAAAGCATTGCTCATTTGGATGGCAGTAACTGAAAGTGATTGTTGATTTTGTAGTATTCGGCTCCATTCTTGTAGCTTTACAAAATAGAGTTAATATTTCCTTGAAAGTAGAGGAGTCACTAAGGGACCCATTTAGAAAAATTAGAATATCATCAACAAAGAGAAGGTGAGATATGGTGGTCCGGTGACTGATTCTTACACCCCTTAGAGTGCCATTGTTTCTAGCTAAAGATATAAGTCTACTAAGTCCTTCCATTATCAGCAGAAATAAAATAGGGGAGAGCACGCAGCCTTGTCGGAGCCCTCTTTCGGAATGAAAAAAGTTTGAAGCTGCACCATTTATTAAGACACTGAAAGAAACTCCTGTGAAATAGCAGCCCACCCACTTGATGAAATGGTGGGGGAAGCTTATGTGAGTTAGAATGAGCTATAAATAGGTACAGCTGACCTTGTCAAAAGCTTTAGATAAATCAATTTTCAGGATGGAAGCTTTTTTCGATTCGGTTTTTATAGAATGTAACATTTCCTGTGCAGTGCCAATAGCTTCCTGTATGTGACGGTGGCTAAGGAACGCAAATTGTTCCGTGGAGATCATTCTTGAAAGAATGGGTTTTATGCGAAGGGTGATGATTTTGGAGAAACTCTTATAGATGTAGTTGCAGAGTGAGATAGGTCTATAGTCATCAAAAGATTGAGGATTGTCCACTTTGGGGATAAGGGCTAAGAAAGTAGTGTTAAAAGCTTCATGCATAGTCCCAGAGGTTTGGCAGTCTTCTACAGCTAGCAGTAGGTCTTGGCCAATGAGTTCAAAAAAAGCGGAAAGAAATTCGATGGGCCAGCCGTCCGGCCCCAGACTTTTGTCTTTGCCCATGCTCTTGAGAATGGCCTCCAGTTCTTCAAGGGTGATGGGGGCATTCAGGATCTCCTTTTCCTCTTCTTCAACGAATAGAGTGACTGCCTCAGTAACACGGAGAATTTCGGCGATGTTAGCTTCCCTAGGGCTCTTATAGATATTTGAGAAATGTCTGACCCCTAGGTCCGCCAGTTGAGCAAAAGTGTTGGCTTCTCTTCCATTCTTGTCCCTTAGAGCCCAAATGGTGTTGATATTTCGCCTTCCTCTGGCGTACTATTGGAAGAACTTTGTGTTTTCATTGCCCACTTTTAGCTAGGTTGCCCTGCTCTTAAGCCTCCAAGTCTCTTCAGCTCTTCGAAGAATTTTGATTTTTTCCTTTTCTAGCTTGACTAGATGATCCTTGGAGTCGAAAGTGGAGTAGCTCATCAACCCTCGGGAATCAAGGAGGGCCAGCTCAACCTCAATATTAGCTAGATCCTTTTCCTCCTTCTGTTTCCTGGTCTTAATCTAGGCAATAGTTTCTTGTTTGAGCCGATTTAAGTTATGAGTTATGGTAGATCCTGGTGATAGTCCCTCCTCCTTGTTAAAGTGGGTCCAGATCCTATTAACCAGGTCTTGGAAACCTTCTTCCCCTATCCATGCTGCATTGAATTTGAAGGGGGATCCCGGCTTCTTGGCCTCATCTTCCAGATCCAGGAAGATAGGGGAGTGGTCAGAGCTTCCTCCAGTGCCAACCTAGTGTCTGATACGTCCTAGTCTATTAAGGAGGTGGGGTTTGATGAGGAAGCGATCTAGACGACGGGCTAGGGCATGTTCCCCGACTCGGCGATTCCTCTAGGTAGGCATTTTTCGGGCAGAGTCGATGCTTAGGAGATCATGGTCATCCAGAAGTTTCTCAAAATAGCCTGTGAGGGCATCTGATTGGGCCCTGTGCCCCCAGGATTCGACCATCCCCAGGGAGAAGTTAAGATCTCCCCCAATTATAATATCATCAGTCTGCATGAAATCTTATTGGAGAAGACTATCCCAGAAAGCCTCTCTGTGATGGCATGGCCCATAGATGTTGATAATTCTCAGAGAAAAGAGGGGGCAGTTTGAGATGATATCCTCACCCAAAAAACCTTGCCCTCCCCAAGCATTGCTTATTTTGATTGTGAGGCTGTTAAAACCCAGAGCAAGACCTCCCGAGCGACCTCTGGCATCCAGGTAGAAGAAGTCCCAGTTGGGCAAAAAGTTTTTTAGAGTGTTGTGGATCAACTGACCATCACCAAGTGTTTCTTGTAGCATTAAAAAGTCCAGTTTTTTAGAATGACAGAGTCTTTTAAGAGCCATTTTTTTGTCGGGGCTAGCTATCCCCCCGCAATTGAAGGAAAGACCTTTCATGGATTCACAGAGGCATGGTTCCCCTTTGCTCTAAGGACCTGGTCGATGGGAGATTGTATGCCTGAGGCCACTTCTAGGCTGGCTCTTTTGATGGCTTTGGAGATACGGGATTGTCTGCCTCGAGGGGCTTTCGGGGGAGGGGGGGTATAGGGTCATCCTCCAATCCGAAGGCATGGAGAGGGGGGGGATGGAACACAGGTTATATCGGTGGGATGAGCCGGAGGTCGAGGCCCCAAGAGTTTCACTGATAGGGGGATGGCTAAGGGTACAAGGGGAGGGAAGGGATGGGGGAGGGGTTGAAATCACCGGGCAGCTAATTTGGCTCAGCTTGGGGAGGGGGGAGATAATATTCGAAGTTAACAAACAAGAAATAGAAGCATCAATACTATAAACAGACAGAGTAACAGAGATAGGAGGAGAGGAGGTACCCGTGAATCCCACGCCTTCTTTGGAGCGAGCCCTAGTGCTCGGTGCCTCAGAGTGCAAGAAGACAGATCCCGGGAGACCAGAAGTAGTAGGAGGGCATCTACTATGGCCCTTAGACAATCTGGACTGCATGTCTGAAATCTCTGCCATACCCAAATCTGTCTGTGTGTTGGCCACTGCGAACCTTCTTGGGGAGGACGGCCTATGCCCTGTGATTAGGGGGCAGGCTTTGTAGAGATGGCCAACTTCATGGCATTTCCTGCACCTGAAAGGGATGCCCTCGTAGTCCAATTCCTGCCAGCGGGTTGTAGATCCCATATGGAACTGATAACTTTCCACCAGACCGTCCCTGGTGTCCAAATAAACTAGGATGCGGGCCATCGCCAGAATGCCGGTGTCCATATAAGATCTGTCGTGGTCGAGGTAGGTGCCGAGGTCGTCCCCAATGATCCTGAAAATGTCCTCTGACCAAAACTATAGCGGGAGGCTTGGAAGGCGTACCTAGATCGGCCCTGCTCCCAAACTCTCCTTCTCCGGGTCGAATAGTGTGGACCATCTCTTTAGAAGTACAGGGGTCATTTCTATGTGCCAGAAGTGGGTAAGTATCCAGTTGACATCCTCTGGCTCGTAAAAAATTAGAGCAAACCAGCCTCTAGACAACGCCAGGACTACAGGAAGTTGCGGCAGAACATTCCCCCACACCTCCATGGTCCATCGCTTCAACCTTCCTGGCGAGTAGTTCCTGCCGTGCAATCGCTCGACTAGCACCGTGCTCTCAGTTAGGGCGGCCTTATCCATTCCTATGCCTTCCCCAAAGACCAAAGTTCTGCCCCATTCCCTAGTTTTTGAAAGCTTGGAAGGCTTGACCTTTTTTTGCTTGAGGGTCTGTTGGTCTGGTTGGCTATTTTCTTCTCTGTCTGAATTGTGCTCAAGGTTTGAGTCCCTTACCTCCTCTCTGTCCGGCTCATTATTCACTATGCCTTCAAAGAAGCCCGAGGGTTGGGGCTTGTCCCTTTGGTCGATGGACTGCGTACAAGCCTGTGAGGACTCAAGATTGTTGTGCCCTTTGTTTAGAACGTCGTGGTCACTGTTTAGCTTGATGGAGCCAAGGATCGATTCATCCTGAAACCCTATGCAGAAACCCCCACCTCCTTGTTTTGCACTTCTGTGAGCTGATGTTGATCGCTCCAGGCAAGAAAATCAGTTGGTGAAGGAATGGTAAGGAAAGGGGAGGTTGAACCCTCAATAGGGTTTATGAAGCCCTCGATGACCACTGCTCTCAGTTGAGAGATTTCCAATCCTGATAATGAAGTTTCCATGTCTGCCAGTCCGTAAATGCCCTGGTCAACCTGTTATGCCGGTGTGCTCTCCGTTTCCAGTCCAACCCCTCCTTGAGCCAACAGACGGGAGACCATGAAGATATCGAATTCTGGGAAGTTATCCGAGGAGTATTCCATGAACTCCTCCTCGTAACTCTCTTCCATTTACGGTGTTAAGGTGCTAGTGGGGCTGAGACACGGGATCATGGAGAAAACGGTCCAAGGTGTAACGAATGTGGTTGTAAAACTGTGCAACAAAACCCTTCTATAAACTTAACCCTCAGCATTCACTTCTTCAGGTTTTTTACCTACGACGGTTTGTGTTCAGAACTTGTGGAATGACTGGACTCCCAAGACCATAAACAACTAAGCCTGGCGGCGGGGAGGAAAACCGAGAGTCTATGCACTGAGAAAAGAGGCAGGCCAACGGAAAGAGACAGAGAATGCTGACACCTGCCGAAAAGCCTACCTGACTGGTTGCCTGCTCGAAGGATGTATAGAACAACTCTAGGGCTGAGAGTAAATCAGTCATAGAGTGATAAGGGTTTGTGTAGATAACCCACCCAGCATCGAACCTCACTGCCTTCACTCTGTTTTCCTCATTTCTCTCTCCTTTGGGGTAATTCAATTTTAGATGCATTTGCAAAAAATTTCCTCAAGACTCTGCATGGTCCAATTTTCTTAAATTTTAATTTTTTATACTCCCTTTTTGGAAATATTTCCTTCCTTAGGTGTGCCAAAACCAAATCTCCAACCTCAAAACTATCTTCTCTCTTCTTCAAATCTGCTTTGCTCTTGTACTTTATGTTTCTATCCTGTAACTGTTGTTTTACCCATTCATGTATTGCTTGAATCTCTGGAGCAAAATATTCTCCTTTAACACTTCTCATTTCAGCTTTACCCAAGTCTCTTAATTCAGACACTCCTCTTGGGTGCATTCCATAAAATATATGGAATGGACTATGCCCTCTACTCCTGTTAGGAGAATCATTATAAGCATATTCATCATGTGCCAAAATTTGATCCCATTGTTTTGGATGTTCACTTGCAAGACTCCTTAGAAGATTACCCAAGCTTCTATTTGCAACTTCAGTCTTTCCATTAGTCTGAGGATGATAAGCTGAACTAAAACTCAGTTAGTACCAAGTTTCTTCCACAAGGTCCTCCAGAAATGACCAACAAATCTGGCATCTCTGTCTAAAACAATGCTCTTAGGTAACCCATGCAACCTTACAATCTCCTTAAAAAACAGATTAGCAATGTGAGTGGCATCATTGGTTTTGTAACATGGAATAAAATATGCCATTTTAGAAAATTTGTCAACCACAACATAAGTTGAATCATTTTCTCTTTGAGTTTTTGGTAAACCCAAAACAAATTCCATGCTTACCATATCCCAAGGTCTATCTGGAATAGGTAATAGAACATACAAACTTGTGTTTTGGCTCCTTCCCTTTGCATACTAACATACTTTACAATTTTTCACATACTTCTCCACTTCAGATCTCATCTTCAGCCAGAAATAAATCCAATTCAACTGCTCATAAGTCATGTCTTCACCAAAATGTCCTCCAAGTCCACCACTATGTTTCTCCTTGATTAAATTTCCCCTCATAGAGAAATTTGTTATGCATAGTTGATTTCTTTTAAACAACAATCCTTCTTGCAAGAAAAAATCTAGCCACTTACTTCTGTCTAACAAAACAAGATTTTTACAAGCTTCAAATGCCTCTTTAAAATCTAAATCTTTCTCATACAATTCCTTAAGAAAATCAAAACCCAACACTTGAATTTGATTTTCTTGAACTAAAATGTTTCTTCTACTTAAGGCATCTACTACCTTGTTTGATTGGCCATTTATATGCTTCAATACAAAATTAAAACCTTGAAGATATTCTACCCATTTTGCATGTTTCTGACTATGCTTTGGTTGTTGCATAATGTACTGTAATGCATGATTATTTGAATAAAGTATAAACTCCTTAGACATCAAGTAATCTCTCCACTTTTTCAATGACTGTACAACTGCATAAAATTCCTTATCATAAGAAGAATATTTCTTCTTCGATTCGTTCAGCTTTTCACTGAAATAAGCTACAGCTCTGTCCTCCTGACTTAAAACAGTGCCAATAGCTTCTCCACTGGCATCACATTTCACTTAAAAAGGTTTATTAAAATCAGGCAAAATTAAAATAGGTTTCTAAATGATATTTCTTTTCAACAACTGGAAGTTCTTTTCTGCTTCAACAATCCATTTAAATGGCTATTTATCCTTCCTTATAGTGTCAATAATAGAAGCATTGATCTTACTAAAATTTCTTATGAATTTTCTATAAAAACTATCAAGACCATGAAAACTCTTTACCTCAAAAACATTTTTCGGTGAAGGCCACTCTATGATTGCCTTTATCTTCTCTAGATCCATCTTTAATCCATCAACAGAAACAACAAAGCCCAACTATACCAACTCTTCCTTCATAAATGAACATTTCTTTAAATTTAGCTATAACTTTTCTTGTTGCAACTTCTGTAAGACATAATTCAGATGTCTCATATGTTCCTCTTTAGATCTGTTGTAAACTAATATATCATCCAGATATATTATTACAAATTTACCAATAAATTCTTTCAACACTTCATTTATAAGCCTCATAAATGTACTAGGAGCATTTGATAACCCAAAAGGCATTACCATCCATTCATACAGTCCTTCATTTGTTTTAAAACTAGTTTTCCATTCATCTCCTTCTCTAATCCTTATTTGATGATAACCACTTTTTAAATCCAACTTTGTAAAATATCTTGCTCCACTTAAACAATCCATCAAATCTTCAATTCTAGGTAAAGGAAATTTGTACTTGATTGTTATTTTGTTGATTGCTCTTGAATCAGTGCACATTCTCCAGCCTCCATCTTTCTTTGGACTCAACACTGTTGGCGCTGCACAAGGACTCAAACTCTCTCTAATCAATCCTTTATCTAACAATTCCTGAACCTATTTCCTGATTTGTTCATTTTCTGTGGGAGTCATCCTGTAAGCTGTTTTATTTGGCAAATTTGCCCCTAGAATCAAATCTATATGATGAGTGTTTTTTCTAATGGGTGGTAACTCATTAGGCGAATCATCTACAATGATATCACAATAATTTTCCAGCATCTCTTGAATTTCAATTGGCAAATCAGAAACTTTAGTAGAAGTAGTTATTACCTTGGGTTTGCAAATCAATGAAAAATTTACCTCATCCTCTTCAATCTACTGCAAGTATTCTTTTCCACTCAGCAATAGGGTCTTCGAATCAGATTTTCTTGATGCATCCTCTTCTTCCATAGACAGCAATGTATGATTAATACCATCTTTACCAAATTTCTATGTGTTTTTTTCCCATCATGCATAGCTCGTATGTCATACTGCCAAGGTCTTCCCAACAATATGTGACACACATCCATAGGCATCACATCACACAAAATTTTGTCGTTGTATCTACCCAACTGCAACTCTACTTCACACTGTTCATTCACTAACAATTGATGTCCTTTTTGAAGCCATGACACCTTGTAAGGTGTTGGATGTTTTTTTGTCTTTAATTTCAACTTTTCTACCACTTCTGTAGAGACCAAATTATCAGTGTTGCTGCTATCAATTATCATTTGACAACATTTTCCTTGAACCTTGCACACAGTCCTGAACAAAGCCTTTCTCTATGCTGGTTCAACAACTTCCTTTGTTGGCTTTAAAAAAACTTTGTTACCTACCAAAGATTCCCCTTTCTCTGGTACATTTTCTTCTTCTGGTACCTTTGCTGCTTCCTCTTCAGTCTAAGCAACAATTACATTTCTTTGATTTGTTCCTGTGTTTTCTGGGCACTCATATGCTCTGTGTCCTAGCTTGTTACATCTGTAACATCTAACTTCTCTTCCTCTGCCTCTGCCTCTACCTCCTCTTTCTCTGAAAAAACTCCTTCTGCCACTTGCATCACCTTTTGTGGGTGTTGTTAGCCTTGGAGGCAAATGGCCCAAAAATGGATCCAAATATGCCCCAAAGGCTCCAAGTGTGCTTAAAAATCATGCCAATGGATCCATTGATGCCTTGGACATTTTCAATATTGGCTCAAAGTCATCCATCGAGCAAAATCGGCGCAAGAGGAAAGCCCTTGGAAGGGCAGAAATACCCTATCGGGAGGAAAAAAACACTCCAAAATCATGAAAAACCATAAATCGCAGGCTTAACAATCTAGAAGGCATAACAACCGTTAGATCTGGCGAATCAACGGCCCAGATCTAATTGGCAGATCGCATTGGCGCAAGCGGGCAGTGGAAAATCACAAATTGGCGAGCAGAGAGGACTTAAGGTTCGGGGGAGGACACCCCCGATCAGTGATCTCCGATGATCGGATTAGAGGGTCGAAATTGGCGGGAACATATGCATCGTTATATGAAAGACTTCTCGCAGGAGAGATATGCGATTGTGACAAGTCACATCGCTATGTCGCATCGGCGATCGCAAAGGGATGGGGCCTTTACACATATATGACAGCGACCCAATAAGTGGACTTGACGGGGTTCTAAACAATATTGTATAATAATTCAAGTCTGCCGAAAGCCTAATTCCTAATGTTTTTTGTGTATTTTTCGTTGTTTAAACAAAATACAAAGGAATTCTTGGGGCGGTGTTATAGCGATGAAATCTGGACCCGATGGGTTTCAGAAATGAAATATATAATATTTCATGTCTGCCAAAGCCGATTTCACATGTTTTGCAGTGTTTTTCACGGATTTCCAAATATAAAGGAAACCTTGGGAACAAGCCTTTGCGACTTGCCGATGCGATAGGTCCTGGACCCGAAAGGGTTCAAGAATGAAAATATATATATTTTCATGTCTGCCAAAGGCCATTTCCAATGTATTTTCAGTGCCTTTTAGTGTATTTCAAAATACAAAGGGAGCATGGGACCAGGCCACTTGCGATAGGCGACAACGACCCAAACTGCGGACCCGATAGAAAAGAAAGCCATGCTTAAGGATTTTTAAAGTCCGAAAAGGACAGAGATGGGTGGGATTATAGTATTACATCGCTTTTACTATATTAAACAGGAAAACAATCATTATAACATTTAAAAGGAGAACAGAGGCCCAAATAGCCATTCCAACATAGATTGCCAGGAAACCGAGACCAGAAAGTGATCATGGAGCATCACAGCACGCACAGCTCATCCCCAAACCGACAAAGAGGCCGAGAAGTAGCACAGGAAAACACAACCCGCACAACTATCCAAAACAAATAGAAATATCAAAGGCCACAATGCAGCTCATCAAAACAAACATCATGGGGCATCTCTGGCACGAGAGAGCTCCCAGACAACGCATCAAACTACCTGAATGTGGTTATTCCTCTGTTAGAAGGAGAAAACCTCCGAGCCATGCTTTCCTATTCAGGGAATCAATCAGTTAACAAGACAGATCATAAAAATTAAGACTTCGAGCCTCTGAGGGCTCAGGGGCATTGTAAAGAGTTATAAATAGCTGAAAGTAAGATGTAATAGTGGTTCAAGCCTTTGGAGACTAGGGAGACTCTACTCCTCTAGCTTCTCATCTGCATTCTTTAGTAATACATGCTTCTTTTGATGTTATATGTTCAATGTCAACTTCTCTTCTATTCTATGCTTGCACTTGAACAGTTTGTTCATGTTTTCTGTGTGTCTGAGGCCAGATAACTGTCATCTTATCTCTGCTTTGATGTCAGTAAACTCATTCGCTTCCTGTGGCTAGCCATTCACATATGTTCATGTATACAATCTGCTGATACAGTTAGTATTCTCCATCTATTCATTAAATCTACAAACTATTGAGCATTAGTGGTCTAACGCCTTGTGTTGTTGAGGGTGTTCATGCATGTCTTGAGTGAAAATAGAGCTGAAATGGTCATCCGACTTGTTCCAAACCATCATCCATTCCAATAGTTCAAAAACAATATTGAAGATTATATGTTACCAGGCATCTCGAATCTGCAACCTAGGAGAGTTTCCTGGAATGCTAATAGGTGTATGCTAATTAGAGTTGTTGTCAGGTCCATCTCTAGGTGTTGTAGATCTTCCTCTACCACCTTGACTTCCCCTTCCTCGGGAAGTACCTCTATTTCTGGCAGATTGCTTCCTCGTGAGTTTTTCTTCAGCCTTCAATACCATCTGATAAGCCTCTTCTATTGTTTTAGGAGACAACACACTTATCTCATCTTGGATCTCCATTTATATATCTTGCAACCTTCTCATCTATATCCTGAATTTGTCCAACTCTTATGTTGACTTTGTAAAATTCCTTTGTATATTCTTTCATTGTCAAAGACCTTTGTCTAAGATTCTGCATCTGTCTAAATAATGTTTGTTGATAATCACTTGGCAAAAACTTACCTCTTAACTTTTCCACCATCCTATTCCAATTTTAGTTAGCTGCTTACCAAGTCTCCTTCTTTCTACTTGCACTCCATCCCACCAAAGTGCTGCATGTCCTTTCAATTTAGTGACAACAAATTTCACTCTCTTTCCTTCTTCTATTTCTTCATAATCAAATAATTTATCCATGTCACTAATCCAGTCTATCAACTCCTCAGGGTTTAAACCTCCTGTATAAACTGAAACCTCAAGTCTGGGTTTAGATGTGGATCTCAACACTGATTTAAAGAATCTCATTTCAGGAGTAACTTCTGCATGTTCCTCTTCTTCTGTAGCTTCAACTTCAGGCTCACTAACATCTCCAACATTTGCATCTTTTTGATTTCCCATTTCGACTGCTTCTAATCTAGCTTGCATCTGTTATATAGCTTCCAACACTTCAGCATTTGCAACTAGTCTTCTTCTTCTTCGACCACCACCACGTCCTCCTCCAACTCTGAAAGCCATGTTGGATTTCTTTTTCTAATCTTTGAGATCCTGCTCAGTGTCAATAGGCTGCTCTGATACCACAAATGGTGGGATGGTTGCAAGTATTAAGGATAATCGTTCAAAACTTGAAACTATTCCTTCAAGTTCGGGTGGAACTCCTTCTCGGGTTTCCTTTGGAGTATCAGTCATCAACCTCTAATTTTAGTTATTCTGCTAAAACAACCGAACTACTTAATTGACACGATATTTGGCAACCCTCCAAATTTTCCCATGGAACCAAAAGGAAATAAACCCTAGTTCATAACCTTCTTGGGTCCGAAATTAACTCGTGTGCATATTCCGGAGTGATATTCGTCGGATCTCATCCCTTCATAATGAAAAACTATGATTGAACCGAAATTCAATGGATTAAATCACAGTCCATAAAATACCACGTCTGAAATCTGGATTAAACTGTGGGCATTTTCCAACGCGATCACCGTCGGATCTGTCCCTTTCAAGTGGACGGTCACGATTAACTGAGCTATTAACTCAGTTTTATAAATTCTCGCGTCCGTTTTTGGAATTAACTTCCGTGCTTGTTAGCACGCGATCACCGTTAGACCTATTGATTCTGTCGATCCGAGGATTCAAATCTTCTCCTGGGTTTCCCACAATTTGTCAGGGTTTCCTCGTTCCGCCAAGATTTAGCACTTCCGCCAAGTTTATCCGTTTGTTTCTAAATTATTTTCCGTGATCTTAAAACATATCTAAGCCATTTCAACACATAGCAAGTGAAGATTTTAGATGCGACCACACATGATTATACAAAATCTAGTTCTAAAGGACTTAAATTGGAAATCAACAAAACTTAGAAATATTTGCAAGGAATTTAAAACCTCCAGGATTCGACCATTCATGCGCAATATTCATAGAGATACAGAGAGATTCTAAATTTTTCACTCCAATCTTCCACAACCAAAATCTGGCCAAAATCCCCTTCTACTGATTCAAAACTTACATAAATACCTTACATTTAACAATCAGATCCTCAATCAATGGATCGAATCTACCCAATCCTAGATAAATATCTAATATGCATGATATTCTCCTCGAGAATCTCAACTAAGCCTAAATACTTAAATTAATTACAAGATAATTCAAATCCCTGAATTCTAGCTCAAATCCTATCTACAAAGATTTGTAAAGTGACAGCTAAAGGATCCCAGGCCTTTGCTTGTAAACTTCTTTTGTATTTTTGGAATAAAATTCGAAGCCTTTTGTCTTCAAGCCTCATGCTCCTGCATCACAAGGTCAGGGTGGTAGCGAGTTGTGAATGTGGAAATTCCCCTCAAGAGGGTCTGGAAGAGCTGAAAGGGGGTTGGGTTTGCGGAGAATTGGGGGTGGATCCAAATTATCTCAGCATAGAGAGAGCAAGGGGTTTAGGGAAATCCAGATACACCCTCTCGTGGCAGAGGGGCAAAGGTGGAGAAGCCCTACTGGCCAATGTATGGGTCAGTCCACTCTTGTGGACTCGAATATCTCAAGTTGGGAACCTATGTTTGGATAGAAATCAACTCTGGTTTCGGTGTTGGGTACCGCTTAATGCCGAGCATTTGAGGTTGGTCATTAAATTATGGGGTTTTGATTCCCACAACCCAAACATTATTAATGGGGTTATGTAGGAAGGGGTTTGATGGGCTATGGGCTTAGTTCCATAGCTGGCTTGAATTCCCTTTCAATTATTGTTACTATGTTTTGATGGTGAAGTTAATTATGGGTGGAAAGTCTTTCTATAATACCGAGGCCCTAGAAATGGTTGGCACGACCAGTTTGCTTAGGATTTGCACTAGGCAGAGGAAGGAAATTGCAAACAGTGGCACTATAATCTTGTGTTGGCATCCAATTAGTTGCAATAAGTGGAGTGGGTTCCTTACTTGGCTGGTTTCGTTTGAATTTGAAGCAGGTCTGTAGTGTGGGCGCGACCTCTGGCAGCGTTGAGCACCCAAACTGCGGCCCTGGGCTAGTGGAAATCCGGTGGTGGGAAAAGAACAATATTTGACAGGCAATGACAACATAATGGCTCAAGCAAAGGGTACAAAGAAAAATGGTGGTGGAAGTTGAGGATGGGGAAAGCAAAGAAAGGCAACTTCGTCGCTGGGAAGCTAACTCAACTCTTCCAATGGGGTGGCTGGGGTAGGTCAAGGGTGCAAGACGGCCTTGCACATAATTGAAGGAGCGAACCAAGCGTACCATGCCAACAACTCCAACCAGGTTAGGTAGCTGATTACATAATGGGAAGATGAAATCTGTTAGATTGTGGAAGAATCTGATTTGGACATGGATGAGTGGCAAGTAGTAGCCCCAGATCCTGGCCATACTCATGGAAGAGTAACCCAATACAAGCAGACATTATGCATGTTCTAGATGATGAAGAGCCCATACTTGTGGAAGAGTAACCCAATACAAGCAGACAATACACATGTTCTAGATGATGAAGAGCATTATGGCGAAAGCTCTAGAACATTTTCCTCCTGACGTGCATGTAGCCCACCCAGGGCAATCAAATTACAACAAATAATTGCAAAAAATTCAGTTCCAACTGCAACAACGGAGTGGTTGGTTGAGCCGAATTGAGCAACACATCCCTTGCATACCCTACACGAAGCTGCCAGATTCCACTGTGAAAGACCCTGCTCCGGTGGATTCCGTTGATGATGAGTAGTGATAGCGCACCCGTGTTTTTACATTTTGAATGGTTCAGTCCCATAATTTTAGACTTATTATCAGTTATGTTTATAGTTATTTAGAGAATATGAAGTATAAAGACTCTCACGTTTATATAGCATGGTTGGATAGAGTTATTATTATTTTCTTATGGATGGCGTATTTTGCGGTTAGGTGGTTTCTCTTTGGGTAGGTTGATGCCACCTAACTTTCAGAAATATGGATGTAACCTGGTTTATTTCCAAAAATTAATAGAAAGGTACTACCAATCTTACAAAAAAAATATAAAAATATATATCAACAAAATTAATAGTACTTTATCAATAATCCTTATTAATACTTTATAGCGAAATACAAATTTGCAATTATAAATATTAATAATAATTTTATACTATACCACTTATGTTTTCATTACCTTCGAGTAAAAACTAAAATACATGTATTTAAAATATATATCAACAAAATTAATAGTGCCTTTATCAATAATCCTTATTGGTAATTGATGGGGCCAAATAATGTTGCACTCCTTAGATTACAACTTTAAAATTCAACGTGGGGTTCATGCAAACTTTGAGAGGCCTACAAACCCCACACTCGTATCCATCTATAAAGAGAATGTGACCACTTGAGTTTATTTAGTTTGGAAAGGGAAGTCAACAACTTTTCAACACCACTAAATCAAAGTCTTAAATTCAATTACAACGAAACCTACAAAATAGAATCCAATGGACCAAGCAACCCAATGACCAATCCCGACTTATCGTGACAGTGGAAAGTTGGGGTACAAATCTGCCAGAAGTAGAATGTAAATCTACAAATCCAAACGAGCAGATATAGATTGTTGGATCCCAAAATAAGAATT
Organism: Pinus tabuliformis; assembly: GCA_031772625.1. Taxonomy (NCBI): domain Eukaryota; kingdom Viridiplantae; phylum Streptophyta; class Pinopsida; order Pinales; family Pinaceae; genus Pinus; species Pinus tabuliformis. Next base: position 724,529,662 of record CM062806.1, read on the forward strand.
ACGCTTACCTACAAAGCAACCCAACCCTATTACTAATTGTTCTATCACGCATCTAAAATGAAGCATTAGAAAGCAAAACTCATTCTGAGTTGAAACGAATTCAATTCATAGTCCAACATATTCTTCCTATGCTAACAAAATACCACAAACCAATTAAAGAAAAACTGAAAGTGATGGTGCAGGAAATAGAGCATTCCTATATGAAGTATTGTGCTGCTATAGGAAGTTCTACATAATTGTAGAAATTGCTATAGGAAATATAGAATGTAATCAATAGACACGACCACTACAAGTCTAATCAACCCATACGGAAACACCATTTTTTCTACTCTTTTGTAGATATAATTCATACAGATACATTAGAGTTGAGGAATTATTAATTATATTTTGAAAAACAATTAGGAAGAGGGACTCTGTTACAAAAAAACCACCTAAAAACAACTGGGAAGTGAATTATATCATTTTGGGTCAACACTTTTCAGCATATCTTCTAATTTGATTGGAAATTTTTAATCTTAGAAAACACATACATATATAATTCTTGCTAATGCTATGAACTGCTTTAATACATTAATTAGTTTTTTTTCTTTCAAAGTTAAATCTTTAGTACACTAATTTGTTGTTTTCCATTTCAAGGTTAAATCTTTTATGTAAAGAGACGATAAACATTGTCTACCAATAACTTTACATTGTGTTATGTAACCATCGAATAAGTGGTCAGGTATTTGGCATAGCTGTTACTACTTCATGGATTGATACTATAATGGATTGTTACTACTTTTTAACTAGGCTTACTAAATTGTTCATGTTGTCATGCATCATCTATACAAACTGCCCTGTGTAGATCGTTGCGCTGCCAGAAAATGCCTTGAGCCAGAGAGCAGTGTAGTTCAAATTTCGAGGCGGCCACAAAAGATGCCCTCGTTATATTATTCGCATCCAGCGAACTAAACTAATTCCTGCGCAACATCATTTTTACCAGAGATCTAAACTACATGCCTGCCCGTCATCCTTCCAAGTTTTTCTGTGTATCAATCTTTCCTTTCCAATTTCAATGGCAGAAAGAGCAGCAACCCCTCATCATGATGACATTGCTTCCTCCTCCACGGCTTCTTGCTCTGCGTCGGCGTCGACTTCTTACGTCCACTATGATATCTTTATTAGCCATTGTGGGCGTGACGCGGATATCTTCGCCACCGCTCTCTACCGTCGTCTTCATTCTCGTGGGTTGCATATATTTCTTGACAAGTTGCACTTCATGTTTGAAGAGGAGGTTACATCTCAAATGGAAGCTGCGATTTCACTAGCCTCTATCCAGATCGTCATCTTTTCTCCAAACTATGCCGAATGGAAATGGTGTCTGGATGCGCTCATCCACATGACAAAGTCAGAGGGTACTATTCTCCCTGTATTTTACAAAATGAAGCCTTGTGAAGTCAGGTGGACGGGCAAAAATAATAATGGACCATATGCTCTATGGATGCGTGACCATGAGGAGAAAGAACGATTCGACTCGCAAACTATTCAGACCTGGAGAGACGTTCTACACAATGTTTCCAATATAACCGGTTTCGAGTTGGAGGCGTGCAATGGGTAAGCATCTCCCACTATTCGAATCCTTAATAGCTTTCAATTTGATGGATTGACAGGACTTTCTCACCCAGTGACTTAGATACATAAAAGCTTTTCTCACTGCTTATCTTACACTCGTATTTAGGGACGAGGAGGAACTCTTGCATAAAATAGTGGAAAGCGTGTTCAAAGCCTGTCCTCCCCGGGATTACGATGTCTTCATAAGTCATCGCGGGCCAGACACTAAGGAAGCATTCGCCAGCCCTCTCTACGATCGCCTTATTTCCCATGGGTTACGAGTCTTTCTCGACAAGCCAGAACTGGTCGAGGGACTCCGGATTGCTCCTCAAATAGAGGTGGCTATTCAATTCGCCTCTGTTCATATTGCCATATTTTCACCGACTTATGCACAATCTTGCTGGTGCCTCGATGAACTCTTCCTCATGATAAAATCGAGGGCTCATATTCTCCCGGTCTTATACGAAGTCAAATCTCTCGATCTGAATGAAATTTACGCTGAAACCCTCCTCTCCCACAAAAAGAAACAGCGATACGATTCTGAGACTATTGAGAGATGGAGAGGCGCTCTCGCCGATGTACCAAAATCAAATGATTTCGTGCTGGACGGGTAAGGATTCATACCATCTTTCTCAATACCTGCTAGTGTTAGTTCTTAATTATTTTACTAATTTTAACCGAATATTCAGGGCCAAGGAGGAGCTGATCGATAAGATTGTGCAAAGCGTGTTGGAATATATTCCAAAACGATCAGAAGTCATGCAAAGCTCCAAAGTCGTGCGAAGCGTGGTAAAATGTGTTCTGAGTGAAAATGTTGCAAAGCAATCTGAAGTCGAGCGAAGCGTGGAAGAATGTGTTCTGCATGAAAATGTTGCAAAGCAATCCAAAGTAAAGCAAAGCTCCGAAGTTTATTTCGGATTGGCGGATAAATTGGAAGATTTCGAAAAGGTGGTGCTATCGCAGCAAGAGGAACCCGTGAAGGCCAAGGTTGTGGAAATTGTGGGTGGTGGCGGGTTTGGGAAAACAACCCTAGCGAAAGAATTTTTCGCGCGTCAGAAATCAAATTACAAAGAATTCTCCATTTTGTATAATCTAAGAGAAGATGCAGGTACACTGGGTCTAAAATACTTGCAAAGTAAGGTCATTGAGGACTTGAAACATATTTCAAATATCGCAATTGAGAGTGCCAAAGAGGGAATAGAGATACTGAAACAGCATCTCTCATCTTGTCATGCTTTCGTGATATTAGATGATGTTGATCATGTGGATCAACTTGATGCGTTGTTGCCAATCAAGTATGTCCTTCACCCAGAAAGCTTGATTTTGGTTACCTCTCGTCACAAGGATGTCCTTCATATGGCAGGCATCGTAGATTCATCAATTTATCATCTAGTCGGACTAAATACAAAAGATTCCAAAGAGCTCTTTCTCTCCTGTGCTTTTAATCACCCATCTGAAGTATCTCCATTTAAAGATCTTGTAGATGAGTTTGTATTGGCCTGCGGTGGAGAGCCACAATTGTTGGAAGAGTATGGAGGGCTTCTGCAAGGTGAAAACCGATCTTTCTGGAAAGAGGAGTTGAATCGACTTCGCAACTGTATAATACCTGTCGAGATAGACCATATACTTCAAATTAGATATGATTCACTAAATCGGGAGGAACGGCAAATATTCTTTGATATTGCCTGCTTTTTCATGGGGCGAGAAAGAGATACGGCAATACGAATATGGGGCAAGGAAGGGCTCAAGAAGCTAGAGAACAGTTTTCTAGTGCAAGTGGACAGTAACAATAAAATGGAAATGATTGGTCTCATCAGAAATTATGGAAAAAATATCGCTAAGTGATTAATGCCATGTCGACTTTGGAATCAGACAATCAGCCAGATGGATCTTTGGCTTGAGCAATCATCACCTGTGTGTGCTTCTGCTATCCTTCAAACCTTTATATTGGCTTTAATATCTTCAATTTTTTTTATTAAGCGAGACGCATCTTTTGTTTATTCGTAATAAAGATGCATCTCTGTATTTTATACTTATCATGATTGAGCAGGTAATAGTCGAATTCCGTGGAATTTCAATGATTCCTCCGATTCACTTTCCAGACGTGAGCGATGAAACTGAAATGTCAGGGTACCAACATAGTCGTGGGTTGTTCCGTCGTCCCAGGAATTTGAAATTTCTTGCAGCTCAAGGTGGTTATGTAGAAAAGATATTGACTAGGGTGGGATCAGCTGATCTCTTATGGCTAAAGTGGCATAAGTGCACCCACTCTTCTCTTCCTTCCTGGATTTCCATGGAGAAATTACGCGTTTTAGAAGTGGACGGAAGCAAATTAACAGAATTGTGGCAAACTGAATCTCAAGTTTGGTAAATTTTTGTGTTCATTATTCCTTCGTTTCATTTCATTTTGTAGATGAAAATCATTTGATAGTTGATATCTAAACATCGCAGGTTCCTCTCCAGTTGCGGGAGCTAAATATCTGCGCTCCCCTTTCACTGTTTCCAAAGTCCATAGGTCAACTGAAGCTCCTTGAAAAGATTGTAGTGAAAAATTTAGATGACCAGCCACTCCCATTGAAAACTTTGCCCAAAGAGTTTGGTCAACTGCTTTCGTTGAAATACTTGGAGTTGAGACAATGCTCAACAATGATGACACTGCCCGATTCCTTCGGACAGTTAACAAACCTTCAATATATCAATTTGAAAGGCGCTTCTAGGTTGCAAATGCTTCCAACTTCATTCAGAAATTTAATCCTACTCCAACATCTATTTTTGGCAGTGCAGTGAGATACAAGAGCTGCCAGGCTTGGAACAATTCACTTCTTTGGAAACGATGGATGTTAGGGGATGCAAAAAAATTAAGAGCATATCCGGGTTGGAGAAGCTCACAAAGCTCCAAATACTAGATGTCAGTGGATGCTGTAAGGTACGAAAACTTCCAGATCTGAAACATCTGAATTCTTTGAAGATGTTGAATGTTAGTGGATGCAAGAAGTTGGAGAGCATACGAGTGTTGGGGTTGCTCACAAAGCTCCAAACAGTAGATGTTAGTGAATGCAGTGAGCTAGTGGAGCTATCAGGTGTGGAACATTTGACCTCGTTGAAGGATTTGAATGTTAGCGGATGCAAGAAGCTCAAGAGCATACCAGGGTTGAGGGAGCTCGCAAAGCTCCAAACGCTAAATGTTAATGGATGTTGTGAGATGCAAACGCTGTCAGGTTTGCAATATTTGAAATCTTTGAAGATGTTGTCTGTTTGCGGATGTGAGAAACTGGGACGGCGCGTTGTTGGCCTCCCCGCTTGGGTTCGACCCGGCGCGTTGTTTGCCTCCCCGCTTGGGTTCGACCCGCTGTTACAGGACGCCCTGTTCGAATTGTGTGAATTGTGCGAATTGTGTTTATTGTGATGTGTAATCTTGAGATATTGTGTATATTGGGATATGGGTTAATATAAAGCTTCTACTGACCCGCTGCCATATGCAGTTGTGTAATCTTCAGATTGTGTATATTGTGATATGGGGTTAATATAAAGCTTCTACTGACTTGCTGCCAGATTGTGTATATTGTGATATGGGGTTAATATAAAGCTTTTATTGACTCGCTGACTCGCTGTTAGTATATTGTGATATGTAATCTTCAGATATTGTGTTATTGTGTATATTGTGGTATGAGGTTAATATAAAGCTTCTATTGAAGGACTTACCCTCTCATTTATAATTTAGAGAAACTGCAGAGCATACCACCGTAATCTTCGGATTGTGTATATTGTGATATGGGGTTAATATAAAGCTTCTACTGTATACCAGTATATTGTGATATGTAATCTTCGCATATTGTGTATATTGTGATATGAGGTTAATATAAAGCTTCTAATGAGGGACTTATCCCCTCATTTATAATTTAGAGAAACTGCAAAGCATACCACTGTTGTGGAAGCTCGTAAAGCTCCAAAATCTATTTATTCACTGTAGTGAGATACAAGAGATACCAGGGTTGGAACATTTGACCTCTTTGGAGATGTTGTATGTTCAGAGATGCGGGAAGTTGCAGAGCATACCAGCGTTGGGGTTGCTCACAAACCTCCATACACTAGAGGTTGAATGCGGTGAGATACTAGAGATACCATGTTTGGAACATTTGACCTCTTTGGAGAGGTTGTATGTTAAGGGATGCGAGAAGTTGCAAAGCATACCAGCATTGGGGTCGCTCACAAAACTCTAAGCACTAGAAGTTATTGAATGCCGTGAGATACAACATATACCAGGTTTGGAACATTTGACCTCTTTGGAGTGGTTGTATGTTAAGCGACGCAAGAAGTTGCAGAGCATATCAGCGTTGGGGTCGCTCACAAAACTAGAAACACTAAAAGTTAATGAATGCCGTGAGATACACGAGATATCAGGTTTGGAACATTTGACCTCTTTGGCGAAGTTGTATGTTCAGGTATGTAGGAAGCTGCAGAGCATACCAACATTGGGGTCACTCACAACACTCCATACACTAAATGTTATTGGATGTGGTGAGATAGGAGAGATACCAGGTTTGGAACATTTAACCTCTTTGGAGTGTTTGTATGTTAAAGGATGCGATAAGTTGCAAAGCATATCAGCGTTGGGGTCGCTGACGAAACTCCAAACATTACAAGTTATTGAATGTCGTGAGATACAAGATATACCAGGTTTGGAACATTTGACCTCTTTGGAGTGATTGTATGTTCAGGGATGCGAGAAGTTGCAGAGCATACCAGTGTTGGGGTTGCTCACAAAACTCCAAACACTAACAGTTATTGAATGCCGTGTGATCCAGGTGGATATTGGTGGCCACCTGCCAAGTCCACCTGGACCCCCACCATTGTCTTTCTCAGCATTTTCAGTTTCCTTAATTGTAGCACAACTTACTATTTTTAGCAGTTTTTCGGGTCCTGAACTTCCAGAGCCGTTTTGAGGCCCTAAACGACGTTTTTTGGGGAATCCGGGGGCAACACGAATCCATGGAATGGACTGTGTTGCCCGTTCCAACAATGATAGTGCTCGGATAGATCTTTCTAATGAGCTATTGTACGCGTCAAACGGAGATCATATGCCAAAGTTACGACCCCGGGAAGTTGATGTACCAACTTACCCCAAACGGGGCTCACAGTTTGGCGTTTCATCTCCTAGGGTTAGGTTTTGGAATGTTAAGGGTTTTTCCATTGTTTCTCAACAATAAATAGGCCTTCGAGCCTCATTGTAACTTAGTTCAGAGGCATGTAGCCATCACATCTCTTCTCAGAGATAAGCTACCATTGCCCTAGCTAGTTTATTTCCATTTCTGTTTGTAAGCATATTTCAGTATTTTCCATTAATGAAATGAAGTATTATTTCCGCTGCATCTTTGTGTATATGGTTATCTCTGTAATTTGTTGCGTTCTTGTTTAAATCCGGATCAGTGGTATCAGAGCGGTCTGCTTTTTCTATGTTTTTCCTTGCATGTCCCCAACAAGGTCGGGATATAAGGAGTTAGGGCTTGAACTGGTTGAACCTTTGCAAGACCAGCCTCGCAAATCCCGACGGCCTCCCATGGCGGACGAGAAGAAAGACGAGGGGGCAGGAGATCCCATCAAAATCTTGCTCGAAGAAGCGCTCGAGCGACAACGGAACGCGATGATGGACAGCTTTGCGCAGATCCTTCAGCGGCTACCCAGAAGCGGTGCATCGGCTTCCAGCAGCTCCTCTGGAAACGCCACACCCTTTAAGGTACAAGTTAATTTTGAAATCCCCATATTCGAGGGTCAGATAGACGCCGATGCCGTAGATAAATGGTTAAATCTGCTAGAGGGTTATTTTTCTGTTCATGAATTTTCGAGTCGGGAAAAGATTGTTTTTGCTCTTCTCAAAGCAGCCCCCCACGTCAAGGACTGGTGGGAAACCTACTGCGAGCAGAAGGATGAAAGTACTGGCTCACTATTTTCAGCCGCACCCACCTGGGATTCGTTCCGGGATGCCATCAAGGAGCAGTACTACCCTGTCGGAAGCTATGAGGATGAATACATAAAGTGGACCACGCTGCGGCAGGGAAGGGACCAAGACGTGCCGGAGTTCACCAATCTTTTCCATACCCTTCGCACAAAGTTGGGTATCAAGGATTCGGAGCAACATTTGATACTCAAATACTGTGGCTGCCTGCACAAGTACATCCAGGAAGAAATACAGTTCTTAAACATCCCCTCGCTCGGTGCAGCATACCGGTATGCCGTCAAGGTCGAGCAGAAGTTTAAACAAAAGAAGCGAGACTTTGGATCTGCGAATCCAAAGCAGGGGAAAGGTGCCCCTAAACCACAGAACAAAGGACAAAGCCAAGGCGGGACAGCCCAAGACAACCAGCCGAAGCTGCAAGCAAAGAGCAACGCCGCGAAGCCGAGAAAGGACACTGGAAAATGGTGCGAGTTTCATAAGAGCTCCACTCACAACACAAGTGAGTGTCGGGCCAAGCAGTCACTGGTGGCTGAGCTAAAGGTTTCAGAATCAGATGCATGTTCCGACTCTGAGTCAGAACCCGATAAGGGGTATGAAAAAGGGAAGCAGATCATTGATGCGGATCCCAGCGCCACTGTTGCTACCGCAAAGATCCAGAAAAATGAACCCGAAGATCCAGAGGAGGAGGAGCGTCTCTTCCACTCCCAGATGTGGGTAAAGGGCTCCCCGATACAGTTCATTGTTGATAGCGGGAGTCAAAAGAACCTCATTTCGGCAGAGGTCGTGAAGCGGTTGGGCTTACCGACCACAGCACATCCACAACCATACACCATTGGGTGGCTTCACCAAGGGCGAGATCTTCGCGTGAGCCAGCAGTGTCGCCTTCCATACAACATCAAGCCCTTCACGGATGAGGTATTGTGTGACATTGCTCCCCTTGAAGTTTGTGATGTATTACTAGGACAACCATACTTGTGGAAGCGACATGCTGTGTATGAATCAAGGCCCCGTGCTGTTATTATTACATTGGGAAATAAGTTGTTCAGGATACCAGAGGTAGCACCACCTGCCGCCATCTCTTTGATTACTGCAAAACAATGCAGTAAGATCATTTCCAAAACAGGAAATTTTTTTTCCTGATGATACGCCCTCAAGGGAAGAAGAAGACAGTGGCCGCGGCCTCCAAACGGGGTCCCTCTGCACGGCAGCTACAGATGGACAAGATTGTGGAGGAGTACGAAGACATCTTCACCTCCCCGGCAGGGGTTCCTCTGCACTGTCAAGTCAAGCACTCCATCGATCTGACCCCAGGTGCGCCGCTACCCAATGGACCAATTTATCGGCGCTCCGTTCTGGAGAACAATGAAATCAAGAGGCAGATTCAGGAGCTCCTGCAGAAAGGTCACATCCGTCCGAGTTCTTCGCCCTGTGGGAGCCCGATAGTGTTGGTACAGAAGAAGGATGGGACGTGGAGACTCTGTATTGACTATCGGGCGCTGAACAAGATCACTGTCCGTAATAGGTACCCGATCCCGCGGATTGATGACCTCCTAGACCAACTAAAGGGGGCGAAATATTTCAGCAAGATCGATCTGAAGTCAGGATATCACCAGGTACCAATCGAACCCTCAGATGTGTGGAAGACTGCCTTCAAATCCAAGGAGGGCCTCTTCGAATGGTTGGTCATGCCTTTCGGATTGACGAATGCTCCTGCAACCTTTATGAGGCTAATGGATGACATCTTGCGGCCATTCACCAACTCCTTTGTAGTAGTATACTTGGATGACATTCTGATCTTCAGCCAGAGTTGGGAAGAGCACCTCCAACACATCCGACAGGTTCTCCAAACACTGCGGCAACACAAGCTATGTGCCAATTTGGAGAAATGCACTTTTGGCATGACCGAGGTTCAGTATCTGGGATACATCATTGATGAACAGGGGGTGCATGTCGATCCAGCCAAGGTCCAAGTCATTCGGGATTGGCCCTCTCCAACCACTCTAACAGAGCTCCGCAGCTTTCTAGGTCTTGCCAACTTCTACCGCAGGTTTGTGTTGGGATTTTCTCATATTTCTTGGCCCTTGAGTCAAGTCACCAAGGGCGGGGCGAAAGCAAAATTCTTTTGGTCTGAATCTCAACAGAAGGCATTCAGGGAGTTGAAGGATCGCCTCTGCACGGCACCAGTGCTCGCGTTACCAGATTTACAACAACCATTTGAGGTCGAGACAGATGCCTCTGACTATGCTATTGGGGCAGTCCTTACTCAACATGGACATCCAGTGGCATATCACAGTGAAACACTTTCAGACACAGTCCGGAAGTACCCCACTTATGATAAAGAGATGTATTCCATTGTACAGGCCTGCCGACAATGGAAGCATTACATTTTGGGGAAGGAAACGGTCATCCACACAGACCACCGACCTCTGCATTTCATACAGACCCAAGGGAAATTGCAGAATGATCGCCATCAGAAGTGGTCTACATACCTGCAACAGTTTCACTTGAATATCAAGTATAAAAAGGGCAGCACCAATAATGTTGCAGATTGCCTCAGTCGACCACCGATCATGGCGCTAACCACCGTGCTCAACTCTTGCGGGCACGAGACTTCTGATTGGCCACTTCTCTACAAAAGCGACCCAGAATTCGGCCACACATACCAGACACTCTTGGAGGGTCGGCAGGTTGCAGATTTTCACCTCCAGGATGCCCTATTATGCCACCTCGGTCACCTTTGTGTTCCTTCAAGCGAGCGTGCCAAGATGATTTGGGAAGCACACTACAGTCGGGCTGCTGGGCATTTCGGGGTCGAGAAAACAGTGGCAGTACTGCAAAACTATTTCTATTGGCCGAATCTTCGACAGGATGTTGGGAAGTACATCCGATCATGTACTGCCTGTGCCATTGCCAAACCGACCATTAAGAAGCAAGGCCTCTATACCCCGTTGCCTACCCCTAGTCGACCTTGGGAATCCATCTCCATGGATTACATGTCAGGCCTTCCTTCCACTAAGCATGGAAATGACTGTGTTTTTTGGTCGTCGACAGGTTCTCAAAGATGGCCATTATGATGGCCTGCAAGAAGAATATCACAGCAGAAGCCACTGCTAAACTCTTCTTTGAACGAGTGTGGGTGCACTTTGGGATCCCACAGTCTATCATCTCAGATCGGGACAGTCGGTTTCTCAGCACCTTTTGGTCCAGTCTCTGGTCAATGCTGGACACCAAACTCACGAAGTCCACAGCCTTCCATCCTCAAACTGATGGCCAGACAGAGGTTGTCAATAGGATGATTGTGCACATTCTGCGCATGTATAACTCAAAGCATCCACGCACATGGGACGAGAGCCTCCCCTACGTTCAGCACAGCTACAACCGAGCTCTTCACAGCTCCACTGGCCATAGCCCTTTTCAGGTGGGTTTGGGATTCCAGCCACTATGCCCCATTGATGTGGCCATGCCACTTGCAGCTACTCACATGAATTCAGCTCATGTCCAGTCCGAAACAGATAAGGCCACCAGCTTCATTGAGCGCATCCAACATATTCGCCAGCAGGTCCATGACATTTTTGAGAAATCAAATGCCAAGTACAAGCAGCGACATGATCAACATCGGGTGCCACACAAGTTTCAGGTGGGCGACAAAGTCTGGTTGCATTTGCAAAAGGAACGCCTTACTGGAGCCTATCGGAAATTGAGACCACTCCGATATGGTCCTTACACCATTACTAAGGCTATGGGAGACAATGCATTTGAGCTCAGCATTCCCCCATTCCTTGGCCTGCACCCAGTATTCAATGTGGACCGCCTTCGGCCATACTTTCCACCATTGCTAGACACATCCGACATTGCAGAACAGCTCAAACCCACAGAATTAAATCCAGATTGCATGGAACAAGCTGCAATGATCGGATCATGGACACACAGATCAAGAACACTCGCCAACAGAATATCCAACTGTATCGAGTTGTCAAAGCGGGCCAACTCCTTCAGCAGGGCAAGTGGCTCACCAGGGAACAAGTTCAGCAGAAGTTTCCTCATCTCATGGAGGAGCTCAACGCAATGGGGACCATTGCTTCCTAAGGGGGGAGGAATGATCCAGGTGGATATTGGTGGCCACCTGCCAAGTCCACCTGGACCCCCACCATTGTCTTTCTCAGCATTTTCAGTTTCCTTAATTGTAGCACAACTTACTATTTTTAGCAGTTTTTCGGGTCCTGAACTTCCAGAGCCGTTTTGAGGCCCTAAACGACGTTTTTTGGGGAATCCGGGGGCAACACGAGTCCATGGAATGGACTAGTGTTGCCCGTTCCAACAATGATAGTGCTCGGATAGATCTTTCTAATGAGCTATTGTACGCATCAAACGGAGATCATATGCCAAAGTTACGACCCCGGGAAGTTGATGTACCAACTTACCCCCAAACGGGGCCCACAATTTGGCGTTTCATCTCCTAGGGTTAGGTTTTGGAATGTTAAGGGCTTTTCCATTGTTTCTCAACAATAAATAGGCCCTCGAGCCTCATTGTAACATAGTTCAGAGGCATGTAGCCATCACATCTCTTCTCAGAGATAAGCTACCATCGCCCTAGCTAGTTTATTTCCATTTCTGTTTGTAAGCATATTTCAGTATTTTCCATTAATGAAATGAAGTATTATTTCCGCTGCATCTTTGTGTATATGGTTATCTCTGTAATTTGTTGCGTTCTTGTTTAAATCCGGATCACCGTGAGATATGAGAGATACCAGGCTTGGAACATTTGACCTCTTTGAAGAAGTTGTATGTTCATAGATGCGAGAAGTTGCAGAGCATACCAACATTGGGGTTGCTCACAAAACTCCAAACATTAGAAGTTATTGAATCCTCTGAGATACAAGATATACCAGGTTTGGAACATTTGACCTCTTTGGAGTGGTATATGTTAAGGGATGTGAGATGTTGCAGAGCATACCAGTGTTAGGGTCGCTCACAAAACTTCAAACTCTAACAGTTATTGAATGTCGTGAGATACGAGAGATACCAAGCTTGAAACATTTGACCTCTTTGGAGAGGTTGTATGTTCAGGGGTGCATAAAGTTGCAGAGCATACTAGCATTGGGGTTGCTCTCAAAACTCCAAACACTAACAGTTATTGAATGCCGTGAGCTACGAGAGATACCAGGCTTGGAACATTTGACCCCTTTGAAGAAGTTGTATGTTCATAGATGCGAGAAGTTGCGGAGCATACCAGCATTGGGGTTGCTCACAAAACTCCAAACACTACAAGTTATTGAATGCCGTGAGATACAAGATATACCAGGTTTAGAAAATTTGACCTCTTTAGAGTGGTTATATGTTAAGGGATGTGATATGTTGCAGAGCATACCAGTGTTGGGGTCGCTCACAAAACTCCAAACAGTAACAGTTATTGAATGCCGTGAGATACGAGAGATACCAAGCTTGGAACATTTGACCTCTTTGGAGAGGTTGTAATTTAAGGGATGCGAGAAGTTGCAGAGCATACCAGCGTTGGGGTCGCTCACAAAACTCCAAGCACTAGAAGTTATTGAATGCCGTGAGATACAAGATATACCAGATTTGGAACATTTGACCTCTTTGGAGTGGTTATATGTTAAGGGATGCGAGATGTTGCAGAGCATACTAGCATTGGGGTCGCTCACAAAACTCCAAACACTAATAGTTATTGAATGTCGTGAGCTATGAGAGATACCGGGCTTGGAACATTTGACCTCTTTGAAGAAGTTGTATGTTCATAGATGCGAGAAGTTGCAGAGCATACCAGCATTGGGGTTCCTCACAAAACTCCAAACATTAGAAATTATTGAATGATGTGAGATAAAAGATATACCAGGTTTGGAACATTTGACCTCTTTGGAGTGGTTATATGTTAAGGGATGGGAGATGTTGGAGAGCATACCAGCGTTGGGGTCGCTCACAAAACTCCAAACACTAACAGTTATTGAATGTCGTGAGATACGAGAGATACCAGGCTTGGAACATTTGACCTCTTTGAAGAAGTTGTATGTTTATAGATGCGAGAAGTTGCAGAGCATACCAGCATTGGGGTTTCTCACAAAACTCCAAACATTAGAAGTTATTTAATGTCGTGTGATACAAGATATACCAGGTTGGGAACATTTGACCTCTTTGGAGTGGTTATATGTTAAGGGATGGGAGATGTTGCAGAGCATACCAGCATTGGGGTCGCTCACAAATCTCCAATCACTAACAGTTATTGAATGCCGTGAGATACGAGAGATACTAGGCTTGGAACATTTTACCTCTTTGAAGACGTTGTATGTTTATAAATGCGAGAAGTTGCAAAGCATACCAGCATTGGGGTTGCTCACAAAAATCCAAACATTACAAGTTACTGAATGCTGTGTGATACAAGATATACTAGGTTTGGAACATTTGACCTCTTTGGAGTGGTTATATGTTAAGGGATGCGAGATGTTGCAGAGCATACCAACGTTGGGGTCGCTCACAAAACTCCAAACACTAACAGTTATTGAATGTCGTGAGATATGAGAGATACCAGGCTTGGAACATTTGACCTCTTTGAAAAATTTGTATGTTTATAGATGCGAGAAGTTGCAGAGGATCCTAGCATTGGGGTTGCTCACAAAACTCCAAACATTAGAAGTTATTGAACGCTGTGAGATACAAGATATACCAAGTTTGGAACATTTGACCTCTTTGGAGTGGTTATATGTTAAGGGATGCGAGATGTTGCAGAGCATACGAGTGTTGGGGTTGCTCACAAAAGTCCAAACACTAACAGTTATTAAATGCCATGATATACAAGAGATACCAGGCTTAGAAAATTTGACCGCTTTGAAGAAGTTGTATGTTCATAGATGTGAGAAGTTGCAGAGCATACCAGCGTTGGGGTTGCTCACAAAACTCCAAACACTAACAGTTATTGAATGTTGTGAGATACGAGAGATACCAGGCTGGGAACATTTGACCTCTTTGGAAAGGTTGTATGTTTAGGGATGCAGGAAGTTGCAGTGCATACCAGCGTTTGGGTCACTCACAAAGCTTGAGATGTTAGATGTTATTGAATGCCGTGAGATAAAAATGCTCTCAGGTTTGGAACATTTGATATCTTTGAAGTATTTTCATATCCAGAAATGCGAGAAGCTGCAGAGCATAACAGGGTTGGGGGGGCAACTCAGAAATCTCCTAATGCTATCTATTTACGAATGCCCTGATATACAAAAGTTGTCAGGCGTCGAAAATGTGATATCGTTGGGGCAGCTTGAAATTCTCTGATGCCCGAAACTACAATTGGATAGGCAAATAGTCGAGCAGCTGCGAGGACGAGGAATGCTTGGCTTCCAAGTAGATCAAGATGAATGTTGCAGGCTGATGTAATGAGGGGTTTCAGTCTTTATTTTCCGTTAGTGGAGTCCATCCATGTCTGCAAGTGCGACCGTTAGTGGATTCTGAAGACTCAAGGTTAGTAAAGTTCATCCATGTCTGAAAGTGCTACATGTAGTGGATTCCGAACACTCGTGGTTAAATTTAGGCTTGCCAGCTATATAAATTTAACGAGTTAGAAAAAGTTGTAAAGGAAAACATTTGTTTCATAATTTAATAGTTAGCATTTGTACTATATGTTGCAAAAAGAAATGTGGTAATGTAGTAGAAAAGGAATTAATAGTTTGAATTGATGCATTCTCTGCACAATATTATAATGTTTTAAAATGATATATTTAAAATGTCCAAGATCATTCAATCAACATTTATTACCACAACAAAGAATAATATAAAGACTTGGAAAATAGGCTATAGGCTTCTGATCAACCTATGAGGACACAAATGAGAATGTTGAAGGTACTTTCGTTGGACAACTTTTGAAGTGCTTCCACAGTGTTGTATAATGTTTACAATAAGCATATGATAGTTATTGGATAAAAATCAATATTGGAAACAAGTTACAATTCTTCTAATCAAAATCAACATCACAATTAAATTACTGGAACAAATTGTCAAGCTAAGTCTAAGCAATCCTAACGCCAAAAATATCTAGAGACTAATACTAAAATTTACTTGTTTGGCATCATGTATGGTTCTAGATGTATTATAAAATGCAGCCTTTGTAGTATTACCTTTTTACACAGTCATAGTGTATAACTTATGTGGTAATGGTAGAACCATATGTCATCTTTCCATGACCTTTGAGCAATTGGCCCTTATTATATAAATATTACCTTTTTACAAAATCATGGTTTATAACTTATATGGTAATAGTGTTAGGACTCCAAATTGACCATTTTTGACCTTGTATTTTTGCTATAATATTACCCTTTTTTAGTCCATAAGTTGAAAGCTTTGATTATATAATGACCCAATCATTCCAAGGTATGAAGTAACTCCTCGCATTACTATATGTTTAATTATTTATTACATATTCATGTTATATTTATAATTATCTTTGGAGAAGTTAACCAAGTTGCTAAGTAACCGTTGAGCTGTCTAAAGTCTGCAGAAATTATAATTCGTAGTTGCTACAACACCAGAAACAACAACTACGTAGTTGCTGCAACACCAGAAACAACAACTACGTAGTTGCTGCAACACCAGCAACAACAACTATCTAAAGCAGGGAAAACGTTATACCGGAAAAGACAAACAGCAACTATCAGAAGTTCGGCAGAGTTCCATGCTGACACAACACGATCAGCAACTGTCCAGAAAGGGTAAAACATGGTTACAGTTGCTAAAACACCAGGAACAGCATGAGTTTACTAAATCAGCAACAATGAAGCGGCAAAGGATAGTACGAGGATTCCAAGAAGACGGTTGAAGTTTGTTTACCAGTTGTGTAACAGTAAGAGACCAAGAAGGAATACACCGTCACACTGTTGTAACGACATCCTGTAACAAGGATGGATTTCTTATTTTTGACAAAAAGGTTTAACTGAATGAACTATGACGGTCTATTGTAATAGATGTCTCCTCTATAAAGAGGAGACATCTACAGTAGAAAGGGGGGGAAAAAGGAAACAAGTTGTAAGGGAAATTTTGAAAGACAAACAGCAAGTCTGAATCTTTATTGTAACTGGACATTTTGGCAGATGAATAGAAGGTTGTTTTGAGCAGCTAATCCAGCATTTGTGTTCTGGGGAATCTTGTGAGAAGGACAGGGCCCACCTTCTTCACAAGATTCACCCATTTATTTCCTGTCAGTGTGTGATTGTGTTTGGTAATTTCCTTTTGCTGGTACTCTGTTTGGATTCTGTAGCATTACCTCTGATAATTTCCTTTTTGTTGATACTCTGTTTTGTTAATTGCTTGATATTGTAAAAGAATACTTCACCAGTAGTTTGGAATTGCAGTATGTATTAGCAACTTGGTTACAGGGGCAGGTGCTGAACATCCTTACCCTGAGGATAGGGTCCTGATCCTCTGCTAATAGAACAACCATTATTTCTCTTTGTAGATTTGTATTCTTAGTTAACTGCTTTCATTTTATCTCTGCAATATACTTTAACTATTATAACATAGAGTAAGGAGTTCGACAGAAAATAGAATCGTGTATACTACAACTTTTAATGCTTTTAGAATTAAGTACATATAGTACGAGGTCACCTTTGAAATAAAAGGACTTTCCTAGGTTGACAAATTAATGTGGTACTCGATTGTTTAATCAATAAACAATTCAAGCACCCAACATTTTGGCGCCATTGCCGGGGAAGGCGACTAGAGATTTTAAAAGCATTAATGATTTCTTTTTAAGAATAACAGGTGCATGAGAGGACGCAGGAAACCTAATTTCACAGGCGGCAAAGGCGGAGGAGGAAGAAAAACCTTTATTGACGAAATTATCTCAAAGGCCGAGACATCACAGAGGACGAGTTCCTGGAGACCTCAGATCCAGTATTCCTCACAAACAGATCGACAGACGGAGGAAGTACTAGGACCTGAAAGGAAGTTCAAAGTACCAGAATACACTGAGGAACCGGTAGAAGAACCTGAAGAAACAGAAGATACAAAAGATAAAGCAAGCGATTCAGGAAAAAGACCAATGGAGGATAACAGAGTAGAAGGAAGGGGGGAAAACTCACTCTCTACCCTAGAGTTCCCTATTGGGGAGCTCCCGAGAGGAGCAACCCCTATGAAGAACATTCCACTTTCAGCATTACCCAACTTTCATGGGTTATCCTCTGAAGACCCGGATGAATTCCTCTTTGAATTCGATATACTATGTAGGAGTTATGATTATGTGAGCCCTAATCAGAAACTAAAACTGTTTCCAGCAACACTGAAAGGGAATGCGTTAAGGTGGTTTATGAGCTTAGGAGCTCAGGCAATCACTACCTGGGATCAGATGAAAGAAAGCTTTCTGGCCAAATATCAGGATTACTGCCGAACAAGAGAAAGGAAGGAAGAGTTGTTTAAAATGGTTCAGAAGGAGGATGAGAATTTGGAGGACTTTGTGGAAAGACTGCAGTATAATCTGCAGTGGTCTGACCACCCTACCATGAGTAAAGATATTCTGAAAACAATATTGTTGAAAGGGGTACGAGATGACTGCTTGGACATGTTGAATATGCTGGGAAAAGGGGACATTTCCAAGGAACCATTTGATGAAATTATCAACCTCTGCATGAGATGTTCAAGAGGAGCAGTAAGCAGATCAAAAAGAAGGGACAACGTATATTCAAGAGTCCAGAAGTCAGCAAGTGGAGGAGCAACAAGGGCCGAAATAGGTAATTTGTTGGAAGAATTTAAAACTGAGATGTTAAGCTCTTTTGCTTCACAAATTGATGCTCTGCAGGTAAAAAAGAAACAGGCAGAAGCAGAAGCTGCCCTAGCTATTTTTTGTTCTAAATGCAGAGAAAAACACCCACTCAGGGAATGCCCACTAGATAAGATACCAATCTGCACGATCTGTGAAAAGGACCATGAGACCCAGCAATGCCCAGAATAAAAGCAGCATTGCAGTCAACTGAAGAAGAGCCTGAAGCATTGTACCTGATGACACAGAGGAGGCAATGGCCACAAAGACAAGGTATGAATTCTAACACAACATTTAGTCGTTGGAATAATCATTCTTCTTTTCAAACAAATTACCCACCCATGAACCAAATGAAGTACCCACCCTTTAATACGATGAATTTTCTACCCATACAGCAACCAAGTCTTCCTTTTCCTGATCTAACATCTAACATCTCAAGCTAATTTCGGGCATCAGAGAATTTCTACCCATCAAGCTAATGACTCCTTCAGGTTTAATTGAAGGAGTCATTGAAGATCTAATCATTTCTGTAGAATCTTGGAATTACCCAGCTAATTTTGTGGTGTTACAAACTAAAACAAAGTTGGGGGGTCATCCACTAATTCTAGGAAGACCTTGGCTAGCTACAACGGATGCTTTCATCAGTTGTAGATCAGGATCAATGACCATCTCTAATGGGCAGGAAACCAAACAGCTTACCCTTTATCCTCATGCTACACCCATGATTAATAATGACAATTCTGTATGGGTAGATTATGAGGATGAAGAAACCCAACCTATCTTGACTATCAGACAAGATTTAACTTTCAAAGACTCTACCGAAGATGAATTAATCAGCAGCTTCATTTCTGAACCTTCTTCGATCAGCCCAGAAATGTATAATCACTTCACTGCAATCTTGGAATCTGAATCTCAGCAGAACCTGAAAGCTAAAAATTTATCTCAAATAATAGTAGGCAGCCCCTCCAAAAGTACAACAATAGAAATTGAGCCTGGCAAAACATTAAATATAAATCCTAACTTAACTGATAATGAAAAATAGCAGTTAATAAAGTTACTCCGAGAAAATAAAGAAGCATTTTCATGGGATTATATAGACATGAAGGGGATCTCTCCTGAGCTATGCACTCACCGCATTTATATTAAAGAAGGATCCCGCCCAGTCTGTCAACCCCAGCAGCGGATGAATCCCAATCTAAGGGAAATTGTGAAGGAGGAACTTCAAAAACTGTTGAATGCGGGATTTATATACCCTATATCTGATAGTGAGTGGGTTTCCCCACTTGTAATTGTACCCAAGAAAAATGGCAAATGGAGAGTATGTGTGGATTACAGAGCTTTGAATAAAGCCACCCAGAAAGACCATTTCCCTTTACCATTCATTGATAAGGTATTAGATAATTTGGCAGGTAAGAAATTCTTTTCATTTTTGGATGGATTTAGTGGATATAATCAAAATAAGATTGCACCCCAAGACCAGGACAAGACCACGTTTACTAGCCCATGGGGGACCTTTGCTTACAGGGTCCTTCCATTTGGGCTATGTAATGCTCTAGCAACATTTCAAAGAGCAGTGATAGGGATTTTTTCTGATATGCTAAATGATTCCTTAGAAATATTTATGGATGAATTTACTCCTTATGGAGTGACTTTTGAGGATGCATTGCAGAATCTTGAAAAAGTACTTAAGCGATGTGTAGAAGCACACCTTGCCTTAAGCACTGAAAAATGTCATATGATGATGAATCAAGGTATTGTATTGGGTCACTTCATCTCATTCCTAGGAATTCAAGTTGATCCAGCCAAAATACAGGTAATTCAGACCCTCCCTATTCCCAAAACACAAACTGATGTAAGAAGCTTTTTAGGACATGTTGGACACTATAGAAGATTTATTAAGAATTTTTCCAAAATAGCTTCTCCTCTATTTGTGTTATTAACAAAAAATGTTGAATTTAAGTGGACTGATGATTGTGAAAAAACATTTAATGAACTTAAACATCAGTTGTCTACAACTCCCATTTTGAGAGGACCTGATTGGGCACTACCCTTTCATATATCCTCTGATGCCTCAGATACTGCAATTGGAGCTGTCTTGGGCCAAGAAGAAAACAGTCTTCCCTATGCCATTTATTTTATCAGTAAGAATATGACACCAGTTGAGCTGAATTATATAGTCACTGAGAAGGAATTCCTAGCAGTCATTTATGCTATCAATAAGTTTCGACATTATATTACTGGCTACACTACTTTTGTGCATACTGACCACTCGGCCATTAAATATCTAATGAATAAATCAGTTACAAATGCTCGAGTTACCAGATGGTTATTATTATTACAAGAATTTGACATCACAATTGTAGATAGGCCAGGTAAAGAAAATGTAGTTGCTGATTTCCTTTCTTGATTAAAAACTGATGAAAACATTCTAGTAGATGATTCTTTTCCCGATGAATATTTATTTGCAGTATCTGCTCACTCACCTTGGTATGCAGACATTGCCAACTATTTAGTTGCAGGAAAATTACCGTCGCACCTATCACACAAGGAAAAAAGAAAGATCATCCAGCAAAGTGCTAGGTACAACTGGATAAGCGGGTGTCTTTTCCACACAGAAATCGATCAGGAAATCCGGAGATGCATTGGTGAAGATGAAATTTATGATGTATTAAAGGCTTGTCACGATGGCCCTTGTGGAGGGCATTTTGCAGACAAAAGAACAGCACACAAGGTACTTATAATGGGTTATTATTGGCCCTCACTCTTCAAAGATGCAAGGAAATATGTGAAGGCCTGTGATAGCTGTCAAAGAATGGGCCAGCCTAATCACAGGGATGAAATGCCACTCAATCCCCAGGTAATTCTTGAACCTTTTGAGAAATGGGCATTAGATTTTATAGGTCCCATTAATCCCCCATCCAATCAAAGAGTGTACATACTAGTATACACATATTATATGACTAAATGGGTAGAAGCTAAGGCACTCCTTAAAGCTAATGAAGAAGCAGTACTAACATTTTTATTTGAAGAGATCTTTGTTAGGTTTGGATTGCCTAGAGAATTAGTCACGGATGGAGGACCTCCTTTCAACTTTCATGGCTTCAGGGATACACTTCAGAAATATCATATTAAGCACAAATTGACTACACCTTATCACCCCTAGGAAAATGGGCAGGTAGAAAGCACCAATAAAGTCATAGAAGCCATCTTGACAAAAACAATAAAGGAGAATAGAAGGGACTGGTTTCAAAGGTTTCCTGAGACATTATGGGCCTATAGAACTACTTGGAGGAATACTACGGGCTTTTCACCTTATGAATTAGTTTTTGGAAAAAATGTTGTTTTCCCTGTAGAGTTTGAAATCAAAACTTTAAGAATTGCTTTAGCTGTTAACCTTGACTTGACTGATGCACAGACAGCCAGGTTGCAGTAGCTTCAGGAATTAGACGAGAAGAGACTGGATGCCATCCATCAAACAACCATGATACAACAACAAAGAAGCAGGTGGCATGACAGAACCATCAAGCAAAAGCAGTTCCAGAAAGGTAACTGGGCTCTACTCTATGACTCCCGTTTCGAGAATTTCCAAGGTAAGTTAAGAACAAGGTGGTTAGGGCCTTATGAAGTGGATGCTGTTTTTCCAAATGGGACAGTCAAACTTTTAACGATTGATGATAGCAGAACACCACTACTAGTGAATGGGTATCGACTCCGTTTATATCAGCGGCCTGTTTCTAAAGAAGATTTTAAAGCTACTTGCATGGCAAATAGACACTATGCTTCCCTAGGGGAACTTGCTGTCCCTCAAGGCACTTAAATTTCTGTTTATTTATGCATTTTTTTTTTTTAGATTAGATATTCTTTCCAACTAATAATCCCTACCAAGGTTGCCATATTACAATCAATTATTTTGCAGATCTTAGCTTTGGAAAATGGTTGAGAACAAAAACTTCAAAGGAATCACTTTGCGAACTTGGGAATCCCGTTGCTGCAACACCATTTCCCGTTGCTGCAACACCATTTCCCGTTGCTGCAACACCGTTTCCCGTTGCTACAACACCATTTCCCGTTGTTGCAAGACCATTTCCCGTTGCTACAACACCATTTCCCGTTGTTGCAACACCATTTCCCGTTGCTGCAACACCATTTCCCATTGCTGCAACACCAACTCTCGTTGCTGCAACACCAACTCCCGTTGCTGTAACACCATTTCCCGATGTTGTAATGCCTTTTTTTTCAGTATTTCTCTCATTTATAAAAGCACCAGTTTCTCCACTTCAGCTCCCAAAGAAATGAATTATTATTTGCATAAAACATACCATTTCCTACCAAAAGAACCAGCCATACACTATGATGATTAAAATTCTCCACTATTACTTCCCGTCATTACTAAAAATCGTCGGTATTCTCATACTTTTAGACCCGCTTTAATCATTATGAATCCAGCAAAAGACAAGACAAGACTTTTCGACGCAGCAAACAAAAAGGTAAAACATAAAGGTACGCATGATTATGTATGGACATTAAATAATAGTTAATGTGGAGACGTTGATAGGACTAGTGAATAATTGTACTTCCAATCATATCACTTACTCGTAGCTTTTTGTGGGGGGGATTATCAAAGCGCTGTCATAATTGTATAACATGCCAATTGCCGCCGCCCTTAACTCTCCTGGTAATATGTAAAAGTCATCTCATCATGGCATGTTACCATTTGCAACGATTTACTCTGGACTAAACTCGGAAGCTCGGCTCTGTACTGAGAATTTTCACTGAAACAGCAGTTATGGGAGGAAATCTCATCACATACGAACCTGGCACAACAACACTTCTTGAGCTCTATCCCGAGGCCTATCAAATCTTCTTGCAAGCAGGATGGCTAGATTATTTTAGGAGACTTCAAGATTTCGACGCACAGCAAGTCCTTGAGTTTGCATGCAATTTAACAGAGGGGTTTTTCGTCGTTCAGGGAGTTCAAATTCCAGTCACAGAGGAGTTCATAGCCCAAGTTACCGGACTACTAGCTAATGGCACGCGATGGTTCAGTAGGAAGCACCTGATCCTCAATGCGCAGCAGGATTTTCTTCAACCAGGCGAGCAGGTGGAACCCAAGGGCAGAGGCGTAGCACTTCAATCACTGCCTCAACCATGGTCGAAAGTTGCTGAATTTGTAAAGCAATACCTGACGTGCGAAGGCCGGTACCAGGTAATTTACCAGCACGATTTCTTCTTGTTGAATCACTTGAGGCATGGTCAGTTGATAAATATGCCATATTATCTATTGGGATGTCTTAAAAATATGTCACGTTACACTGTCAACGCAAAGCGTCCGCTCCATTCATTGAAACACCACCGTCTAGCTCAATTATTGATAAATAAATACCTTGCCTTAAATAACCCCCCTCCCCTCATTAATCCCCAGCAAGAGGCAGAAATCCCTCAGCCAAAGCAGGAAATTCCTCATCAGGAAGAGGAAATTCCTCACCAAGTTGAGGACATGCCTCAGCAGGATGAAGAAATTCCTCAGCAAACAGAGGACATTCCAGAGCAAATACCCGAAGAAATCCCTCAGCAAACAGATGATACTCCAAAGCAAATACCCGAAGAAATCCTCCAGCAAACGCCCCCACAAGTTGCTGAAAATGTACAATCAGCAGTAGAAATACCCACGAAAACAACTGCATCCCCCAATAAAACCGACCCATCCATTCCTATACTTGGTATTTCTACCAATGACTCTGATGATAACATCCCTATTACCCTTCTCAAATGAAAGATGCAGCAGAAAAATGAAACCCCACCGAAAAGAAGAAGAACTAGGGCTTCGGCTAAAGCAACTGCTATTTCCGCCACTGCCCCAATTTTAAAGAAAGCTAGCCGAAAAAGAAAAATATCTGAATTCCCTGCTTTTCTACCCAAGCCAAGGACTCGGTCGTCTGTAACAGCTGAATCCCCTAGCCCCACTCTCCCCAGCCCCCTACCCATCATGTTAAAAACTCGTACTTCCACCAGCCCTGGAAACTCCCCTCCCTCACCCTCTGGGGCTGAGATGCAGAGTGTTCACAGTGTCGCGACATTATCTTTTGAGGCAGCTGTCACACAAGAACCAGCTGCCGACATCCAAGGTAATATTGGCCAAGTGGATGCAACACAAGAAACAGCCACTACCCCACCAGGTGACACACAAGAACCACCTGTTGGGGGTATAAATGTTCAAATCAATGCTGAAACACAACCTCTGCCTCCACTGGAACCTGCCGCTCCACAAGCTCAGCCTACCATATCTGCCCTGCAGGAAGAAATTGAATTTCTGAAATCCAAAATTCATGATTATCAGGAGGAAATAATAAGGGTCAAAGAAGTTAATCAAAATGAACGTAACCTACACATTTTAGCACAGGTAGCATCTGCAGCGGAGAAGAGTAAAGAGAATAAATATATGTGCGCCAATTGTGTTGAGATATACACTCAAGCAGGATACAAGGTAGTTGCAGAATCAATGACTGGAGTCATCCCAGAACCTTCTGCTGTTGTAGTTGAAATGAAAGAACTTGCTGTTACAGAAATTGCGGAAGAAAAAATAGAACCACCACAACCCTCTGCTGAAACAGAGCAACCTGCTGCAACACAAGAACCAGTAGGCTCTCCAAAAACGGTGCAAGAGAAAACAGAGCAACCTGCTGCAACACAAGAACCAGCAGGCTCTCCAAAAACGGTGCAAGAGCAAACAAAGCAACCTGCTGCAACACAAGAACCAATAGGCTCTCCAAAAACTGTGCAGGAGCAAACAGAGCAACCTGTTGCAACACAAGAACCAGTAGGCTCTCCAAGAACTGTGCAGGAGCAAATAGAAGAACTTGTTGCAACACAAGAACCAATAGGCTCTCCAAAAACTATGCAGGAGCAAACAGAGCAACCTGCTGCAACACAAGAACCAGTAGGCTCTCCAAAAATTGTGCAGGAGCAAACAGAAGAACTTGCTGCAACACAAGAACCAGCAGGTTCTCCAAAAACTATACAGGTGGAAACAGAGCAACCTGCTGTAACACAAGAACCAGCAGGTGTAAAGAAAGAACTAGAAGGACTTGTTGTAACTCAGGAATCAGCAGGGAATGAAGAAGAAGACATAAAGTCACCCCGACCTACCCAAACTGTTATGGAAAAAGAAAAAGAAGCATTGGCTGTTTCACAGGAATCAGCAGGGAATGAAGAAGAAGACATAAAGTCACCCCGGCCTACCCAAATTGTTATGGAAAAAGAAAAAGAAGCATTGGCTGTTTCACAAGAATCAGCAGGGAATGAAGAAGAAGACATAAAGTCACCCCGGCTTACCCAAGCTGAACAAGAAAAAGAAGCATTGGCTGTTTCACAGGAATCAACAGGGAATGGAAAAGAAGACATCGAATCACCCCAGCCTACTCCAATTATCACAGAGCAGAAAATTCTTGTTGATGCCTCTACACAAACTGAACCTCCCACTATCAGTGATGCATGCATAGAGACCGCTAGTTTTCAAGAATTAAAAGGAGAATGGTGGAGAGAATATGAGCTGTCACAAGGGAAAGCATTCCAACAGCAAAAGGGAATCTGGTTCAGTTATGCATATAAGAATTGGGAAGCACTTGAGCAGTCTAGAGCTCAGTACAAAGAAATTAAGGAACTAAAAGCTAGACTGTCCCAGATTTTTGAGTTGGTTCAAAGAATACTTGCTACAAGGAAACCCTCTTTCAACTATGTAGCATTTTTGAGCGAACGACTAACATTCTTACAGATAAAGGCAGTTAGATATGGTAGACCTCATCAGGTGATTACATCATAACAATTTATTGAAACCTTTGTAGAGGCACCCAAAAATGATCAGAATTTGTTGTGTGAGATTTATCTCCACAACGAAGCCATGTCTGAAGACAGAAAAATGAATATACTCCCTCTTGTTGGCAACATACAACTCAGAGCTTTCATTTCCTTTCTAGCCAACCAACTCACTTGGCAAAACGCCTTCATCTCAGCACAACATAATGAACAGAATTGTCTCCTTTGGATTAGGGCTGAACCTCAAAATGCAGCTACTTTCATTGCACAGCACCAAAGAATGTTAAGTGAACCTGGAATGACTGATCACATTAGGCAACTCCAAGCAGTGGTCTTGCGAGATTGCCAACACTATGTGAGAACGAAGGCACCTTTGGCTATTAAAGCCAACAACCTATTCTGGGAAAACTGTCCCAAGGAAAGGCAGGAGTATCATCCCTAAAATCCACCTAATCTACAGGCAACAATTTCAAGGGTACCTTACTATGTTAGATGTATGGAACAATGTGCTGAAAAATGGATTGGCTACAGATTTAAATTTCCCCTCTTATGGTTATCTGGTCAACAATACAAGGGTTAGTTTGGATTATCCAAAAAGGAAGAGGCGGCATCATGGAGACAGCTAGAGACTGTCTGTGGGTTCAGAGACAAGTTTGATAACACTTTCTATAGCTACTGTCTCAGTAATTTACACTGTTCATCCCAGTACACCGACTCAGATTCAGAGTAAGCATTGCATGAGGACATGCAACCCTTTCAGTTGGGGGGGATGTTAGGACTCCAAATTGACCATTTTTTACCTTGAATTTTTGCTATAATATTACCCTTTTTCAGTCCATAAGTTGAAAGCTTTGATTATATAATGACTCAATCATTCCAAGGTATGAAGTAACTCTCCGCATTACTATATGTTTAATTATTCATTACATATTCATGTTATCTTTATAATTATCTTTGGAGAAGTTAACCAAGTTGCTAAGTAACTGTTGAACTGTCTAAAGTCTGCAGAAATTATAATTCGTAGTTGCTGCAACACCAGAAACAGCAACTACGTAGTTGCTGCAACACCAGAAACAGCAACTACGCAGTTGCTGCAACACCAACAACAACAACTATCTAAAGCAGGGAAAACGTTATACCGGAAAAGACAAACAGCAACTATCAGAAGTTCGGTAGAGTTCCATGCTGACACAACACGATCAGCAACTGTCCAGAAAGGGTAAAACATGGTTACAGTTGCTAAAACACCAGGAACATCATGAGTTTACTAAATCGGCAACAATGAAGCGACAAGGGATAGTACGAGGATTCCAAGAAGACGGTTGAAGTTTGTTTACCAACTGTGTAACAGTAAGAGACCAAGAAGGAATACACCGTCACACTGTTGTAACAACATCCTGTAACAAGGATGGATTTCTTATTTTTGACAAAAAGGTTTAACTGAATGAACTATGACGGTCTATTGTAATAGATGTCTCCTCTATAAAGAGGAGACCTCTACAGTAAAAAGGGGGGAAAAAAGGAAACAAGTTGTAAGGGAAATTTTGAAAGACAAACAGCAAGTTTGAATCTTTATTGTAACTGCACATTTTGGCAGATGAATAGAAGGTTGTTCTGAGCACCTAATCTAGCATTTGTGTTTTGGGGAATCTTGTGAGAAGAACAGGGCCCACCTTCTTCACAAGATTCACCCATTTATTTCCTGTCAGTGTGTGAGTGTGTTTGGTAATTTCCTTTTGCTGGTACTCTGTTTGGATTTTGTAGCATTACCTCTGATAATTTCCTTTTTGTTGATACTCTGTTTTGTTAATTGCTTGATATTGTAAAAGAATACTTCACCAGTAGTTTGGAATTGCAGTGTGTATTAGCAACTTGGTTACAGGGGCAGGTGCTGAACATCCTTACCCTGAGGATAGGGTCCTAATCCTCTGCTAACAGAACAACCATTATTTCTCTTTGTAGATTTGTATTCTTAGTTAACTGCTTTCATTTTATCTCTGCAATATACTTTAACTATTATAACATAGAGTAAGGAGTTTGACAGAAAATAGAATCGTGTATACTACAGCTTTTAATGCTTTTAGAATTAAGTACATACAGTACGAGGTCACCTTTGAAATAAAAGGACTTTCCCGGGTTGACAAATTAATGTGGTACTCGACTGTTTAATCAATAAACAATTCAAGCAGCCAACAAATAGTAAAACCATATGTCATCTTGCCATGACCTTTGAGAAATTGGTTGTTACTATATCATTACAGTGAGTTGCAACACGTTCTCAAGCGTTGTCTTATCTAATATGTTGTTATATCATGATGGTACATGATTGGCCATGCATAATTCTAATGCAAAACATTGACTCCGTTTTAGATGAACTATATTTAATTGTTAACAACCCTAACTCGCAGAACACATTTGCTATATTGGTGTGTTGATTACAAATGAGAAAATGTATTCATATCTATCTATGTATTTTTTTATATGACTAGAGTCATGATAAGTCGAGTTGACTGCTAGGCATGGATCTCTTGATCTTGCACAGAAGGTTGTATAAAATACCATACAACACTTTGTGATTGAGTTAGCAAAAGTGTCACGCAAGAAAGCTACTTTTAAAAAGCATGAAAGTAATTTAAACTATGCCAAAAGAAACCTGTTTTGTTTTAAAAAACATTTTTTGTTGTTGACTTTTTGGAACTTGAATGGTAAGTAAGTCCCAAGATCATCCCACTTTTGATTTGCATGAGATTACAAAATCTTTGTTATTGCTACAAACGGGAAAGATTGATAGATGACAACAACTGCCATTGATCTTTTAGAACAAGATTGGTTGAGAAGTTCCAGATAGTCGTAGGATCATCTTGTTTTTTATGTGCACGAGACTAAGGAGTTCAGAATCTGTTATTTATGTA
This sequence comes from Pinus tabuliformis, assembly GCA_031772625.1. NCBI lineage: Eukaryota > Viridiplantae > Streptophyta > Pinopsida > Pinales > Pinaceae > Pinus > Pinus tabuliformis. Next base: position 724,558,682 of record CM062806.1, read on the forward strand.
GAGTGACAAGATAGATTGAAGACAACGAAAAACATTAATATCTCAACCTCAATTATGTATTGGCCTCATGGATAAAAGTGAGGAAGGACACTATCACCCACCTTGAGGTCAATTACCCGTTCTCCAACACTCAACAATTTTGTGTTAAAAAACGACCAACAATTAATCACAAGGAAAATTTTCCCATAAAATGTTACATTTCTGGTTGAATAATTAATTTCAAACAAACACAAAATGCTACCAGTTGAGATGGAAAACAAAGCTTGTAATGCTAGATGTATACTACCTCAAATAGATGACAAAATGGCCAAATTTTAAAATATGATGAAGATGATCTCGACAACTATTAAAACCACTGATGTTTGTGCCAAAAACATGCCAAGTCAGCTTTAATGAATATGCCAATAAGTGTAATACTACCTCAACTAAATATATAGAACATCAAAGAAGTTTGAGTGTATGTGTGAGTAACCAGATTTGATAAGAACGAATATTTTAATCATTTTCTCTTGGATGTTGGATTTGAATTACAATTTATGGAGAATAACCATGCTACCTTTGTTGGATCTTAGATTTGTCATTAATTTTTACCATTTGTTGGACTGGGAAGCTCTTCTTTATAACCGAATTAGGCTTTACTTCATTGACACAAAAGGTTTTCCTGAATAGGTCCCAACATTAATGTGATACCTATGTGCAAACACTCAATTATATTTCCATTCGAGACTATAAGCAAGTTTACTAATATTGAGATAAGAATTTCATTATCCAATGATCAAATTGAACTTCCTGTATGATTGCTTGGGAAAGGTTTCTGAAACACATCGTCCTCTGTTGTTGGTTATTATAATAATTTTCAACCTCTAGTGCCTTATAATTTGGCATCTTTATTTGAAATCTTGAAACTGCACTGGAGATACCTCCAGAAGTCATCCTCATACCTTGTTATCGTTGCTTTATGTCTAGACATGAAACTAGGATTGGAACACAAAAAACAATCTTGGATCTAGTGATAACTTTGTGTCTTAATTCCACCGAAATATGATCTTTAGGGTTCAAAATTTTGAAAGATGATAACATGACCTAGCATATGCCAAGTCAATGTTATGTTGAAAGGAGCTGGAATAATGTCTGAGAAAAGTGCATGTGGCAGCCTATCCTCAACATGTTTATTGTCAAAATCACCCATAATACAAGGCTAGAAAAACATGTTTAGAAAAAATCCACATGTTGTGCCACATCTGCAATAATTCCTTCACACTTGTCCTCATAGAGATGAAGCCAATGTTTAGAAATGCCTTGAATAATTATGAAAGTGGTGATATTTAATTTCCAACAAGCTTTTCATACCAATTAAAACCTTCATCTTCAAGAAAATCCAAGGAAATTATGAACATTTTTTTCATTTTGATATCCTCGTGGACAACATTATGTTTTCAAAGAACAACAATAAAAGGACACAATATGAAACAAAGGTGAGTCTTTGAGTCCATGGAGATTTGGTATATCTTCTCTCCAATATTCATAATCATTTAGATACCCTAGGATTCATGAGAAATACAAAGGATCAAGAAAATATTCTAACAACCATTCCACCTCTAAAGATGTGTTGTATTCAACTCTTTCAACAAAAGCACCCGCTCTGGTGCCATCCAAGTAGGTCTCAAGAGCTTCTACTGCAACAATTATGGTACCCTGATCTTATTCATCTCCACACTCGAAAAATCTAATCAACATCCTTGTCCAGTCATCATGCTCCATAGGAAGAATCGGGATGCAAACACAAGTAGGCCCTTCTTCGATTGATATGGCACTGATATCCAACATTTCACAGACAACACCAGGGCTGTCCAACTAGGATTCATGCTCAATCATCCTTTGCTATGCATATTCATCATACTCAACATGCAGAGCTCCCACATTATAGCCATGGAATCCATTATTGAGGGAGGGGACATATTACAAGTGGCACAAAAAATCTAATGGCTTCTTCAATGTCCTTGGCATTATTGCAGCAAGTTGCATTGTGATGATCTCCATTATCCAAAACACAACACAAATAATGAGGGCTTGGCATGTGAAAGAAACTCAAATTTTGGGACCTTCAGTTCATAATTGAGCCCAATCAAAGCAGTAGGTGAAAAAGGGAGGCTCAAAAAAATATACAAGTGGATACCAATACCAAAATTGACTAAATATTGCCATACCAACAACAACAGTGATGTTGTCATGCTTAGTCCTGGATGACAACTTAATTGAGACATTTTGACCACCTGCATCTAAAATACCAGAAGCTAAAATTGCACCCATCTTGCTCATGGTGTCTTCATGCTTGTCAAGAATGATCTTCTCAAGTTGACGCCTGAAGTATGAAATAAAAACAATGTCAGGGTGATAAAAAGATCTATTGCGGCAAAACCTGGAGTTTGAATGCAATATAATAGCACCATCAGTCTCTATAGGATATAATTCTACCTTTAAATGCCAACATTTAGAAGTTATTATTTCAATTGGAAACTTTGCATTAAAAATTAACAATAGAATTGCAACTACAATGGCAACAATGAACATTTGTTTGCTAAATAAAAGCTTACAACATTGTATAATAGCATACCTGAAGCTACCTACCACGAGGTTCACGTGCCTCATTTGTTTGCACAGAACCATAGCCATGGCTATAAGGGCACCTTGACGAACAAAATCTACCACATTTGATGTTAATGGTTCTAGCAGCAAAATGACCTCACTTAATGTTGTGTCTGTATAATAGACCCACTGCAAAGGATGCTACATATCTGACATGTGGATTATATGATTCAGACAGTAAAGAAACTATTCGTGGGGTCTGTTAAATTTGCAGAGTTTGATTTAGCACCAGCATAAAGGACCAAGAGAGCATACACTGACCCCCTTGATATTATTCTTAAAATATTGAGCCAAATGCTCCATCAAGTTGTAGCACAAAATTTATAACAAATCAAGTCTAAAATTGATTTAATAATAAAAACATGGTACACTGTAAGATAGCACATAAACCTGCTCAGGTTCGGAGTATAAAACAAATCCAAGTGCTAGCACCGCAGTTCTTCTCACATCATCACTAACATCGGAAACAACGAAGTGCAACAGACGATGAATGGATTTGTTATTGGATGTGCCCCTGTATGGGAGGGCCAGAGCATAAATCACACCATAGCATAGAATTGGATCCTAATCACGAGTCATTTGTTCTATAAGTGTATCAACCTCTTCTTCTCTTCCATAGACAGTTAATGATATTTCAAGGGCCAGATCTCTGTACACAATTGTTTACAAATAGACATATTAAAATCTGGTGGAAAGTTTCAACTTGAGTAGAATTAGATAAGGAAAAATAAATCTTCGAATGATATTTTCACATGAAAGACTTTTCAAAGTTCAAACGTAAGTAACCAACAATACCTGATAATCTTTTCATGTTGAGTACCATGTGCATATGCAAGCATCTCACTGGCCTTTTCACTCGTAGTTCCAACTATAAGCAAGGCCATACTTATGCCAAAAGCCTCTCCAGCAATTGCACTATCTAAGTAAAGAACATTCAGGTGTGCTGAATGTATGCACCTCATTCTTAATCTCGATCCAGTTGTGTCCCATTTCCTTCTTCACCCCTTTGTCTTTCATCACCTTTCTAATATTGGCTTTATCATCTCATCTACCAGTGGCAACATAGATGTTGGACAACTGCACATATGGTCCACTTCAATGTGGTTCCAACTCTGCATGTTTTGCTAGCTCCAACAAACCCTGAAGGCATTAATTTAATGTGCACATATCTACTCTCTTCAAAAAATTTAATATACTTTTCCTGCACTGGAACAACTCAAGCAGGAGTTGAGAGAATTTCACAAAATGGCTCGGCTTCAACTTTCCTTTCAGATGCAATATCCACCTGCAAAAATGAAATTAACCTGAATAAGCATAGAGGAAGAGTGGGTTATGTAGATGAACAAATTGAGAAGAAGCCCAAGATCATAAAATGAAGGAGCAATAAACTTTAAATAACAATGTTAAATTGACCCTGATTTTCTCAATACAACCATGACCATAAACAACAGTGGTGTGATACACTCCATTCCTAGATCTCAACTACAATATTCTCTACAGAACCTTTGTGCCCATTTTCACTGAAGAAAAAACCATTACATATAATAAGGTGGCAATAAGACAAAGATATCATAGATATGAAATGGGAAATAACCAATAAGCGGTGACAAGACTAAAATAGCTATGATATGAAATTTGACAAATAACCTTCTAACTATAATAACAGGTCAATGAATGGTAAAGGAGCTCTACAAAAGCCAGAAAGAGATGTTGACTTATGAACTGCCATTTAATAAAAATATCCCATTTATGTTAAGAACTTGTAAAAGTATGGAATCAAGTTGCAGGTGGCAATTACCTGCATTGCTTCCCCCTTCTTATCACTAGATTTTTGGCCTTTCATGGGTCCTCTTGTCGCGTAGATTGACACGACAACGCTCAGACCGGGGGCTATCACTCTGATCCCCGATCTCTCCGTTTAAGCCTGTCTCCCGCGGCTAAGGGGGGTAGACCCTATAGAAAAATGATGAAAACCAACTGTGAACCAGTTGGGTGGGAGACACGATATGATAAGCACTAAAAGGGTTTAGAAGTTAAAAGACCAGTGCCTTGCGGAGTAAATGTTTAATCTTTTAATTATCAGACGCTGCAACAATATAAACCACGTAGAGAAAGCATTTATCATCAAAGCTTAACTTTTGCCAGATACAAGATAACCATAATAGCTCAGCAATTTAAAAGAGTAAATGGGTGAATGCTTTGGACAACCACCAAAATGCTAGCCAGAGATCAAATTTATGCAGTTAATCTTCAAATGAAATTTTACGCACGATAAACATTCATTCCACATCAATAATTTTGAATCTCAACATAAAAATGTAACGTGATAATTTCCCGAGAAAAACAACAAAAATTACCAAGTTTTTTTTTTTTTTTTTTAAAGCTAAGATAAAAAGTCTTAATATGAACTAAACTAAAAAATAACGCTTGAAAGTATTTAAGGTCTAAACTAAATCTAAATTCTAAATCAAAACTTTCTCATCAAAATTGAAATATCTTTGAAACATGATAAAAAATCAAAATCTAATTAAAACTAAACTATACGTTAGATAAAAAAAAGAATTTAAATCATAACCTATGCTAAAAGTTATATCCTAAAACTAAAAAATTAAGCAATAAAAAAAAAACGTCTAATACAAATGCCATACAACAATGTCTAAACTGACAGAATGAAAAACAAAAATCATAACCCTATTAAAAAAAACTCAAAGACTGAACGCGTATGTAAACAGGACTTCGTCGCGAGAGCAGGTGACGGTGGTGCTTTCGGATCGATTTCTTGAAGACACGGATGAACCACGATGATATCTTGTCAGCAAGGTCAAAAGAAAAGACTGAATCAAAAATAGACCAACGCATTCAACCTAGGACCGTAAGCCCAAGATAAAGAAACTTAATGCAAATGACCGCAAAAAGAAATCGTGCTTGCTCAGGCGGCTACGGGAAACGAGTGTGAATGAGCTGGGCGTAAGCAGAGAGAAAGCTGGAGCGGGTGACTGAGGCGTATCTGACAGGACTGCAAGTCGGTTTTGAAAACGTGCAGATGAGATCACAGTGCTGCGTTGCCAGCGGAGATCGAAGATTTAACAACCGTTTAATAGCTTACCTGGTGCTCGATGGTGGCTGAAGATCGCTTGAGAGTCCGCGGCTTCCAACAAATCAGACAGCGGTGATTTAAGAAAAATGCGTGGGCATCTTCAGGTTGATGGACGACGTGTTAATGAAGTGCAGTTTCATCCAAATGCCTGCGCTCTATGCACATTGATCTTCAAGTTTTTCTTGTCTTTTACTGCTCGGAAGACGACTTGGTGACGGTGGTGAAAGGAGGAAACTCACGTCAAACAGCTGATCACCTCCCTGTCTCAGAGAGAATATCAACACGTATCTATGCCCTTGCTGTCATGTGCAAGCTTCAAATGGTGGAGAGTAATAATGATTGAAATCTAGTAACCTGATCACAAAACTTTCTGTCTTTCTTGCTCAGAAACCCCTGAAGAAAAACCTTGTTCCTGCAATTTCAAGGAAACAAAACCCTAATGAAAACTGCGTATAAGGCAAAATTTGAAACCCAGATCAGCTAGTTAATTTACAAATTGTGGCCCCTGAAATGCCAGATTTAGCAATAACAGTAGAGATATTATCGTAAATTTCAGATTTTACTGTGGAAAGGCTCGAAAAATCTCTCATGCAAACTAGAAAAGTAAATTTAAATGATTAACCCAGGGTAAAGATTAGCTGGGCTCTGCAAGGAAGTGCCTGTGGGAGTTGGCTGGTTCAGCCTAGAACTTCCCCAAACGCCCACTAATCTTCTTCAGTAAGGGTTTTCTGCACAGCTTAAATCAACCATCAGTAAAGAGAGAAAAAATGATGCTAGATCTCAAAAAGAAATGGAGATACCTGCCATTACTTTAGAAACCCTAACACCACTCAAACCCTATCAAGTGAACAAGATACATGTGCTCACAATACTCTAAAAAAAAAAAACTGTTATTAATGGCTGAAAAATAAAATATGCAGAAAATAAAACAGCGCACAGCACTTCCAGAGAGTAACACCAGCCAGATTTGAACCCCAAAGTCTTCTTTTATTAACCAGAAACAGATTACAAGAGAGCTTCTTCAGCACAAGACTCACAGATCGAATGATCTCAAATGACTCCTAGCACCCTATTTAAAGGAAAAGATCCCAACGGCTAGTTCGAGTGATCCATGTCGAAATGATCTCGACCGTCGATGAGGATCAAGACATCTCTTAATCTCATCCGTCGAAATTATTAATTCATTGAAAAATGAAATTTTGCATGTATTTACTCAAAGTATTATTATTTTATTATTTTTTAGGGTTTTTGCTTTATTTTATAATTTATTATTATTATTATTATTATTTTTTTATTTTTTTATTTTTTTCAGTTATTTATTTATTTTTTAATTTTTTAATTTTTAATTCATTTTCTAAATGGATCCTCGAACATAGCCTTTGGAAAAAACACCTAGGACCTAGGACTTAGGACTCATGAGGGGATTTAAAATATTTTCCAACCCTCAAGACACTTTACATCATGACTTTTACAATTTACATCTTAAGGGGACAAACCCACTTAACACAGACCCTCATAAACCACCCAGTTCTGCGACACAACTATAATCTAGCAGATTAACACACTAGGATTCTCCTAAAATTTTAATGACAAAATCCATCCCGGCTTTGGGGTCAAGCTGAAGGAAAACTCTGCCGATCATGGATCGGTGAGACGAAAAACCTTCCGGGACGTAGATTATCATTAGAAAGTTAGGTCCACCCAGGCAATTTACATACACGACTCATATCTGCTAAGATTATTTACATTTCATATATGCAGACTGGTTTACAACATAAATCGATCAAACTGTTGATGACTGCAGGATGGCACAGTCATGTCGATCAAGCGCTACCCCTTTTTGTAAAGAAAAGGGGGTGTACTGCTATGGGCAGTTGACCGGTAATGGTCAACATCTGGCTCTACTTTGGGACACGTTGCTGCACTGTAGCAATGTGAGAATCCAGAATCTGCATCTACGCAACACACATATAAAAATAAGTAGCGTCCATCCAAAAATCATCATATACATTAAGCACAGGAAAAATAAAAGCTCTTCATTTACTAACTATCTAGTAACATGAAAAGTAAATCTAATCCTAAAACAGAAATTAAATTCTGAAAAGACAATGAGTAGGGATAGAAATACAATACAAAGGATGCCCTATGGCATCAGATATCATCTCTGAAGAACAGCTTGAGCATTTGGCCATTCGCTGGTAGATCAAGTGGTTCGCCATCTAATCTGCTCAAGTGGAATGAGTTTGGTCCAGCTATATCTCAAATGATGTAAGGTCCCAACCACAAACTATCAAACTTGTTATGTTTTCATGGTTTCTCATTCTTGCGATCCCAAAGCAATACCATATCTCCAACTTGCAAAGATCTAGATCGAGAACATTTATCAAAGCTTTTCTTAATATTAGATTGATTTTTACATATAGCGTCAAAAGTTGTCCTACGAGCTTCATCTAACTCGACAATCTGATCTATTCTATTTTGAACAACATATTTATTAGTAGAAAAATTCTGGAGAAGCTGATAAGTTGGCAACTTCAGGTGCACAGGTAAAGTAACATCCAAGCCATAAACTAATTCAAAGGGAGATTTACCAGTAGCCTTCTTCTTAGTGATTCTATCTGCCCATAAAGTTTACTTGATTTTGCTGTCCCAGGATATCTTATTATCTCCTACTATCTTCTTGATAATGGTTATGAGATTTTTGTTACTTGATTCAGCCAAACCATTACCCTGAGGATAGTAATTTGACGAATGAGATAAGACAATGCCATACTTGAAACAAAAAGATGAAAACTCTAAGGAACTGAAAGCCTTGGCATTGTTAGTAGTGATCTTAGCGGGGACAACAAATCTAGTAATGATGTTATTTTCAATGAAATCCATAATAACCTTTTCAGTGGCATTCTTAGCAGGAATGGCTTCAACCCATTTAGTAAAATAATCCGTAGCAGTCAAAATCCATGAGTAGCCATTGCTAGAATTTTCATGGAACTTCCCTATGAAGTCGAGACCCCAATGCTGAAAAGGTTCCTCTACAATGATAGGTTGTAGAGGCAGGGTAGCAAGCTTCTGTTTCCCAATGAATAGTTGAAAAGCTTGACACGCTCTAACAAACTTGTGCACATCAGAAAAAATCGAAGGCCAATAATAGCCATCTCTCAGGATTTTGTGGGCGGTAGTTCTAGCGGCATAGTGACCACCATAGAATCCCGAGTGAAACTCAGAGACTAACTTCTTGGACTCAACGTCTTCAACACACCTAAGCACTATGCCCTCAGGATTTCTCCATCCAAGGCTATCCTTCATAAGGCAATACTTAGTGGCTTTTAGTCGAAGAGCCCTTCTCTTATGAGCAACTAAATGGTTAGGACATGCAAGATTCATTAAGTAATAAACTATGGCCTTGTACCACTCATGCTCTCCTAATCTTTGCAACTCTAGCGAAGATAAATCACTAAGACAGAACAAACCAAGAGTCTTTTCATTACCTTCAGTTAACATCTGAGCTAAACCTTGGCCTTTGATTAGCTTGGTGGGTCTGATCTCTAAATCATACTCTTGTATTTTAGTAACCCACCTAGCACGAGTCCCTAAGCAATCGTTTTGAGTTAATATATCCTTAACAGCAGAATGTGGGACGAAAGCATTGATTTTAGAATAACCCAAATAAGTTTTAAAGTGCTTAAGAGACATAACCATGGCATAGGCCTGCTTTTCCATGGTATTGTACTTCAATTCAGAATTTTGAAGTGCTCTACTCATGAAAGCAATAGGCTGCTCGTGACCATCTTTATTCTTTTGAAGTAAGACACCGGCAATGGTATCTTCGGAAGCGAAAGAAAAAATCATGAAATCCTTGGAATAATCAGGACTCACTAAGACAGGAGCTTTTACGATAGCAGATTTGATTTCTTGGAAAGCATTTTTGCCGTCTTCTTGCCAAACAAATTTTGCATCTTTTTTTAGAAGTCTTTGAATAGGCTTGGCTATTTCTGCGTAATTTGGAATAAATCTTCTAATAAAATTTATCTTTCCAAGGAAAGACTGAAGGGACTTAAGATTATGCAGAAGAGGAATCTTTTGGATTGCTTCAATTCTTTCAGGATCAATCTTGATTCCTTCTTTAGAAATAATATGGCCCAGTAATTTCCCTTCCGTTACCCCAAAAACAGACTTATCTTGATTCAAATAAATCCCATACTCTCTACATCTATCGAAGACTTGCCTAAGATGATCTATATGACTGATACCATCTTTAGAGAAAACAGTAAGATCATCTTGGTAAATTTCAATAAACTTCCCGATTAACCCTTTGAAGGCATAATCCATAGCCCTTTGGAAAGTAGCCCCATCGTTTGTTAATCCAAATGGCATTCTAATGTATTCAAAAGTACCCCATGGCGTCGTGAATGTGGTTTTGTGACAATCTTCCTTTTTAACCCATACTTGATTGTACCCAGAAAAACCGTCTAGCAGCGACATCATTCCCGACCCAGTTACTCTTTGCAACAAAGTTTCCATGTTTGGCAAAGGGTAATTATCATTTTTGCACGCTAGATTAAGGTTTCTAAAATCGACACAAAGTCTTATTGTACCATTTTTTTTTCCTAACAATCACCAAATTTTAACACCATGTCGAATGCCTAGTTTGAGCGATGATCCCTGCTGCAAGCATTTTTGCAAGTTCTTTCTGGACCAGGGGGCTAACTTAGGATTAATTTGCCTAAGTTTCTGATGAAAGGGCTTAGCATTTTCATCTTTTACGGGAATAGTATGTTCCATAACATCCTCCCTATAGCCCTTTAATTCATCATAAGAAAAAGCTAAAACATCTCGATATTCGCGAAGTAAATTAGTTAACTTCTTTCTTTCCTCCAAACTAGTACCTTTACCAATTTTAACCATTTTCGGATTTTCAGAAGTACCAATATTAATCTCGAGATATTCGCTTGGGTCCATCTTTTTTTCTTCTTTCAGCTTCGTAGCATCATGCCGATCAAAATGTTGCTCTAGAGCAACCACATTCCTAGGAGTAGGATTTATGATATGCGCATGATTTAAAACCCCCTCCTCCTCAGGAACTATCCGGAATCCTCAAACTCATCTAAACTATTAAGGAAACGAATGACTTGTTTTTCGTCATTAAAAACTTGCCAATGCTCTGAGTTGTCTGGAACAGATGGTCTGAATATTACTTCCATTTTAATCTTATCGTTAATTAGTTCATCCGACAACTGGAAAGTAGTAGCAGCCACGGCAAGTTCATCCGCCAAACTATTTTGCTCTCTTGGAATTGCTTCGAGGTCAAGGGCATCAAAATGCCCCATAGTATCCCACACAACATTTCTGTAGTTTCTTAATCTTTGATTTCTGCATGTGAATTTATTCTTAAGCTGCATGATAACCAAATCAGAATCTCCTTTAATGCTAAGCAATCTAACCCTCAAGGACTTGGCCAATTCAAGACCCAACAATATAGCCTCATATTCAGCGACATTGTTGGTTGCCTCAAATTCTAATCGATAGGAAAACTTGAAAATGTGACCAAGGGGAGATTTAAGCACTATTCCCGCACCTTTACCAGCCCTAGATGATGCACCATCAAAGTACATATACCAAACTTTATCCTTGAGACCCCTAATCTTATCATCGGGAGGAATTATAAAATTAGACATGATGGCATAGTTCCCAATGTCAGATTTCTCTTTGATTATTTCGTTATGAGGTCTCTTAGGATCTTCAACATGAAATTTTCTTTCAGGCTCTCTATTTAGTCTTACAAAACCATCACCACTAGGAGAAGGAATCATGGCATATGACCAATTCATTTGAATACTTCCTCCTAGATCAGAGGCCTACTTTCTAGATAACAGCATACCCTAGGCATCATCCACAACAACAATATCCATGAAAACCATGATGTCCGGGTAAACTGAAAGATGAACTTGCAAATATTTGATTAAACCATGTACTTCGATTTTCTTAGAATCCATGGCGCATATGTTATAATAGGGTCTAGAAACTCTTAAGTTAAGTTGTTCCATGACCCTTTTAGTCATTACACAAGCGGATGCACCAGAATCCAACATGCAATTATTCAATTTATACCCATTAACTAATAAGGTGATGAAGAAAGGCTGGTGATCTTTGTTATCAACATCTAAGCTTTGCAGATATATGGGAGCATCATGATAGCCAACTTCCCGAGTCTTCTGTTGAGAAGTATTGACTTGTGGACCTTGAATCACTTTTAGTAACTTGTCTCTTTGGGAAGGGATTTTAGCAATCTCGGAGACATGAACCCAGATTTTAGCATTGTTATACCAACTTTCCAAATCGACATCTATTCCAAAGTTTACACCAGGGTTAAAAGTTCGAAGGGGTATTTGATTCCCGCTTTGATCTTTATCCTTTCTTTGATAGGTCAAACCCTTATCCCTAGCAATTTCCAAGATTTGCTCAGGAGAGGGTTTTTCACCATATAACCTTGCCAAAATATCATCTTCGTTTTCAAGGTTATTTATACTAAAAGCGGATGAAAGATTCACAACATCACGACTCATTTCCTTGACCTCTACCCAATCATCCATAGACAAAGGAAACTTGCTGCCTACTACATTTATTTGATCACCTGTTCCAAACATTCCATTATCTAAAATTCTTCTAACAATGGGACAAGTGGCCTCTTCATGAAGAGCATCACAAACTCAACAATAAGGAGGAGCATTATCAACCAAATTAGTCAGCGGATTAGGAGGTATCTGCTCACTAGTTTGACCCTTCCTTTGCCAATTGTTATTTCTATTATTATTTTTTCGAGGTTGAAAATTTTGCGTTTGCGATCTTTCCATTTGAATCAACCTATTCTGCAAAGTGGTTATCTCCTTATTATGATTAATTTCCATAGTTTCAATTTTTTGAAGCAATTTGAGAACAAGTTCACTTTCTGGTTCTTGGGCTGCTTTTCCCTTAAGTTCTTTTAGTTTCGTAGCAGGCCTATCGAAACCTGGGATCTCAGACTTTCCAGATGCGACCTTGTCCTTTTAGAGTTCTATAGCTAAGGATTGGAAATCTCTATAATCATTAAGTTTAGCACGCCTTAACTCATAAGATGGTTCAGGACTAAAGGCATCAATGTAAAAATCTTGGAGAGTTTTTTCTGTAGGTTTATAGTCTTGAGTTAATTCTCTAACAATTCCGTTAAACCTTTTATTAAATTCTTCAACATTTTCATCCTCTCTCTTTTTTATTAGGCTAAGAGCTTTTACTAGGTGTCTTCCTTCTCTCTTATCTCTATATTTTTCTTTAAATGCATTAATGATTGACTGTAAAGAGTTAAATGAATTCTGAGGTTTTTCTGCAAACCAATCATAAGCATCGCCTCCTAGAGTTAAGATGAAAAGAGTCATTCTGACATCCTCATGATCAAAATCAGCAAATCTTGCATATTTAGCCATCCATATGCTAAAATCTCGCAAATGAGAGTTAACACTAATTGCATTATTTCCTTGAAAATTAGGCAATTTATCGATCCCAATAGATGGAATATCGTTGGGATATCCTGGAATGTTAGAAAAATCACAAGGGGCATACATATCCATGATGTTGTGCCTAGCTTGACCTTTAAATAACAAATGAATATCAGAGAGGGCTTCTTGTCCAAGGTCTACAAGAAGTGTACGAGAAGCGAGTTTGTGTAATTGTACCCTGAGGACCTTTTTAGGATCAGGAGTAGGGTTGCACAGACTGCTTGGATGTCTTCTAGTGTACACTCTTGAAGATAATGTATGAAGTGCAGTCACCACTTGAACAAGAAGTAAAACATGAAATAGCTTGAGATGAAAGAACCAAGGACAAGAAAACTCTATCCCCGGCAATGGTGCCAAAAAATGTTGTCGCACAGATTGACACGACAACGCTCAGACCGGGGGCTGTCACTCTGATCCCCGATCTCTCCGTTTGAGCCTGTCTCCTGCGGCTAAGGGGGGTAGACCCTACAGAAAAATGATGAAAACCAACTGTGAACCAGTTGGGTGGGAGACACGATATGATAAGCACTAAAAGGGTTTAGAAGTTAAAAGACCAGTGCCTTGCGGAGTAAATGTTTAATCGTTTAATTATCAGACGCTGCAACAATATAAACCACGTAGAGCAAGCATTTATCGTCAAAGCTTAACTTTTGCCAAATACAAGATAACCATAATAGCTCAACAATTTAAACGAGTAAATGGGTGAATGCTTTGGACAACCACCAAAATGCTAGTCAGAGATCAAATTTATGCAGTTAATCTTCAAATGAAATTTTGCGCACGATAAACATTCATTCCACATCAATAATTTTGAATCTCAGCATAAAAATGTAACTTGATAATTTCCCGAGAAAAACAGCAAAAATTCCCAATTTTTTTTTAAAGCTAAGATAAAAGTCTTAATATGAACTAAACTAAAAAATAACGCTTGAAAGTATTTAAGGTCTAAACTAAATCTAAATTTTAAATCAAAACTTTCTAATCAAAACTAAAATATCTTTGAAACATGATAAAAAATCAAAATCTAATTAAAACTAAACTATATGTTAGATAAAAAAAAGAATTTAAATCGTAACCTATGCTAAAAGTTATATCCTAAAACAAAAAAATTGAGCAATAAAAAAAAAAACGTCTAATACAAATGCCATACAACAATGTCTAAACTGACAGAACGAAAAACAAAAATCGTAACCCTGATAAAAAAAACTCAAAAGACTGAATGCGTATGTAAACAGGACTTCGTCGCGAGAGCAGGTGAAGGTGGTGCTTTCGGATTGATTTCTTGAAGACACGGATGAACCACGATGATATCTTGTCAGCAAGGTCGAAAGAAAAGACTGAATCGAAAATAGACCAACGCATTCAACCTAGGACCGTAAGCCCAAGATAAAGAAACTTAATGCAAATGACCGCAAAACGAAATCGTGCTTGCTCAGGTGGCTATGGGAAACGAGTGTGAATGAGCTGGGCGTAAGCAGAGAGAAAGCTAGAGCGGGTGACTGAGGCGTATCTGACAGGACTGCAAGTCGGTTTTGAAAACGTGTAGATGAGATCACAGTTCTGCGTTGCCAGCGGAGATCAAAGATTTAACAATCGTTTAATAGCTTAGCTGGTGCTCGATGGTGGATGAAGATCGCTTGAGAGCCTGCGTCTTCCAGCAAATCAGACAATGATGATTTAAGAAAAATGCATGGGCATCTTCAGGTTGATGGCCGACGTGTTAACGAAGTGCGGTTTCATCCAAATGCCTACGCTCTATGCACATTGGTCTTCAAGTTTTTCTTGTCTTTTACTGCTCGGAAGACGACTTGGTGATGGCGGTGAAAGGAGGAAACTCACGTCAAACAACTGATCACCTCCCTGTCTCAGAGAGAATATCAACACGTATCTGTGCCCTTGTTGTCCTGCGCAAGCTTCAAATGGTGGAGAGTAATAATGATTGAAATCTGGTAACCTGATCACAAAACTTTTTGTCTTTCTCGCTCAGAAACCCCTGAAGAAAAACCCTGTTCCTGCAATTTCAAGGAAACAAAACCCTAATGAAAACTGCGTATAAGGAAAAATTTGAAACCCAGAACAACTAGTTAATTTACAAAGTGTGGCCCCTGAAATGCCAGATTTAGCAATAACAGCAGAGATATTATCGAAAATTTCAGATTTTACTGTGGAAAGGCTCGAAAAATCTCTCATGCAAACCAGAAAAGTAAATTTAAATTATTAACCCAGGGTAAAAATTAGCTGGGCTCTGCAAGGAAGAGCCTGTGGGAGTTGGCTGGTTCAGCCTAGAACTTCCCTAAATGACCACCAATCTTCTTCAGTAAGGGTTTTCTGCATAACTTAAATCAACCATCAGTAAAGAGAGCAAAAATGATGCTAGATCTCAAAAAGCAATGGAGATACCTGCCATTACTTCAGAAACCCTAACACCACTCAAACCCTAGCAAGTGAACAAGATACCTGTGCTCACAATACTCTAAAAAAAAATAAGCTGTTATTAATGGCTGAAAAATAAAATATGCAGAAAATAAAACAGCTCACAGCACTTCCAGAGAGTAACACCAGCCAGATTTGAACCCCAAAGTCTTCTTTTATTAACCAGAAACAGATTACAAGAGAGCTTCTTCAGCACAAGACTCACAGATCGAATGATCTCAAATGACTCCTAGCACCCTATTTAAAGGAAAAGATCCCAACGGCTAGTTCGAGTGATCCATGTCGAAATGATCTCGACCGTCGATGAGGATCAAGACATCTCTTAATCTCATCCATCGAAATTATTAATTCATTGAAAAATGAAATTTTGCATGTATTTACTCAAAGTATTATTATTTTATTATTTTTTAGGGTTTTTGCTTTATTTTATAATTTATTATTATTATTATTATTATTATTTTTTTTATTATTTTTTTATTTTTATTTTTCAGTTATTTATTTATTTTTTAACTTTTTAATTTTTAATTCATTTTCTAAATGGATCCTCGAACATAGCCTTTGGAAAAAACACCTAGGACCTAGGACTTAGGACTCATGAGGGGATTTAAAATATTTTCCAACCCTCAAGACACTTTATAATATATATCATGACTTTTACAATTTACATCTTAAGGGGACAAACCCACTTAACACGGACCCTCATAAACCACCCAGTTCTGCGACACAACTATAATCTAGCAGATTAACACACTAGGATTCTCCTAAAATTTTAATGACAAAATCAATCCCGACTTTGGGGTCAGGGTGAAGGAAAACTCTGCCGATAATGGATCGGTGAGACGAAAAACCTTCCGGGACGTAGATTATCATTAGAAAGTTAGGTCCACCCAGGCAATTTACATTCACGACTCATATCTGCTAAGATTATTTACATTTCATATATGCAGACTGGGTTTACAACATAAATCGATCAAACTGTTGATGACTGCAGGATGGCACGGTCATGTCGATCAAGTGCTACCCCTTTTTGTAAAGAAAAGGGGGTGTACTGCTATGGGCAGTTGACCGGTAATGGTCAACATCTGGCTCTACTTTGGGACACGTTGCTGCACTGTAGGAATGTGAGAATCGAGAATCTGCATCTACGCAACACACATATAAAAATAAGTAGCGTCCATCCAAAAATCATCATATACATTAAGCACAGGAAAAATAAAAGCTCTTCATTTATTAACTATCAAGTAACATGAAAAGTAAATCTAATCCTAAAACAGAAGTGAAATTCTTAAAAGACAATGAGTAGGGATAGAAATACAATACAAAGGATGCCCTATGGCATCAGATATCATCTCTGAAGAACAACTTGAGAATTTGGCCATTCGCTGGTAGATCAAGTGGTTCACCATCCAATCTGCTCAACTGGAATGATTTTGGTCCAGCTATATCTCGAATGATGTAAGGTCCCAGCCACAAACTGTCAAACTTCTTATGTTTTCCTGGTTTCTCATTCTTGCGATCCCAAAGAAATACCATATCTCCAACCTGCAAAGATCTAGATCGAGAACATTTATCAAAGCTTTTCTTAATATTAGATTGATTTTTACATATAGCGTCAAAAGCTATCCTACGAGCTTCATCTAACTCGACAATCTGATCTATTCTATTTTGAACAACATCTTTATTAGTAGAAAAATTCTGGAGAAGCTGATAAGCTGGCAAATTCAGGTGCACAGGTAAAGTAACATCCAAGCCATAAACTAATTCAAAGGGAGATTTACCAGTAGCCTTCTTCTTAGTGATTCTATCTGCCCATAAAATTTACTTGATTTTGTTGTCCCGGGATCTCTTATTATCTCCTACTATCTTATTGATAATGGTTATGAGAATTTTTTTACTTGATTTAGCCAAACCATTACCGTGAGGATAGTGATTTGACGAATGATATAAGACAATGCCATACTTGAAACAAAAAGATGAAAACTCTAAGGAACTAAAAGCCTTGGCATTGTCAGTAGTGATCTTAGCAGGGACACCAAATCTAGTAATGATGTTATTTTCAATGAAATCAATAATAACCTTTTCATTGGCATTCTTAGCAGGAATGGCTTCAACCCATTTAGTAAAATAATCCGTAGTAGTCAAAATCCATGAGTAGCCAATGCTAGAATTTTCATGGAACTTCCCTATGAAGTCGAGACCCCAATGCTGAAAAGGTGCCTCTACAATGACAGGTTGTAGAGGCAGGGTAGCAAGCTTCTGTTTCCCAATGAATAGTTGACAAGCTTGACACGCTCTAACAAACTTGTGCATATCAGAAAAAATCGATGGCCAATAATAGCCAACTCTCAGGATTTTGTGGGCAGTAGTTCTAGCGGCATAGTGATCACCATAGAATCCTGAGTGAAACTTAGAGACTAACTTCTTGGACTCAACGTCTTCAACACACCTAAGCACTATTCCATTAGGATTTCTCCATCCAAGGCCATCCTTCATAAGGCAATACTTAGTGGCTTTTAGTCGAAGAGCCCTTCCCTTATGAGCAACTAAATGGTTAGGACATGCAAGATTAATTAAGTAATAAACTATGTCCTTGTACCACTCATGCTCTCCTAATCTTTGCAACTCTGGCGAAGATAAATCACTAAGACAGAACAAACCAAGAGTCTTTTCATTACCTTCAGTTAACATCTGAGCTAAACCTTGGCCTTTGATTAGCTTGGTGGGTCTGATCTCTAAATCATACTCTTGTATTTTAGTAACCCACCTAGCACGAGTCCCTAAGCAATCGGTTTGAGTTAATATATCCTTAACAACAGACTGTGGGACGAAAGCAATGATTTTAGAATAACCCACATAAGTTTTAAAGTGCTTAAGAGACTTAACCAGGGCATAGGCCTGCTTTTCCATGGTATTGTACTTCAATTCAGAATTTTGAAGTGCTCTACTCATGAAAGCAATAGGCTGCTCGTGACCATCTTTATTCTTTTGAAGTAAGACACCGGCAATGGTATCTTCAGAAGCGAAAGAAAAAATCATGAAATCCTTGGAATAATCAGGACTCACTAAGACAGGAGCTTTTACGATAGCAGATTTGATTTCTTGGAAAGCCTTTTTTTACGTCTTCTTGCCAAACAAATTTTGCATCTTTTTTCAGAAGACTTTGAATAGGCTTGGCTATTTCTGCGTAATTCTGAATAAATCTTCTAATAAAATTTGTCTTTCCAAGGAAAGACTGAAGGGACTTAAGATTATGCGGAAGAGGAATCTTTTGGATTGCTTCAATTCTTTCAGGATCAATCTTGATTCCTTCTTTAGAAATAATATGGCCCAGTAATTTCCCTTCCGTTACCCCAAAAACAGACTTATCCGTATTCAAAGAAATCCCATACTCTCTACATCTATCGAAGACTTGCCTAAGATGATCTATATGATTGATACCATCTTTAGAGAAAACAGTAAGATCATCTTGGTAAATTTCAATAAACTTCCCGATTAACCCTTTGAAGGCATAATCCATAGCCCTTTGGAAAGTAGCCCCAGCGTTTGTTAATCCAAATGGCATTCTAATGTATTCAAAAGTACCCCATGGTGTTGTGAATGTGGTTTTGTGACAATCTTCCTTTTTAACCCATACTTGATTGTACCCAGAAAAACCGTCTAGCAGCGACATCATTACCCACCTAGTTACTCTTTGCAACAAAGTTTCCATGTTTGGCAAAGGGTAATTATCCTTTTTGCATGCTAGATTAAGGTTTCTAAAATCAACACAAAGTCTTATTGTACTTTTTTTCCTAACAATCACCAAATTTGAACACCATGTCGAATGCCTAGTTTGAGCGATGATCCCTGCTGCAAGCATTTTTGCAAGTTCTTTCTAGACCAAGGGGGCTAACTTAGGATTAATTTGCCTAAGTTTTCTGACAAAAGGGCTTAGCATTTTCACCTTTTAGGGGAATAGTATGTTCCATAACATCCTCCCTATAGCCCTTTAATTCATCATAAGAAAAAGCTAAAACATCTCGATATTTGCGAAGTAAATTAGTTAACTTCTTTCTTTCCTCCAAACTAGTACCTTTACCAATTTTAACCATTTTCGGATTTTCAGAAGTACCAATATTAATCTCGAGATATTCGCTTGGG
Organism: Pinus tabuliformis; assembly: GCA_031772625.1. NCBI lineage: Eukaryota > Viridiplantae > Streptophyta > Pinopsida > Pinales > Pinaceae > Pinus > Pinus tabuliformis. The sequence goes on from CM062806.1 coordinate 724,578,527, forward strand.
TCCATCTTGTTTTCTTCTTTCAGCTTTGTAGCATCATGCCGATCAAAATTTTGCTCTAGAGCAACCACATTCCTAGGAGTAGGATTTATGATATGCTCATGATTTAAAACTCCCTCCTCCTCAGAAACTATCCGGAAATCCTCAAACTCATCTAAACTATTAAGGGAACGAATGACCTATTTTTCGTCATTAAAAACTTGCCAATGCCCTGAGTTTTCTGGAACAGATGGTCTGAATATTACTTCCATTTTAATCTTATCGTTAATTAGTTCATCCGACAACTGGAAAGTAGTAGTAGCCATGGCAAGTTCATCCGCCAAACTATTTTGCTCTCTTGGAATTGCTTCAAGGTCAAGGGAATCAAAATGCCCCATAGTATCCCACACAACATTTCTGTAGTTTCTTAATCTTTGATTTCTGCATGTGAATTTATTATTAAGCTGCATGATAACCAAATCAGAATCTCCTTTAATGCTAAGCAATCTAACCCTCAAGGACTTGGCCAATTCAAGACCCAACAATATAGCCTCATATTCAGCGACATTGTTGGTTTCCTCAAATTATAATCGATAGGAAAACTTGAAAATGTGACCAAGGGGAGATTTAAGCACTATTCCCGCACCTTTACCAGCCCTAGATGATGCACCATCAAAGTACATATACCAAACTTTATCCTTGAGACCCCTAATCTTATCATCGGGAGAAATTATAAAATTAGACATGATGGCATAGTTCCCAATGTCAGATTTCTCTTTGATTATTTCGTTATGAGGTCTCTTAGGATCTTCAACATGAAATTTTCTTTCAGGCTCTCTATTTAGTCTTACAAAACAATCACCACTAGGAGAAGGAATCATGGCATATGACCAATTCATTTGAATACTTCCTCCTAGATCAGAGGCCTACTTTCTAGATAACAGCATACCCTAGGCATCATCCACAACAACAATATCCATGACAACCATGATGTCTGGGTAAACTGAAAGATGAACTTGCAAATCTTTGATTAAACCATGTACTTCGATTTTCTTAGAATCCATGGTGCATATGTTATAATAGGGTCTAGAAACTCTTAAGTTAAGTTGTTCCATGACCCTTTTAGTCATTACACAAGCGGATGCACCAGAATCCAACATGCAATTATTCAATTTATACCCATTAACTAATAAGGTGATGAAGAAAGGCTGGTGATCTTTGTTATCAGCATTTAAGCTTTGCAGATATATGGGAGCATCATGATAGCCAACTTCCCGAGTCTTTTGTTGAGAAGTATTGACTTGAGGACCTTGAATCGCTTTTAGTAACTTGTCTCTTTGGGAAGGGATTTTAGCAATCTCGGATACAGGAACCCAAATTTTAGCATTGTTATACCAACTTCCCAAATCAACATTTATTCCAGAGTTTACACCAAGGTTAAAAGTTCGAAGGGGCATTTGATTCCCGCTTTGATATTTATCCTTTCTTTGATAGGTCAAACCCTTATCCCTAGCAATTTCCAAGATTTGCTCAGGAGAGGGTTTTTCACCATATAACGTTGCCAAAATATCATCTTCGTTTTCAAGGTTATTTATACTAAAAGCGGATGAAAGATTCACAACATCACAACTCATTTCCTTGACCTCCACCCAATCATCCATAGACAAAGGAAACTTGTTGCCTACTACATTTATTTGATCACCTGTTACAAACATTCCATTATCTAAAATTCTTCTAACAATGGGACAAGTGGCCTCTTCATGACCCTCACTGCTCACTAGTTTGACCCTTCCTTTGCCAATTGTTATTTCTATTATTATTTTTTCGAGGTTGAAAATTCTGCGTTTGCGATCTTTCCATTTGAATCAACCTATTCTGCAAAGTGGTTATCTCCTTATTATGATTAATTTCCATAGTTTCAATTTTTTGAAGGAATTTGAGAATAAGCTCACTTTCTGGTTCTTGGGCTTCTTTTCCCTTAGGTTCTTTTAGTTTCGTAGCAGCCCTATCGAAACCTGGGATCTCAGACTTTCCAGATGCGACCTTGTCCTTTTCAAGTTCTATAGCTAAGGATTGGCAATCTCTATAATCATTAAGTTTAGCACGCCTTAATTCATAAGATGGTTCAGGACTAAAGGCATCAATGTAAAAATCTTAGAGAGTTTTGTCTCTAGGTTTATAGTCTTGAGGTAATTCTCTAACAATTTCGTTAAACCTTTTATTAAATTCTTCAACATTTTCATCCTCTCTCTTTTTTATTAGGATAAGAGCTTTTACTAGGTGTCTCCCTTCTCTCTTATCTCCATATGTTTCTTTAAATGCATTAATGATTGACTGTAAAGAGTTAAATGAATTCTGAGGTTTTTCTGCAAACCAATCATAAGCATCGCCTCCTAGAGTTAAGATGAAAAGAGTCATTCTGACATCCTCATGATCAAAATCAGCAGATCTTGCATATTTAGCCATCCATATGCTAAAATCTCGCAAATGAGAGTTAGCACTAATTGCATTATTTCCTTGAAAATTAGGCAATTTATCGATCCCAATAGATGGAATATCGTTGGGATATCCTGGAATGTTAGAAAAATCACAAGGGGCATACATATCCATGATGTTGTGCCTAGCTTGACCTTTAAATAACAAAAGAATATCAGAGAGGGCTTCTTGTCCAAGGTCTACAAGAAGTGTACGAGAAGCGAGTTTGTGTAATCGTACCCTAAGCACCTTTTCAGGATCAGGAGTAGGGTTGCACAGACTGCTTGGATGTCTTCTAGTGTACACTCTTGAAGATAATATATGAAGTGGATTCGCCACCTGAACAAGAAGTAAAACACGAAATAGCTTGAGATGAAAGAACCAAGGACAAAAAAACTCTATCCCCGGAAACGGTGCCAAAAAATGTTGTCGCACAGATTGACACGACAACGCTCAGACCGAGGGTTGTCACTCTGATCCCCGATCTCTCTGTTTAAGCCTGTCTCCTACGGCTAAGGGGGGTAGACCCTACAGAAAAATGATGAAAACCAACTGTGAACCAGTTGGGTGGGAGACACGATATGATAAGCACTAAAAGGGTTTAGAAGTTAAAAGACCAGTGCCTTACGGAGTAAATGTTTAATCGTTTAATTATCAGACGCTGCAACAATATAAACCACGTAGAGCAAGCATTTATCATCAAAGCTTAACTTTTGCCAAATACAAGATAACCATAATAGCTCAGCAATTTAAAAGAGTAAATGGGTGAATGCTTTGATCAACCACCAAAATGCTAGCCAAAGATCAAATTTATGCAGTTAATATTCAAATGAAATTTTACACACGATAAACATTCATTCCAAATCAATAATTTTGAATCTCAGCATAAAAATGTAACGTGATAATTTCCCGAGAAGAACAGCAAAAATTCCCAATTTTTTTTTTTTTAAAGCTAAGATAAAAAGTCTTAATATGAACTAAACTAAAAAATAACGCTTGAAAGTATTTAAGGTCTAAATTAAATCTAAATTTTAAATCAAAAATTTCTCATCAAAACTGAAATATCTTTGAAACATGATAAAAAATCAAAATCTAATTAAAACTAAACTATACGTTAGATAAAAAAAAGAATTTAAATCGTAACCTATGCTAAAAGTTATATCCTAAAACTAAAAAATTAAGCAATAAAAAAAAACGTCTAATACAAATGCCATACAACAATGTCTAAACTGGCAGAACAAAAAACAAAAATAGTAACCCTGATAAAAAAAACTCAAAGACTGAACGCGTATGTAAACAGGACTTCGTCGCGAGAGCAGGTGACGGTGGTGCTTTCAGATCGATTTCTTGAAGACACGGATGAACCACGATGATATCTTGTCAGCAAGGTCAAAAGAAAAGACTGAATCGAAAATAGACCAACACATTCAACCTAGGACTGTAAGCCCAAGATAAAGAAACTTAATGCAAATGACCGCAAGAAGAAATCATGCTTGCTCAGGCGGCTACAGGAAATGAGTGTGAATGAGCTGGGTGTAAGCAGAGAGAAAGCTGGAGCGGGTGACTAAGGCGTATCTGACAGGACTGCAAGTCGGTTTTGAAAACGCGCAGATGAGATCACAGTGCTGCGTTGCCAGCGGTGATCGAAGATTTAAGAACCGTTTAATAGCTTACCTGGTGCTCGATGGTGGATGAAGATCACTTTAGAGCCTGCGGCTTCCAGCAAATCAGACAGCGGTGATTTAAGAAAAATGCATGGGCATCTTTCAGGTTGATGGCCGACGGGTTAACAAAGTGCGGTTTCATGCCTGCGCTCTATGCACACTGATCTTCAAGTTTTTCTTGTCTTTTACTGCTCAGAAGACGACTTGGTGACGGCGGTGAAAGGAGGAAACTCACGTCAAACAGTTGATCACCTCCCTGTCTCAGAGAGAATATCAACACGTATCTGTGCCCTTGCTGTCTTGTGCAAGCTTCAAATGGTGGAGAGTAATAATGATTGAAATTTGGTAACCTGATCACAAAACTTTCTGTCTTTCTCGCTCAGAAACCCCTGAAGAAAAACCCTGTTCTTGCAATTTCAAGGAAACAAAACCCTAATGAAAACTGCGTATAAGGCAAAATTTGAAACCCAGATCAGCTACTTAATTTACAAAATGTGGCCCTTGAAATGCCAGATTTAGCAATAACAACAGAGATATTATCGAAATTTCAGATTTTACTGTGGAAAGGCTCGAAAAATTTGTCATGCAAACTAGAAAAGTAAATTTAAATGATTAACCCAGGGTAAATATTAGCTGGGTTCTGCAAGGAAGAGCCTGTGGGAGTTGGCAGGTTCAGCCTAGAACTTCCCTAAACGCCCACCAATCTTCTTCAGTAAGGGTTTTCTGCACAGCTTAAATCAACCATCAGTAAAGAGAGCAAAAATGATGCTAGATCTCAAAAAGCAATGGAGATACCTGCCATTACTTCAGAAACCCTAACACCACTCAAACCCTAGCAAGTGAACAAGATACATGTGCTCACAACTCTAAAATAAAAATAAAAAAATAAGCTGTTATTAATGGCTGAAAAATAAAATATGCAGAAAATAAAACGGCTCACAGCACTTCCAGAGAGTAACACCAGCCAGATTTGAACCCCAAAGTCTTCTTTTATTAACCAGAAACAGATTACAAGAGAGCTTCTTCAGCACAAGACTCACAGATCGAATGATCTCAAATGACTCCTAGCACCCTATTTAAAGGAAAAGATCCCAACGGCTAGTTTGAGTGATCCATGTCGAAATGATCTCGATCGTCGATGAGGATCAAGACATCTGTTAATCTCATCTGTCGAAATTATTAATTCATTGAAAAATGAAATTTTGCATGTATTTACTCAAAGTATTATTATTTTATTATTTTTTAGGGTTTTTGCTTTATTTTATAATTCATAATTATTATTATTATTATTATTATTTTAATTTTATTATTTTATTATTTTTTTTATTTTTCAGTTATTTATTTATTTTTTAATTTTTAATTCATTTTCTAAATGGATCCTCGAACATAGCCTTTGGAAAAACACCTAGGACCTAGGACTTAGGACTCATGAGGGGATTTAAAATATTTTCCAACCCTCAAGACACTTTACATCATGACTTTTACAATTTACATCTTAAGGGGACAAACCCACTTAACACAAACCCTCATAAACCACACAGTTCTGCGACACAACTATAATCTAGCAGATTAACACACTAGGATTCTCCTAAAATTTTAATGACAAAATCAATCCCGGCTTTGGGGTCAGGCTGAAGGAAAACTCTGCTGATCATGGATCGGTGAGACGAGAAACCTTCCAGGACGTAGATTATCATTAGAAAGTTAGGTCCACCCAGGCAATTTATATACACGACTCATATCTGCTAAGATTATTTACATTTCATATATGCAGACTGGGTTTACAACATAAATCGATCAAACTTTTGATGACTGCAGGATGGCACAGTCATGTCGATCAAGCGCTACCCGTTTTTGTAAAGAAAAGGGGGTGTACTGCTATGGGCAGTTGACCGGTAATGGTCAACATCTGGCTCTACTTGGGGACACGTTGCTGCACTGTAGGAATGTGAGAATCCAGAATCTGCATCTACGCAACACACATATAAAAATAAGTAGCGTCCTTCCAAAAATCATCATATACGTTAAGCACAGGAAAAATAAAAGCCCTTCATTTATTAACTATCTAGTAACATGAAAAGTAAATCTAATCCTAAAATAGAAATGAAATTCTGAAAAGACGATGAGTAGGGATAGAAATACAATACAAAGGATGCCCTATGGCATCAGATATCATCTCTGAAGAACAGCTTGAGCATTTGGCCATTCGCTGGTAGATCAAGTGGTTCGCCATCCAATCTGCTCAACTGGAATGAGTTTGGTCCAGCTATATCTCGAATGATGTAAGGTCCCAGCCACAAACTGTCAAACTTCTTATGTTTTCCTAGTTTCTCATTCTTGCAATCCCAAAGAAATACCATATCTCCAACCTGCAAAGATCTAGATCGAGAACATTTATCAAAGCTTTTCTTAATATTAGATTGATTTTTACATATAGCGTCAAAAGCTGTCCTACGAGCTTCATCTAACTCGACAATATGATCTATTCCATTTTGAACAACATCTTTATTAGTAGAAAAATTCTGGAGAAGCTGATAAGCTGGCAACTTCAGGTGCACAGGTAAAGTAACATCCAAGCCATAAACTAATTCAAAGGGAGATTTACCAGTAGCCTTCTTCTTAGTGATACTATCTGCCCATAAAGTTTACTTGATTTTGTTGTCCTAGGATCTCTTATTATCTCCTACTATCTTCTTGATAATGGCTATGATATTTTTGTTACTTGATTCAGCCAAACCATTACCCTGAGGATAGTAATTTGATGAATGAGATAAGACAATGCCATACTTGAAACAAAAAGATGAAAACTCTAAGGAACTAAAAGCCTTGGCATTGTCAGTAGTGATCTTAGCGGGGACACCAAATCTAGTAATGATGTTATTTTCAATGAAATCCATAATAACCTTTTCAGTGGCATTCTTAGCAGGAATGGCTTCAACACATTTAGTAAAATAATCCGTAGCAGTCAAAATCCATGAGTAGCCATTGCTAGAATTTTCATGGAACTTCCTTATGAAGTCGAGACCCCAATGTTGAAAAGGTGCCTCTACAATGACAGGTTGTAGAGGCAGGGTAGCAAGCTTCTGTTTTCCAATGAATAGTTGACAAGCTTGACACGCTCTAACAAACTTGTGCACATCAGAAAAAATCGAAGGCCAATAATAGCCAGCTCTTAGGATTTTGTGGGCTGTAGTTTTAGTGGCATAGTGACCACCATAGAATCCTGAGTGAAACTCAGAGACTAACTTCTTGGAATCAACGTCTTCAACACACCTAAGCACTATGCCCTCAAGATTTCTCCATCCAAGGCCATCGTTCATAAGGCAATACTTAGTGGCTTTTAGTCGAAGAGCCCTTCTCTTATGAGCAACTAAATGGTTAGGACATGCAAGATTCATTAAGTAATAAACTATGTCCTTGTACCACTCATGCTCTCCTAATCTTTGCAACTTTGGCGAAGATAAATCACTAAGACAGAACAAACCAAGAGTCTTTTCATTACCTTCAGTTAACATCTGAGCTAAACCTTAGCCTTTGATTAGCTTGGTGGGTCTGATCTCTAAATCATACTCTTGTATTTTAGTAACCCATCTAGCACGAGTCCCTAAGCAATCAGTTTGAGTTAATATATCCTTAACAGCAGAATGTGGGACGAAAGCAATGATTTTAGACTAACCCACATAAGTTTTAAAGTGCTTAAGAGACTTAACCAGGGCATAGGCCTACTTTTCCATGGTATTGTACTTCAATTCGGAATTTTGAAGTGCTCTACTCATGAAAGCAATAGGCTGCTCGTGACCATCTTTATTCTTTTGAAGTAAGACACCGGCAATGGTATCTTTGGAAGCAAAAGAAAAAATCATGAAATCCTTGGAATAATCAGGACTCACTATGACAGGAGCTTTTACGATAACAGATTTGATTTCTTGGAAAGCCTTTTTGCCGTCTTCTTTCCAAACAAATTTTGCATCTTTTTTCAGAAGACTTTGAATAGGCTTGGCTATTTCTGCGTAATTTGGAATAAATCTTCTAATAAAATTTATCTTTCCAAGGAAAGACTGAAGGGACTTAAGATTATGCGGAAGAGGAATCTTTTGGATTGCTTCAATTCTTTCAGGATCAATCTTGATTCCTTCTTTAGAAATAATATGGCCCAATAATTTCCCTTTCGTTACCCCAAAAACAGACTTATCCGATTCGAAGAAATCCCATACTCTCTACATCTATCGAAGACTTGCCTAAGATGATCTATATGACTGATACCATCTTTAGAGAAAACAGTAAGATCATCTTGGTACATTTCAATAAACTTCTTGATTAACCCTTTGAAGGCATAATCCATAGCCCTTTGGAAAGTAGCCCGAGCGTTTGTTAATCCAAATGGCATTCTAATGTATTCAAAAGTACCCCATGGCGTTGTGAATGTGGTTTTGTGACAATCTTCCTTTTTAACCCATACTTGATTGTACCCAGAAAAACCGTCTAGCAGCGACATCATTCCCGACCCAGTTACTCTTTGCAAAAAAGTTTCCATGTTTGGCAAAGGGTAATTATCCTTTTTGCATGCTAGATTAAGGTTTCTAAAATCGACACAAAGTCTTATTGTACCATTCTTTTTCCTAACAATCATCAAATTCGAACACCATGTCGAATGCCTATTTTGAGCGATGATCCCTGCTGCAAGCATTTTTGCAAGTTCTTTCTGGACCAAGGGGGCTAATTTAGGATTAATTTGCCTAAGTTTCTGACGAAAGTTCTTAGCATTTTCATCTTTTAGGGGAATAGTATGTTCCATAACATCCTCCCTATAGCCCTTTAATTCATCATAAGAAAAAGCTAAAACATCTCGATATTCGCAAAGTAAATTAGTTAACTTCTTTCTTTCCTCCAAACTAGTACCTTTACCAATTTTAACCATTTTCGGATTTTCAGAAGTACCAATATTAATCTCGAGATATTCGCTTGGGTCCATCTTGTTTTCTTCTTTCAGCTTCGTAGCATCATGCCGATCAAAATGTTGCTCTAGAGCAACCACATTCCTAGGAGTAGGATTTATGATATGCTCATGATTTAAAACTCCCTCCTCCTCGGAAACTATCCGGAAATCCTCCAACTCATCTAAACTATTAAGGAAACGAATGACTTGTTTTTCGTCATTAAAAACTTGCCAATGCTCTGAGTTGTCTGGAACAGATGGTCTGAATATTACTTCCATTTTAATCTTATCGTTAATTATTTCATCCGACAACTGGAAAGTAGTAGCAGCCACGGCAAGTTCATCCGCCAAACTATTTTGCTCTCTTCGAATTGCTTCGAGGTCAAGGGCATCAAAATGCCCCATAGTATTCGACACATCATTTCTGTAGTTTCTTAATCTTTGATTTCTGCATGTGAATTTATTCTTAAGCTACATGATAACCAAATCAGAATCTCCTTTAATGCTAAGCAATCTAGCCCTCAAGGACTTGGCCAATTCAAGACCCAACAATATAGCCTCATATTCAGCGATATTGTTGGTTGCCTCTGTTGTTGGGAAAAGTATCCAATACGGAATGACCCTATCCCACTCTAAGGGTGATAGTACCTCAGCAACAACTGAATGCAAAGCTATTCAAGATTACTTCTTTATGAGATGAGAGAGAGAAGAGAAGGATGATCTACTAACCGTTATCTTGCACTTAATAATCAATCCAGTCTTCACTCCTTGCTGCTTTCTCCTAGCTCCTTGCTCTTTCACTGGCCCAGCTACACAAAGATCCTGTAAAAGCACAAGAAAATGAAACTACAAGAAGCATACATCCATAATCGATTCAGGGATTAGCATAAATCAAATATACAAGCATCTATTCACCATAAAGACACATGCATATAGAAGGACCTCAAATACTTTATTAATTGAAGAAGTAAAGTTCTGAGAGAGTTACAACCATAAGAGGCCCAATCCAGCAACACCTCCCAGCAGAAAGAAATCTCCTCTTCACCTCCTTCAAGCAATCACCCAATAGTTCTATACACAAACCAACAGCACTTCCTTACTTGCACAAAATTCCAGCCTCCCTAGACCTCATGAGAGAGCTCTATATATAGGAGATTTGGAGAAAGGATGAGTCAGCTTGAGGCTGGCATGAAGCTGACTAGTGTCCTCTCCCACTTTAGTTAATCTTCAGTTCTTGAGTCCACTTGGAGATTCTTGCTTCCACTTGGAGAATAAGACCCTCTTACTCATCACAAGGCGAATTCCTTGACCCAAGTGTCAGTTTGGAAGCTTCCTGGGCAGTTGACACCTTGCAGAATGACTGTTCCACTTGGCCAATCTCGCCCAGCGCGGTAGCCTTCATTAGTTTTGACATTCAGCGCAGGTACAGAGTGGAGCAGTTGACATTCAGCGCAGATGCTCAGTGGAGCAGCTGACATGATCCAGAAACTGCTTGTTTTTTAGTGTTTTCAGGTGGAGAACTGATTTTTAGTGTTGTGGTTTGCTGACCTTGTTCCTCTAGGGGTAAGAACAACATGTTTAGGGACTTTGGATCCCTCAGATTATTGACATTTCATGCTTCATGCTGTTAGGCACAAAAATGTCTATAACAGTTGCCCCCTAAAGTATGAGGTCGTTTATCGGGTGAAATGCTTTATTAGGAGGATCCGAAGTTCATTCAATCGCTGAGAGGTGCCCTGTGATAAAAAACAATACAATACATTATTTTCCATTCTGCTTTCATGATCTAGCTGAGGTGGGCATTCCCATGCTCAACTTTATAAATTCATTTTGGTACATAGAACAGACGATCGTCTGATGGTAGACTGATAATTCTCTGCTGAAATTATCATCCTTGGAGTAGGATGATCATCTGCTGCAATGATGTACATAACAAATGTCTTTATATTTCCTGAATATATATCGCAGCCCGGATGGATGAAACTAGATCCGGGGTCTTCAAACTCGTTCAATCTTCACTCTAAGTACAAGTCGATCCATGTGAGAATTTCGCTGAAGTCGAACATGGAAAGACATCGCTTGATTACCGGTCAATAATGTAAACCGTTAACAAGCGCGAGAGGAATCACCAATAATGACAATGACCCTCAAGGTACTGCAGTACAATTCACGTGGTGTGAATAAAGGACTTGGCGTCGAACACCACGCAAAATCTTCTGGTCGAAGGTCATTGATGTATACCTGTCGCCGAAAGTGAGAAACTTGTCATTGAGGCATGCAAGCTTCAAAGTACTGGGGGGTTTTGTTCCTAGATCAACTTCTTGGATAATGAGCTGAAGTCGACAAAAAGCGATCTGTCAAAGGAGGGCCTTAATGAATCCCACATCAGTGACACGGAACGGAGCTAATGATTTTAGTTGAGGTGAAAACAATATGTGAAATATGATTCAGGGTGGCGATCATGGGTGGATGAAGGATAATGTATGGCAGTGGATGGGACACGGTTGACTCTTTCAGAACACATCTCTTGAACATATAACGACACTGATGTGATGGATGGGTAGCATTACCCCAAATGTGGATGGTTTGGCGAAGACCATGGTGATGAGATCGGTGAATGAAACAACCCAACCCGATGTGATACGGAGGACAAAGTGTCATGTTCAAGAGCGACTTGCTACCATTAAAGCTTTGAGGTTCTCCCAATTTTTCCCCAGTCATTTCTGACCAGTACCTCTTTATTTTTGTCAAGCTTGAGGAGGATAACATATGCTTGTTCTATAACCTGCCCTTCGGGCAAGCCCATCGCTATGTTTTAACGAGCCTAGCGATAGGGAAACTCGTTCTCGTCTAAAGACAAGTTTGTCGCTATTTAATCATTTTAACGAGTCTAACGACAGGGAAAACTCGGTCCTTTTCATTTTTAGAGAGTCTAAAAAGGTACAGAAAGTTAACTCCAAAATTCTTTTTTCGTCATCTAATCCCTTAAGTCCGAAAAAGTATAAAACAATACAGAAGGGATGAGTTTTCGATAATTTTAACGAGCCGAATAAAACAAGCGCTCGACCTTTTTGTGTAATAATCCCTCAGGTCCAAAAAGATTAAAATCTAGAGGAGGGATAGCTCTTCCGGTCACTTTTAACGAGCTGGAAGGCCAAAACTCGGCAAACTTTTCATATTTTACGAGTCAGGAGAAAAGAGCTCAAAGAAGACTTGTTTTTTGAGGAACGAGTGATAAACAGGGATAGCAGCAGATTCCAGGTACAGGTTGGAATTTTCCAATCACGGCAGTGTCACAAGGATGGCTAAGTGGAATCACTCTTCGCAGCTGTTCCTCAAAATGGGTAAACAATCATATGGAGGTGAACGGTAGGCCAAATGAAATGGAGGTGGCGGGTGCAAACACGACCAAGGCTTTTATGGCTAATAAATTTACGATCACAATGGTTATTTACTGGGAAGTCCTTGCTCAAAAGCTTATGTTTATTTTTTAACGAGCATGAACTATGACGCTAAAACTGCTCGGTTCTCGCTTTTCTATTTTTTAACGAGCATAAATTCCGCGGTAAAACTGCTCGATATACCAGTCATAAGATAAGAAATGTCTTCCTGCAAGATTCCAATTTTTATAGAGCTTGCACCTCACATAAGCTATGCTCTTTGGCAAATTTTGACCTTTGACCCCCATCCTTTCTTTATGTAAGTTAGGAAACGATCAATGACCGCTCTTTGCTTACACTCCAAAAGGTTTTCATGCCCCCAGGTATAAAGTACAATTTCAAGGCTGCCCCTACTTATCCGATAAAACATTTGTTTTAAAGGGTGAGGCTTGCCTCTTTCAGGTTATCCAAAAAATGGTTTTATTTGCTGCCGCAAATGAAACTCTTTCTTCGGCGATGTCTATCATTAGGTTACTCAAAGATGGTTACTATTTGTTGCAGCAAAGGAATCCCTTTCTTTGGAGGCTGCCCCTACTTATCCTCTAAAACATTAGTTTTAATGGGTGAGGCTTGCCTTTTACCCAAAGATGATTACAATTTGCTGCCGCAAAAGAATCCATTTCTTTGGTAGCCTACCTGTTTAGACACAGGTGAATGACCTTTGTCAAACAAATAACTTTGACAAAAGAATCCTATTCCAGAACAACCCCTCTTCCTTCTTTCGGACGGGGTATGGACTAGTCATATTCTTTCGCGGAAATTCTACCTTATACCCAGGGTTTCCTCTGCCCGAAGCAGACCAGGATGTATGCCCCCTGGGTTCCAGTCCCATCTTTCCGAATCACTCGCACTCATCGGGAAGGAGGACTGGGGGTGGAGACATTTCTTGGGTGAATAGACCATTGAGGGTTGGTATTTGACTATTTGCGATGCGTGATCCCGGAAATGAAAGTTGGCCTACGAGCTTGACCATTCTTCCTTCGTGTGGAAAACACATTACTCTAAAGAGTGAGGAGACTATAGCTCCCATGCCATATATATAGTCTCGTCCAAGGAGTAGGTTATAATCCAAGGGTCCTTGAACGACCATCACGTTCATTTGAACGGTCTTCCCTTTCAATGTAACAGGCACATTGGGGAGGATCCCTAATGGTCGACTGGTTCCTTTATCAAAACCCGAGAGATTTCTTATCTCAGGTAAAAGCTCTGGGGATCCCAGTGCTTTCCAAGCAATAGAGGAAAGGATACTCACAGATGCCCCTTCATCAATGACAGTTCCAGCCATTACCATCCTGTAAATTTGGACGATGATTCTGAATGGTATATTGGCTGGTAACCGGGGTCTGCCTAGTTGGTTCCAATCAAAGGACACAACCAGGTTGCTTGGTGGTGGGACCGAATACACGGCTGGATACGATCCTGACGATGTTCCTTCCTGCGATAAAGGAATGGGCGCATTGCCCTGATGCTCATCAAAATCTGTGTTGATGAAAAGAATCTAGATGGTGTCATCCTTATTCTCTTCAGTGAGGGTGTCATTTGAAGATGAATCTTCAGTGACGGTGTCATTTGAGGATGAAACCTCTGAAGGAAGAACCGGGTCAACTGCCGTATCGACCTTTAGACTTTCGTCTGGTCTGGATTCAGTAGGTTCATTTTCAATGACTGACGCTTCAGCTGACCACTTGAGCAGGCCAGCTGTATTTTCAACCAACGAAGGACTTGGCACGAGTTTTTTGTATCCAGGAGGAAGTATTACCGGAGAAACCGGACGATCTTCCAAAACTCTCTTTGCTTCGTCTAAGAAGGGACAACGGTGGATGGCGTGACCGCCTTCACACAGTCTGCAGGGGGATCTTGATCCCCCTCTTTGTCTTGAACCTTCACTTTCGCTGGTTGACGGTAAGCAATCAACATGGCTATCAGAGGTTGATGCTCCCGAATTGTGCAACCGACGGGACCAGTCCCTTAGTATCCGGGGAATACAGGGACAATCTCTATGGAAGTGGTCTCCTCTACATATGACACATGGCGATTTAGGCCCGGTCTGTGCTGTGTGTGGGTTTTTGTCAGATGTCTTTTGTTTGCCCCCAGTCGCCTTAGGCTCCTTCTTCTTCTTTTCTTTCTTCTTCTTTTCCTTCTTCTCCATGGGAGCTTGGCTTTTGCCAGCCCCACCTTGCGAAGATGGAGGATTAGAGGAAGAGTTATAAGAAGTGGAAGGCTGGTGGGCAGCTCTAGACTGATCTAACAGTTGACTCGACTGTTCAGGAACCATGGTGGTCTGAACTACATTAGTTGAGAATAGCCAAATAGGCAGGCCAATTGTCAGTCCTGGAAGCGACAATGTGGCCATGTGGGGCGCACCAACTTCTCCCCAAGAGGAGAATGGACTAGGATTTCCATCATGTGGAGTTCCTTGGTTGGGGCGTTCCATGTTCTCAACTTAAGATCAACGCGGGAATGGGAGGTGATTATGTTCCGTTTAAAATAAATTTTATAACGACGCTTAGACACAACTTGCTTTTTCACTTTTTAAGAGTCGAGAAAAAGCTAAAGATGACTCTAGTCTCCTTCGATGTTTTAACGAGCCCGAAGTGACAAATGCTCGGATGGACTTTTTCAGTTATAGAGTTTGAAAAAGGCCAAAAGAAACTGCTTTGGAGTTCTAGGCAGAGGGTGTGCCAAACTTTTCGCAAAACCACAGAATATGTTTTACGGTACGGGTGGTCGATCTTCGTGAATGCTGTGTTCACTGCATTGCGATCAGTAGGGCGGCCGACACGGTTTCCTATTGGATAGAGGCTTTGTTCCTATAGGGGTCTCCCAATATATACGCGATGGTACATGGGAGCACAAGTCCGTATTGATACTTATCGCTTCACCGTGGAGGAATCACCCAACCACTCAACGATAAGATATCACGTTTAACGACGCCGGAACACGTCTCTAGCTTAGACCTCTAGATGTTTGCGTTATGTTTCAATGCGTTGTTATGTAAATTCAATTTATTTTAAGGTTGATCTTGTTTAGCAGTTTGCCTTTATGGATCACCACGAGATGTATAGTAACACTCCTAAATGCAGTCTAAGATGATAAGCAAGCTTTTCAATCTTTCAACTTTGAAAACCTTAACTACTGAGGGAAAAGAAAGATAACACCTTTTCTCACAGATCATAGAGCACACACTAATGCATTTTCCCTAAATCAACATGCAAGCTGTCATGATGCACATGCACAATGCAAGTATTTCTTTTCTCTTTCTTAATGTTGGTGAAATGCAAAAAGAAAGTTGTTGTATAGTTTTGAATTCAATTTCAAGTGAAAGCAAACAAGCTTGTCCAAAATCAAAAGACACCTTAAGATTTACTTGTTTCGACACTAGAAATATATAAATTCAAACCATATGACGAAAGTAAAAGCTCAATCAGCTATGAACAACAAACAAACTAACTCTTTAGATTAAAACGACACTTTATCACAAGTCTAGATCTAAGAGGCCACAACAAGACTAGTTCACTTTCGTTATGGGAAACTGTAAATGTATAAGAAATACACAAAGAACAAACACAGTTTCTTTATACAACCGAGGCGGAATAATGATAAGGAAAGTTGGTTTCAGATAGGCCTACTGACTGGTAACAAACAGCAAAAACAAGAGTGAAAACAAGGCAAGACACAGCAGGAAACCCCAGCAGCACAGGGCAGGACTGGTCCAGCGCAGGTGGAACACTGCCTGTTTGACCTTCAGTGCAGGTAGCCCCTTCGGGAACTGCGCTGAAATGCAAACAGCCTTTGTACAGCCTGCACTGAAGAACGAAACTTTCGTTTCTGGTGGTTTCCGGGTCACATATTGCTAAAAAATTCACAGTTTTTGCTCAAATCAGAAGCTATCAGTCAAGGACACACTAAGGAATGACAAGGAGGATGAAAAGCTATCACTAAGAGCTTATTAGAGTCCTTGTGGATGAGCTCTTCAAATTATAAACTTGCCCAGAAACTGAGCTAGAGTAGCTGCCCTCTACTTTGTATTCGAAAGATTCAAATACAGTTCGATTCGGTACTCCCTTTGTTTATAAAATGAATAGCAAAAAACACAAGTAACCAACAAGATACAATCCCCAGCGGAGTCGCCAATTTGTTGTTGGGAAAAGTATCCAATACGGAATGACCCTATCCCACTCTAAGGGTGATAGTACCTCAGCAACAACTGAATGCAAAGCTATTCAAGATTACTTCTTTATGAGATGAGAGAGAGAAGAGAAGGATGATCTACTAACCGTTATCTTGCGCTTAATAATCGATCCAGTCTTCACTCCTTGTTGCTTGCTCCTAGCTCCTTACTCTTTCACCGGCCCAGCTACACAAAGATCCTGTAAAAGCACAAGAAAAGGAAACTACAAGAAGCATACATCCATAATCGATTCAGGGATTAGCATAAATCAAATATACAAGCATCTATTCACCATAAAGACACATGCATATAGAAGGACCTCAAATACTTTATTAATGGAAGAAGTAAAGTTCTGAGAGAGTTACAACCATAAGAGGCCCAATCCAGCAACACCTCCCAGCAGAAAGAAATCTCCTCTTCACCTCCTTCAAGCAATCACCCAATAGTTCTATACACAAACCAACAACACTTCCTTACTTGCACAAAATTCCAGCCTCCCTAGACCTCATGAGAGAGCTCTATATATAGGAGATTTGGAGAAAGGATGAGTCAGCTTGAGGCTGGCATGAAGCTGACTAGTGTCCTCTCCCACTTTATTTAATCTTCAGTTATTGAGTCCACTTGGAGATTCTTGCTTCCACTTGGAGATCAAGACCCTCTTACTCATCACAAGGCGAATTCCTTGACCCAAGTGTCAGTTTGGAAGCTTCCTGGGCAGTTGACACCTTGCAGAATGACTGTGCCACTTGGCGAATCTCGCCCAGCGCAGGTAGCCTTCATTAGTTTTGACTTTCAGCACAGGTACAGAGTGGAGCAGTTGACATTTAGCGCAGATGCTCAGTGGAGCAGCTGACATGATCCAAAAACTACTTGTTTTTGAGTGTTTTCAGGTGGAGAACTGATTTTCAGTGCTGTGGTTTGCTGACCTTGTTCCTCTAGGGGTAATAACAACATGTTTAGGGACTTTGGATCCCTCAGATTATTGAGATTTCATGCTTCATGCTGTTAGGCACAAAAATGTCTATAACAGCCTCAAATTCTAATCGATAGGAAAACTTGAAAATGTGATCAAGGGGAGATTTAAGCACTATTCCCGCACATTTACCAGCCCTAGATGATGCACCATCAAAGTACATATACCAAACTTTATCTTTGAGACCCCTAATCTTATCATCGGGAGGAATTATAAAATTAGACATGATGGCATAGTTCCCAATGTCAGATTGCTCTTTGATTATTTCGTTATGAGGTCTCTTAGGATCTTCAACATGAAATTTTCTTTCGGGTTCTCTATTTAGTCTTACAAAACCATCACCACTAGGAGAAGGAATCATGGCATATGACCAATTCATTTGAATACTTCCTCCTAGATCAGAGGCCTACTTTCTAGATAACAACATACCCCAGGCATCAGGCACATCCACAACAACAATATCCATGACAACCATGATGTCTGGGTAAACTGAAAGATGAACTTGCAAATCTTTGATTAAACCATGTACTTCGATTTTCTTAGAATCCATGGCGCATATGTTATAATAGGGTCTAGAAACTCTTAAGTTAAGTTGTTCCATGACCCTTTTAGTCATTACACAAGCGGATGCACCAGAAACATGCAATTATTCAATTTATACCCAGTAACTAATAAGGTGATGAAGAAAGGCTGGTGATCTTTGTTATCAGCATCTAAGCTTTGCAGATATATGGGAGCATCATGATAGCCAACTTCACGAGTCTTCTGTTGAGAAGTATTGACTTGAGGACCTTGAATCGCTTTTAGTAACTTGTCTCTTTGGGAAGGGATTTTAGCAATCTCGGGGACAAGAACCCAGATTTTAGCATTCTTATACCAACTTTCCAAATCGACATCTATTCCAGAGTTTACACTAGGGTTAAAAGTTCAAAGGGGTATTTGATTCCCGCTTTGATCTTTATCCTTTCTCTGATAGGTCAAACCCTTATCCCTAGCAATTTCCAAGATTTTCTCAGGAGAGGGTTTTTCACCATATAACCTTGCCAAAATATCATCTTCGTTTTCAAGGTTATTTATACTAAAAGTGGATGAAAGATTCACAACATCACGACTCATTTCCTTGACCTCTACCCAATCATCCATAGACAAAGGAAACTTGCTGCCTACTACATTTATTTGATCACATGTTCCAAACATTCCATTATCTAAAATTATTCTAACAATGGGACAAGTGGCCTCTTCATGAAGAGCATCACAAACCCGACAATAAGGAGGAGAATTATCAACCAAATTAGTCAGTGGATTAGGAGGTCTCTGCTCACTAGTTTGACCCTTCCTTTGCCAATTGTTTGCGATCTTTCCATTTCAATCAACCTATTCTGCAAAGTGGTTATCTCCTTATTATGATTAATTTCCATAGTTTCAATTTTTTGAAGCAATTTGAGAACAAGCTCACTTTCTGGTTCTTGGGCTGCTTTTCCCTTAGGTTCTTTTAGTTTCGTAGCAGCCCTATTGAAACCTGGGATCTCAGACTTTCCAGATGCGACCTTGTCCTTTTCAAGTTCTATAGCTAAGGATTGGTAATCTCTATAATCATTAAGTTTAGCACGCCTTAATTCATAAGATGGTTTAGGACTAAAGGCATCATTGTAAAAATCTTGGAGAGTTTTGTCTGTAGGTTTATAGTCTTGAGGTAATTCTCTAACAATTCCGTTAAACCTTTTATTAAATTCTTCAACATTTTCATCCTCTCTCTTTTTTATTAGGCTAAGAGCTTCTACTAGGTGTCTTCCTTCTCTCTTATCTCCATATTTTTCTTTAAATGCATTAATGGTTGACTGTAAAGAGTTAAATGAATTCTGAGGTTTTTCTGCAAACCAATCATAAGCATCGCCTCCTAGAGTTAAGATCAAAAGAGTCATTCTGACATCCTCATGATCAAAATCAGCAGATCTTGCATATTTAGCCATCCATATGCTAAAATCTCGCAAATGAGAGTTAGCACTAATCGCATTATTTCCTTGAAAATTAGGCAATTTATCGATCCCAATAGATGGAATATCGTTGGGATATCCTGGAATGTTAGAAAAATCACAAGGGGCATACATATCCATGATGGTGTGCCTAGCTTGACCTTTAAATAGCAAATGAATATCAGAGAGGGCTTCTTGTCCAAGGTCTACAAGAAGTGTACGAGAAGCGAGTTTGTGTAATCGTACCCTGAGGACCTTTTCAGGATCAGGAGTAGGGTTGCACAGACTGCTTGGATGTCTTCTAGTGTACACTCTTGAAGATAATATATGAAGTGGAGTCACCACCTGAACAAGAAGTAAAACACGAAATAGCTTGAGATGAAAGAACCAAGGACAGAAAAACTCTATCCCCGGCAACGGTGCCAAAAAATGTTGTCGCACAGATTGACATGACAATGCTCAGACTAGGGGCTGTCACCCTGATCCCCGATCTCTCCGTTTAAGCCTGTCTCTCGCGGCTAAAGGGGGTAGACCCTACAGAAAAATAATGAAAACCAACTGTGAACCAGTTGGGTGGGAGACACGATATGATAAGCACTAAAAGGGTTTAGAAGTTAAAAGATCAGTGCCTTGCGGAGTAAATGTTTAATCGTTTAATTATCAGACGTTGCAACAATATAAACCACGTAGAGAAAGAATTTATCATCAAAGCTTAACTTTTTCCAGATACAAGATAACCATAATAGCTCAACAATTTAAAAGAGTAAATGGGTGAATGCTTTGGACAACCACCAAAATGCTAGCCAGAGATCAAATTTTTGCAGTTAATCTTCAAATGAAATTTTACGCACGATAAACATTCATTCCACATCAATAATTTTGAATCTCAACATAAAAATGTAACGTGATAATTTCCCGAGAAAAACAGCAAAAATTCCCAATTTTTTTTTTTTTTTAAAGCTAAGATAAAAAGTCTTAATATGAACTAAACTAAAAAATAACGCTTGAAAGTATTTAAGGTCTAAACTAAATCTAAATTTTAAATCAAAACTTTCTCATCAAAACTGAAATATCTTTGAAACATGATAAAAAATCAAAATCTAATTAAAACTAAACTATATGTTAGATAAAAAAAAGAATTTAAATCGTAACCTATGCTAAAAGTTATATCCTAAAACTAAAAAATTAAGCAATAAAAAAAAACGTCTAATACAAATGCCATACAACAATGTCTAAACTGACAGAACGAAAAACAAAAATCATAACCCTGATAGAAAAAACTCAAAGACTGAATGCGTATGTAAACAGGACTTCGTCGCGAGAGCAAGTGACGGTGGTGCTTTCGGATTGATTTCTTGAAGACACGGATGAAACACGATGATATCTTGTCAGCAAGGTCGAAAGAAAAGACTGAATCGAAAATAGACCAACGCATTCAACCTAGGACCGTAAGCCCGAGATAAAGAAAATTAATGCAAATGACCACAAAAAGAAATCGTGCTTGCTCAGGTGGCTACGGGAAATGAGTGTGAATGAGCTGGGCATAAGCAGAGAGAAAGCTGGAGCGGGTGACTGAGGCGTATCTGACAGGACTGCAAGTCGGTTTTGAAAACGTGCAGATGAGATCACATTGTTGCATTCCCAGCGGAGATCGAAGATTTAACAACCGTTTAATAGCTTACCTGGTGCTCGATGGTGGATGAAGATCGCTTGAGACCCTGCGGCTTCCAGCAAATCAGATAGCGGTGATTTAAGAAAAATGCATGGGCATCTTCAGGTTGATGGCCGACGTGTTAACGAAGTGCAGTTTCATCCAAATGCCTGTGCTCTATGCACACTGATCTTCAAGTTTTTCTTGTCTTTTACTGCTCGGAAGACGACTTGGTGACGGCGGTGAAAGGAGGAAACTCACGTCAAACAGCTAATCACCTCCCTGTCTCAGAGAGAATATCAACACGTATCTGTGCCCTTGCTGTCCTGTGCAAGCTTCAAATGGTGGAGAGTAATAATGATTGAAATCTGGTAACCTGATCACAAAACTTTCTGTCTTTCTCGCTCAGAAACCCCTGAAGAAAAACCCTGTTCCTGCAATTTCAAGGAGACAAAACCCTAATGAAAACTGCGTATAAGGCAAAATTTGAAACCCAGATCAACTAGTTAATTGTCAAATTGTGGCCCCTGAAATGCCAGATTTAGCAATAACAGCAGAGATATTATCGAAAATTTCAGATTTTACTGTGGAAAGGCTCGAAAACTCTCTCATGCAAACTAGAAAAGTAAAGTTAAATGATTAACCTAGGGTAAAAATTAGCTGGGCTCTGCAAGGAAGAGCCTGTGGGAGTTGGCTGGTTCAGCCTAGAACTTCCCCAAATGCCCACCAATCTTCTTCAGTAAGGGTTTTCTGCACAGCTTAAATCAACCATCAGTAAAGAGAGCAAAAATGATGTTAGATCTCAAAAAGCAATGGAGATACCTTCCATTACTTCAGAAACCCTAACACCACTCAAACCCTAGCAAGTGAACAAGATACCTGTGCTCACAATACTCTAAAAAAAAAAAAAAAACTGTTATCAACGGCTGAAAAATAAAATATGCAGAAAATAAAACAGCTCACAGCACTTCCAGAGAGTAACACCAGCCAGATTTGAACCCCAAAGTCTTCTTTTATTAACCAGAAACAAATTACAAGAGAGCTTCTTCAGCACAAGACTCACAGATCGAATGATCTCAAATGAATCCTAGCACCCTATTTAAAGGAAAAGATCCCAATGGCTAGTTCGAGTGATCCATGTCGAAATGATCTCGACCATCGATGAGGATCAAGACATCTCTTAATCTCATCCATCGAAATTATTAATTCATTGAAAAATGAAATTTTGCATGTATTTACTCAAAATATTATTATTTTATTATTTTTTAGGGTTTTTGCTTTATTTTATAATTTATTATTATTATTATTATTATTATTTTATTATTTTTTTTATTTTTCAGTTATTTATTTAATTTTTAATTTTTTAATTTTTAATTCATTTTCTAAATGGATCCTCGAACATAGCCTTTGGAAAAAACACCTAGGACCTAGGACCTAGGACTTAGGACTCATGAGGGGATTTAAAATATTTTCCAACCCTCAAGACACTTTACATCATGACTTTTACAATTTACATCTTAAGGGGACAAACCCACTTAACACAGACCCTCATAAACCACCCAGTTCTGCGACACAACTATAATCTAGCAGATTAACACACTAGGATTCTCCTAAAATTTTAATGACAAAATCAATCCCGGCTTTGGGGTCAGGCTGAAGGAAAACTCTGCCGATCATGGATCGGTGAGACAAAAAACCTTCTGGGATGTAGATTATCATTAGAAAGTTAGGTCCACCCAGGTAATTTACATACACGAATCATATCTGCTAAGATTATTTACATTTCATATATGCAGACTGGGTTTACAACATAAATCGATCAAACTGTTGATGACTGCAGGCTGGCACGATCATATCGATCAAGCGCTACCCCTTTTTGTAAAGAAAAGGGGGTGTACTGCTATGGGCAGTTGACCGGTAATGGTCAATAGGTCCTACTTCACCAAAAATGTTTCCCTCAATCATATCAGTTTTCTGATCTGTTTCTTTCTTTGTTCTCACTTTAGCCTTTGCTGATAGATACAAAACAATAGTTGGCAATTTTACTGTAGAAGTTTTTGTTGGAGGTGTTGTAGGACAAGGATACTCAAATAATGAGGGCTTGGCGTGTGAAATGGACTTAAATTTTGGGACCTTCAATTCATAATTGAGCCCAATCAAATCGGTAGGTGCAAAAGAGAGGCTCAAAAAAATATACAAGTGGATACCAATACCAAAATTGACTAAATACTGCCATAACAACAACAGTAATTTTGTCATGCTTAGTCCTGAATGACAACTTAATTGAGACATTCCGACCACTTGCATCTAAAA
Source organism: Pinus tabuliformis (assembly GCA_031772625.1). Classification (NCBI taxonomy): domain Eukaryota; kingdom Viridiplantae; phylum Streptophyta; class Pinopsida; order Pinales; family Pinaceae; genus Pinus; species Pinus tabuliformis. The sequence goes on from CM062806.1 coordinate 724,602,099, forward strand.
TACCACAAGCTAAAATTGCACCCATCTTGCTCATGGTGTCTTCATGCTTGTCAAGAATGATCTTCTCAAGTTGACGCCTGAAATAAGAAATAAAAACGATGTCAGGGTGATCTATTGCGGAAAAACCTGGAGTTTGAATGCAATATAATAGCACCATCAGTCTCTATAGGATATAATTCTACCTTTGAATGCCAACATTTATAAGTTATTATTTCAATTGGAAACTTTGCATTAAAAATTAACAATAGAAGTGCAACTATAATGGCAACAATGAACATTTGTTTGCTAAATAAAAGCTTACGACATTGTATAATAGCATACCTGAAGCTACCTACACAAGGTTCACGTGCCTCATTTGTTTACACAAGAACCTTAGCCATGGCTACAAGAGCACCTTGACGAACAAAATTTATCACTATTGATGTTAATCGTTCCAGCAACAAAATCGCCTCACTTAATGCTGTGATTGCGCAAGAGAGCTACTGCCAAGGCTACTCCATATCTAGCATGTGGATTATATGACTTGGAAAATAAAGAAACTATTTGTGGGGTCTATTAAATTTGCAGAGTTTGATCTAGCACTAGCATAAAGGACCAAGACAAAATAGCATAACCGCATTGATATTATTCTTAAAATATTGAGGCAAATGTTCCATCAAGATGGAGAACAAAAGTTATATCAAATCAAGCCTAAAATTGATCTAATAGTAATAATAAAATTATGGTACACTATAGGATAACATACAAACTTGCTCAAGCTAGGATTATAAAACATATCTAAGTGCTAGCACTGCAGTTGTTCTCACATCATCACTAACATCGGAAACAACAAAGTGCAACATATGATTAATGGCTTTGTGATTAGATGTGCTCCTGTATGTGAGGGCCAGAGCATACATCCCACCATAGCATAGAATTGGATCCTACTCACAAATTATTTCTCTATAAGTGTAGCAACCTCTTCTTCTATTCCATAGAAAGTTAATGTTATTTCAAGGGCCAGACCTCTATACACAATTGTTTACAAATAGACATTAAAATCTAGTCAAAAGTTTAAACTTGAGTAGAATTAGTCAAAGAAAAAATAAATGTTCAAATGGTTCACATGAAATACTTTTAAAAATTCAAAAGTAACAAAAAATACCTGATAACCTTTTCATGTTGAGTATCATGTGCACATGCAAGCATGTCACTCGCCTTTTCACTTGCAGTTCTAACCATAAGCAGGCACATACTTATGTCTGAAGCCTCTCCAACAATTGCACTATCTAAGTAAAGAACGTTTTGACATCCTCATAAATCTCTTCATCAGCAGTTGCCAAAGCAACCAAACCCAATGCCAAACATGCACCATGTTGAATTATCTTTTGCAATCACCACAAATTTGTTATATGTGCTTTGAAAACAAATATCTGATTTGAACAAAACATTTTTCATTAAAGGTTCTATACATCAAATGATATGAGTAGCTAAAAGTTAGATGGACATTGGACACTCACTTCAACATAGTACTATGCAAGCTTTCACGAAGAAACTTGTTAATGGATTCACCATGGTTTGGATGGATAAGTCCTATGCAAGCTTTCACGAAGAAACTTGTTAATGGATTCACCATGGTTTGCATGGATAAGCCCTAAAGCATACAAAGCTCCACCTTCCGAATATGGGCTTCCACCAGGAAGATAAGGAGCCATCAAAGATCTACCTTGTTGCAGGTGGCAACTACCTGCATTGCTTCCCCCTCCTTATCACTAGATTTTGGGCCTTTCATGGGTCCTGCTTCACCAGAAATGTTTCCCTCATCCACAACAGTTTTATGATCTATCACACATATCTCCTAGTGTTTCGATATCTGTGAGGATAGAAGCACCAGAAATGTTTCCCTCATCCACAACAGTTTTATGATCTATCACACATATCTCCTAGTGTTTCGATATCTGTGAGGATAGATCAGTTATCTATCTTATTTAGTCTGGAACAAATAAATACATAGATTTTCATGGCCTAGCTAAGTGACATTTTCGATATCTATGATGCCCCCAAGATATATAACCACCCTGTTCAATATAAAATGAGAGTTCACTGTGTGCTCTATCTACACTTGAGATTATATGAAAAAATAAAAATGACTACCTTCAGAAGAAGACTGCTTTGCATCTGCTTCATTCGACATTGTCCATCAATTTTCTTTGTATTGCACAACTTTTATGTTTCGATCAATAATGACAGAGCTTCCTGCGGGAGAATTTTGTACAAGATAGTTTGGCTAGTTCCTTTTTCGCCTGAAATAAAATGTTTGAGCAATAAGTTGGCCTCATAGGAAGTTTTCAAGAAAGAGAACCTAAGATATGAAGCCTTCGGTGAAAAGCAAGGGGAAAAAATTGCATCTTTCAAAGCTTTACATAGTTAAAAATAAAATAGAGAGCAGAGATACTAAGTAGGTTACCATGTAAGAAAATGCTCGGATGTGCCAATAACAAGGGCGAAAGCCTTGCAAGCCGTTGCCTGTTCAACTAACACTTTTTCGGGATTTTTACCCCCAGAAAACTTGATGTCCATTTGAATCTGTTAAAAAAACGCAAAAATACATAAGATGATCTAGACATGATACTAACATTTAATATTTGGTGTGTTTCCTGCATTTAATTTCAGTCTCTTTTTACAGTATGGGTACTAACCTGTTTGTGATTGCAAAGTTGCTTGAGCTCTCCCAACTTCATTTTAAATTCATTTCTTTTGTTTCCAAAAACCCATCTTTCTACCTGCTCAGGTTCGAAGTATAAAACAAATCTAAGTGCTAGCACCACAGTTGTTCTCACATCATCAATAACATCAGAATCAACAAAGTGCAACATATGAGGAATGGATTTGTGATTGGATGTGCCACTGTATGTGAGAGCCAGAGCATACATCCCACCATAGCATAGAATTAGATCCTGATCATGAGTTATTTTCTCTATAAGTGTAGAAGCCTCTTCTTCTCTTCCATATACACTTAATGATATTTCAAGGGCCAGACCTCTATACACAATTGTTTACAAACATACATTAAAATCTCGTCGAAAGTTTAAACTTTAGTAGAATTAGTCAAAGGAAAAATAAATGTTCGAAACATACATTAAAATTTGGTCAAAAGTTTAAACTTCAGTAGAATTAGTCCAAGGAAAAATAAATGTTTGAATGGTTCACATGAAATACTTTTAAAAATTCAAAAGTAACCAACAATACCTGATAATCTTTTCATGTTGAGTATCATGTGCACATGCAAGCATGTCACTCGCCTTTTCACTTGCAGTTCCAACCATAAGCAAGCCCATACTTATGTCTGAAGCCTCTCCAACAATTGCACTATCTAAGTAAAGAACGTCTTGACATCCTCATAAATCTCTTCATGAGCAGTTGCCAAAGCAACCAAACCCAGTGCCAAACATGCACCATGTTGAATTATCTTTTGTAATCACCACAAATTTGTTATATGTGCTTTGAAAACAAATATCTGATTTGAACAAAGCATTTTTCATTAAAGGTTCTATACATCAAATGATACCAGTGGCTGAAAGTTAGGTGGACACTCACTTCAACACTTGTACTATGCAAGCTTTCACAAAGAAACTCTTTAATGGCTTCACCATGGTTTGCATGGATAAGCCCTAAAGCATACAAAGCTCCACCTTCCGAATATGGGCTTCCTCCTGGAAGATAAGGAGCCATCAAAGGTCTACCTTGTTGCAGGTGGCAATTACATACATTGCTTCCCCTCCTTATCACTAGATTTTGGGTGTTTCATGGGTCCTGCTTCACTAGAAATGTTTCCCTCATGCACAGTAGTTTTATGATCTGTCACACATATCTCCTAGTGTTTCGATATTTGGGAGGATAGATCAGTTAGTATCTATCTTATTCAGTCTGAAACAAATAAATATGTAGATTTTCATGGCCTAGCTAGTGACATTTTTGATATCTATGATGCCCGCAAGATATATAACCACCCTGTTCAATATAAAATGAGGGTTCATTGTGTGCTCTGTCTATACTTGAGATTCGAAGAAAAAAAACACCAAAAAAGACTGCTTTGCATCTGCTTCATTCGACATTGTCCATCGATTTTCTTTGTATTGCACAACTTTTTCGTTTCGAACAATAATGACAGAACATCCTGCGGGAGAATTTTGCACAAGATAGTTTGACCATTTCCTTTTTCGCCTGAAATAAAATGTTCGAGGCAATAAGTTGGCCTCACCGGAAGTTTTCAAGAACGAGAACCTCAGATATGACGCCTTCAGTGAAAAGCAAGGGGAAAAAATTGCATCTTTCAAAGCTTTACATAGTTAAAAATCAAACAGAGAGCAGAGATACTAAGCAGTTTACCATGTAACAAAACACTCGGATGTGCCAATAACAAGGGCGGAAGCCTTGCGAGCCGTTGCCTATTCAATTAACAATTTTTCGGGATTTTTACCCCCGGAAAACTTGATGTCAATTTGAATCTGTTCAAAAAACACAAAATTACAAAAGATGATCCAGACATGATACTAACATTTAATATTCGATGTGTATCTTTCATTTAATTTCAGTCTCTTTTTACAGTATGGGTACTAACTTGTTTGTGATTGCAAAGTTGCTTCAGCTCTCCCAAATTTGTTTTAAATTTATTTCTTTTGTTTCCAAACACACATATTTCTACCTGAGCTGTCTCATCTTCCTGGGATTTACCAACTGTTTATTGCAAAAAGTACGCATAACATGAAATTCCGGAGAAGCTTTAAGAAGAAATTTCATAACAATAACATTATTACTTCAAAATGGATGTCTACCAGTAGGTAGTGTCTTCTGAGATTTATTCCATTTGACATGAAAGACATCTACGACATATAATACGAATTCAAAAGGTTAGAATACCAACACCATTAGAACAACGGGTGTCCGCAATAGACACTATGCAAGCCCTATTATGACCAGTGTTTGCAACAAATCTTTAGGGCGCCTCATAAAAGTAACAGAATTTGATTGCTATTATGGCAAGATAACAGAATTAATTTCCTTGATGATTTTATTGGTCTTAGCTGAGAACCATGGATGAATTCCAAGCTAAAATCAGGATGTGAAGCAATAAGCACAAAAGGGATGAAATATTAAATGATCACCATTTAGAAGAGATGAGCAAGGATTGCATATGGTAAGAGTGATCAAGGTGTCTCCAGATTGAGCCACAGAAGTAACAATCCACAAAATTAAATCCAGTCCTTCTTATGGAAGGAAACATATCAATATCACTTCCTGTCCACCTCTCGCCCGGCTCTTCCACCATTGAATGTGATCTTTCATCTTGGACAAATACTTTTTTTAGCTCTCTTTTTAGTGGGGCTATCGAACGCCGAGGCTTAATCTCGAATGGGGAAAATATCGACTTCAGTCCTTAGCTTCAGTAGCATCTTCCACGACGGAGCTCTTGTGCCTGAATTCTTTGCCCACTGTGTGGAGAAGAAAAATGGGGGAGACCACTAGGCTAGGGTTACACCTCCTTGTCGAGTAGCAAAAGACGACCAATTTGGCTAACACCAGTCGGTTGAGAGGTTATCAAATTTTGTTAACACTAGTGGGTGAGAGGAAAGGTTATCAAATGTATTAAGTGGAAATGGTATTAATCTGAAGGTACGTTATTTTCTAATTGTCTAACACTCATAACCAACTCATAACCAGTCTAGGTTCATTTTCATTCCAGATTTATCGCACCAGAAAGTAAAATTTGATCCCTCTAAGCCCGGGGTAAAATTTTAGTATCCTAGTTTAATTTTCTTATATCATGATTCAATATCATAAGCCATTTTTATTATATTTTATTTTTATAGAGTTATTTTATTTTGTTATTTTTACTTTAATTTTTTATATTTATTTTTATATTATATTTTGACCAAATTAAAATATTTATATTATATTATATTAATTTTCTTATTTAATTTAATTTTTATTTACATGACATTATATTACAACATCTTTATAATATTGGACTGGATTGGAAAACTAGAAATAACTAAATTGAATTGAAATTATTAAAAACACCCTTTATCCAAAAGATACACTTTAATAACATATTATTAGATATTACATAATTTGTTTTATAAGAGATTTCATAATATCTATACACATAATTAATTAAATTGCGTTGAATATATTGGAAGATCAAGATCCTTTATGGAACGAATGATTTAAATTGGTTATGGGTGTCTTGCTGCTAACAAAATATGAGGATGGACATCTCTTGAGTGTAGGTGGGTATACCATTTTTTTATATGTTATATATAATTTGATTAATTTAGATGTTAATATTTTTATTTTTATTTTGGGTAGATCTACTCGAAGGGATCATGTTTTTCAGGCCAAATTAATTGGAGCCCAACTCAATCGGAGCCTAACTCAAGAGTGTCAAGGAGAATTGAACCCATGGCCTTCCAATGGCCATGTGTTATAGCAACACAACTTAATAATCAAGGGTAGATTCTAATATTATTAGATGAATATAATTTTGGTAATGTCTTTTGGATTAATCATATCATAAGTTGTTGGTCGACGTTTGGAACCATATAATGTGGTTCATCCTCAGGAAAAAGGTGAAAAAATCAATCAATCAATTAGAATGTTTAAATAGTAGAGATGCATTCGGTTCCAAAGTTAGTTGTTAGGAAATCATTGTTAGGAATTAGCCATTAAAAAATAGTGGTTGAATAATTTTATTTTTTATTTTTTTTGTAAGTCAATATTCATATGGAGAAAAATATGTACAACTAACAGAGCAAAAAGAAGGTGGTCTCACCCCAACCGAGTTTGTTGACCAATGTTTGCAACAAGTGACAAAAATACAAAAAGGAGGCTAAGGACAACGTCCACAAATGAGAGGGCCAGAGGCACCAAAAGACAGACAATACATAAAAAAAACCTGAGAGCATACTAGTCATCTAACGTAATGGAGGTTGGGTTGTCCGAGGTTGTTCTTGGAGGAGGAGGTGGACGGAAGTTACACTCGACATGCCCTTCGAAGTGCGTTAGCCAAGTCTCCAACTTTGCCACTTTTTCTGCAAGGTGGTTTTGGGCTCGCCAGACCACCACCACTCGCTCCCTAACCTAGCACTAGAAGTAGTGCATCCTATCCAGTGTGGCCATCAACTCAGCATGCTCCTCTCAACAAACCCGTTCTGCTGCATCCACTCGATCCATCAAAGTTTGAATTATTTCCCGACAATTTTCCAAACAACAGTGTTGAACTTCCTGCGGGTTGGGAGCTGCACGCCATCCAGATCCATGGTTAGTTGTTCCTCCTTGTCGTCCACCACCCCGATGCTGAGTTTTTTGTTCCCGCACACTACTTCCATGATTGGAGCCCCACTTGCCTTCACCACGACCACCGCGTGATCCCACGCTAGCACGCCGGGAGCGGGCGAGAGTCTTTCCACCCCCGTGTGCACTAGCTGATGTTATTACCAATTCATCCGAGCCCACAGAGCCTAGCATGGACAAAAGGGAGGAGCGCCCATGTCGTACAAATTATTTCATTTGGCTCGAGTTAAGACGACCAACGCCAACAGATTTCAAATTCCGGCCTGCTGGACTTTGCTTTGGCCACCACCCCTGAGAGCCAAGACTCCCAACACTCTTAAAGTGCCTTGGAAGGCCACCCACTGTGCCCCAGCGACTGCCTTGCCACCAAATCGGAACCTCGACATGAGCTCGAGCAGCAGGAGAAGGAAAAGACGGGGAGAACACACCCTAGACTGACGTTGCCCAAGAAGCTCCAAACAACCCACACCAGGATGTAGACCCTGTGTATTCCACAAGGACGACTCTACTGTCAACCTATGTATTCCACAAGGAAGGCTTCAGGAATCAAGAATTCCACCCAGAGACACTGCCACTCGCAGTTATACCTCCTACGATACCACCTCCGAGCTCCTCTCTCAACCCAACCACTCAAACACGCTAAAAACCATAGAAAACCGAAATAACAATTTCCCTCGTTTACCATCATCCACACAATGCAGGTGCAATAAAGCTCAGTATATCTTGGGAAGAAAACTCTATGGAATTGACCATGCCAAAAGTCACAGAAGAATATCGAATACCACCCTCCGGTGCTGAAGGTCCTTTCTCGTCGCTTATGCTTACGCGCAGGATACCATTGAAGATCCCAACACCAGACCAAGACACAAATGCAAATGCCAACATTCCTCACCATCCCGCCCGTTAACCTTACACCATCCTCATTCTCTGAGATGAAACGAAGTCTCGCACGATTGCAATAAAATATTATAGTACAGCTCTCATTGCTCTCGTTGAGATGAGGGGACCAGGAAGCTAGTCCTCCGCCAGCGAGCCATCTGTTGTCATTCATGGGACTCAGTTTCTCGGTGCTCCGAGGTTATCACCCCCATCAGGGAAGTTTCTTCCTCATCCACTATCTTTCGCAGATCCACCGGGTGTTTGTTTTGAGAAGAGGGGGGCCAATATTGTAGGATATCTTGACCCTGGAGCTCACTTCCCCAATTAGCTAGTTTGTTTGTAGCCTTGTTGCCTTCCTGATCAACATGTTTTGTTATCACATAATCGAAAGAGGAGAGTCAGGAGTGAATATGTTACCCTATCAGCTCCAAACGCCAATGTTTTATTACCTTTTCCAGAAGCAATTCGTTGATAAGGCGTTGGAGCGTGGATATAGCTGTATGAAAATCACCTGTAACTTGCAACTTTGAGACCCCCATTTCCTTTGCTACATGCAATCCTCTTTCCAGGGTTAGGTATTCAGCCACGTTATTTGTGGTGTGGCTGCATGATGCTGCATATAACTTGGCCGCTTTCCCTTTGTCATTACAGATAATTCCCCCGAGACCAGCTGGCCCAGGGTTACCCTTGGAGGCCCCATCAAAATTTAGCTTAAGGAATCCCTGTGGGGGATAGATGAATGAGCCCGAGGAGACACTTTTTTACTCTAGGCGTCGGGAAGGGTTAGGGTCAAAAGACTCTCGTGAAATATCCAACGCAATCAAGATGGCGAGTTCTCGCCCCTCCACCTTTCAATTTTCATTCGTCCAATGCGAGATAGACAGTGTTTCCTTGATGTTGCGAAGGGAAGTTTTCTAGACACTGACGGAGTGGAAAGCTTCAGAGTGGAAGGTTGCCCTGTTTCTGGCTTTCCAAAGGATGAATCCCTGCGAGAGACACCATGCTTTATTTACAATGGGGTTTTTGAATAGAGACCATCTCCACATGTCTAATGATTCCCATAGGTTGTTGACTAATCGGTCAGATACTCCAAAAACCTTTGAATGACACCCCTAGACTTCCAACGCCTTTGGGCAGAAGTTTAGGAGGTGGTCAGTCGTTTCCTCCTCATTGCAACACAAAGGGTAGCAGGACGGTCCTAGGAAACCCTTTTTTCGAATTTTATCCCACTTGAGAAGCTTGCCCTGACCTGTTAACCATAAGAAGAACAATACTTTAGGCCAGAGGTGAGAGTACTAGATTATCTTCCACAATGGATCCAGCTCCCATCGCAATTAACATGGTTCCCCATTGTTAAGAATAGGACGTTGATAAAGAGTCGTGAGGAGGGCATTTCAGTCCAAAGGGGGATCTTGAGGTGGCCAATTTTCGAAGGATTTCCATTCCCTCCTGTCACACGGAATCAGTCAAAAGTGCGGACACAACCGACCTTCCTAGAAGTCTAAGACATTCTAATGACAAACAAAACAAACTAGAGCTATCCTTCTCTAAACATGCATTATGATATGAGAAATCAAGTGTTTCGTTCTTACCTTTGTCCAAACGCTGTTGTAGAAGTCCAAGCTTTGTTGATCTGGATGAGCTCCTCCTTTTCTCCAAAACCTGCAATCACCAACAGTCAAACAATTAAATAGCACCTGATTATAACATAAAACAAAGCATATTCAACATATAGACCAAGGAGTACATGAAATAACTCATAAACAACAAGTTATTGAGAAGAATGGACCAATTTGCATTAAAGGTAATCAAAAGGAACCATTACAACCTGAGCCTTGGTGTTGTGCAAGCTCCTTCCAGGGTCCACAAGAGTCTTCCTCTACTTTGACAAAGCTCACCCACTTCCAAATAGAACAAGCAAAGATGGCAATCTCTCCTCACAAACTTCTAAATGGGAGTCCTAATTCCTGCAGCATTTACCCTTAGAAATGTATAGCTTTCAACCTCCCTCCTTCTGGCCCAATGCCTGTATTTATAGTGCTCAAGAGGAAGTTAATCAGGTCCAGCATCAATGGGATAATCCCCTCTTTGGTTGGGATAGCTCCCCTATTGATGGGATAAGTTCCTCTTTGGTAGGAGTGCATGAACCATCTGGAGGCGCTCAATACACGTCGAACAACCTTCTAGAATGCTCTAGAAATAACCACAAGTGACTTTTTAAAGATGAAACTTGCGCATTTTAACCTTTTCAGGGGGACGCACCTGCACCTTTACATACAGAGCGTCCAAAAACGCAGCTTTTGTGAACCTTGGGTGCGTCCCCGCAGGTAAGGTTGAGAGAACTTGCGTCCCCAGAGATAAATACATTTTGAAAGGCTTTCTCTCTTTTTTGGAGTTTGACATGGAGAGCAGAGGCATAAGACTTGCCTAAGAGGGTAGTATGACTGTTGATAGAGTCATCCTAACTGTAAATAGTCATGGTGACATTTTTTAGTGTAACAGATTGCCCCCTAAAGTGCGAAGCCTGGAATAGATTAGGGTTCTGTATTATCTAGGAAGGGTGAAGCGCTTTATCATTTCAAGGATTATCTCGTGGAGAGCCTGGTCAGAACCTGCAATTTTCAACACAAAATACATGTATAAGATTATATCATCACTGAGGTAGGCATTCCCATACTCAGATTAAAACTTTAACTAACATACTAACTACTCTGATACAGGAATGATCTTGTAGTACATCATAATCATAGACTTTTGTAGACACAGTATGGGCGCAGCCATCTGTTTATGATTAGTCTACTTAGATAATGAATACAAAACTCCTCGCAGCCTGGATTGTAAAGACTCGATCCAGGGTCTTCGTTTCTACTTCTCGAATTGGTATGATTCTAGCCATGCGAATAAATGAGTCGATGTCGAACATGGTAGAAACCACTTGATTACCAGTCGATGATGTAAACTGTTAACAAGCGTGAGAGAGACCACCAGTAATGTCAATGGTTCTCAAAGTACCCAGTACAATCCATGAGATGTGAATGAATGAGTTGATGTCGAACATTTCACGGAATCCTTCGATCGAAAGTCAATGATGTAAACTGACGTCAAAGGCGAGAAATCTGCCATTGATGCATGCAGACTTCAAGGTACTGACGATTTCTAAGTCATCTCTCTAGATAATGTGCTGATGTCGATAGAAAGCGACCCGTTGTAGGCAAGCCCACAACACGAAATCATTGTTCAAGTTGAAGAGATGTTGCTATAAGGACTGACTCACGGATGGTCAAATGGATGACAAGTATTTTGCAGATGAAATTTTTACTTGCAGACCTCTTGAACACATAACGACACAACAGATGGCTTGGTGATAAACGACTCAAAGTTAATCCCTGGAACCCGGCTGAAGACTTTCAAATTGGTTTAATCAACTGTGAGGTAAAGAATTTCCCAACCCAGCTGAATGCAAAGTGTCGTGTTCAAGAGTGGTAATAAAGCTTCTTCTGAGACAAAAGGTAACAAATAGGCTCATTCTTCTCTCTTTTCCCCCACCATTTCTGGCAAGTACCTCTTTATTTTTAACAAGCTTGAGGAGGATAACATATGCTTGATTATAAGCTCATCCTTCGGATGAGTCCAACCTAGTTTTGATTCGAACCCTAGGAAGGAGTGGTTCGTTCCTGTTTGTAATTGAACAGGTCCTTTACTGTGAAATGTTTAACGAGCCCAGTATAGGAGAAACTCGGCGTTTTTCAATTTTAGAGAGTCTGAAAAACTTAAGAAGACTCCAAGTTGAACTTTTTCGTAGATTTGTGTCCCTCAAGCCCGAAAAAGTATAAAATAATACCTGGGGGAACCGCTTGATCTTGCGACCAAGGAGTACTTTCATGATTAGTGTCACTGACCTGAAAAGTAAAAAGCGATCAAGGACACGTCGTTTTATTTCCGTATCGAGTTTGAAACGACAAAAACCCGGCAAAATTTCCCTGATTTTACGGTCAGAAAAGAGCTATAAGGGGACCGTCTTTTAATTTCGTTTTAACGAGTGTAAAAGAAACGCTCGGCAATCTTTTCATTTTTTAGGAGTCAGAAAAGGGCTTAAAAGATGACTCTGATGTTTTGGTTCGTGAAAAATGACAATTTTCCCTCTAAATCCCTTTGTCCTGCACAAAAGCAACACATTACTCATACCTGTTTAAGATAGGAAAAAATACATCGAAAAACATCTTTTCATGGTGAAAAATGAACAAATTCATCCAAAAAACCTATAAAAAGACTTTTTACCATGTCATTTTTACCGTTTGACTGTTGAGGTTGAAAAAGGAGCTTTTGGCAAGAAACTTCTCGTGGTCGCTGCGGAAAATCCGACCGTCAGAATCGAACGCCGTCTCTTCCAGGTATTTTACAACATCCTACTCTTCATTTTCATTCGATTAAAGTTGATTTTTAGGTTTTAGTTTTGTTTTTTGGGGGGGGTTAGGTTTTAGAATGTGCCACTCGGTGGACGCAGGTGCCCTTCGGGTGACCTGCGTCCCCCGACTTTTTCCTATACAGGAAAATGGTCGGGGGACGCAGCCCACCTTCAGGCCAGCTGCGTCCGGACGCCCTGTGTTGTAAACGCGGGGTGCGTCCTCCGTGAAAGGTGGATTTTAAAACCCCAATCTCCATAAATGACCATTCAAATTTCCCCAAATCAATTCTAATCACTGTTTTTTGGTGTGTAGGGCACTCACCATGTTGGATTGGAGAGAAAGAGAGCATGAAGACGTTGATTTAGCTGCAATTGAACATCAACCTTCCATTGATGCCCTAAAAGAATGCGGGCTATATAAATACTGGGCCATACCTGGCATGAGGGCTCAGGTAAGATTCTTAGAATGGCTGGTTGAGAGATGGAACGTTCAAGAACAATGTTTTTACATAGGAGGGCACCAGCTCGAGATAGAGCCCTCGGATGTATACTTTCTCACTGGCTTGCCAAACAGAGGCGAGCAACTCAATCTAGCCGGGACTAGGCCGGGTGGCCAATCCCTTGTTAGTCTCCGGGAAGATTGGTGCACACCTGGTGCTCACCATTCGAAAGGCGTGGAGATAAAACACATCTCTCTGCGTGAACTCAAAGTCATAGCGTTCATGGTTACCAGAATTTGCGGCGCAGCCGCTTTACACATTGCTTCCGGGTCCCAAATGCGGATGGCAATTGACTGTTACCAAGGCACCATTTTCAACTGGTGTGATGCTGTGTCGGCTAACGTGAAGAGCCAACTGACTAAGGCAAAGAACGGACGACTGAAGACTTTTGGATATGGGCCTTTAGTCGTGAGCTTTGCCTTAGAGAGAGTTCCGATGCTGATCCCTCAGCAACTCACTGTTGATATCTTGGGTCCTCGGGAGCCAAAGCTGGTACGATGGGTTGCGGTGATGGCCCGGCATCCTGACGAGGGCGCGGCAGTTGTTCGATTTTCTGATAGTTACTTTCACTGGTTGGAGGACCAGGTTTTCTCGATCCAGGACTTTCCGTATGCCGGAGTAGATTTTCGAGGTGATCCGGACATGGTTCTTCCACAGGGAGAACAATGGGATGACAGAGGTACTTTATTTTTCACAAGTTTTCTAATTATGTATTTTTTTTGTTTTTTATATATATCGTCTCAAAACTGACAGTAAAATTTTCAAAATGCAGATGTTGGTCCACAGCGCCCAGCCAACCTCCGGCCTTTTGAGAGGAGACATCCAGTTGCACCGGTACCGGCCCCACAGGACGCGACGGCTGCAGAGGTACTAGCTGAGTTGGAGCATGATCTAGAGCGTCTGACGGCGGATATGCCTGAGACTACTATGGATGATATTCCTATCAGACTTCAGCGCTATGTAGTCGCGGTCCCTGGACCGTTTAGGAGATTTTTGCGCAAGGTAGCCCGTGCAGTGGTGTCGTACAGGGAGCACCACCAGTGATTGGCTAGTCACTTTGTAGACACATGTGACATTTTTGACTTTTTGTACTCTATCATTTTTGCCGATCATAAGGTGTTTTTTAACCTATGATCGAAGACGATGTATATTTTTTGACACACTCCTATCTATATATATATATCACTATTACCGGCTTATCTTGTTTAACATGTATGATGAAATGTTTTTAAATTTACTTGCATGATTATCGTAAATGTCTGTCCAACACTCGAGAAGCAATTGCATCTGCTAATGTATTTAAAGACCTTGGAATATGCTGATATTCAATGTAATCAAATTCACGTTCCAAGAGACGCACTCTCAAAAACAACCTTAATAACACAGGATTTCTAATGGCATAAACTCTATTAAGCTGTAATACAACAAGTTCAGAATCTAACCTCACTATCAAACGTCGAATTCCAAATGAAATAGATTCGGATAATAATTCAACCACTGCACTGTATTCTGCAATGTTGTTCGTTGTTTGACCGAGGCTTACCCCATGCATAGAAACTAACTCGTCAGAGGGTGAATAGATAACCCAAGCTGCGGAAGAGATATTCCGTGTACTACGACAAGCACCATCAGCAAATCCAATGTATGTTTGGAGAGGCGTCGACATCTGCAATATCAAGAGTAAAACCAAGATAAGCCAGAATAACGACGAAAAAACACACTCGCTAAGCTAAGCACACTGACTAACTAACAAACACACTAGCTAGAAAGAAAACCTAACCTAACTAAAACTTCTCCATACCCACCATTTAAGCATAATACCTCTTTAGGTAAAGTCCATTTCTGGGTTTACCCAAAGAGTCCCCATCAAAATCTACCAGCTCATAAGCCCCTTTTGCTAGCTTTCGCTTTACAATATAGGGTCCATGCCACATAGGAACGAATTTTCCAGCACCTAGCTTATCGTTAGCTTGATCATATAAAAGCACTAGGTCTCCCTCCGAAAAACTTCGAGGGGTCACATTTCTATCATACTGAGCTTTCATTCGCTTTGCGTGAGTCTCGATTGCCAATGCAGCGTCACGTCGAGTCTCATCTAATTTAGCTAAGTAAAATAAACGTTTCTCCTCTTCGGAAGTAGCTGGGAGTAATTCGACAGCCATTTGAAGTGATGGGATTTCGCATTCAATGGGTAACACAGCTTCCAAGCCATAAACTAGCTGGAAAGGAGTGAACCCTGTTGAGGTTTTCACTGAGGTTCGGTATGCCCATAGCGCCGAAAATAACATGTTGTGCCAATTCGACCGATGAATACCAATGGTTCGTCGGATCATGATAACTAGAACTTTGTTGATAGACTCAACCAAACCGTTGGCTTGCGGATAATAAGGAGTAGAGCTATCGTGGCGCAAACCAAGCTGGCTTGTAAGCTCAGTCATCATGATGTTTCGAAAATGGCTCCCATGGTCAGTAATGATTGCTTGTGGGACACCAAACCTAGTTATAATATGATTGAATACGAAAACTGCAGCTGTTTTGCCGCTTGCGTCGAATGTAGGCATCGCCTCGGCCCATTTAGTGAAATAATCAACCGCGAGGATGATATACGCATGCCCCCCGGCCGAGTGAGGGTTACAAGTAATAAAGTCGATACCCCATTTGGCGAATGGACCAACGGCAATTATAGGGTGGAGAGGAGCAGGTGGTGCGCGCATCTTTCGATCAAACACTTGGCAGTTGTGGCACTTCCGGACTGCAATGATACAATCTTTAAACATAGATGGCCAGAAGTAACCAGCGCGCAACACCTTCTGAGCTGTGGCATACCCAGACATATGACCGCCACATGCTCCAGAGTGACAATCATTCAAAACTCTCTCAGCCTCTTCGTGAGTTAAACAACGTCGAAAAACTAAGTCTGCCCCCCGGCGATAAAGTGTATCTCCAATAATTTTGTATTGCTGGGATTGAAACCGAATTTTTCGACGTTCCGCCTTTGAAGCTTCAGGCCGAAAGGTTTGGGTTTGGAGATAGATGATTATATCCCCGTACCACGGATCTAAAGTACTGATAAGAAACAAAGATTCGTCCGCAATGGACTCTTCTGCCACAGTCTCTGTGTCAGTACGCGGGAAATCACACATCAATTCCGCAAAAACTAAGGATTTCTTAGACTTGGACTTCTCGAACTCCAAGTCGAACTCTTGCAGGATAACGATCCATTTAGAGTACTTGCCCCCTAGCAGTTGTTTTGTCAAAATGTAAATCATAGGGTTGCAATCCGAAATAACTGTAGTTTTACGGAGAAGAATGTAGTGACGAAAACGCTGGACAGCTTGAACGGCTGCCAGGGCCAATTTCTCCACATGCGAATATTTTAGCTCAGTGGGATTTAAGGTCCTACTGAGATAATATATCACATGTTCCGCTCCGAATTCATCTTCTTGAACTAACACCATTCCAATGGTGGAATGCGAAGCTGCGAGGTATAAGAAGTAGTCCTGGTTGTAGTTGGGAGGATGCAACAACGGTGCATGGGTCAACGCGTGTTTAAGTGCATCAAAAGATTGTTGGGCAATCTCGTCCCAAAAGAATTGAACGTTCTGTTTCAACAACCGTGTAAAACCTTTAGTGACCTCGGCGTAGTTTGGGATGAATCGGCGTAAAAAGTTCGCTTTCCCTTGCAAACTTTGGAGTTGGCGCAAACTCGAAGGAGGAGGCAATTTGATGATAGCCTCGACTTTCGAGGGATCGACGCGAATGCCGGCTTTTGAAACAACAAATCCCAGCAATCGACCTGTTTCTATACAGAAAACACACTTGTGGGGATTCAACCGAATTCGATAATGCCTACACCTCATAAAGATTGCTCGTAGGTGGACAAGGTGATCAGCTCGATGTAAAGAATGAGCAGGCAAATCATCGAGATACGGTTGCACAATGTGCTTGATGTCATGAAATGCGTAAGACATCGCCCGTTGAAAAGTGGCCCCGGCATTCTTAAGCCCAAAAGGTAATTTGCAATAAGCAAATGTCCCCCATGGACAAATGAATGCCGTTTTTGGTTGGTCGGCAGGTAGAATATTGATTTGATTATAGCCCGAAAAACCATCCATGAAGGAAAACATTTCACTTCCGGCACAATCATCAATAATTTGATCGATATAAGGCGTAGGATAGTTGTCTTTTGGACAAGCTCGATTGATATCCCTATAGTCGATACAGATTCTTATTGTTCCTTGTTTCTTGTTGACCGGAACAATATTCGATACCCAATCCGTTAACGGGATCGGATAAATGAAACCTGCTTTCAACAGCTTTTCGACTTCTGCTTTAATCGCAGCCGCTTTTCGAGGGTGAATCTGACGCAACCGTTGCCGGACGGGTTTAGCATCCGGGTAGGTCTTTATTTCATGAACAACAATGGCAGGATCGATTCCCGGCATTTCCTCGTAAGACCAGGCAAACACATCGCGGAATTCTTGGAATAGGGCCTTGTAAGTTTGGATTTCATCTTCTGTACATGCGGCACCTATATGAATGTTCTCCTCAATTCCGGGCTTCACTGAAATATCAATGGGAATAGTACGAGAAATATTCCCTAAATTCAACTCTGAATCAGAATGTTTCGTTGGATCCTGAGCGTCTTTGACATATTCAGCGGTAAAGATAGATGAAAAATCATTTTCAAATGCATCATCCTTAGGTAAAAACGAAGATCTGTGATGGAGATCCTCCCATGGTAGATCGTCTACACTTAGGATTTCGCGAAGTTGTTCGTCAGATGACACGACTTCGGGAAACGCTATCCGTTCTAAGGTTGAGGTGAAAAGTGATTCTTCACTGACCACATTCATTTGGTCGATCTCGGTTGAATGAGAGTCGGTAAAAGACATGAGAGCTTCATAAGCAATTTCATATGGACTCAAGGGCATAGCATCACCGAATGAGTCTATCTCAGAGTCAGATGGGACAATCCAAGGATCATCATAAATAATGTTTTCTGATGTAATCATATGAATTGTTGCAAATGAAGGTTCTACGCTGAGTGGAGGGAGAGGAAAAGTTCCCAGTAAACCGGAATCTTTAACTAAACCTACACCAACGTCCCTATAAGGGATTGTCGTCTTACCGACATGCTGGATACTCTCTGAAGAGGCTGGGTCGGATGAAAAGTATGTCAGCTGATCAATAGTCACGATCTTACCGTTATGTGGAAACTTAATTACTCTGAAGACCGATGAAACGACCGCTGTCATAGCATATGACCAACTTCGACCCAAAAGAAGGTTGTAGTCTAGAGGGGCATCAACCACTTCCACATCCAGACTAACGGTTTTACCTTCTACCCCTATAGGCAATTCCTGTAGAATACCAAACGGACGGAACCCACGGCCATCAAAGGCCTTAAGGATGGTGGGGGATTGGTTCAACGAAGGAGAACCAAGGGATCTCCAACATTGAATCGACATAATACACGTAGAAGCTCCCTCATCAATCACAGTCCTATGAATAGGCCTGTTTTTTACTATCACTGGAATTTGGAAAGCCATTTGATGGGGGAGACGCGGTGTACTATTTTCTAGATCGAAGATTATTAGATTCGGGTCCTGAACATCAACAGCTCCTATAGCCGACAAAAGCAATTTTCGTTGTGCTGGGCATGATTGCAGCACTTCTAACGCCGACATTGCTGAGGGTGAAACAGCTAAGTCCTCAACAATGTTGTAATTCTGGGCCGCTCTCGCATGTGGATTGAAAGCAGACCTTCGAAGTACACCCTTGGCGGGCGGTTTAATTACTAAGTCTGGGTTAGGTTTCTCGATCTGTAGTGGATCGGAACCAGGAGCTGAGGTTGATGGGTTAGAGTGAGAAGATTCTGCTTCCTTACCATCAACAGGATTCTTACTACCATAATCTTGCGATCGAGTCGCAATCCTCACATGAGACATCATCAAAATGGGTTCTTCAC
Organism: Pinus tabuliformis; assembly: GCA_031772625.1. Lineage (NCBI taxonomy): Eukaryota > Viridiplantae > Streptophyta > Pinopsida > Pinales > Pinaceae > Pinus > Pinus tabuliformis. The sequence goes on from CM062806.1 coordinate 724,621,186, forward strand.
TGGCATTCGAGGAAGAACCTATCATCTTATTCTCCTGCTCCGGAAATGGATTTTTTAACACAGCAGGAGTGGGAGAACCTTTGACTATTTTCACTACCTCGGCCCGATGAGGGCAATCTCTCGTAAAATGATCCTCTTCACAAATAAGACAAGGATATCGAGGTTTGCGCTTTTCGTCATTGGTTTCCGACTTTTCTGTTTTCTCCTTCGGAGCCTTGTCTGCTTTAGCCTTCTTCTTTCCTTTCTTCTTTCCACCGTTTTTTGATTTGGCCGTAGATGACTCTACAGCGTGAATATCGGCGGTAAGTTCAGGAGAAGACTCTCCTGTCGGGGAATCAGGCAAAGTGATAATAGGAGTAGTTGAAGCCTTGGAAGACTTCTTCTTGCTCTTTGTATTCACGATACCAATCATACCATCAGCGGCATGAGATCCCGAAGGAGCAGCAGCGATTTGATTCGACTTTGGAAGATCCGGAATCTTCTCGTGTAATGTACCCGACTGAGTGTAAACTAAGTCAAGGTATTGCGCCTGAGCAATGACTTGCTCCTCAGTAACTACTCCGGCCTTAGCTACATCTTCAGTAATCTTGGTAATAATGATTTAACAAACCATTCAGCTAAGATTTGGTCCGGGATAAAAACTTTCACTAGCCTTCTTCGACGTCTCCACTCATGAATGTGATCAGAAATATACGTGGAGGTTGATTGTTTTAGTGAAGTTAATAACTCCGTGCCGTTATCGTATCTGACCGGCAACTGAAAGTGAGTTAAGAACGAGGTAGCTAACTGGCTAAAATTGTAAAAAGAGGCCCGTGGTAACTCAATGTACCACTTGGCCGCGAGACCAATGAGTGTACGCTGGAAAAGACGTAAGCGGATCGAATCATCCGAGATAGAATTTGAAGCACACCAGAGGTGGTAAGTCATCACGTGATTGGACGGATCCTCTCCAGACTTACCTTCGAACTTGGGTATATCGCTGGGCAACTTATTTGGCATTGGCGGCCAGAACGGAAGATATTGAATTGGATCGTTCGTTAGGCGCGTCAAGTCTGGTAAATCCAAAGTTGCGATAAACGGTAACTGCCGGTTAGGATCTCTAAAACTCTGGGTCACAATACCGGCCCCAGGAGGAGGATATCCAGGATAACTAGGAACAGGAGTCGCATTTGGGATATTATATCCTCCTGGAAAACCAGGATTAACCGGACCGTACTGGGGTTGCTGAGGTTGTTGATAAGTGTACCCAGGATACGGTTGATACTGGTAAACCGGTTGTTGGACAGCTTGCCCAGGTTGGTACTGTCCCTGGTACGGAGGTTGAACAAATTGAGGTTGAGTAGTGACAACCGTACTTATACCAGGCTGGCCTACAGGCATCTGGACCGTGGTTTGAATCGTAGATCCAGACAACGGTAAAGATGTCTGAGGAGTGGTTACAGAGACAGTAGAAACCGGAGCCGTCGATACTCCAGAAGTAAGTATGGTAGATGTGGCGGTAGTTGCAGCAGCCGTTTGAGATGGAGTACTAGGTGCAATTGGCGGCTGAGTAACTACCGAAGTTACAGAAGTTTGAACACTTGACTGGACAGGTTGCGGTTGCTGGGGTGGACCAGAAACTACAGGTTGTCCAGCTTGAGGTACCGACTGTATACTTGGCTGCAACATCTGTTGACCCTGTGACGGATCCCACACTAACATTCCAGGGTATTGACCCGTAACAGGTTGAGGATACTGAGATCCATAGCCGGATTGAGGATAGGATTGATAACTGTAAGGTGCAGTTCCCATACCTTGACCATATGATTGACCTTGAGGTGGTTGATAACCTTGACCTGAGTATTGACCTTGAGGTTGATAACCTTGAGGTAAATACAGATACTGGGGTTGACCTTGACCTTGAGGTTGGTACCCTTGAGGTTGATATCCTTGGGGTTGATACCCTTGGGGTTGCCATCCTTGAGGTTGCCATCCTTGAGGTTGATATTGATACTGAGGTTGACCTTGGGGTACATATTGAGGCTGGGGTTGACCTTGAGGTATGTATTGCCCCATAGGAGCGTACTGACCTTGAGGTTTCCCCCCAGACACGAATGAAGTACCTTGAGGTTGCCCCCCAGGCATTAACTGAGGTTGCCCCCCAGGGGGTAATTGGCCACCTTGAGGTTGGGAAACGGGAACTGAACCTGACATCATGTAAATGTCTCCTACACCCAATGGTATATTACCACTGTTTCCAACTAATAACCCATGATCAACGGGTTGAGGAGATGCCCCCGCAAAGGTACCAGAAAGAGATTGATACCCAGTGGGAACAGAAGGACTGCCATGTAAAAAAGATTCAGGACTTTGAGTAAACACGGACAACTGACCAGACATATTTACAGGAGTATGAATACCTCCGGGTGGAAAAGGAGTACGAGGTGTAGAAAAACCTAGCCCAAAGTTGTCTAAATAATTGGTTAACGAAAGGTACCAAGTAGTACTTCTAGGAGGACTGTAAAAGATAGATTCACGCTCCCTTAGATCAAGGGTAAGTTGATCTTCAGGATTAGAGACGCCTATTTCTTCCTCTGGAACAAGTTCTTCGATAGCAATCAAACCAATAGGAAGATTTTCGGTGATAATTCTTTCTATTCTCGGTGAATCAGGAACACTAGAAGTCGGAGTAACAGGTTCAGATATTTCTGGTTCTTCGCCTGTATCACTAGCAGACGAAAAACTACCAACAAGCTCAGAAACTGTAACAGCTTCGGGATTATAACCTGTCTCTAAACTTTGGTAATCTGGATGGACCACCAAGGAAGATTCTCCTTCTTCAGGTGAACCTACTCTACTGCCACTAGGAGGAGTTACAAGGACCTTTAACCCTTCGTACTGACCCGGAACGTCTTCAGGAGATTCACCCCGCGATCTACGGAGTTTTCTTAACAAATCTGTTCCGGTAACAATTTCAGGTGACTTGCCCCGAATTCTACGGGACTGTCTCGGTAATTCCGCCACAGCTAAAAACTTTTAACTACTACACACGAAAACAAAATAAAATTTCAAATCAAACCACCTAAAGTCTCTAAAGAACCAAACAAATTTGAATCACACGCCTAAAGAATCTAGGGCGTCAAACCAAACACAAACAGTAGCCTTCCAGACCGAAAGCGCTAGTTGGTGATGAAGCCCAACCTCGCTGGATTCAGTACAGAAGTGGCGGGTGGAACAGTTACCCCGGCAACCTGCTTAATGAATAGACTGGACCAAGTTCCTCCACTTTAACCGTCTCGAGTGAAGTGAACCCCACAGAAAATCCAAGTGAGTCTAGCCGACGTCTGCTCCAGGTACAGTGGGATCTTCCCTCCACCGTCACCTCGGTAGAATCCTAAAGATAATGGTCACTAAGGTTACCAACCGCAACAAATGCACCTGGGGGAACAGTCTAAACTCCGACAGCACGCAAGGGTAGAGTAGCAAGCTCAATCCCCTTGCCGGCTCCTTGACAATAATCCAAGGTTTACCGACAAGTGACCCCTGGCTCCTCGACAATGGTTAATCCGAGGTTTACCATTTGTAATACGTGCGTGTCTGGCATCGTTCCCAACGAGGGGGGATTGATCCCCTCACTGGTTCGGACACGAGCTTGTACTTCTCCTTTAAGAGGAGCTTTCCCAGAGTACAAGTGAGACAATTGGATTTATTCTATCACAAGATAAGCTACTTGTTTGGTTTTGTTGTCTTGGAGAGTTAATTACTCACCTACTCCAAGACACTAGCCTGATCTAAATTGGTGTTTCAGAGCCCTAGTAAATAAAAGTTACTACTTTGATTTTACTTTAAGCGTTACTTTTATGGTTTTTCTTTAAAGACAAAAGGTAGTGGAAGTGAAACCAATGGTGTGTAGACTCGACTCAAACCACTAAAAAGATGCACCTAAGATGATTTATGCTACTTTGATTTTTCAATGAAATTCTTAACTAAGAGAGTTGAGAGAATGCAAATTTTAGAGAACAAACTTCCTTAGAAAAGACAATCAAAGAAACAATTCTCTTTTTCTTTTCAAGCATGCAAACATGACCACTCTTTACGTGCACGAAAAACTCTTTTTCTTTCAAAACTTTTCAAAGCTACTTGAAACAAAACTTTTCAAAGGAGATGTTTTTGTATTTTCTCTTTTTAATAAAGCATATAAACCTATCTTAACAAAAAACTATCTCAAAAAACTATAAAATCTATGAAAACTTGACTCACAAGCAAATCAAAAGAGAAATTACTCTAAGCAAACCTAACAAGGCAAAAGCTCACAAAGATGATTCTAGGTTGTTTTACTTGATCAAAATCAAATCAAGTACCAGCCAATGCAGAATCAAAAGACTAGTCAAAACAAAACTCAAATCTTTTTGTTCTTTTTGTAAAATGGAATTCAAGACTTAAACAACAAGCACTTCGAAATTGGCCCAAGAGACAACTCAATGGTAAGTTGCTCTCATAGGTAGACTTTGTGACAGGTCTGACTTCTTAGAATGCTGACAAAACCAGAGAGATCTAAGGCTTGACAACTTCTACCGCCAAAGTCACTACAAGACCTACTCAAAAATCAAACCCTAGGGCTTACACTTCGATGAAATCCACTAAAACACTCAATGCTATCGAAACAAGTTCAGGTGAAGATTTTTGACAAGGGACTAATGAATCTGGGCAGTAAAAACTAAGAAAAAACAAAATCTAAGAGCAAAAAATGCAAAAAATGGAATTTTTTCAAATTTTAGCAGGGGACGCAGGCAACTCGTTAGCACAGGTGCGGGCCCGCTCTGTGCACACAGCAAAAGTGCGTCCAGGGACGCACTGTGCAGCACTCAGAGGGTGCGTCCTACTGAAAAACTCAAGAAAAACCAAAATGAATCTAATCCTAAGCTAACCCACCCACAGACAAAGTCACAGAGCCAAAACCAGAAAAATAAACCAATTTTCTCAAAGCCAAGTTCACACAAAGGAAAAGACTTTTCTCATCAATGGAATCCCCAGTGGAGTCGCCAATTTGTCACACGGAATCAGTCAAAAGTGCGGACACAACCAACCTTCCTAGAAGTCTAAGACATTCTAATGACAAACAAAACAAACTAGAGCTATCCTTCTCTAAACATGCATTATGATATGAGAAATCAAGTGTTTCGTTCTTACCTTTGTCCAAACGCTGTTGTAGAAGTCCAAGCTTTGTTGATCTGGATGAGCTCCTCCTTTTCTCCAAAACCTGCAATCACCAACAGTCAAACAATTAAATAGCACCTGATTATAACATAAAACAAAGCATATTCAACATATAGACCAAGGAGTACATGAAATAACTCATAAACAACAAGTTATTGAGAAGAATGGACCAATTTGCATTAAAGGTAATCAAAAGGAACCACTACAACCTGAGCCTTGGTGTTGTGCAAGCTCCTTCCAGGGTCCACAAGAGTCTTCCTCTACTTTGACAAAGCTCACCCACTTCCAAATAGAACAAGCAAAGATGGCAATCTCTCCTCACAAGCTTCTAAATGGGAGTCCTAATTCCTGCAGCATTTACCCTTAGAAATGTATAGCTTTCAACCTCCCTCCTTCTGGCCCAATGCCTGTATTTATAGTGCTCAAGAGGAAGTTAATCAGGTCCAGCATCAATGGGATAATCCCCTCTTTGGTTGGGATAGCTCCCCTATTGATGGGATAAGTTCCTCTTTGGTAGGAGTGCATGAACCATCTGGAGGCGCTCAATACACGTCGAACAACCTTCTAGAATGCTCTAGAAATAACTACAAGTGAATTTTTAAAGATGAAACTTGCGCATTTTAACCTTTTCAGGGGGACGCACCTGCACCTTTACATACAGAGCGTCCAAAGACGCAGCTTTTGTGAACCTTGGGTGCGTCCCCGTAGGTAAGGTTGAGAGAACCTGCGTCCCCAGAGATAAATACATTTTGAAAGGCTTTCTCTCTTTTTTGGAGTTTGACATGGAGAGCAGAGGCATAAGACTTGCCTAAGAGGGTAGTATGACTGTTGATAAAGTCATCCTAACTGTAAATAGTCATGGTGACATTTTTTAGTGTAACACCTCCATTTTGATCCGAGGGGCGTTCGAGCCAAAAATATTGAACACATTCCATGCGTAGCTGGGAGGTAAGTGCCTAGAGTTCTGTAAAAGTTAGATGTTTATCCAATATGGGGTGTTGCATCCATCATTCACTCCAGAATTTAGCTTTGCACCCATTTCTAATTTCCCAGAATCTGTGTTCCCGAATGAGGTCTTGCTGAGCCTCGGTTGGATTCCAGATCGAGGAGCCATTCGGTAGGTTCTAGTGGACCTGAAGGGGATTTCACTAGCCCTTGATCCCGTATTTGGCAACCCAGGTTTTCTTCCATAGCTCTTACCCACCTTGGATACAGTGCCACCACACCTTTGCGCTAAGGGTCTGGGATACTAGCTCTAGACCTTTCAGGCCTATGCCACCTTGGACCTTTGGTTTACATAGCTTATCCCAAGCCACTAAAGCCCATTTTTGACCGATCTGCATCCCAGAACAAAGGAATTTTTGAAACTTTGTTGTCATCTCTTTATAAATGCTTCTGGGGGCCCAGAGGGCTGACAATTAGTATAAGGGGATAGCCTGGAGAACTACTTTTAAGAGAACCAATCGTGTTGCTAAGTTGAGGACCCAGAAGGTCCAGCTTGAGAGTTTCTTATCTATACGGGATAACACCTCCTTCCATATGGAGATATTAAGGAAGTTGGGCACCAGGGGGACCCCAAGGTAGGTGTTGGGAAGCAATCCGATTCTGAACCCTAGGGTTTTGGCCAGATGACTTTGCACTCTTGGGTGAGTATTGAAGAAAAAAATGTCTGATTTTTCACCATTTATCTGAGTACCAGAGGCCTGTTGAAAAGTATCCAGAATTGATCTGAGTTGTTTTGCCTCTTTTAGTGTTGGCTTTCCAAATAGCATGTTATCATCCACAAATTGTTGGTGGGTTACAGGTGGAATTCCTTGAGAGATTCTGATGCCTGAAAGGTCTCGGGATGTAGCCGCTACCTTGATGAGGTGACCCAATCCTTCAATGAAAATAATAAATAGGAAAGGGGATATGGGGTCACCTTGTCTAAGCCCTCTTGATCCTCGAAAGGGTCGAGATGGTGCCCCATTCACAAGGATTGAAAAGAACGAAGTCAAAATCAAATATTTGACCCACCTTATCCATTATCTACTACACTTCGACAAAAATCGTCTGTTCTGGTCCTATGATAATCTTAAGCAAGGTTTGAGCCTTCGAACTAGGATTCCTGAGAGAATATTATAGATTACATTGCACAAAGCTATCAGTTTGAAGCCACTAGGGTCCAGAGTCACACCCTTCTTAGGGATGAGCGCTAGAAATGTTGCATTCAAACTGGACCACAACCATTGGGATCGATGAGAGTACTCAACCAGCTCAAGAATCTCAGCTCCTAGGAACTTCCAGCCAACCTTGAAAAATTCTGAAGTGACACCATCCGAGCTTGGGGATTTATTTGGTGGGAGATCCATGGCCACTTCCTCCACTTCTTCTAAGGAAATTTCTCTCATGAGGGACTCATTTTGATCCTCCATGATTAATTGAGGGATGTGTTGTTGGATTTTCAAGATTGGTACACTTCTATCCACATCTGGTTCAGTGAATAAATACTGGAAGTGGCAGATCAACTCCTCGGAGATTTCCTCATGTTGCACTAGTTGGCGACCATCAGGATCATTGAGAGAGAAGATATGGTTGAAATGTTGATGCTTTAGCATAGTCCTATGGAAGAATTTCTTGTTTCACTCCCCTTCTATCAGCCATTCAACCCTTGATTTCTGTTTCCACAAAATTTCCTCCTTCTTCCTCCTTTGTTCTAAGTTAGTTAAGAGTTGTCCCTCCTGGGCTATATGGTCTTCAGTTCGTGCGTCCAAGATAATATATTGCTGAAGAGATCTCATGGCTTCCTCGAGACGTTGCTTCTCCTGATGTATATTACCAAAGTCAGATTTGTTCCATTCTTTGATTTTTCCTTTTAGTTTCTTGAGCTTAAGTTAGAAGGATTCCATTGGGTTGCGTCCCCTTACCCTGATTGTTTGCCACCAATCTTCCATTTTGGCCAGGAGATATGTTTTTTCAAGCCAGAAGGATTCAAAATGGAACGACTGGTTATGAGGAGCCATTCACAGGTCAATATCTAAGCAAATCGGCCAATGATTTGATCCCATGCATGGGAGGATATCCGCCTGGAAAAACAATTCTTGTAGGAGGATATTGTCAGAGAGAAGAAAGAGATCCAATTTTGAGGCTATTTGAAACTTACCTCCCCACCGATTATTCCAAGTGAAAGCCCCATTTTTTAAATCAAGATCTTTGGTTTCTAGCTCTTGGATAGTTTCCTGGAAAGCCACATATATCTGATCTAGTCATCGAATGCCTCATTTTTTCTCGCTGAGATCCTTTATGAGGTTAAAGTCCCCAACCACAATCCAGTTAGCTTCCCCCACTAGCTCCTTAAGATGTCATAGGCCAAGGAGAAAGCTTGCTTTTAGCCCAGGCATAGTGGGGCCATAAACACCTGTCAACCAAACCTTTTCTGAAGATTCGATACATTCAAATTGGCTTGTGAGAGAGTGAGGGTTGGTCATCCATTGACCGAAGGTAATAGATCTATTGTCCCAGAGGATACCCAGACCCCCCGCACTACCTCTTGCGTCCAAGGCCATACATTCTGTCAATGGCCAACTTTTGCTAGCAATGTCTTTAAGTCTTTCCTACGCCACTTTAGTTTCCTGCAGAACAATTATGTCTAGATTCTCTATCTGAATTCTTTCCTTCAGGTATCTCAACTTCCCTTTTGAGTTGAGGCCTCGTATATTCCATGATATCAGCTTCATTGAGGGGGGGGAGAGATCTTTGGTAATGTTGAAAATAGCAACAAGAAATGTTAAAAATAGAATCCATAAATTCTAGTTTAATTTGTCCTTGAATTAAATTGTGAATTAAAATTGTAATTATTTTCTCAAAGAAACTTGTAATAGTTAACAAAGTTAAGTTGACTTAGTTAACTTAGGAATTTTGAGTTGGAAGTCTTTTGGAAGTCATGTATATGTTCTCCCTAAGTTTTAGGGGTCCATGAGTTTAATTGTGTGTTGTAATTAGATAACTCAGTTCACTGAGTTATGTTCAGTTAAATTAGTTCCAAACTGTTTGTGGAACTAATAGAGAGTTAACAGTCAGTTGGTGCACTAGTGCATCCACAAGTGTCACTCTAGTTAACTGAAGATTCCCTCATCAGAAACTCATGCATGTCGATTATGAGAAAGACCTTGTTGAGACTAGAGTGTAGGGACAGTGTACTATTAGTTGTATGATTTACTAAGTTGTAAATATCATGCATGCAATCAGAGAAGGACTTAATTTTGGATTGCATAGTTATGGATAAAGAATTTCCCTTTAAATACAGGTTAATTCTCTCAGGAATTGTGCAAAGAATTAGAAGCTTGGAGGCTTGGAAATTTGGCTAAGTATTGGCCAAAGGAAGTCATCAGGTGGAGGATAGGAAATACTTGTGCAGGTTAAGCTCAAGGTTGAGAAAAGCATATTGTATTCATCCAAATTCTTTGACCAAGGGCGCAAGGAAATAGGGGCTTGGAGGGATGGATAATTGGCTAAGTGTTGGCCAAGAGTTTGCTTGTGAGATGGATATTGATTTTACTGAGTGTTGGGATTGTTCTTGTGAGAACAAGCATTGTATTATCATCTTGGATTTCTGATATATGCAATACAGATAGTGGGGTTTTGAGCTGTGGCTTTCCCCAGATACTTATTGTGTTATGTGCCATTGATTTGTCTTCCTCTTGTCGATTATTGCTTTCATCAATATATTGGTTTCCGCTAGTGGATAGTAGAAGTAGATTCTTTTCATATGCTTTAGTAAATATCACGAGCTTGTGAATCTACAGGAAATTTCTACATGGTATCAGAGTAGGATATTTTTTTTTGGCCGCGAGTTTGCAGAGCAAATCTGAAAATGTTTGTGCAAAATTTTCATAAACAAATAACAGATTTGGATTTCTTGCAAAACAATACCCATATAATAAATAAAAACCAGCCGAATCAGAGTTCGGATGAGGGAGATATCGCCGATTTAAAATCAACTCTTTTTTCCAGAAAATTTCGTGACGGTGGGACATATGAAAGAGATTGGTGTGCTAGCCAAGAAATTGTATGCACTTGAGGTACAAGATGCATGCAAAGCCTTGAGGAGCAAGGCAAAGGTTAGAGACTTGTTGGTTGAGAGGGAGAGTAAATTACCTCTCAACATGCAGCCCCAGAAGAAGCCTCAGAAGCAACTTCAGGAAGTTGTGGAGCAACCACAACTAGAGAAGCTGAGAGGAGACTGAGTGGAGAGATCCACTCAAGCAGAGAAGAAGAAGTCTCAGACAATTGTGGAGCAGCCACAATTGGAGAAGTAGAGAGGAGACTGAGTGGAGGCATCCAGTCATGTAGATACCTCCAGTAGGAGGGAATTTCAATCCAAGTGGGCGGAGGGATCACATGCAGCCATACCTCCATATGTGAGGTGGGGCGATGTGAAGTGATATTCCCAAGAGGGATGAAATTTGGCAGGGTCCATTGAGAGGTTTTATCTCATGGATCGTACCTTGCTACGGGAGCCCAAAGTACATAGTAGCAGGAGGAATCAATGGTGATTGATGCAGTCAGAGATCAGAGTAACAGAGGCTAGAGAAGTTAGATATTGAATAGCACAGAGAAGGTGTTGGTATCCTAAATTGCCTTATTTTTTACCCCATTTCCATCAATATCAACCTCTGTTTTACCTTAATATAAGACCCTTATTTTCTGCACTAGTACAATATGGTTACCCTTCTCCTGCACATGCTCATAGTTTATATTAAGATTTGTTACAACACTTTATTAATCTTTTTATATAGATTTCGCGTTATTTACATATTTCTTGCAACTCATATTGATTTCCTAGAAGTAATCATGGAACATAGTGTTAATAATGTATGAGTTGACTAGTGCAGGAAGATTCCTGCACCGCCACTGTCCGAGATTTTTGAGAGCTATCTTCCATGAGGACGGGTCTCGATATTCGACTCCAAGTCTAACTGCTGATGAACTGAAGCAGGTGGCGCGCATCCAGGGATTTTTCTCCAAAGATAGATTACAGCCCAACAAAGCTCGTGTGTGTTATAACCATTGGCCAAGTTGTAATTCGGTTTTCTAAGTTTGTTCGATCGAAAGGCCTAAACAAGAATTATCTGTAATTAGTGTAAACGGCCTAGAGCCGAAGGATATATATGATGTAGATCGTAGATAGGAAGCTAGCGAACCATTAGTTATTATTTTGGTTTATGTAATCTGGTTATCGCCTCGCTCTGGGGCTGGACTGCTCTGTAATGTAATTTGCCGAATCAAGTAAATACAAGAGAATCGCTATGGTTTGCACATGCAGTGTTTAATTTTGTCTTTGATGTATTATTTGAAGTGTTGATCACTTTCGTTCCTTAGAAGGGGAACGAGCTGGTTGGCCAGGGCCCAGCCAACCCAGCTCGTTGACCCCTCTTGCTTTCGTTATTTGGAAAGACAATGTGGTTATTTCTTTGCAGCTGTGTGATGTAATAGTTTAATCGCTAATCTTTAAGTTCTGGATTAAATTATCTTCTGTAGCCTATGTGTGGAATGGATCTGTGGTTTGCAGAGTAGTTGTGTTTACTTTTGTTTATAAGATATATTTCACGCATTTACTTTACTCTCTTTTTCTGTCTTAATTCATTTTTAAAGAAGATCGTGCAAGGAACTCTTTCCTGCACCAGTGCATGTTGTTGCTTGCACCTTGGCGTAGTCATTCGTTGCAGCAAATAGTGAATCACTTACCTGCATCTTATTTCCCATTATTTCACAAGTGAATGGATCGATTAATCAAGTAACTATTTTTGGTATTAAAAGTTCATCTCTAAAAGATCTGGAAGAAGTTATATTAAACTACCATATTATACTTGCAAAGAATGTCATTATTTTGGGTGAAGTACGAAAACTAGTTGACACATGCACAATACTTAGGCTATTGATTGATTCTTTTGTAAGTGTTTTTATCTCATGAAGTTTATTTCCCTTACGAAGTTTAATGAGTTGAAGCATTTTCTTTTTTGTAGCTAGTTTACTTCAAAATTTCATTTACAGTTGCAATTCCTTTTTAGCACATCTTTCAGCTTTCGAAAGTAATTTGGAAACTGAGTAAAGGGGACTCTGCTTCGGTGCAAGAGCAAGTCTCTTGACACAGGAACAGAGTGCTCCAAGCCCTGAGGCTTAGAGCACCTTCACTCAGACATAAGTCTTCAGTAAGGAAGATTGAATATACTCTTACACAAAAATATTGTACCTGCACTAGTGCAAGCAGATTGCAACCGTGCAAGGATAGGTTGTTTGTGTGGGAGAAAGATCAGAAGGAAGGAAGAATTCTGCAAGGGCCCACTTGTCAGACTGCTTACCATCCATCTGAAGATGAACATAGCATTTCATTCCAGCATTTAAGATTGTTTCTGTTGTGTGGAATTTCTTTACTTGATTTACTTGCAAATTGTCTTTTACATTCCAGCACTAGAGTTGCCTTGGTGTTAATTGCCTTTCCAATTGTTTTCTATCTGATTCTGCAAAGCATTTCCTTTAAGAAGTAGGATTAGAAATAGGAAAATTTCATACCATTTTCTAGCATTGCCTGTGCTTTGTCTCTAAGTTTATGAAACCCTCGGGTTGACAATTAAGTGTTGAGGAGTTTGCTCAAGCGCAATTCCTGCACCCAACATTTTGGCGCTGTTGCCGGGGAGGCGATTTGAATTGGTAAGAATTTTCCATTTTTTTGCAATAGGGGTAAGTCTGCTATTATTTTTTCCCACAGTGTGCTTCTATTGTTTGAAGGAGTTTATAGGTGCCGATTTATTTCTAAAACTTGCAGTTTTTATTTCGAATTTCGTTTGTCATTTTTTTTTGAAATGAATGCCTAAAAGAGGTAGGGGTCTGAAGCCCACTAGGGGCCAAAGAAACACTGACAAATATGAAACCAAAACTCATATTGGGCCTTCTTTTGCAGGCAGAAAGTCCAAACAAACTTAGACTCATTACGCAGGAACAATCCACCTAGGCTCTGGTAGTAGTAGTTCAGGTGTGACACAACCCATAAAGGGGAAGAAGGGGACTGTTGGAATCCATAGTCAGCCTTCTCAGCCTGTTAAGAGTGGTTCATGTGGAAGAACAACAATGGTAGATATGGAAGACCACATAGAAGGAAGTGGTGAAAATTAGGTAAATGAGGAACAATCTACTTTCAGATTCCCTATTGTGAATCCTAATATACAAGCACAAATGAAAAATATTTCACCATCAGTTCTTCCTCATTTCTATGGTAAGGTACATGAAGATCCAGACTTTTTCTTATTTGAGTTTGATATTTTGTGTAGAAGTTATGATTACTTATCTGATGCCTAGAAGTTAAAGTTGTTTCTTGCAACTCTCAAGGACGGAGCACTCTGTTGATTCATGGGACTAGGAGGAAACACTGTAAATTCTTGGGAGCAAATGAAGAAAGTGTTTTTATCGAAATATCAGGAATATTGTAAAACTAGAGATATCCAAGATGAAATATTTACTATTGTGCAAAATGATGATGAAATGCTAGAGGACTATTTGGAGAGATTCATGTACATCCTTCAAAGTTCAAAGCACAAATTTGATCTAAGTACTATTAGAACCGTGTTCTTACTTGGGTTACTGATGATTCTAGGAATAATATAAATATGTTAGGACAAGGGGATATTGCTCAAAAACCTTTTGATCAGATCTGTGACTTGTGCAGGAAATTCTCAAGGAACCAATATAGATCCGGTAAAGGAATTCAGAATAAAAATAGGAAAACTGAATCTACTGATGCTATTATTATTGGATTAGAAAAAAAAATGGACAATATGAAAATTGAAATAATGAATATTGTTAGTAAACAAATAGACCCTTTGAAGTTTCAACAAAAACTTGTAGAAGAACAAGAAACATTGTCTATTTTCTGTTCAATATGTAGAAGAAAGCATCCTCTAGGAGAATGTCCTCTAGATATTAAAGAAAATAATAAATGTTCAATTTGTGTAGATAACCATGCTATAGAAAAATGTCCCTCCCTACCTAGGCTGAAAGCTGTATTTGAAGGGGGACAACCTGAATCTGAATCATTGCATGCAATGGGAGCATGAATAAATTGGCCTCAGGTAAGTGCGGGTATGGTTCCTAAACCTCCACCACGTGTTTTCAGTTATAATGCACACTCATATTCCTATCCCAACACTATTCATTCTCAGCGTTGGCAACATGGGAATCATTATCAATATGGACAACCCTCCCAATCTTGGAAATAAGGATGGAGAGGGCCAAACCATTCACATCATTCACATAATTCCTATCATGCATCGATGCAATCATATCCTCCTACATATGCACCTTACCCAATGCCTAAACCATCATTACCTCAGCTGAGTCAACCTATGCTACCATTACCTTTACCTCCACCGTTTCGACCTTCTCAGCTGCCTGCTCAACCTTTACCCAACCCCAATAATAAAGAAGTACAAAAATTCTATGACCTCACTTTCTTCATCCAGATTTCAGACCATGCCAGTTGGAGTCAATGATCTTCAATTGAGATAAGGGAAAGTAGTAACCTCAGAAAATCAAAAGCAGTCCATGGTGATTATCGATGAGAAAGGAGAGGAGAAAACTCCTAAGCATTCTGGGAAAGATGACACCATTCATCCTATCCCTGTACATTCTGAGCCCTCATCATCTTCCTCCAACCAACCTCCCTATCCAGAGAGGTTAGTTGTGGAGAAGAAAGGCCCCATTCCCGAGTCTAGCCTAGCTTCTGAGCTTAGGAACCTTTTCATAAAGGTACCCTTGCTCCAAGTTATCAAAGAGATCCCCATCTATACAAAAATCATTAGGGAACTCTGCCTCAAGAAGCCAGGAAGGAGAAGATTGGAACCCCAAACCATTCAATTTGTTGGTAGAGCAGCAGAGTTGATGACGGGATGTATGAACATGGAAAAATATACCAACCCCAGAAACCTTGTTGCCTTTGTTTAGATAGGTGATGTCCTTGTATCCAATGTACTTATAGACCTAGGGGCATCCATTAATGTGATGGCCAAGCAAACGATGGATCAACTTGAATTGGTCCATATTCGTCCTACTCCCATTGTGCTTGAACTGGCAGATAGATCTAAAATCAAGCCAGAAGGAGTATTGGATGATGTGGTCGTTTCCTTAGATTCTTGGGAATATCCTACAGATTTCATTGTGCTTCAGCCAAAGAATCCTGTGGGAGGGCATCCCTTGATCTTGGGACGACCATGGCTTGCTACGGCTGATGCTTATATTGGATGTCGTTATGGTGATATGTATATTTCCCATGGAGATTCCAGAAAGAAAGTCACCTTATATCCACCTGCTAGATCTATTCAGGAGCTCCGAGACACTTTATGGTTAGACTACAGTAGTGATGAGGAGACCCAACCTGTTTCCTTGATACATCAGAATACTGAGTCCTCACAGGAGGGTGAGATTCAAGACTTCCTAAACAATCTAGACACCATGCCTAATTTTGAGTCATTGAGTTAGATTTTTAGTCTAGATTTTCAGGAAGGATATGACTCTCTACCTCCATCATCACCATCTCTAGCGACACCTTTGTGTACTCTTGAGCCTGACACTACTCTTGTCGAGATTAGTCCAGGTAAATCCTTGTATATCAATTCAGACTTGGACCCTTCTCAATGAGAGCAGCTTGTGAATTTGTTGCGAAACCATCTCGATGCCTTTACATGGGGTTATGAAGATATGAAAGGCATCCCTCCTGAAACTTGTACACACCATATCTATATTCAGGATGGAGCCCGACCTATCCGACAACCCCAAAGACGAATGAACCCAGCTCTAAGAGATGTTGTAAAGGAAGAACTGCAAAAACTCTTAGATGCTGATTTTATCTATCCCATTTCTGATAGCCAGTGGGTCTCTCCATTAGTGTTAGTCCCAAAGAAATATGGGAGATGGCGCATTTGCATTGATTACAGAGAATTAAATAAAGCCACTCTCAAATATTACTTCCCCCTTCCTTTCATCGATCAGGTACTCGATACCCTTGCTGGTAAGAAGTACTTTTCTTTTCTAGATGGCTTTAGTGGATATAACCAGATACAGATAGCACTCGAGGATCAAGACAAAACCACTTTTACATGTCCATGGGGTACATTTGCTTACCGAGTGCTTCCCTTTGGGCTATGTAATGCCCCGACTACCTTTCAAAGGGCAGTCTTGGCTATTTTTGCTGACCTTGAATGCGTAGAAATCTATATGGATGATTTCTCTGTGTTTGGTGATTCATTTCAGGAAGCCCTCAAGAATCTAGAAAAAGTGCTTCTTCGCTGCCAAGAAGCTCATCTCGCCTTGAGTGACAAGAAATGCAGATTAATGTGCAAGGCGGGAGTAGTTCTTGGCCATCTTATTTCCGACAAAGGTATCCAGGTTTGTATCCAGGTTGACCATGTGATTCACTTCACTAGTTTCAATCCCACTTCTTCACCCCTGTGAGCATCACCCGATGCAATGAGTGCTAAGTGAACTATTCAAAAATCATGAGAAATTAGTCAGTTACGACTACCTCTCATGGAAATGGTCATACA
The DNA here is from genome assembly GCA_031772625.1 of Pinus tabuliformis. NCBI lineage: Eukaryota > Viridiplantae > Streptophyta > Pinopsida > Pinales > Pinaceae > Pinus > Pinus tabuliformis. The sequence continues at coordinate 724,637,955 of CM062806.1, forward strand.
TGAATGACTTACTTGACGCAGTTGAATCCCAAAATGATATCTAATATAATGCACTGTGTAAACCCCCATACTTAAATTCAAAAAGAGTCAAGGGATCTCTTCTTGAATGGTTCATGAGGCACAATACTTGCTAAGGTTTTGCAAATGGGGTAGCAAGCTAAGTGGGCTTGATTGTGGGGAAAACTCCACAGTTAAGCACGCTTGAGCCAGAGGAGTTCTGGGATGGGTGACCTCCTGGGAAGTCCTGGTTACTGGGTGCAAGCCCCGGAAGTGATGATTGATGCTATGTGATTCATTTCACTAGTTTCAATCCCACTTCTTCACCCCTGTGAGCATCACCCGATGCAATGAGTGCTAAGTGAACTATTCAAAAATCATGAGAAATTAGTCAGTTACGACTACCTCTCATGGAAATGGTCATACATGAATGAATGACTTACTTAACGCAGTTGAATCCCAAAATGATATCTAATATAATGCACTGTGTAAACCCCCATACTTAAATTCAAAAAAAGAGTCAAGGGATCTCTTCTTGAATGGTTCATGAGGCACAATACTTGCTAAGGTTTTGCAAATGGGGTAGCAAGCTAAGTGGGCTTTATTGTGGGGAAAACTCCACAATTAAGCGCGCTTGAGCTAGAGGAGTTCTGGGATGGGTGACCTCCTGGGAAGTCCTGGTTACCGGGTGCAAGCCCCGGAAGTGATGATTGATGCTATGTGATTCATTTCACTAGTTTTAATCCCACTTCTTCACCCCTGTGAGCATCACCCGATGCAATGAGTGCTAAGTGAACTATTCAAAAATCATGAGAAATTAGTCAGTTACGACTACCTCTCATGGAAATGGGCATACATGAATGACTTACTTAACGCAGTTGAATCCCAAAATGATATCTAAGATAGAAGTCATTTCGAGTCTTCCTATACCCAAAACTCAAAGGGAACTGGAAGTGAGAGGTTTTCTAGGACATACAGGATACTATAGGAGATTCATTGAGAATTTCTCAAGGATAGCTACCCCCCTTTTCCGACTTTTGGCTAAAGATAGTGATTTTTCTTGGTCTATAGCTTGCCAACAGTCCTTTGAGACATTGAAGGAAAAATTAGTTCAGGCACCAGTTTTGAGAGGACCAAACTGGTCCTTGCCATTCCATATTTCCTCTGATGCCTCAAATACTACTATTGGCGCAGCTTTAGGATAGGAAGAAGACAAACAATCTTATGCTATTTATTTCATTAGTAAAAACTTGTCACCCGCTGAACTCAATTATATTGTTACTGAGAAAGAGTTTTTAGCTATAATTTTTTCTATTAATAAATTCAGACATTATATTACAGGATATGAAGTTTTTTTACATACTGATCATTCCGCTATAAGATATTTGATGAATAAACCATTAACTAGCGGTAGGGTAACTAGGTGGTTTCTATTATTATAGGAATAATATTATTATTGTTGATATACCAGGGAAATCAAATGTAGTAGCAGATTATCTATCAAGATTAAATAATCCTGGTGAAGCAATTCCTGTTAATGATGATTTTCTTGACAAACATCTTTTTGTGGTGTCAACAAAATCTCCATGGTTTGCTAACATAGCTAACTATTTAGTCACTGGAAAATTACCACCTCACTTATCCACTCGTGAAAAGCGGAATATCATTCAGAAAAGTGCTGCATATTCCTGGATCCAAGGAGACCTCTTTTACACTAGAGAAGATCTCATTATCCGTAGATATGTAAGAGAGGAAGAGGTGTTTGATATCTTAAAATATGTCCATGATGAACCATGTGGAGGTCACTTCGCCGATAAGCGAACTGCATACAAAGTGTTACAAGCTGGCTATTTTTGGCCTTCCTTGTTCAAGGATGCCAAACAATATGTCAAGCAGTGTGATAGCTGTCAGTGAATTGGCCAGCCTAACCAAACCAATGAGATGCCTTTATTTCCTCAAGTTATGATTGAGCCTTTTGAAAAATGGGCTATTGATTTTGTAGGACCAATAAATCCCTCATCATCAAATAAAAAGCATATCTTGGTTTGTACAGATTTTGTTACAAAATGGGTAGAAGCTAAAGCTGTTTCTTTTGCTACTGAAAGAGTTGTTGTTGATTTTCTTTTTACTGAAATATTTACTAGATTTGGTGTACCTAGAGAAATTGTTTCTGACAATGGATCACAGTTTATTTCTAATCTGGTACAGGGTGTAATGGAGCAGTACAAAATCCAGCACAGGAAATCCACACCATATCACCCGCAAGAAAATGGCCAGGTAGAATCCACAAATAAGGTGATTGAGTCTATCCTCACAAAGATGGTAAATATGAACAGAAAGGATTAGGCTGACAAATTACCGGAAGCATTGTGGGCCTATCGAACCACTTGGAGAAACAGCACGGGACACACACCATATGAGCTAGTGTATGGGAAACAAGTCCTCTTGCCGATAGAATTCCAGATCAAGACTTTCAGGACTGTAGTCCAATTGGGGCTAGATCTCTCTGAGGCACAGCAGTAATGCCTTCTACAATTGAACGAGTTAGATGAAATCCGAAGGGATGTTGTTCAGTAGAACATCTTGGTTCAACAACAGCGCAAGAAGTGGCATGACAAGTCTATTCAGAAAAAGAAATTCCAACCAGGTGATTGGGTGCTCCTTTATGATTCAAGATTCAAACATTTTAAAGGAAAATTCCATACACGCTGGATGGGACCCTATGAGGTGGTCAAAGTGTTCAAAAATGGAGCGGTAGAAATAAAAACTATTGATGGACGAAATTTTGTGTTCCTCGTAAATGGACATAGATTGAAGGTATATTTTCAGCCCCTTACTAAAGAAGATTTTATGCAGCAAGTCCAACGACCATTTGAAAAGGAGTTGGTAGGTGATAGCACCGACTTGTTGAAGAATTGATTCCTTCTTGTCCTTATTTTAAAAAATATAATCAAAGAAAAAAAATGACAAAAAGCATAAAGAGAAAAAAATTTTCTTGTAATTGTGAAAATCAGTCGACTGACATAATTGCAGAAGGATCAACCTGAAAACGAGCATGCTGGCAGGAAGATCAAAATTTTTATAAAAAGGGAATGTTACTTGATTTTTAGATATGCTGGCTGCCACCAAGAAGAAGCAGGTTCACGAAACCGAGCACTTACCCAAGTTTGGGGTAACTAGCATGGACATTTTTATCCAAGTAAACGCTTACTTCCCGCTGCAGTTATTTTTCCTGCACCAGTGCAGGCAGATTTCAAGGTAAAAATCTTCTTCTATTTCCCATTTCGAAATTTCCCACTAGCTCTTTTCTAAATTCCCCAATGAATTACCTTCCTCTTTCTTCCAAGAAACTACCCTTACCCGATTCGTAAAATCCCTCTTTTCCCTTGAATTTTTTCCCACATCTTGTTTCGTTTATCCCCCTTGGTGATATTGTTCTGAAATCCTTGTTGTAATATTCCTTCCCATTCTAATTTTTTTTTTTAAATTTTACCCCTTTCCCACTTCTTTATTCCCTCATAAGTTGATTGCAGAATTTGATGCAGTCATTTAGAAGGCATGTCGAGAAGCACCAAAGGATGGCGAATAAATTTTTCTTGTATAATGAGGCAAATTTTTTTAAAGTCCAACTATAGAAGTATGTCCTATCAGAATTTCTATTTGGTAAAAATATCTAGTGCAAGCACAACGCAGTGCAAGCAGGTCTGGTACAGAAATACAATTGATTGTGGAAGCAATTTACACAGTCCTGAAATGGTTTATCAAAGATTTATGGGCCTGTATTTTTTGTACATGTGTTGATATGATAACTCATTCCATGTTTTAATTGATGCTTTGTTTCATTAATTACTAATCTAGGGACAAATCTTTAAAGTGCAAGATGTGTAAGGCTGAAATCTAATTTTTCTTAATAAATGCTGAAAATAAGTCTGATTGAATTATGATGCTGACTACGGAAGGGTACTCCATCCGATAACCTGCACTCACCCTCTTTGCAATCATTCCGCACTACTCGACCATCATTAACCTACTTGTGATCCGATCATTCTAGCTGTTGCATCATTGCCACCTATACCGCCACTGCATCCAATCATCACGATTCACCTATAATGAACTGACAGGAATCTACACCCAAAGTGGAAGGGACTGTTCCATCATAGCCGGGTAAGCAGGTCTACAAAGACGGAAGGCGAGGAACCTCTGGCATAGAATTCTCGGTGAATGTTGGAGTTACCCTGAAATTATTTCGAGGGTGTGATCAGTGAAGTGGAAGAGGTTCGAAATGGCACCCGTGAGGAGTGAACCACTATCGCTACAGGAGATTGAACAAACCGCCGAATACAGGAACAGTCTTGCACTTTTGCAAGAATCTGGGTTCCTGCCATTTCTCCAAAAATTTGATGGATTCGACATGGGCGTAGTGCTAGAGTTTGCAAGAACGTTCAAGGAAGGCCGAGTTAGGGTCGGGTCCTTAAAATTTAAAATCACTGAAGAGTTCATTTCGCAAGCCACAGGCCTGCCACTTACAGGTGAGTGTTGGTTTAAGAAAGAGCGGTTGACAAAGAAGCGTTGGCAACGGTTCGTGGTCGATAAGAAGATTGAGGTTGATTGGAAAAAGGGACTGCCACAGACCGCCATGGTCGGGAAATGGCGAGATTTACTATTTATATTACAGAAGTTTGTCATAGGCGAAGGATGCTATACCTTGGCATTCGTATACCACCTTCGATTGCTGTCACATTTCGAGGCGGGGAAACTGATTAATTTCCCTCACTTCTTGCTTAGGAGCCTCGAAAAGATGGCGAAAAATGTGCAGAGCGGAAGTGCAAGCCAGGTTGCAACCAAACTCTGCCATCATGGACTCATTACGATGTTGGTCAAGAAGAAGTTAGAGAAAAATGGAATAGCATGGGAGGCATTTCTGAAAGAATTCTGAGCAAGGGGTTCAGAAGAACCTACTAGCACAAGTGCAAGTAAAAAGAGAAAGGCAGAGACATTGTCTCCTGCCAAGCGGCGAAGTAAAGGCTCACCAGTGCAAGCAGAGAAGAGGGTCATTGAAAACACTCCACCTGCAGCAAAGAAAAGGAAAATTAGGACCTCGGCGAGGAGGAAAGTTGTCGGCCAAGGGACAAACCAGTCAGGTTCTCCAATTGTAATCGACGACTTGCCCCAAGTCTCCCCCACAGTTCATAATCTCTCGGTGCTCGCAGACGCAGTGGCACACACTGTGGAGGATGAGGAGAATGCAGAAGATGACATGTTGTTGTCAATGTTTGTCAGTAGGCTAAGGAGTAGGAAAACAATGTCGACACCAAACACCGACGAAGTCCAAGCAGAGGAGGACGAAGAGGAACAACATGAAGAGCCTCCTAACAATTTTAGTGAACCGGATGTGGAGACCCTTAATGATTTCGAGGACCAGGGCATTGAAAACCCTGCGGTTTTTGAAGGCCAGGGCATTGAAGACCCTGTGGGTTGTGAAGATTAGGGTACTAAAGGCCCTGCGATTTCTGAAGATCAAGGCATTGAAGACCCAGCGATGTTCGAAGGATAGGGTACTGAAGTCCCTGTGGTGGTAGAAGAACGCGGAATTGAAACCCCTATTGATTTGGAAGGACAGGGTGTGGAATTACGTAAGAAACTGGGAGAGCAAGTTATTAAGGTCTCAGAGGAATTAAGCGCACAAGGTACTGAAACACCTGGCATAGAGATTGGTGAGGGTATCCAAACCCTCAGTGATAGCAAAACCCCAAGCATAGAAACCCTCGACGATGTCTTAAGGCAGACTTTTGATAGTCTTGACCTTGATGTTGAGTCCATGGTAGAAAAGGCGTTCACACCCGAAGATCTCAGTACAACACCATCCACTCTCTTCCTTAATAGCAGAATAGTGGACTTGGAGCAACAAGTCCATGACCTGGAAGTTTTAAACCAGGTCATGAAAGAGCAGAGTTGGCAGAAACAGAGTGAGGTGGAATTACTGGCAGAAGTAAAAAAGCAGAAGCAACAGGTAAAGGTGTGGAAATACCAGGCTTCCAGATGCTATAGACACCTGAAGAAGGTAACTAAGCAGCTGTGAAAAGCTTGAGACAAGAAGCCAAAGATAGTAAAGACAGGAATAAACATTGAAGTGCAGAACTAAGGAGTGGCCACTCATTTTTTTGAAGGTTTTTTGCAGAGGTAAAACGTTGTGTGAGGACACACAACAACTTAGGGATGGGAGGATGTTGGTATCCTAAATTGCCCTATTTTTTACCCCATTTCCATCAATATCAACCTCTGTTTTACCTTAATATAAGACCCTTCTTTCCTGCACTAGTACAAGATGGTTACCCTTTTCCTGCACATGCTCATAGTTTATATTAAGATTTGTTACAACACTTTATTAATATTTTTATATAGATTTCGCATTATTTACATATTTCTTGCAACTTGTATAGATTTCCTAGAAGTAATCATGGAACGTAGTGCTAATAATGTATGAGTTGAATAGTGCAGGAAGATTCTTGCACCACCAATGTCCGAGATTTTTGAGAGCTATCCTCCACGAGGACGGGTCTCAATCTTCGACTCTAAGTCTAACTGCTGATGAACTGAAGCAGGTGGCGTGCATCCAGGGATTTTTCTCCAAAGATAGATTATGACCCAATGAAGCTCGTGTGTGTTATAACCATTGGCCAAGTTGTAATTCGGTTTTTTAAATCTGTTCGGGCGAAAATCCTGAACAAGAATTATCTGTAATTAGTGTAAACAACCTAGAGTCGAAGGATATATATGATGTAGATCATAGATAGGAAGATAGTGAACCATCAGTTATTGTTTTGGTTTATGTAATTTGGTTATCGCCTCGCTCTAGGGATGGACTGATCTATAATGTAATTTTCTGAATCAAGTAAATACAAGAGAATCGCTATGGTTTGCACACGCAGTGTTTAATTTTGTCTTTGATGTATTATTTGAAGTGTTGATCGCTTTCGTTCCTTAGAAGGGGAACGAGCTGGTTGGCCAGGGCCTGACCAACCCAGCTCGTTGACCCCTCTCGCTTTCGTTATTTGGAAAGACAATGTGGTTATTTCTTTGTAGTTGTGTGATGTAATAGTTTAATCACTAATCTTTAAGTTCTGGATTAAATTATCTTCTGTAGCCTATGTGTGGAACAGATCCGTGGTTTGCAGAGTAGTTGTGTTTACTTTTGTTTATAAGATATCTTTCACGCATTTACTTTACTCTTGTTTTTTGTCTTAATTCATTTTTAAAGCGGATCGTGCAAGGAACTCTTTCCTGCACCAGTGCATGCTGTTGCTTGCACCTTGGCGTAGTCATTCGTTGCAGCAAACAGTGAATCACTTACCTGCATCTTATTTCCCATTATTTCGCAAGTGAATGGATCGATTAATCAAGTAATTGTTTTTGGTATTAAAAGTTCATCTCTAAAATATCTGGAAGCAGTTATATTAAACTACCATATTATACTTGCAAAGAATGTCATTATTGTTGGTGAAGTACCAAAACTGGTTGACACATGCAAAGTATATAGGCCATTGATTGATTCTTTTGTAAGTGTTTTTATCTCATGAAGTTTATTTTCCTTACTAAGTTTAATGAGTTGAAGCATTTTCTTTTTCGTAGCCAGTTTACTTCAGAATTTCATTTACAATTGCAATTCCTTTTCAGCACGTCTTTCAACTTTCGAAAGTAATTCAGAAACTGAGTAAAGGGAACTCAGCTTCGGTGCAAGAGCAAGTCTCTTGACACAGGAACAGAGTGCTTGAAGCCCTGAGGCTTAGAGCACCTTCACTCAGACATAAGTCTTTAGTAAGGAAGATTGAATATACTCTTACACAAAAATACTGTACCTCCACTAGTATTAGCAAATTGAAAACGTGCAAGGATAGGTTGTTTGTGTGGGAGAAAGATGAGAAGGAAGGCAGAATTCTACAAAGGCCCACTTGTCAGACTGCTTACCATCCATCTGAAGATGAACATAACATTTCATTCCATCATTTAATATTGTTTATGTTGCGTGGAATTTCTTTACTTGATTTACTTGCAAATTGTCTTTTACATTCCAACACTAGAGTTGCCTTGGTGTTTTTTCCCCTTGGAAAAATCGTAATTTTCATTAATAGGAAAATTACATGTTGTAGATGCAAAGTGCATATGCATAAGATGTGGCTGTGTGCCAGTTCAAAATTTGAGATCCCAAAATAAGTTCTCCACGCAGGGAGACAGTCTTTTAAATAGTACTGCATAATTGACATCAAAATTAAACATACTCTACACAGAGAGTATTCCTAAAAACATGTACTGTTATGTATATACATAGTTCAAAATAGACAAAATAAGAGAGACTTGATTTTCATAAGTTCAGGCTCCTATTGAGCCTGTTCTGCATGGTCCATATATGGCCGGTGGTAGTACTGGAAATGTTCATCTCCCCACTGCTCTTGTATCAACCAGATGTTGTGTGGCCTGATCGCTGTCGTTTTGGAAAGTTGGTCAGCGATGGTGTTTTGTTCCCTGTAGATGTGATGACAAACAAAACTGTCAAAATGTGTGATGCATCTATGAATTTCATCCAATATATGTCTCAATGTGAATGTGTGACAGGTTGTGGTTTTGGAGTTGCCTTGGTGTTAATTTCCTTTCCAATTGTTTTCTATTTGATTCTGCAAAGCATTTCCTTTAAGAAGTAGGATTAGAAATAGGAAAAGTTCATACTATTTCCGGCATTGCCTGTGGTTTGTCTCTAAGTTTACAAAACCCTCGTGTTGACAATTAAGTGTGGAGGAGTTTTCTCAAGCGCAATTCCTGCACCCAATAGAAGGGTTGACAATAGTGCAAAAAATGCCGAGTCAGCAGAATCGCAAAGTTTTTCAATCGACAGAGGCAATAACAGTCAGAGACTTTGATGACAGATGCATCATATTGATTCAGGTTGGATGTTTTTTTTGTTTATGGAGTTATTGTAGCAACAACACTAGAGAGAAGTGTTTCATGCATAACATTCCAAAGGTTCAGGATTGGGATCGAGTTGAATTCCTTTCTTGATGAGAGGGAGTGTTGAAAATAGCAACGAGAAATGTTAAAAATAGAGTCTAGAAATTCTAGTTTAATTTGTCCTTGAATTAAATTGTGAATTAAAATTGTAATTTTTTTGTCATAGAAACTTGTAATAGTTAACTAAGTTAAGTTGACTTAGGAATTTAGAGTTGGAAGTCATGTATATGTTCTCCCTAAGTTTTAGGGGTCCAGGATGAGTTTGATTATGTGTTGTAATTAGATAACTCAGTTTACTGAGTTATGTTAAGTTAAATTAGTTCTAAACTGTTTGTGGAACTAATAGAGAGTTAACAGTGAGTTGGTGCACTAGTGCATCCACATGTGTCACTCTAGTTAACTAAAGATTCCCTCATCAAAAAATCATGCATGTCGATTATGAGAAAGACCTTGTTGAGACTAGAGTGCAAGGACAATGTACTATCAATTGTATGATTTACTGAGTTGTAAATATCATGCATGCAATCAGAGAATGACCTAATTTTGGATTTTGCAGTTATGGATGAAGAATTTCCCTTTAAATACATGCTAATTCTCTCAGGAATTGTGCAAAGAATTAGAAGCTTGGAGGCTTGGAAATTTGACGAAGTATTGACCAAAGGAAGTCATCAGGCGGAGGATAGGAAATACTTGTGCAGGTTAAGCTCAAGGTTGAGAAAAGAATATTGTATTCATCCAAATTCTTTGACCAAGGGCACAAGGAAATAAGAGCTTGGAAAGCTGGAGAATTGGCTAAGTGTTGGCCAAGAGTTTTCTTGTGAGATGGATATGATTTTATTGAGTGATGGGATTGTTCTTGTGAGAACAAGTATTGTATTATCATCTTGGATTTCTGATATATGCAATACATATAGTGGGGTTTTGAGTTCTGGATTTCCCTAGATACTTATTGTGTTATGTGCCATTGATTTGTCTTCCTCTTATCGATTATTGTTTTCATCGATCTATTGGCTTCCGCTGGTGGATAGTAGAAGTAGATTCTTGTCCAGTGCTTTAGTAAATGGCATGTGTTTGTGAATCTACAAGAAATTTCTACAGATAATACTCTGTCAGGAAATTTCTTTGCCCTGAATTGACCAAGATTTCCCCTGCTTCTCGTGTCACTTCATGCGTTGGTATTCTTCCCCTCTTCTTGGAGCCCAAGCTAGGATTTGATCTCTCTGTGGGAGGGGTCTTCTTCCCGAGGAACTAAGGCTAGTTGATGATGTGATTCTGCGGAGGCTTTTCATTTCTCCCAATCTTTAAAAATTTGATGAAACTGATCCAACTGGTCTTGAGGAATTTCTGTTGATCCATATTTCGCCCAACTACAGAGGTAGGCTACCATGACTCTCTCATCAGAGTCGATTTGTTCCAGCTTCACGTCTTGTTCTAAGGCTTAGCATACTTGAGCGAGAACTTCAAGGATTTATTTTCCATTAGATTGGGTTTCCGAGGTCTTGTGCTTGCTCGATTATTTTCCCTTCAAATCCTCTAGGCTCTATCCTACTTTTATTGTTGCGCGAGCTTGAGGTTCAACCTATGAAGCTATTGTCGGTTCCGAATCAGAAGATTTGGGTAAGATAGTGAATCGGTTCCCTTAAGGGTTCAATGGGGATGGTTAGGAACTGCTAAGGGGATGCCCAGAGGCCGTGTTAGAGGGTTCTGCCGAGCGATTGGAAGATGCATGCATGGCTTTTTCCTGGCCTGGAGGAGGGGGAGCTTTATTCAGAGGAGGATGCCATCTCTGAACCTATTAGAAACCATCCAAGGCAGGAGCGGCCGCATGAGCATGGGCCTATTATGGGAATCGCAGAAGAGAAGGCTATATTCATGGCATAATCTGCATTTAAACAACACATGCTCATATTCTAGTGGTTGAGACCAAGTTTCGTCTTGGTATTCTATTTCCACCAATTCCAGAAGAGGCTGGGAGATGTTCATATACACATAGATTCGGGCATATGAAGAAAATCTTCTGCGACGCGTGATCTCTGAGACCTGAACTGTTGAGAATAGCAACAAGAAATGCTAAAAATGACATTCAGAATATTCCAATTTTGATTTGTCCTTGAATTAAAATTGAAAATTAAAATTCGAATTTAGTCTCACCAGCTGCTTGAAAAATAATAAATTAATTCATCTTGGATTAATTAGTTGGAGAAATTCAAGCTAGAAGTCTTTGTGAAGTCATGCAATAGTTATCCCTTAAATTAAGGAGATAAGGATGAGTTGTATTTGAGTTGTAATTAGTTAGCTCAATTAACTGAGTTAAGTCCAGTTAGACTAGTTCCAAACAGTTTGTGGAACTGATTGTGAGTTCAGTCAGTTAATGCATGCATGCATGAAACTAGTGTAATCTAGATAACTGAAGATTCTCTCATAAATAACTCATGCATGTTAGTTCAGACAAAGACCCAGTTGAGATTAAAGACAGGGACATTGTACTATCAGTTGGAGGAATTTTCCTATAAAGGAAACTCATCCATGCAGAAGGAATAAGGTTCCTTGAAGATTGTGCAGTTTTACAGGGTGTAAGATCGGTGTGAGTGATTAGTGTTACACTTGGTAACAGTAGGATCTCCCAGGAGAAACAACGCAAGGAAATAGGAGGCTTAGAGGGTAGAGGAGAAGGTTTGTGAGAAGCCTTGTTTGTCTGTGAGCATCCAGGAGGATTGTACTGAGAGCTGGCTAGCTGTGAGAGCTAAAGCTTTGTATAATTCTGATGTATTTCCACCTTGTATGATAATATAGATAGTGGGGTTTTTAGCGGAGATTTTCCCCTGAGTATCTTTTGTGTTTCATGTGCATTGATTCTTTTTCTTATGGTTATATGTGTTCATCTATGATTCAGCTAGATCTTTAAGCTTCCGCAAAGAAAATTGATAGTAGAAGTAGATTATAGTATTTTTCTTTAGTTATATTGCATTATCGGGTTAATCTACAGTCAGATTTTTTACAGAGATCTTAGAGGTAGATTTGTAGAGAATTTGCATAAATTCTACATGGTATCAGAGCTAGCTGATCTATAGAGAAATTTCTACATGGTATCAGAGCAAAGGTGATCAGAGCTGTGAACAGCATATTGAGAAGGGAAAAGTCGAAGTTTGAAGTTCTTGATTGCAGGTACAAAATCGAATTCTTATCACACCTCAAAGTTCACCAATGGCGTTCAATGGCTTGAGACTCGAGTAAGCACTGGATGGAATCTCGAATTACATAGCTTGGAAGGATCGCATGGAAGCGGTATCAAAAGACAATGGTTTGAAGGATTTCATTGATCAAGAAATCCCCAAGCCAACAACAGCTAATGCCCAAGAATTGGCTGAATGGAAGAAGTGTGTAGCAAGGGCGAGACAGATCATCCTGGAGGGAGTTCGAGACCATATTTTCTCGAGTCTCCATGGGAAGGAGACTCCGTTTTCAATGTGGAAGACATTGAAGGACCTATATCAGAACAATAGCGACCAAAGGAAGCTGGCACTCAAGGACAAGCTTCGAAAAAACAAGTGTGAAAAGGGTGACACTATTTCTACATATCTGAACAAGCTCACCACATGTAGAGATGAGCTTGGAAGTGTAGGAATAACGACAGTTGATGATGATATGGTGAGTCTTGCTCTCCTCGGTCTTCCTAAGAGCTGGCATAACTACCAGGACTCAGTGAATGGAAGAGAGAAACTACCAGATTGGGAACGACTATGGTTGGATCTCATGCAGGAGGAGATCAAGAGGAACACACGAGATGGTTCTTCATCCAAGGAGGATGAAGAAAATCTAGCCTTAGCGAGTAAGGCAAGGAAAGGGAAGGAGAAGGATTCTCATCCCAAATCGAGTTCTTCTCATGGAGGGAAGAAGGGTGACAAATCTAAAGTGAAATGCTTTAATTGTCACGAGATGGGTCATTATGCGACTAATTGCCCATTGAAGAAGTCCAAGAAGGGACCCTCAGATGGATCGAAAGGTGAGGCATTAGCTTCTCAGTTCGAAATGGACTTCACCCTCATCACGTGCATGGTGTCTTTGATGATGGGATGTGGTTGGTTTCTTGACAGTGGATCCACATGCCACATGATCGCCGATAAAAGTTTATTCAGTACCTTGGAGGAGAAAGACCTCAAGATACTCATAGAGATGGGTGACGATGAAAGGTATAGTGTTTCAGGAGTGGGCACGGTTGCTTTTCAGAGGGAGCATGGAGCTTCTATCACCTTGACAGATGTGAAGTATGTGCCTAGACTGAAGAAGAACTTGATATCGATTGCGATGTTGGAGGAAAAAGGTTGTGATGTTGTCTTCAGTAAGGGAAAGGTTTTCCTTAGACACATCACCATGGGACAAATGAAACAGATCGGTTCACGGGTACAAAACCTGTATGCTCTTGAGGTTCAAGATGCATGCAAAGCCTTGAGGAGCAAGGCCAACATTAGTGACTTGGTGGTTGAGAGGGAGAGTAAATTACCTCTCAACATGCAGTTCGAGAAGAAGTCTCAGACAATTGTGGAGGAGCCACAATTGGAGATGGTGAGAGGAGACCGAGTGGAGGCATGCACTCATGCAGAGACCTCCAGTAGGGGGAAATTTCGAGCCAAGTGGGCAAAGGGATCACATGTAGCCATACCTCCAGGTGTGAGGTGGGGCAATGTGAAGTGATAGTCCCATGAAGGCTGAAATAGGGGCAGGATCCTTGAAGTACCCAACCTCTTTGATTAAACCTTGCTACGGGAGCCTTGAAGAGGAGTAGTAGGACTGGATGAGTAGGTAGAGACGGATGTAGATGGAGCAACAGAGGGATCTTCAACATCAGAGGGTGTTTCTAGACCAACAGGGAAGTCAGTTGGGAGATCAATTACTTATTTCTCAGTGACTGCGTTGCAGTGCAGCAGTGGGCAGCACGATGCAACGTGATGAGAGGAGGTGCAGTGCGGATGCAATGTTGGGAGAAAGGACCAACAACAGCACGGATGCAGCGGGAGGAATCAATGGGATTGATGCAGTTAGAGATCAAAGTGACAGAGTCTAGAGTAGTCAAATACTGAAGAGTGCAGAGAAAGATTGACAACAGTGCAAAAAGGCTGAGTCAGCAGAAGTGCAAAGTTTTCAGTCGACAGAGGAAATAACAGTCAGAGACTTTGATGACAGAGGCATCATTCTAATTCAGGTTGGATGTTTTTTTTGTTTATGGAGTTGCTGGAGCAACAACACTAGGGAGAAGTGTTGCATGCAGAACATTCCAAAGGTTCAAGATTAGGATCGAGTTGAATTCCTTTCTTGTTGAGAGGGAGTGTTGAGAATAGCAACAAGAGATGCTAAAAATAGCATTTAGAATATTCTAATTTTGATTTGTCCTTGAATTAAAATTCGAATTTAGTCTCACCAGCTACTTGAAAAATAATTAATTAATTCATATTGGATTAATTAGTTGGAAAAATTAAGCTAGAAGTCTTTGTGAAGTCATGCAATAGTTATCCCTTAAATTAAGGAGATAAGGATGAGTTGTATTTGAGTTGTAATTAGTTAGCTCAGTTAACTGAGTTAAGCCCAGTTAGATTAGTTCCAAACAGTTTGTGGAACTGATTGTGAGTTTAGTCAGTTAATGCGTGCATGCATGAAACTAGTGTACTCCAGATAACTGAAGATTCTCTCATAAATAACTCATGCATGTCAGTTTAGACAAAATACTCAGTTGAGATTAAAGACAGGGACATTGTACTATCAGTTGGAGGAATTTTCCTATAAAGGAAACCATCCATGCAGAAGGAATAAGGTTCCTTGAAGATTGCGCAGTTTTACAGGGTGTAAGATCAGTGTGAGTGATCAATGTTACACTTGGTAACAGTAGGATCACCCAGGAGAAACAACGCAAGGAAATAGGAGGCTTGGAGGGAAGAGGAGAAGGTTTGTGAGAAGCCTTGTTTTCCTGTAAGCATCCAGGAGGATTGTACTAAGAGCTAGCTAGTTGTGAGAGCTAAAGCTTTGTATAATTTTGATGTATCTACCTTGTATGATAATACAAATAGTGAGGTTTTTAGCTGAAGCTTTCCCCTGAGTATTTTCTGTGTTTCATGTGCATTGATTCTTCTTCTTATGGTTATATGTGTTCAACTCTAATTCAACTAGATCTTTAAGCTTTCGCAAAGCAAATTGATAGTAGAAGTATATTATAGTATTTTGCTTTAGTTATATTGCATTATTGGGCTAATCTACAATTAGATTTTCTACAGAGATCTTAGAGGTAGATTTGTAGAGAATTTGCAAAAATTCTACATGAACAAACTTTACTATGGAGTTACCTATGAGTTCTAGTATATCAAGCTCGAAATCCTTTGGGAGGGAGTACATGTAGACCCAAATCGGGGCAGCTAGGAATTTCTCCTTGTCAAGGTTGTAGCAAGGTTCCCAGTGCCTCATGAATAAGCCAACATTGTTCATGAAATAAGGGCCATTGTCTAGGATCATCTTCTGGTTGTCCAAATCTTCAAAGATTACTGTGAAGAAACCCTTAGCCCGTAGGCAAATATCAAAGGGAGCTTTTGGCTGCCACTTTAGCTGGATCCATCATAGGATATCAGCTTCCCTCGGCTAGATACCCATAAATTTGCATATAATTGCATTGTCCTGCATAAATTGGCAGGATTGTCCAAGACGATTGCTAGGGTCACCACCTTGGGGTTTTTGTGTGCCTTTGGGAGGCAGCGACCCTTCATGTGCGCTTATCATTGAGCCCCAAGTGTCGGCGTCAATGTCGGGTTTCCTTTGTGCGGACTAGAAGTGGATGGGGGAGCCGAAGGCGGATGAGCTGCGCTGATGTGTACTGATTTGAAGGAGGGTGTGGATCCCCCTCCCCCGGGAGGCCCCATCTTGAGTTCGCTCGGCCTGAAGCTAATCGTTTAGGGATAGCGACAGTCGTGGGAGCAAGAAAGGGATGATGTTGCAAGGGTCAAGGTTCCATAGTTAACCCTAGTTGTCTTCTGGGCACACTTCAGAGCTCTAATTCATGAATAGATTGAAGAAGAGAGATATCAATAATTTGATATTTACTATTTCTATAGTTAGGATGTGAGAGTTGTATTGTTAGGAATATTAGGTCTAACTGTTTAAAACATATTGCACCAAGAGAATGCAATACCATTATACAGTAGATGAGAGAACCTCTTTAAGCCATCTTGAGCTTGTAGTTGAAGTAAGAATAATAACAAAAGATCCTGGTTCTAAATGTAACTATGGTTGAATAAATTTATATATTTATTATCATTTTGTTCAGTTTTGTTTTATTTTATTTTTATTTTTAATTAAAATAATATTGAATTAAAATCCATTAAATTAAATTAATAATAAATGAATATTTGTAAATATATAATCATAATTAAAAATAAGTCTAATCTATAATTATTAAATATTTTTAAATAAAATTAATAATATTCGACAATTAGTTTCAAATGTTATTACATTAAAATATTGGAGAATATTTTAATAGGAAAGTCAAAAAAATATAATTTTTAAATAAAATTAATAATGTTTAATAATTAGTTTTAAATGTTATTATATTAAAATATTGGAGAATATTTTAATAAGAAAGTCGAAGAGGATGAACCACATTAGAGTGGTTCTAAATAGCCAACAACTTATGATGTGATTAATTCAAAAGACATTATCAATTATGGATAAAAAAAATTCTAAAATAGAACATGAATATAATTTTTATAAGTTTAAAATTAATGAATTTTGATAGAATAAATATTAATATCTTTATTGGAACAATATACTTTATAAAGTTTCCAGAAGGCATATATAATTTTGAAGAGGAATGGTTGGCATTGAAAAAGTTAGTCATTCCATATTGTAGAAGCACATAGGAGTCCATCCTTAGAGAGGGTGCCTCTCCTCTCCTCAACTAACATGGTTGGGTTTTCCAGGACTCTAAGATAATGGGGACTCTCGCACGATAAGGTGATGAAGATGCAGGGCTCCCTTTAGTTGAATATCAGGATGTCAATGACGATAGTGAGCTTCTGGGGTTTCTATCGTATAGAAATTGGTTCAGATGTTGGCAGTTTTAGGATAAAATTGCAAACCAAAACCACCCAAACCAAAAACCATAGTATTTACTCCTGCGAACTTGTTGGCAAATCTATGGCACCCGAAGTTTTTAATAAAAATTGAGGCCTGTTGGTCTGTGAGGAGTAGAGTAAGGGAAAGCGTGTGAGAAGAAAAATAGCGAAAGGGGCTAGCACCAAGTCTGACGACTGGGTCTCTATGTGCAAGAAGTGAGAAGGAAAAGCTCCTAAATTTGTGTGCATCACGTTGATAAAGATAAAGCAACACTTGTTCTGTTGAGGACGACGAATCTTTAACAATGTCGTGAGGAGACCTCATAAAAGACTACATATTGACATAACAAGGAATCGAAAGGACCTGTGCTTGTAGAATAAAGGTAAAGAAAAAGTATACACGTCTGTAAATGTAATTTTTTTTTGGGATAACATGTTCATATGCTCTGCCCTGTAATGTATGGTTGTCACATTTGGTGATGCCCAAATAACCAGCGGTCGGTAGCTTTGTCAACTGCACAAAAGATGAACTTCTTGAATCTTCACTATCTTCTTTTTGGCTCTAGATCCAGCAACACTGTGTGGACCATTAACTCTTCTCCAAATTGATGGTGTGCATGTTTCAGATACTCAAACAAAATATCCGCCCAAACTCACTTCAACATTTCCTTTGCTAGTTTTGGCCCTATTTCCCATCTACAAATGAAGAAGATATCCTACTTCTAGGATCTGCTAGTCTGAAAAAAGCCAAAGCAATAGACAAGCCATCAAAGTATTTAAAACACCCACAGGTCAAACTATTTGACATGAATAGAGACAAATAAATTATTTTTTTCCTGAATGTAAACCTGGGGCTGGAGAACAAAATCCTGACAATGATGGGATTTAAGGAAGATACTCTTCCTACCGTTTACTCTTCAGTAGCAAATGGAAGACATGCTGAAAAAAATGGAAAGATGTTTTTGATAATATAAGAAAGAGAGTAGAAGTATGAACAAACAATTCCCTCTCCCTAGTAGGTAGAACTCTCCTCATTCAATTTGACATGTAAGGCATTCCGATTTATCAAAGCTCCAATGTTCTGGCACCAAAGAGAGTGATCAATGAAATAGAAGGCATCCTTCAACAATTCCTGTGATAAGAGAAAACCATCGAGAAAAAAATGCACCTTTTAAATTAGAGATCGGTATCAAGCCCCATTTGAGCCGGAGGTACAGGGATAAGAAAATTGGAGCAAATGAAGAAAGCCCTTTGTGCAAAAGTGTATTGAAGTGGCAAGTTGCAGCGCTCGCAAAGTTGACAACTCAGGTTCAAAAACTCACATTCTCACCCTGTATTCTAGAATTCAATTAAAAAGAAAGTGTATCGCAGGCTATTAGTGGAAGGTGAGAAGCTTTGAATCAGAATCTTAAAAAATTAATCTAGGGAACAAAAGCCTAACATCATTAGAAGGCCAATCCACTCTCCCTAAAGGGGCTCATCGATATAACATTATGAGCATCAAACATTTAGTTGACATTGGACAATCATATGTTTTGGGATGTAAACAATGGGAAGAAGATAAAATTATGGGATGATGCATGGCCAAAAATAGGCCACTGACATCAATACAGGGTCTACTCTGAGTTACCTTAGAAATGAAGAAATGTGCTTGAATTTATGCAACAGATTACTAGAATTTAGTAAAGTTACTCTGTATCTTGGTGAAAGTAAATTTGGTTTCAGTTTTCAGTTGCCTAGTTTTTAATAATTCACTAAGTAGTTGCAGTGTTATTTAACATACCACTGTGAACACCCTCATTGGCATAAAGATCATGGTATAGTAAATTTGGTTTCAGTTTTCAGTTGCCTAGTTTTCAGTAATTCACTAAGCAATTGCAGTATTATTTAACATACCACTGTGAACACCCTCATTGGCATAAAGATCATGGTATAGTAAATTTGGTTTCAGTTTTCAGTTGCCTAGTTTTCAGTAATTCACTAAGTAGTTGGAGTGTTATTTAACATACCACTGTGAACACCCTCATTGGCATACAGATCATGGCATAATGGGACTTATATGTCTTCATATCAAGGCTTCACCTCTTCATTAGTTGTTATTAGATTATAATTATATATGTCTTCATATCAAGGCTTCACCTCTTCATCAATTGTTATTAAATTATAATTACAATTATTCTAGGTCTTTGCCCATTTACATTTACATGCCCATACAGAGGGATCAATAACATAATTAATTATAATAGCAACATCAATGGGAGTTATGTGCTGGGGATTATATTACCATACAGGGATCAATAACATAATTAATTACAATTACAATGTCAACGTGGGTTAAGAGTTTGGGAACGAGATACTACAATGTCAATGTGGGTTAAGAGCTGGGGACCGGGATATTACAGTGCCCACTGAGGAACCGGTCAATCAGGTCTATTGCCTATATATGAAAATGACTTTTAACTTTATGAAAGATATGCCTACGCCTTAAAATGTTAAGAAATGTATAAATTTACTATAACTGTTTTGATTGCCCAAAATCTCATGAGAATACCTCGAGTGAACATACATCTCAAACTGCATCTATGAATCTAAGAAAATTGGGCCAAGCTAGCACAACTCACCTACAAATTTCTATTTGAAATCAGTGAAGTGTGTATCATGAACATTAACAACTTGACTACATCATTCGTTTGAAGCAAAAGACACACATAACTGAAACAATCTCAAGCCTGCTATCATAGTTGATTGAAAACAAATTTTGGGTCCTTTATCTATTCAAACAATCAATGTCCTGAAGGCCATGCGCATGAATTAAGCTATCCTTACAACCAACTTGTTCATTTTTCCCGCCGATAGAAGCAACAATTTATCATCGACAATATCAGTTGCTTCAATAATTTTCCCCTCATTGTCTACTCTTTGGTTATTCATGTAGAGACCTCCTTGTCTTATGAGACACTTCACTGTTGCTTTATTTGGTAACAACCCGACTTTCACATATAAATCCACCAGAGATGAACTCAACACCTCATTATACGACAACAAGGAGGATGGTACTTCATTTGCAATGGAATCAATAGTTTTCCAATCTAAGTGAGTCTTTGAACCATGAGCCAAAGCCTCTGTTGCCCTCAAGGCCTCCGATCCTTCTTCACCATGAACGAGACAATTCACTTCTTCAGCAAGTTTCCTCTGAACAGAATTGGGGAAGTACCCAAGCTTTTTCATGCCTTCTTCAAGCTGAGAATTTTTTTCGCGGATCAAGAAAGAAAGCTTTTTCAAAAATACTATCACATTTGCATCAGAGATCCCAATAAAATGTTGGTAAAACTTGTAAGGGGAAAGCATGGAAGCAGAGAGCCAAATTGCCCCATCTTCTGACTTCCCAAACTTGGTCCCATCACTTCTCAAAATAAGTGGAAATGTCAACCCGTAAGTCCCTTCTTGCTGAAGAACCTTCCCAATCAATTCAGTCCCTGCAGTTATATTCCCCCATTGATCACTTCCCCCAATCGGAACCGAAATACTCTCATTCTTAAATAGGTGAAGAAAATCATAACCATGCAGCAATTGATTTGAAAAATCAGTGAAGTTCATCCCCTCCTCTGACTGCAGCCTCTTCTTCACACTCTCCTTGGCAATCACGGTGTCCACTCTTGCATGCTTCCCGATATCTCTGAGAAAATCCAGCAGCTTGAATTATTTCCACCAATCATAATTATTTATCACTATAGCAGAAGAATGATGAAACCCTAAATTTCCATCATGGGTATCATTCTTCTGCCCTAATATCTGCTCTAGAATCATCCTAATACCACCAGAATTCCTACTAATTGTCTCTTCGTCCAGTACAGGCCGTTCAGAGCTTTTACCAGAGGGGTCCCCAACCCTACCAGTGGCTCCCCCAACTAAAGCTACAGGCACATGGCCACATTTTTTAAACCATGATAATACAATAATACAAAGCAAGTTTCCCAAATGCAAACTCTCTGCAGTTGGATCAAAACCACAATAAACTTTAATGGGCCTAGTCCTAGGGTTGGAGCAAGCTGCCCGGAGATCTTAGTGGGTAATGGATTCTATCAGGCCCCGTTCTTCCAAGATGTCAATTACATTACGTTGTATCCTAAGAAGCTCTCTGTCCCTTTGAATTTCATTTATTGTCGCTTGGGCATCTTTGGTGCATAAACTCGGACTAGAGTTGAGGTTTGTATTGAAAGGTTGAAACTTGACCAAGTATTCATGTTTTTGAGCATTGAAAAAACTATGAGCAATGGCTGCAGTGCTGATAAGATAAATATATTTATGTCCAATTATTGAAAACAAAGTAGGTCAAAGGGATTATTGAGTACAATGATGTCCATACAATGTGGGAGAACCAAATTGTCTCCTATAAAAGATACAATGCATGAATATAAAAGATACAATGTATGGAATGCCCTGGCGGAGAAGATCCAAGAGCTAATGGGTTGGAGGATCAAACCCATCTCTCCTAACATCTAAGGCTAAATGAAGAACACTGAAGAAAACTCCACAAACTCTGTTGGACCGATGAAGGGCCAGGGGAAAGTGCAAGCTAGCCACTAAATCGTTGCCTGGGGGAGTTCGCGCATTGCTAATGTCTAGAGGACCTAGTCTGTCTCCCGGGAATGGAGCTAAGACGGATTTGCTATTGAGATCTCATGTGGTGGGGTGAGGTCCCAAGGATCCTCATTGATATATAGTTTATATATGTATTGGTATCAATCAGTCTCTTTGTGCCCTTGCCTTAAGGTAGTACTTTGAAAAATGTCGTGATCCTCTGTGTGGGGTCAAGTATGATGGGAGGCTAAAGAATATCCACTCAGAACCTGATAGCCTCCTGCATATATAGGGCCAAACATCTCTGATCAGGATACCTGAAAAAGTTGTGAGGGTTTGAGAATCTATGAACAAGTAATGGAACCTTCCTCAGGTCTCGTAGTAGACAGGGCATCCAAAAATGAAGTGCACCACGGTCTCCACTTCCTGTAAATGACATACCTAGAAGATTATGTCTGATCTATCAATCTAGTGGTTTGTCTCTACCCGAAGTCTATGAGAACCTACTCTGAAGTGACCTAGAGGAATCTGAAGAGCATGCATCCAGTGGCGAAACATATATTGGGGTAGAACAATGAGCTTGTCTCTCAACTCTAAGAAGTGCTTAGCGTAGAAGGCCATCTTTGGGTGCAACCCTCCTGAAGGATTGACCCAGGTGACCTGGATGAACTGCCTGTAGATGTCCTCCTTGATGATCTTGTTCAACTCTTGTCTAGTTGGTAAAAGGTGACCAGGAGCATCTAAGGAATATCGAAAAGGAGGGAGACAATCCAACTAAATGGCCACTCACTCTAAGAGATCTAAAACTCCTATAAACCAACATCTAGCCCGACTTGAGGCAGTATAATGAGAAATAGTCTTAGAAGAGTAAGATGCCAAGTAAGGATATCAGTACCTACTATTTGTCAAGTCTAAGGATATCAGTACCTACTATTTGTCAAGTCTACAAAGCCCTAAACACGTGCAAGAATGAGACTAATCTGAAGACCATCTCAAGCCGAAAGGGATGAGCTCCAAACTTTGCAAGGATGATATGCTGAGGTACTATCTGTTTGCATCTAATGATGCAACAAAGAAGAAGAATCTGGACTCTCTCAATTGAAGCCTAATTTAACTCAAGTAAAGACAATCCCCAAATCTCTAAGCCATATAGAACAGTGGGACAGATCAAGGTGTCCATGAGGCTCATCTTGGACGAGATGTCCTAGGAGTGATGTCGAAAGCACTGTCTCTTGAGAAGGGCTAAGGATCCATATCCTTTATTGATCCGAGGCTAAAGCACTGGTCACAAACTGAAGCGGGGACCTGATAATTGCACCCCTAAGTAAGTATACATGCTGGTGATCGCAACCTCCTCCCCTCTAAATAGGAAGTGAAGGTTCGAAGTTTTCTTCACCCCATTGAAGATCATAACCTTGGTTTTAACCATGTTGACTATTAACTATTGAAGATCACAAAACAGAGCTAAGGCATACAATTGCCTCTATAATCCTTCTGGGAATGAGGAGAGGAGGATCATGTCATCAGCAAAGAGTATAATAGATATCAAAACCTGGCAAAGAAGGTAGCCTTCAGTGTCCTGGATATGCTCGTCTAGAAAAGCCTCCAACTCAACAATATAGATCCCAAATAGGGTAGGGGACAATGTAGCCCCTTGTTTAACCCTAGTAGTGCTTCAGATGAAACCAAACATCCCATGAACCGTGCAAAGATGACCAAGGACAGACTCATATATGTGCATAATAACTGTCAATAGGGTCGTCGAGATGCCAATATCTATGAGTCTTTAGAGTAATTCTAGCCTCATAATAGAGTCAAGCTTTCTAAAAATCTACAAAACAACATTAGACTTTCAAAGAGCATTGTCGTGCCTCCTCAATCATGGCGCAGAGGGTGAAGATGTGGTCAATGGTTTGATGAGTCGATCGAAAACTTAATTGCCCCCTAGCTCTAACTTGTCTCTGCTCAAGGTCATTGGAGAGCTTCCTATGTAGAACAATAGCATACAACTTCGAGAACGTGTGGCCCACCATGATCGTTCTGTAGTTATTGGGATTTGAGCTAGAACTTGATTTGTGCATCAGATGGATGATGTGGTGTGCCCATGCTGGTGGAAAAACTTCACAAATTACATGGTTGAAGAGATCAACCAAGTAGCTAACCAAAGCATGGAAACCGTGCTTAAAGAACTTTGTTGGTAACCTTCCTCATCAGTTATTTTTTTGTTGTTCATCACCCAAATGGCCTCTCTAATATCGTTGTCTGAGAATAGGTAACATGAAGATGGTGGGGAGGTAACATGAATATGGGCCTTGTTGAGAATGCAACAAGATGATGGAGCCTAGTGGAAAGAAGTCGCCTTCCCTAAGTGGGCCCGCAGGCTATTTTTGGCGCAAAGTCTATTTTTAGACTATGTCTATTTTTAGACATATGGATCATGGTATATGAGTTGCAGGATGCTATTTTTGGATGATTTTCATGTTGGTAAAAATAGATGGACTTCTATTTTTAGACATATGGGCGGTTTCTATTTTTAGATTGCGAGGCTAAAAATAGAACAGTCAAATATTATTAGCTCATAATAATATTTGGACTATAAACATTATCTTATCCTCTTGGAGCACTTTAGTTTGAGCTACAGATGTGGCACATGCAGCTATCAGAAGGAAATACGCTTTTCTTGTGGGTCAGTTGAGCTATTGCATGGTGGACTTCAGTTAGAACTCATGTGGTTGAGTTTGGTGGAGTTGATTGAGGAGTTGATGGAGTTGTGTTCAGTTTAACTTGGTTGAACTAGTTGTATTTAGTTTAACTGCAAATACACTAGTGATGAGTGATGTGAATTAATTGTTAATTAATTCACTAATTATTAACTCATAAAGCAACTAAAGAATACATCAGTTAACTCAGTGCATGGACAGTTCAGTGGAGACAGGTGTTAGAGGTTGAGATTCCTATCAGTTGTGACTATAGTTGTGCATGAGATCTTGCACAATTAATGGATTGAATAATCCCAATGAGGATTGCGTGGTTTAGCCAAGGAAATACGAGTTTGTTTCAGCCATTCATCATTATTCTCATGCAGGATTGCGTAGTGGAGGCAGGCAGACAGTGGAGGAGATTTGAACCTGTGATTGGTTCAGATCTGAGCTAGTTTGTGTGTAACAGGTGGAGATAGTACTAAGTACTTGTGAGGAGTATTGTACTATGTATTGTTACATGTTCTCAATCATTATAATATACAGATAGTGTGGGGTTTTCAGCTGTATGCTTTCCCTGGGTTACATATTGTGTTAATGTGTGCATGCGATTGATGTTTCATTGTTTTTAATTCCGCAAAATTGATGATCAACGTAGAGGAGGTTATGTATTATGCATGTATTCCGCAATAGTGTATAATCGGGATGATCTCTATGAATAAGTGTCATATTATTCAAAATTTCTACATGGTATCAGAGCTGTTGATCATCGGATCTATTATTCAGAAAGTGTTTACATTTTATTTCTTGAGGCAGAGTCTGTAATCGGGCTAGGTAGCCTCTGGATTAATCCTTCCTCTGGAAGGTGAGATATCCGGTAAAATCCCATACAGTCAATCTCTGTACGAGAAATACTTTTTTCTCACGAATTTTAGATCAGAGGCAGTTGAATTTTCAGCTAGTGGAATTCGAATTTGCAGCAGTGTTTTCTTGGTGTCAAAGTTGAAATGTCTTTCAACGGATTGCGATTGGAGTATGCTCTTGAGGGCAACTCAAATTATATTGCATGGAAAGACAGGATGGAGGCGGTGTTAGATGAAAATGGGTTGAAGGAGTTCATAGAGGCTGAGGTCCCAAAGCCTACTGATGCTGCTCACGTTGAGGTTTGGCAAAAGAAGACAACAAAGTGTTGAAGGATTTTGTTGGAGGGCGTGAAGGATCACATTGTGTCCAGCCTGCATGGAAAGGCTTCTCCATACTTGATGTGGAAAGCATTGACAGATCTATTCCAAAGCAAGAGTGACCAGAGGAAGTTGGCGCTCAAGGATAAACTCAGAAACATTAAGTGCGAGAAGGGAGACAATATGCCCAAGTATCTCACGAAGTTCACTCAGTGCAGGGATGAGCTAGGAAGTGTGGGGGTGACTGTCGATGATGAGGACTTGGTGAGCTTGGCTCTCCTTGGTCTTCCAAAGAGTTGGCATTCCTATCAGGACTCCATTAATGGTCGAGAGATATTGCCAGGATGGGAGAGACTTTGGTCAGATCTTGTGCAGGAGGAGATTAGGCGGAATACCAGGGATGGATCTTCATCAAAGGCACCTAATGAAGAAAATTGCGCTTTGGCTGCCAAAGAAAAGAAGGGGAAGAACAAGAAAGGTTCTCATTCCGGAGAAAAAGGAAAGAAGCAGGACATGTCCAAGGTGAAGTGCTTTCACTGTCACCAGCACGGACACTATGCCACAAATTGTCTATAGAAGAAGAAAAATAAGCAAGTTGTTGGATCTACAGCAGGAGAGGCCTTAGCCTCACAATTTGAGCTTGATTTTTCATTGATTTCATGCTTGGTATCAAGTGTGATGGGATCGGTATGGTTCTTGGACAGTGGTGCGTCTTTTCACATGACAGGAGATCGAGATTTGTTTTCTGATCTGGAGGAGAAAGATCTTGAAATGCACATCGAGATGGGCGATGATGGTAGATACAGTGCGATCAGTATCGGTACCATTTCCTTTGAGAGGGAGTCTAGTAAACCCTTCATATTGAAGGAAGTGATGCATGTTCCAGGATTGAAGAAGAATCTTATCTCTGTGGCGATGTTATAAGACAAGGGATATGATGTTGTTTTCAACGAGGGAAAGGCTTTCCTACGCAGTAAGGCAACTGGAGAAACCCGGAAGATAGGGGTTCGAGTTAGGAACCTTTATCAGTTGCATGTAGATGTCTGCGCAAAAATGGCATGCAATTCAGAAGGATTTGTGAGCTGGGATGATGGCGAGCTGTGGCACAGGAGATTGGGTCACCTTCACCATGGAGCCTTGAAGATACTGCAACAGATTACTACAGGGCTTCCTAAAGGCACTCTTGCGCAGTCAGATCAGTGCAAGGGGTGTACTTTGGGAAAATTTGTGAAAGCCACCTCTCACGAGAAGGATAGTTGCGCCACGACGATCCTTGAGAGAATTCACAAAAACGTGTGTGGACCTTTCTCAGTAGCTTCGACAACAAAGCATAGGTATTATGTGATATTTGTTGATGATTTCACTCGAAAGTGCTAGATCTTCTTCATGCAGAAGAAGAGCAAGACATATTCAAAGTTCTGTGAGTTCAAAGCACTGGTCGAGAAGGAGTCAGGGAAGAAGGTGAAGGCTCTTAGGAGCGACAATGGTGGTGAATACATCTCTAGTGAGTTCAAGGATTTCTGCAGCGCAGAAGGGATTCGAAGAGAGCTCATAGCTCCCCATAACCCACAACAGAATGGGGTTGCTGAGCGGAAGAATAGAACGATCGTGGGTGCTGCACGGGCGATGTTGCATGATCAGGGCCTACCCCTTCACTTGTGGGCGGAAGCATGCAATACTGCAGTATATGTGCAGAACCGTTGTCCTCACAGGATACTTGGCATGAGTACACCCGAGGAGGCTTATTCTGGTAAGAGGCCTGATATTTCTCATTTGAGGATTTTTGGTTCTAACGTTTACATGCATGTGACAAAGGATGCCAGGAAGAAGCTGGAGCCGACCGCAGAGGTTGGGATATTTGTGGGGTACACTGATACGCCCCACAACTATCATGTGTATTTTCCAGATAGTCGCAAGACTGTTGTGTGATGGGATATAAAATTTCAGGAGGAGAAAGCCATGAAGTGTTCACTTGAGAGGGAGCCACACTTGCATGCAAATGAGGAGCTATTAGTTCCTAAGGATGAGATTCAGGACGTGGATTAGCCACATGACGAAGTTCATGGAGTGGAAGAGACCACTCATGCAGCGCCAACCATCAGAGGGCGAAAGCCCATTACAAAAGCTAAGCGACTGGCTCAAGATGCAAAGAAGGTTGTAGGATCACCTACAACTCAACGTAGACAAAGATAGTCACCTGATCGGTACACTGGATACATGGCTCTTGTGAGCAAATGTGTCGTGACTGAGCCATCCTCTTTCGAGGAATTTGTGGAGGATCCCACATGGGTAGATGCCATGGTGGAAGAGTATGATTTGATTGTCAGAAACAGTGCATGGGAGATTGTCCCAAGACCGGAAGGGAAATCAGTGGTGGGTTCGAGATGGATCTACAAAATGAATCAGGCAGCTGACGGGAGTGTGGAGAAGTACAAGGCAAGATTTGTTGCCCGAGGCTTCTCACAGATAGAGGGGATCGATTATGAGGAGACCTTTGCACCTGTCGCAAGGTATTCTTCCATACGAATGATTCTTGCTCTCTCAACACAGATGGGGTGGCACATTCATCAGATGGATGTGAAGACTGTGTTCCTCAATGAAGTCATTGAGGAGGAGGTGTACATAGAGCAACCTGAAGGTTTCAAGATCTTCAACAGCGAGTCGCATGTGTGCAGGCTCAAAAGAGCACTGTATGGGTTGAAACAAGCACCACGTGCTTGGTACACACGGATAGATAGTTATTTCACCAGACTTGGATTCTCCAAGAGTGAGGTGGATCCTAACCTATACCAGATTGTGGTGGAGGGTAAGTTGCTTATCATTGTACTTTAAGTAGATGATTTGATTCTAACAGGTGATGAGCTATTGATACTTTCATGCAAGGATGAGCTTGCTAAGGAGTTTGAGATGAAGGACTTGGGCCTCCTTCATTATTTCCTGGGATTGGAAATTTGGCAGCGCAGTGATGGACTATTTGTTTCTCAAGGTAAGTATGCTCGGGAGATACTGGAGAAGTTCAACATGCATCGCTGCAAGCCTGTTGATACTCCTCTTCCTGGAGGTTGGAGGAAGGAGGATGCTACTTCAGCAGAAGTAGTGGATGTCACTGTTTGTCGATAGTTGGTGGGGTCGCTTATGTATCTGGTCAATACACGACCCGATATCTCTTCTGGAAGGCAGGCAAGCATGTATTGCGTTATCTCAGAGGCACATTGGGATATGGATTGTGGTACAGACAGGAGGATGACGTGAAGCTATGTGGCTTCACGGATGCAAATTAGGCAGGGAGCCCAATGGACAGAAAGAGCACATCTGGAGGGGTCTTCAGTATCGGGTCGACAACAGTTTCTTGGTACATTAGGAAGCAAAGATCCATGGCACTCAGTTCAGTAGAGGCTGAGTATATGGCAGCAAGTTTGGCTGCATGCGAGGCTATATGGATGAGGAAGATCCTGGCCGGGTTGTTCGGTTCATGCTTGGAGCCTACTGTGATTTACTATGATAACCAGAGTTGCATTAAAATCTCAGCTAATCCAATATTTCATGATAGATCTAAGCACATTGACATCAGGTACCATCATATTAGAGATTGTGTGCAGCGGAGAATCATGTTACTTTCATACATTCCAAAAGAGGATCAGGATGCTGATATCTTGACGAAGGCGCTCACCAGGAGCAAATTCGAATACCACCGAGGCAGGATAAGGGTTGCTGATAATCCATATCTTGTTGAGAGGGAGTCTTGAGAATGCAACAAGATGATGGAGCTTAGTGGAAAGAAGTCACCTTCACTAAGTGGGCCCGCAGGCTATTTTTGGCGCAAAGTTTATTTTTAGAATATGTCTATTTTTAGACATATGGATCATGGTCTATGAGTTATAGGATGCTATTTGTGGATGATTGGTCATGTTGGTAAAAATAGATGGACTTCTATTTTTTGACATATGGGCGGTTTCTATTTTTAGACTGCCAGGCTAAAAATAGAACAGTCGAATATTATTAGCTCATAATAATATTTGGACTATAAACATTATCTTATCCTCTTGGAGCACTTCAGTTTGAGCTAAAGATGTGGCACATGCAGCTGTCAGAAGGAAATACACTTTTCTTGTGGGTCAGTTGAGCTATTGCATGGTGGACTTCAGTTAGAACTCATGTGGTTGAGTTTGGTGGAGTTGATTGAGGAGTTGATGGCGTTGTGTTCAGTTTGACTTGGTTGAACTAGTTGTATTTAGTTTAACTGCAAATAAATTAGTGATGAGTGATGTGAATTAATTGTTAATTAATTCACTAATTATTAACTCATAAAGCAACTAAAGAATACATCAGGTAACCCAGTGCATAGACAGTTTAGTGGAGACAGGTGTTAGAGGTTGAGATTGCTATCAGTTGTGACTATAGTTGTGCATGAGATCTTGCACAATCAATGGATTGAATAATGCCAATGAGGATTGCGTGGTTCAGCCAAGGAAATACGATTTTGCTTCAGCCATTCATCATTATTCTCATGCAAGATTGCGCAGTGGAGGCAGGCAGATAGTGGAGGAGATTTGAACCTGTGATTGATTGAGATATGAGCTAGTTTGTGTGTAACAGGTGGAGATAGTACTGAGTACTTGTGAGGAGTATTGTACTATGTATTGTTACATGTTCTCAATCATTATAATATATAGATAGTGTGGGGTTTTCAGCTGTATGCTTTCCTTGGGTTACATACTGTGTTAATGTGTGCATGCGATTGATGTTTCATTGTTTTTAATTCCGCAAAATTGATGATCAACGTAGAGGAGGTTATGTATTATGCATGTATTCCGCAATAGTGTATAATCAGGATAATCTCTGTGAATAAGTGTCATATTATTCAAAATTTCTACAGGCCTGCCTCGGAATATCATAAAGGTTGGAAGTGTCAGATAGAAAATGGGAGCATTAGGGAAGGATGGTATGCTAGAATTGCTTAGGAGAGTGGGCAAGGAGAGAAAAAAGTTCTTGTGTTTTGTTAGGTCCCTATACTACTAGTATAACCCCTTATTGTTATTAGTGCAACCCCCTTATTACATTAATGTGCCCATTTACTTCCCATATTGCTATTATTCTTCCCCATAGACGCCCACTATTGTTATTGTTGTGCCCTTACAATATTATTGTTATGTAGGATTTGATTATATTGTGACCCATTAGACTCATATATATAGAACATAGGTCATGTCATTTGTATCATCGAAGAATTATTCATTTGTGTAATGTAAAGGAGGTTTCCCCTCGAAGAGGCTAATTTTGAAGTCGTTGATCTATCTCTTCTTTTATTTTGTGAGATGGTTGCTTAACATTTGGTATGAGAGCTTTGGATTCTAGGGTTTCGCTGTTACAAACAGGTCATTGTGGCGTTTTCACTATAATTTTTTTTCTACGAAGCTTCAGAAGATGACATTAAAACCCAATGGATCCAAAATCTTGGTGAACCTCGTGTATGAATTACATGCCTTGGTTTGCTATGTTTTCGAAGGTATGATCCAAGGAAATTAGTGTTTTTGCAAGCTCCCGAATTCCATCTCAAATAGGTGACCTTGGGAAAATCATCATAACTTTCTCTTTGAGCATCAGATTCAAATTTCATAAAAGGTGACAAAAAGAGGACGAAATGTAGTTTGTTGGATATAGTTTTCAGGTCTGAACGTCGAAATAGGGACCCATGGAACTTCATACAAATTCGCTCTAATGAACCAGTCTATAATCAAGACATCATGGGATATTGGGCATAACTCTTTCTTGGAGAATCCATACTCGATCAGACTTGTGGTGTTGGAAAGAGGACTCATAGGACTACCACAAGATGAAATTCAGACCTTGGAGACTTGAAATTACAGAGATTCAACAGATTGAATATCGAGCTTCTACAAAGAAAAAAAAAGTGTATAGTCTTTTAAAAATTGCATAAGTTTTGTTTGAAAAATTAGTTTGAAGTGATTCAAAGGGCATAGTTTTAATGCACTAACAGAAATTACCACTCCTCAAACTCTCAAGATAGAAGTACATATCAAGAAGAAAAAGGTAATAATTTTGATTGATTCGGGTCGTACCCATAATTTTATTCATTGTAAGATAGCCAAGGAATTGAATTTCTTCCTATATCTAGCACCCAGAGTGTCAAGTGATGGTTGCAAATGGAGGAACCATAAATTGCCTTGGAAAGTGCCATAATATCAAACTACCCATGGGAGAATATGTATTGAATAGTCTAATGCTTTCCATTCCAATGGGTGGTGCCGATGTTGTACTAGGACTCCAATGGTTACAATCTTTGCGTACGATAGCTTTTAATTTTCAAAAGCGTTTCTTAAATTTTTTTTGGGAAGGAAAAGAAGTTGAATTAAGGGGTATCGCAGGGAAACTAGGAAATATAATCATCTCTAATGGCATGACAAATATTATAAAGAAATAACAACTGGGCGTAATTGCACAATTATGTTCACTAGAGGTTCAAACAACAAAATCATATATTTCTCCAAATCTCCAAAAATTCTTGGACAATCATTCTAAGGTTCAAGCAGTGGAAGATCACATCGAGCATCAACAACAAGTTCTCCAACTCTTAAAATATAACCTCACTTTGGCACAAAATCAAACGAAACAACAAGAAAATTAACATCGCAGTGAAAGAAGTTTCGATATAGGCCACTGGGTATTTTTACGGCTACGACCATACAAACAAATGTCCCTCAAACAAGCTAAGAAGGATAATAAATTATCACCAAAGTACTATGGTCCTTACAAGGTGTTGCAAAAGATTGGTACTATGGAATACAAATTGGAGCTTCCTGCATCTTCCCAAGTGCACCCAGTTCTCCATGTTTCATGTTTAAAGAAGATTATAGGTGACAAGTTCCCAATTCAAACAATATTGCCAGAGATTGACGAGGAAGGAAAAATCATATTGGAACCTGAAGTAGTCATAGAAACAAGAACCTAACATCTACGAAATCGATCAATTTTAGAGTATATCATCAAGTGGAAGAACTTACCTGCTGAAAATTCCACATGGGAGAATGATATTTTTATGCAGAAGCATCCAAACTACTCAAGCATTGAGGACAACACTTTTTTGAAGGAGAGGGGCATCTTAGGTCCCTATACTACTAGTGTAGCCCCTTATTGTTATTAGTGCAACCCCCTTATTATATTGTTGTCCCCATGTAGTCCCCATATTGTTATTATTGTGCCCCATAGAAGCCCACTATTGTTATTGTTGTGCCCATTACAATATTATTGTTAAGTAGGTTTTGATTATATTGTGACCCCTTAGACTTCTATATAAAAAGAGGAGGTCTTGTCGTTTGTATCATCAAAGAATTGTTCATTTGTGTAATGTAAAGGAGGTTTCCCCCTCGAAGAGGCTAATTTTGAAGTCATTGATCTATCTCTTCTTTTATTTTTTGAGCTGGTTGCATAACATCTTCTATGAGAGACAAAGAGTTGTTTCTTGCGATGGAGGAGACGATGATAAGAAGCTTTGAGGTTGGAGTAGAAGGATTGATAGTGGGTCAAAGCATATCGAAGTTTTCAATGTAGAATATTGCATTCATCATCGTACCATTTGTTCGTGGGGAAGATCCTACTTTTGGAGAGAAGGAAGTGGAACGAGTGGAGTGGGGGAAGGATTTGAGTGTTGCTTCCCAAATGGTAGATAAAAGATAGGTGTATTTAGTGGAAGCAGAATCAAGCAGGGTGAATTGGGTCTGTGATGGGAGCATCTTGTGTAGGGTAGAGGAGAGGATTTCAGGGCCACCTTAGTCAAATCGAAAGGTGGTTCGAGGTGGGCCCCGAGGGGAAGGATGAGGTGGAAGGGGAGGGTCAAACCAGAGAGAGAAGGAAAGAAGTGCATGATCAGTAAGGGGGACGGGGGAGGCTGAGAGATGGTGAATAAAATGGAGCAAGTTATGACTAGCAAGGACATAATCAACTACACTTGCACCCCCTCCATATGGCTGACATGTGAAAAAGCGGGAGTCTGGGAAACAAGGGAGACCATTTAAAATCAACAACTCTTGGGATTCCCCCAACTGAAATATATGCTTACCATAAACTGTAGTGGGCCCTAAAGCATCATCTAACATCTGGTGAAACCCTACTGAATCTGGATCTATCCCCTGGGTACAAAACACATCCTCTGATTGATCGTGGAGAGGGATCTAGAGATCTCTAGTACGAGCATTGAAGTCACCTAGGAGGATGACTTCCCCATCAACAGAGTATTGGGTGATGTCGGTGTACAAGTCTATAAAGGGGTCCCCATTTGAGCCATTATGGATGGAAAATGGTGAAGAGGCTGGGGGAAAGTAACAGACTGCAATGTATATGTCCCTCGGAGGAAAGACTCCGACGCTGATTTGAATCCACATGAACCCAACAAACTCATATTTGGCTACCAAAGATACCTTGTTTCGAAGTGAGTCACTAGCCAAACAAGCAACTCCACTTGATCCTCTGACCCCTCCTGAGCTCCTCGTCTCCTACCTGCAAATTGAGAGCCAATTGTAACCTGCAATATGTGGGAGAGGTCGAACAGGGCTTGCATGAGTCTCGGTCACGAAGAGGATGTCCGCTAATTCGAGAGCATCATATAAGAGTCCCAACGATGACCAGAAATATCCATTGTCATTCCAACAACAGATAGAAATGCATGTACTGTGTCGTCTCCCTAAGCAGGCCCGTCATTTGGAACCTCTGTTTTGGGGATCCCACCTAGGTGGGAAGGAGTCCTGAATGACCACCCGGAGATTCCTGATAACTACCCATTTCCATGCCTGCCCTACTGCCATAACCTGTTCTCTCGAACGTGCTGCCACAAAGTTATCATCACCAATAATTTTTCATCTAGACGAATTTGTGGTGTCAGTAAACAACCTCATTTATTAATTCTCCTCGTTATAAAATATGTTGAAGCTCACTTCTCGCAACTAAAACTTGTTAATCTTATAACAAACTTTCCTTTAATTAATAAAACTCAATAATACATAGATCAAAATTCATATGGATTCAAACTTTCCTTTAATTAATAAAACTTGATAATAAATAAATCAAAATTCATATTGATCCAAAATTTTAATTAAAATTTTATTAATTTAAAATAATTTAAAATTTTGAAAATTAATTTATCATTTACGAAATTTAAATTCAAGTGAAATTTATATATATATATATATATATTAACAAAATCTTATAAAATTATTACTAAAAAATTTCAAAACACTAATAAATACTATAAAGTTATATGATAAATTACTCAAACTTTGAAAATCAAATAATATTAATATAAAATTTACAAAGTATTTATCGTTTTTGGAAATTCTGTATTTTCCCATCAAAACTTCACTTGCAAAATTTCTATTTAAATGTAGAATATAATCTAAAAAAAATCGCTATATTAATTCATTTAACAAATAAGGAATTTTAAATTAAATTTTAATAATACTTAAATATGATAATTAATATGGTTATAACATGTTATAAAATTTCTTGGTATATTTTTCAAATGTTTTGGAAGCTTTTCATCTAATTAACATGATTTGAAATTTGGAATTATAAATTTAAATTGTAAAATTTTTGCAATACAAATATACACATTAGGTTAATGGTTTTCTACGGGTTACACGATTTTTTATTCTTTCTTATTCTCTATATTTTGTAGAATTTCATCATACTAAACTAGCAATTGCCCCAAAAAGATGCAAAGGGGTGTCAATAGGATTGTTAAATTGGGAAAAGTTAATGTTTGGTTTCATAATCATGTAAATGACATTGATATATTAAATTTTAAATTTTAGTGTTTTATTTTTTTAATATTTAGTGTGTGTATGTATATGTGTGTGTCTGTGTTTTAATTTTGTAACATTTGGGAGGTTGGAATTTATAGAATTTGCAAAAATACCATGTTCTACATTGCAAACCAACATTGAAGCTCTGGTTGAATTTTTTAATTAAAAGGAAATAATTTTTAACGCAAATCCTTACTAAATTTAGCAATGTGGTTGTAACAACTATGAGCAAAAGG
The DNA here is from genome assembly GCA_031772625.1 of Pinus tabuliformis. Taxonomy (NCBI): domain Eukaryota; kingdom Viridiplantae; phylum Streptophyta; class Pinopsida; order Pinales; family Pinaceae; genus Pinus; species Pinus tabuliformis. The sequence continues at coordinate 724,673,554 of CM062806.1, forward strand.
TGCCAAAGATGTTATGGTTCATGACTCATGACTTGTCAAGTTTGAAATTTTCGAACATTGCCTTTGGAACATTCAAGTATAAAGCAGAGCTATAGTAAACTTTATTTGCAAAGTCCAGTGTTGGGTTGATTATAATGTTTTCGTTGAAATAATAAATGTGGTTACCTATATAAATATTTGTTTTTAAGAAGGTATTCTGGCTATTAGCAAAAGAAACATGCTTGCATTTTTTATCTTGTTAGGCTTTTATTTAGACCAACATTTCCATAATCTATGTTTATTACGTAGGTGATTGTTTTTTAGCCATCCATGAATTTCTAATTTAGAAGTGATAATTCCTGTAATGTAGGGGTTCTCTACTTATAGAATTCCTTACAGAGAATTATTCTTTTGGCCTAATGAAGAAGTATGTTCAAGATTTAGAGAAGCATTATTCAAAAGGTGTTCAATATTGTAGGGATGTTGTTATCCATCATTCAAAGCAGTTGTTTGAAATACACAAAAATCACGAAGATCCACATTTTTAGCAAAGATGAAAATTGGTCAACTCTAAAACAATCAGATATTTGGAGCAATTTCATTCCATTGATAATGAACATTTTTCTTAAATTCAACTTACAGATTTGAGGCTTCCAAAGTTCTGAAGCAAAATTTGCATCATGGAGAGATTTTAGATAAATGAGTAGAAGTTTCTACTTAGAAACAATTGATTACACATTGCCTTTGTCTAAAAATGACAGAGGTAATCATGGAAACCACTACTTGGCCCCAAAAACTAAGTTAAGTTGTCTGCATGGAGAAAAATTAGACAATCAATTAGATTTGGAGGCCATAGGAAATAACAACAACAATAATAACAACAATCATAACAATAACAACAAAGGCAGATCAAGTGGACGCCAAAGTAGTCCACCTAATCTTCCCAAGGAATCAAAATGGGTTCAACAACTACTAAACCCTTGTGCAATAGTTATAGCCAACAATAACATTGTTCACATTCAACATCTCATATGGGTCCTCCATGATCTTGCATCAATCTAACGTGATGTGAACCATAGGCTTGCAGCACACGGGCTAAGAGCTTTCACTGGCAAGATCATGCATCCTCATGTGTCTCTTCTTTGCTTGGAATTCCTCTCTGCTGATCCAAAGTTGTTTCATCAGGCTCTCATCAAGTTTCATGAGGCAAGTCTTGTTGAGAAATCAATGCTAGTAGAATTATGGTTATATTTCTCTTTCTTGATAATTACTTGTGAATTATGTTGCCTTCTTTTACTTTTTTGTTATATTATCTTTCATCAAAAAATTACCAAATTATGTGCATATGAAGATCACAAAAACACAAGACATAAGATGTAGGCACCAAGCGAAAAACCCCTATCTATGGGAAAAACTAGTCAAAATCTCTTCCTTCAATAGTTTTCTTGAGACTCTTCAACCTAGACACAAACCTCCTCCAACCACCAAGTCATCCTCCTCTTCCAACAACTTCAACCCACAATTTCGACCTTGAAGCAGCGACACTTTGACCCAGGAGGTGGCAACAGTAGTAGCAACAACAACTTCTACTAGACAAGGAAAACTTTGATCTCCTAGAGAAATCCAAATGAGAGAGAGAGAACCCAAAACTTCAATTTTCTCTTTTACATCCTCTTTCTCCAACTTGGCACTTCTTTCAACCTCCTTTCCTTCTTCACACTTTTCCAACTATTTCTTCTGGATATCGAACTTACGAGTGAGTGAGAGAGTGATCCAAATTAATTCGATCTCCTTGTATATATAGGCTTGAGGTGAGGTCGAATTGTCTTGTTTGAGGCCGCCTTGGTGTGGAGGTGTCAAATACTTAATTTAACTCAATAATAAATATTTTTACATGATTCAAAAGCCCAAGAAGGGTCTCTTTAAATGGAAAATGACTCTAATGACTCAGAATAAATCCTAGAAGTCCTCAGTGGGGACTTTGACCTAAAACATGATGACCCAAGCATGAAACCCATGCTTTAGTAAGTCATTGTGATGATAATAATTTTTTTCTTTTTTCATTCTTTTAACAAGTACATTACATAATGACTCAAATACATTTATGAAGACCGAACATAGTTACACTTTTCAACACTCCCTCTTAACTAGGGAGGTATTCATATATACAAGTATAAGGAAGATCTCAAACCATATGAACTATGAAGAGTTTAGGCACTGCAATGCCATGGACTAGATTCCCGACTAGGGAAATCTATCGAAGGTCCTCCAACAATATAGGCACTCATGATGCCATGTAGTAGATTCCTGACCAAGGCAATCTATCCAGGTGGGACTAAGATGGAATAAATCTTTCAGCCAATCTAGGTACCATCAAGCTTACCTGATAACCATCAACCAGGGATCCAGGTGCGTATATGAGGTCAGAGCTCCATGACCAATGCCACCATCCATACTTCAGGATCCAGACATCAACACATAATGTCAGCTAGATGTCCTCCTAGACAACATGTCTCACACATAAAACCTCAACAAATCTCTTTCAAACTTTTATCATCATCAACAAGACCAACAGTGTCAACTAAACAAGGCATGCTTCTAAGATATTCAAAATTCTTATTAGGGAGAGACTTTGCTAGTATATTAGCTACTTGATCGTTTTTCAGGACATACTATAGCTTCACAATCCCATCTCGCACCAAGTTCCTAATGTAGTGGAACTTATTTTTGATATGCTTCATCCTATCATGAAACACAGGATCTCCAAACATCTTAATATAACTTTGATTATCATAGTTTATCATAGTAGGATCCAAAGGCATCTCAAACAAATCTATTAGAAGCTTCCTCAACCATACAACCTCCTTTCCGACTTCACATGCAATGACATACTATGTTTTAGCACTACTTAAAGAAACAAGATCTTTTTTTCTACTCATCCATGAGATCATGGGAGATCCCAAACTAAAGGATCCACCTATAGTGCTTCTTCCATCGGTCTCACTACCACTCCAATCAGAATCTATGAAGCCAATCAGCTTGAATTCCTTGCTATCGTACTTTAGGCAGTGATGTATAGTGCCACGAGGATGTCTTAATATATTCTTGGCATCTGTCCAGTGGCCATGACGAGGCTCCAACTGAAATTGACTAAGAATGTTCATAGCAAAGCATATATTTGGTCTAGTATTTACCAAATACATCAGAGAACCCACCAAGTAACAATTGGAGGTAGGATCTATGAGACTTGAGTTAGAGCTCCTCAACTTCTTGAGATTGGTCATCATAGGAGTAGTCATGGGCTTGGAATCCATCATCTCAAATTTTTGCAACAACTTGATGATATATTTCCTTGCCCCAAATATATCTCCCCAGGCTTTAGCCATACTTATAGACCTAGGTAATAGTGCATCAGTCCTAGATCCTTTATCTCAAATTCGGCCGCCAGCATCTTCTTGCATTCTTGTATCCTTCGCTCCACACCTGTAATGAATAGATCATCCACATATAGTAGAATAATGACTGGTTCATTATCCACAACCTTGATGTAGAGATTTGGATCAATGTAACTCTTCACGAACCCAATTCTTAGAAGGTATGCATCCATTCTTGCATACCATGCCCTAGGAGCTTACTTCAAACCATATAAGGCCTTCTTGAGTCTACAAAAATTAGTATATTTTCTATTTACTTCAAAGCCTTCGGGTTGCTCAATGTATATTTCCTCATCGATGGTCCCATTTAGAAATGTTGTCTTCACATCCATTTGATGGATATTCCATCCCATTGTAGCAGCGAATGAAACCAAAGATCTAATGGTAGTATACCTTGCTGTGGGTGCAAAGGTTTCTTCATAATATATGCCTTCCTTTTGAGAGAAACCCCTTGCAACAAATCTAGCTTTGTATTTGTCTATACTTCCAATATCAACATGCTTGATCTTGTAGATCCATTTGGAGGTGACAACCGATTTGTCACTAGGTCTATGAATGATTTCCCAAACCCCATTCTTCATGATGGATTGATATTCTTCCTGCATTGCCTTCTTCCATACTTCTTGATGAGCATCTTCTTCAAATGTAGATGGTTCAACTTCAATCAATTTTGTCATATATGCAACATATCCATAATATCTTTTCGGCCTTTTTCTTTCTCTAAAGGTTCCTTTCATATCTCCATGTCCTTCAACATCTTCAAGAGAAGATTTTAACTAATTTGGCCTCTTTCGTGTGTTCAGTGTGATCACAAGGTGAATAGGATCACTTGGTCCTTCTTATTCTTCTTGAATTGTAGATAGATTATCATGTTGTACTTCTTCTTCTTCGAATATAGGTAAATCTTCGTCATTAGAATCAATAGGATGTCCTTTGATCTTTTGTAGGCATGATTTGCATCAAGCATAACGTCCCTGCTTACTTCAATATGTATTCCTTCCTTGATGTAGATTCTATATGCCTTTGAGGAGAGACTATTTCCAATGAATATCCCTTTGATGCTTGTGAATCTATTTTCGTTTGTCCTTTGGAATGTGGATATAGGCAGGACCCCCAAAGATTTGGAGATGGTCCACACTTGGCTTCTTCCCTATGAATGCTTCCTCATGTGTCATATTTTTAAGAATGAGGATTTTTATTTTGAATATATACCGTTGTCACTGTTGCTTCTCCCCATAGGAATTTTGGTAAGCCTTGATTCAGGAGCATTATTTGTATACCTTCTTCAATTGTCCTATTATTTCTTTCGGCCACTCCATTTTGTTCAGGATAGTAGAGAACAATAATCTCCCTCTTAATTTCTGCTTCTTTACAATATGCAATCAATTCTTTAGAAGTGTATTCCCCAACATTGTGAGATCTCAAAGTCTTTATTTTTCTTTCGGTTAGGGTTTCCACTTCATATCTAAACTCCTTGAATTTTTCAAATAGTTCATCCTTTTTCTTGAGAAGGTAGAGCCATGTCTTTCTAGAGTGATCATTAATGAATGTATTAAAGATGACCTCCAAGTGATTTTTCAAACATAGGCCCACACACATAAGAATGAATGAGGTATAATATTTCTTTAGGCCTTGTTGCACTATTTGAAAATGGTTTTCTTGTATGTTTACCCAAAGAGAATCCCTTGTAAATTCCTTCACAATCTTCTTTGATATTAGGGATGCCATGAACTAGTTGACTAAGAGTGGGAATGACCTTGTAGTGAAGATGACCATTTATTCTATGTAATAGCTCAATGGGATTGATTTCAATATGAGCTAGGACTTGAGGAGGTGGTGTAATAACTCTATATAAGCTTCCTTCACGAACTCCAATAACCCTAGCTTTAGCAATACTTGAATATTTTCCCCAAACCAAGACCTTTCCATCAACAAAAGAAACTCTATCCCCTTTATCTTCTAAGCAATAAATTGAAAGTTTTTTTTTCAAACCGGAACATATAGTACATTGTTGAGATGTAGTTTAGCTCCATTCTAAAGCTTCAAAGATGTTGATCCTACGCCTCTAACAACACAACTTTTGTTGTCTCCCAATATCACTGCATGAGAAGATGGTTCCTTTGATATAGTTTGAAGTTGTTTACTTTCCCCCGTCATATGCCTTGATGCTCCACTGTCAATGATCCATGCATCATCATCATTAAGTGAACCTATAAGTGCATCTAAGAACCCTTGACTTTTTACCTTATTGAATAAGTAGTATACGGTATTCTGAATCCATCTTCCTGCACTATTGAATCCCGTTCTTATCATAGAGGGAGTACTCATTTCCTTCAAGCCAACGAAGTGATCTTCAATCTTCTTTGACGTTAGCTCTGATACCATGTTGAGAAATCAATGCTAGTAGAATTAGGGTTATATTTCTCTTTCTTGATAATTGCTTGTGAATTATGTTGGCTTCTTTTACTTATTTGTTATATTAGCTTTCATCAAGAAATTATGAAATTATGTGTGTATGAATATCACAAAAACACAAAACATGAGATGTAGGCACTTTGCCAAGGAAAACCCCTATTTAGGGGAAAACTCAGTCAAAATATCTTCCTTCAATAGTTTTCTTAAGACTCTTCAACCTAGACACAGACCTCCTCCAACCACGAAGTCAGCCTCCTGTTTCAAAAACTTTTACCCATAATTTCAACCTTGAAGCAGAAACACTTCGACCCAGTGGATGGCATCAACAACTTCGACTACACAAGGAAAACTTCGATCTCCCAGAGGAATCCAAACGAGAGAGAGAGAGAGAGATAGCCCAAAACTTCGATTTTCTCTTTTCCTTCCTCTTTCTCCAACTTCACACTTCTTTCAACCTCCTTTCCTTCTTCGCACTTTTCCAGCTCTTTCTTTTGGATATCGAACTTATGAGTGAGTGAGAGAGTGCTCCAAATGAATTCGATCTCCTTGTATATATAGGCTTGAGGTGAGGTCAAATTTCCCTGTTTGAGGCTGACTTGGTGTGGAGGTGTCAAATACCTAATTTGACTCAATAATAAATCTTTTTACATGATTCAAAAGCCCAAGAAGGGTCTCTTTAAATGGACAATGACTCTAGTGACATAATAAATCTAAGAAGTCCTCAATAGGGACTTTGACCTAAAACATGATGACCCAAGCATGAAACCCATGCTTTAATAAGTCATTGTGATAATAATAAAAAATTTCTTTTTCATTCTTTTGACAAGTACATTACATAATGACTCAAGTACATTTATGAAGATTGAACCTAGTTACATTTTTCAACAAGTCCATGGTATCAATTGTTGTAAACCCTAGCCAATAAATATTTTCTCAAAGCCTTTGAAGACCAGGCCAATAAATCTCTTCATGTAATAGACATTAGTGTTTCTCATGGAATACAATGGCCCACATTCATGGAGGCATTGGCCAGAAGACCAGTGGGGCCTCCTAGTCTCCTAAGGCTAACTATCATAGCAGATACTCTTGGGGCACCCTTTTTAGCTAGGCCTCCTTCCAATTCCTTCCATAACCATTTGAAGAGGTATGCAAAGAATTTGAACCTTGATATGGAAGTCAACATCATTGCATAACCCCTAGATTCCATCACCAAGGAAAGCCCTAGGGGTCAAAGAAGATGAGGCATTACCTATTTGTTCACAATTTCATCTTCATCAACTTTTAGAGGAGGGCTTAGATAAAAATGATGGCAAAGACAATCAGTTAACATCAATCCCCCTAAATTCATAAAGGACCTAAATCCCCTAATGTTTTTCTTGAGTGATAATGATATAGACCATTCATCTCCCGATTTCAAAGAAATATTTAATAACTATGTAGATCATCTATGTAGATTCTTGGATTCAACCAACATATGTTTCAAGGGGAGAGAGTGTGAGGAGAGGCATATGATTGAAGGAAAGACTACCACGGGGTTAGTTATTAATGTAGCATATGATGGTGCTTCTCATGTGGAGAAAAATGAGAGCCATTTGAACTGGGTCAATAGAGTTAAGGAAGGGGGATTTGTGTGTGAAATGCCTAGTGACAAAATAATTGATTGTGCAAGAGCCATGCTTCGTAAACATTATTCAAATTTGGATATGCATTTGGAGGATGGGTGTATTTCTCTATGTTGGAATAGTCATCCTATCGCCTTTTTCTCTTTGTGGAAGCCATCTTTGAACAAGCCTACATCAACAGACTCCTTTTTTCACTAATATTTTGCAAATGTTATGTAATTTTTTTATCATTAACTTTTATATTCTTGTTTCATATGTATCATACATAGAAATGTACATAATATTTGGTCCCTTGAATTTTCACTTGGGCTCAAATTCAATGCTTATATTTAACTGATAACAAAAAGGTTACAAATAATAAAGAAAAAAATGAAAATTGCATCCATTTATCATTTGATGCTCAATTAAAATCATTGTGTTGTAGTTTCACACAAGAACCTTAACATCATTGCCAGTCATTTTACCTTCACTCTATATATACAAGTCATAGTCTACCTATTATATGTTTTGGAGCTTTTCTAGGCATATTTTCTATTAGAATTTACATAGAATCCAACAAGGATTTATTATAATTACATGCGAGCGAATTGATCTCATTCAAACTAGATAATTCAGTTTTGGTCAACTTTCCTAAAGAGAAAACTACAACTTTTTATCCAGGTATAGTGCAAAAATAGGGGGACTTTGCTTTCCCACTCTACTAGTATGTTGGCGTAGGTTTGTTTGATGTTGATCTTGTTGTTGAATCACGAGGAGGATTTGAAAAACATCAGAACCATTTGAATTTGCCATTCTTTGTAATGACTATGATTTTAAGAGAGCCAAAACACCAACCATATTGTTATCTGTAGCACCTTGACAGTCCCATATGTAATTAGAACAACAAACAATACTAGTCATATTCCAACTTACAATCGAGTCTATTAACCCTGAAAAGGTTTAAAAGTTATAAGATAGGAAGCCCAAACAGTGAACTCACAGGAAATGTATTGTAGGATGCCTACATATTCTATCAGTTCAGCAACGGTTTGTTCCGTGCAATAATTTTTGAAAATAATTTTCTCACAGAAACACTTGAAAACTTACTAACCTTTAAGAATAATCCATAAGGAACAAGATCTTTTTTCACATGCACAATTTTCCCAACTGAAAATATGACATATTTTTCTCACTTAAGTGTTTGGGCTCATGTCTAAGAAGTAGATATTGAATCCTACTATAGTATAGTCCTTGGTAATTGGATTATTGCTACCAATCTAAAATTTAAAGTACTCTATCATGAACTATTTTTGGAAATAGAAGAACGATATTAATATATAATGCCATGATCAGGGCACATATGAGAATAATTGTTAACATATTGACCATGATGATCACAAATTAGAAAACATTCAACTACTAGACCATACTTCCTAATTGATTTCCTAAACTACGGTGGGAATGGTGCTTATGGTGCAAAACTCCCAAGTCATGGTAAAAACTTAGGTGTGTAGTTGTAGAATTTTAAAAACAATACGACATTTTAAATAACAAAAAACAAATACTGCTTTCCCTTGCTATTGATCATGCAAAGGAGGCTCTTTGTCTCTAATCTCAGTGCAAGGTCTTCTTAAATATACCCTGAATCATGGATGCCTTGTAAGTTGAAGGGAATATACTTTCAAAATTTAAGAAGCATGGACTACATAGTCTCTCAAACAAGCCAAACCCTATGCAACATGAATGAATGGTAAAAAAAATTGCACCTTGTTTACGAACCAACATGGTAGGGAGCATGGATATGTTCCCCACCTGATTATCGAGAAAAAAATGTTTCTAGAGATGTACATGTAGAAATCCATTATATGGTTCACCCCGGTTTTAAGAAGCCTTGCCTTTGCTGGCTGAGGCAATGGAGGCAATTTTCTAAGCTTTGAAAGGTTTTCTCTTCATGGTTTGGGTACTTGATTTTCAGAAAGGCCTTGATTGGGAGGCCTTAATTAAGGGGTAAATACTTTAAATAAGTCTTTAGATGACCTTGATTGGAAGATATTAATTAAGGGATAAACACTTTCAATAATATTTTAGATGACCCCATCTGATAGGGATGGATACTTTCAACAAGACTTTAGAAGACCCCATCTGATAGGGGTCCATACTTTCAACAAGATTCCTTGCCATGTTAAGACATACTAAATAGGAAGGAAACAAAGAAGCGAAAATTATCGTTCATCATATAGAACCATGGAATTTCGTAAATGTTTCAAAATAAAAAAACATGAAAGTTATGCTTATATAAATTACAACACCTGATTCAAAGATAAATAATTTATGCATCGTACAGGAAAGAAGTTAGAACAAAATTTTCCTTAAGACAAACTATCAAGGCCTTGGAGCTTAGCTGCGGTCTTAATGGAATGGGAAAGATGACATATCTGTCATGTTTAAAAAACATAGACTTAATAATTTGACAAAACAAATGAAATGGAAAAAGATGAAGGAGAAAACTTCACAAGTTAAAGGACCATGACGCATAGTATCACCTACCTCAAGCTTTACTAGGGTGTTCATGATTCCAACCCCCAGTTTGGATCATCAAACATTTCTAAAAACTTGGGAAATGAGATACTTGGCAGTTTCATCCTCTCCATGAACTTCCATCATGTCACTGACTCCTTTTGATGGAAGATAGATTTCCCTTAATAGTCTAATTAAGAATTTTCATCTAGCTTCCCAATCTGTGCACCAATACCCTTTGTTGAATGCCACACTAAAGCATCAAAAGCATAACGTTTTCTCTTCTATGGGGAACTTGCACAAATGGGGGCAATAATGGTATAAAACAAGCCCAAATCCACTCTACCTGATCTTGTCCCATCCAATACACTTAACACTCTTTCATTCACTGCCTTGACAACTCCTTGGAATGTCTATGGCTTGAGAAAATGGAGCAATCTTTATAAATTTGTTCAAGAGTTGCTTTGAGGATGGTTTTCTCTGATACACCATTGCCAAATTGAGAAATGGGCACTTTTGTTTTAGTTAATTCCTTTTTTAGAAGATTTATATCACAAATATTCAATCTAGTTAGCCTCTGGAAGCTTCTGATATCTAGAGCGCGGGACAAGTACTGTCTAGGTGTGGTTTTTCCACTTGCTCTTGTAAACCTGCCTGGTTCAACAACCAATATTCCTTCTTCAAAGCTCGCATTACCAATTCCCATCTGTACCTGAGCTTCAGAATTTCCATGTTGGTATGCTCTCCCTTTAGGCCTCTTTTGGAGATGCTTTAAATGAGTAATATCATCATATAATTCCACCCTATTTGTCATTTTGAAAGCCTCTTTCAAAGCTTTCTTAGCTTCTACAGTTTCTCCGACACCCAACATTGACACCATTTTGTTGAGGTCAGCACACTAGTGATTAGGCCAAATAGAAAGCACATTGTTGTACATTTCTGCAACTCTTTGGTACCTACCCACATCTCTAAACAACCCTCCAAGATTATACAAAGCATCCATATGATCTGGCTTCAGGTCTATGGTTTTTTGAAACTCTTATATGAATCTCTCATCCTCCCCCATGGCATGCACGACCAACCCAATATCACAATGTGCATCAACATAATCAACCCTAAAAAATAGCCTCGTCTAGAGCCTTTTTCGCAGCTCTATACTCACCCACCCCAAAAAGTGCACTGCCAAGAAGCTTCAACGCCCTATAATGGGTTGAGAAAATAATTGTTGCCTCTCTATAATTGGATTGTTCATCTCACATCATATGTTATAATCCACCTTTGTATTTTCTATATTGAATGCACAATGACATTCTTCCTAAGAAAAACAACAGATATGCCCGCACCAGAGAATTGACACTGCCCTATTTCCTATTGCTTATAAAAGAAAAAGAAATGCCCAAGTATAGGGTAAGAACACACCAAAAGTGAGTGCTTATAAAAAAGAGAGCAATAACCAGAGAGGTACGAAGCAAAGGTCTTCGTCGTGAAATTCAAAACTAAAGCAATGATCAGCCATCGAATTCCCTCACATGCAACTAGGAAGGTTTCATTACCTGTGTCTGGGAGCCCAAGGGTGCATTACTACCTTGTTTGAGATTTCTTCCCAATCTAGTCATTTGGGTCCATCATGTTTTTCATGGAGCCAATCCTCCAAGCTACCATTGGACATGCAATCATATAGATGAATTTTCTTTGTCCCAAATAAACATCAACCGAGCAGAGGAACCAGATTCTCATGGAATTCATGGTTTCCTAAAATCTGCATTTTTTCTCAAAACTCTTTCTCGCCTTTAGGTCCCTTTTGCTGCAATTTTTTGACGGCTACTATTGATCCATTTCTTAGTTTACCCTTTTATACCGTTCCAAAACCTCCATTACCGATGTCATACGAGTCATAAAATGTTTGTGAATGTAAACTACACACTTCTGAAGAAATTCATTGTTTTGAAGATTGGAGATAACCTACCACCAGTATTTTAGGATAATAAATTCCACATCCATTGGGTTACGTCTGGAGACCTCCTTCCTCATATATAAGGTGAGAAGTCCACAAATCATAATAATGACCCTGGCCATAATGGATGTAAATTGAGTCGAACCTGATGAGCCAATTTGAGTCAAACTTGCCACCTTTTGATGAGGGTGGTGAGGAAATCTTGAGGGGCAAAGGCTCGTTGGCATAGGAAATAAGAAACAATTTGAATGAAAGGGTTTGTCGAGGGTTTTATCCCTAAATAAATGATTTGAATGAAAGGGATTGTGGAGGGTTTGATCCCTGAAGAAACGATTTGAATGAAAGGGTCTGTTGAGAGTTCGATCCCTGGTGGGGCAAGTGCAAAGGGAGTAATAGAGGTGGGAGGGGCGTCAATGCAACATGCGTTGGACTACAACGATGATTCCACACGTAAATTTTTTATTTGATAGCGGATGATGACAATAGAACCCTATGATTGGCTAGATCTACCCAACCTGATAGAGAATTCCTATCGGCGCAATAACAAATTTCTCTATGCCTAAATCACAAATTCCCAGTCTTTCTCTTCTCGATACAATTTTGTTGGAAAAAGGGTTTTATTTCACGAGACTAATTTCTCGGGTCTCTGGTTCAAACCCGCGCTCTAGGTATAGCTCTTTTGAGTCCAAGGAGGGAGGGTTAACGAATGAAAATCAAAGGTTCTCGCCATGGTAGGTGAGGGTGGTTACCCAAAAAAACATTAAGGTTCATTGTGGTTACTTGAAACTAGCAGTGTCTGGAATTGTGCCATCGGTTTTACGCAGAAAAGAGTAAACCCAAAGGAATGCATGGAATAATATTAGTTTCTCCAACATCACCCAAGAGGTGATTTTCTCTACCAATTATGACATTTATCATTGATTCAAATGTGGATAGAGGCTTCACTATGGATGACAACAGTGATACGACTTCAACATTAACCAAAACTAGAGAGAGGTATTTGTGCTTGCAATGCGAGAAAGATGCTTTTTCCAATTTTAATTTTGAGTGTTATTATTGATATAGTATTGTTGATTTTGTTTAAGAAGACATGATGGTAGCTCTGATATCAAGATAATGAGGAGTTGAGTCAGACACCATTTTGATTATGCATAATGGGGAGATAAGATAAGATAAGATAATTTTATTTATGTCCAACTAATTACCACAAAGTAGGTCAAAGGGACTGTTGAGTACAATGTTATCCATAGAATGTGGGACAACCCAACAGTCCCCTATAAAAAATACAATGCATGAATATAAAAGGTACAATGTAGGAACATAAAAGATACAATGTATGGAATTCCCTGACGAAGAGGATCAGACCCATCTCTCCTAACATCCGAGACTGACTGAAGAGCACTGAAAAAAATTCCACAAATTTTGCTGGCCTGATGAAGGGTCAGTGGGAGGTATAGACTATCCACTAACTCGTTGTCCGAGGGATTTTGTGCACTGTTGAGGTTTGGAGGACCTAGTCTGCCTCCTAGGAACAAATCCGAGATGGTTTAACTGTTGGGGTCTCGTGTGGCAGGGTGAGGTCCCACATATCCTCACTGGTATAGAGTCTAGATATAAAACGATATCAATCATTCTCTTTGTGCCCCTGTCTGAAGGTAGTACCCTGAAAAATGTCATGATCCTCTGTGTGGGGTCTGGTCTGATGGGAGGCTAAAGAAAATGTGCTCGGAACCTAAGATCCTCATGCATATATAGGGCCAAACATCTCTGATCTTGATACCTAAAAAAGTCTGTAAGGGTCTAAGAGTCTCTCAAACAGCAATGGAACCTTCCTCTGATCTCGTAGTAGATAGGGCATCAAAAAATGAAGTGCACGTCGGTCTCTACTTCCTGTAACTGACATACCTAACAGATTCTATCTGGTCTATCAATCTAGTGGTTCATCTCTACCCGCAGTCTATGGGAGCCTACTCTGAATTGGCCTAGAGGAATGCGAAGAGCATGCATCCAGTGGTGAAACATATACTGGGGTCAAATAATGAGCCCATCTCTCAACTCCAAGAAGTGCTCAGTGTAGAAGGCCATCTTTGGGTGCAACCCTCCCAAAGGATTGACCTAGGTGAACTGGACGAACTGCCTATAAATGTCCTCCCTGATGATCTTGTTCAACTCTTGTCTAGGAGGTAGAAGGTGACCAAATGAATGGCCACTGACTCTAAGATATCTGAAAGTCCTATAAACCGACATCTAGCCCGTCCCGAGGGAGTAGAACGAGAAATATTCTTAGAAGAGAAATGTGCCAAGTAAGGGTAATAGTCCCTACTCTTATCGAGTCTGCAAATCCCCAGACACGGTGCAAGAATTAGACCAAACTGAAGACTGTCTCAAGCTGAAAGGTTTGAGCTCCAAACTCTACAAGGATGATGTGCTAAGGTATTGTCTGTTTGCATCTGATGATGCAGTGGAGAAGAAGAGTCTGGACTCTCTCAACTGAAGCCCAATCCGACTCAAGTAAAGACGGTCCCCAAATCTTTGAGCCATATATAATAGTGGGATGAATCAAGGTGTCCATGAGGCTCATCTTGGACAAGATGTACTGGAAGTGATGTTGAAACATTGTCTCTCGAGAATGGCTAAGGATCCATATCCTTTGTTGATCCCAGGCTAAAGAGTTGGTAACAAACTGAAGCAAGGACCTAAGAATTGCACCCCCAAGTACATATATGTGCTGGTAATCTCAACATCCTCCCCTCTGAATAGGAAGTGAAGTTATAAAGTTTTATTCACCCCATTGAAGATCATAACCTTGGTTTTACCCAGGTTGACCGTCAATTGTCGAAGATCGCAAAACAAAGCTAAGGCATCCAATTGCCTCTGTAATACTTCTAGAGATGAGGAGAGTAGGACCATGTTGTTAGTAAAGAGTAGAATAGATATCTTGACCTCATGAAGAAGGCAACCACGAGTGTCTTGGATATGCTAGAATAGAAAAACCTCCAACTCATCAATATATGTCCCAAACATGGTAGGGGACAATGGACAACCCTCTTTAACCCCAATAGTGCTTCGGATGAAATCATACATCCCATGAACCATATAAAGACGACCAAGGATAGACTCATATAGAAGCGTAATAGCTATCAATAGGGTCATCGAGATGCCAATATCTTTGAGCCTCTAGAGAGGCTTCCATCGGAATTGAGTTAAAAGCTTTTCGAAAATCTATGAAACAACAATAGACTTTTGAAGAGTGATGTCGTGCCTCCTCAATCATGACACGAAGGGTGAATATGTGGTCAATGGTCTGATGAGCTGGTTGAAAACTTGCTTGTCCCCTAGCTATGAGTTGTCTCTGCTCAAGGTCACTGGAGAGCTTCCTATGTAGAACAATAGCATACAACTTCGAGAACGTGTGGTCCACCATGATTGTTCTGTAGTTATTAGGATTTGGGTTGGAGCCTGATTTGTGGATCGAATGGATGATGTGGTGTGACCATGCTCATGGAAAACCTTCACAGGCTACATGGTTGAAGAGATCAACCAAGTAACTAACCAAAGAACATAAACTGTATTTAAATAAATATGCTTGGTATACTTCATCATCTTCTACTTTGTTGTTGTTCATCACCCAAATGGCCTCTCTAATATCTTTGTCTGAGAATAAGTAACAGGAAGGGGGTGGGGAGGTAACACGAACTTGGCCCTGCCCCCTGTTATCACTCACTACTAAATGTGTTTTCAGTTGTGAAAAGGGTGAGAAAGAGTAGTGAAGTCTGAAGCCATCTCCCAAGCCACAGAAGCTCTCTAAGCTAAGTCGAACCCTCTCCATTTCATAACGCTCAAACAAATCTTTCCAACAATAGGAGGAAGTCCAAAAACG
Source organism: Pinus tabuliformis (assembly GCA_031772625.1). NCBI lineage: Eukaryota > Viridiplantae > Streptophyta > Pinopsida > Pinales > Pinaceae > Pinus > Pinus tabuliformis. Next base: position 724,689,334 of record CM062806.1, read on the forward strand.
GATCTTTGGATCAGAAGTTAGAGAAGGTTGAAGATACCCTTTGAAAGCCAGAAAACAAAGAGGAAAAAAACCAAGGGGAGGCTAATCACAATCGTAGTTTCCTAAGAGCAGCGGGGGAAAGGACAAAGCAACTTGCAATCAACGATTGCAAACATCATAGGCCCTGACGGTCAATCATATCAGTGATCGCACTTAGTAACAACATGGTATTCGATGCTTCATGTAGTAGAGCTCCGATATCGGAAAATCGACGATCGACGGGTCCAACAAGCCATTCCTAAGGAATTATGGAGGAATATGCTGATAGTGTTAAAGCAACAGGGAGGGTTGATGCCGATTTACGAAGGAAATTAATTGCAAAACTGGAGGCAGGCAGGCCCTTTTCTGTCTCCTCTAGGGGGCTACGTGGCAAATACCATTGGTCCCTATGAATCCACATGGCAGTGGATGTCATCATGACGTGGAAGTACGAAGATGATGTGGCGGTACAGAGGACACGTGCCATGTTGATCTGGAATTTTCAGGGTCCTATGGGGGCATTTTCGGGTGACACATGTCACCACTCACAAAGTGACACGTGGCACTGATGACATCATCAATCCCGCATATCTGCGATCAGAGGTAACAGCGCATGGTGCACCATTAGGAATTCGTCGATTGTGCACTGCCAATAAAGGGGCTCCAATAAGAGGGCTCGCTCGTGATCACATGGAGGGCCAAAGAACCAAGGGCTAAGCACTAAAGGGCCCAATCCCGCAGATTGGCGATCACACAGGTCAAAGTTCCTCCTCTACCGAAGTACCTTTCGACTTGCGATTGCGATATTCAGGAACTCTCCCAGATACAATATTTTTTATGCAATATGCCTTATGGAAGTTTCACGTCCGAAAAAATGGAAAACTCTATAAACTATGGTAGGAAGGCCCTCTCCTATATTGCAATTGTGATATCCCAGGTGGGCCCCTTCCCGTAGATCGACGATCACAGGTGTCAAGGGGAGATACCAAAAGTGACTGCTAGAAACCACCGATATGCAGAATTCTATGCAACAAAGGAAAAATCCCCCATAAGGGAGTCCAAAGACCCTAGCACCCGAGGACTAAGCTCTAGGTCACAACCCGCGTTCCTATGATGCAGAAACTCTGAAAAGGGTTAAACCAAAGGGGGCTAAGAGACACCAAAGCTCGATGTTTCATAATGTTTTAAAAGTAAAAGCCCTGATATCGCAAGGCTTCGAGGGTATGGTACAAAGCTTTAAAGGCGGACGGTCAGCAACTAAGACTTTGAATAAAAGTACTGGGTAGTGGTAGAGCGATATGGGCTAATCCTGTAGAGGCCCCTATAACAGGAAACCAAGGACTACATGGGCCGCTGAAATGAATTCGACTGCTTCGCTGCATGACTTCAAACAGTAAATGGAGGCATGGAGCTCCACCTCGATACAAAATGAAGGACTGTTGGGACGTGCTCCATTTCTACTCTGCGACAAGCACTCATAAGACCCACTCTCAACTCTAGAGAATGAGATATTCAGGAAGTTAAGGCGAAAGTGACAGGAACTGACCGAGCAGCAGGAGAAGCGCATCATGGTAGAGACGTGGCTTGATTAGAGGCTTTCAAAGAAACAACAGAGGGATACTTCCTCCCATCATCTTTCAATTTTCTTTATTTCTGATTATTCTGTAATTTCTGTTTATTTCCAAGAAGGGGATCAAATCTCGATGGTAATCATTTTGGGCAGCAAAGCCTTGCATGCCGAGACAGCTAGTCTGTGAGATAGTTGGAGCTCAGGAAAAGATATTTTTGTAAACTGTTGATTCAAAGCCCCCGTATTTGTATAGATAAGAGGGAGAAACACTTAACACAAGTTCTGAAATTTTTCACCTGCAGTGGTCCAAATTATTGGGTTCCATTTTGGTTATGAATGATTATTCATGAGGGACATGAGTTGTAGATTGCTGAATGTAAATGGATTGAGGAACGAGACTCCTTTTGAAGATTAATGAAACTATCTCGGTGATTCCAATCATGGAAATTCTCAATATGTTTTCCCCTCTGTAAATCTCATTTCATATATGTTTTTCCTTATCTGAAATGGTGTAAGGAAACTTTCGATTTCTCCCTAATTCATGGATTTATCTAGGCTGCTAAATAGCAAACAATCCCTGTGTTTAAGACAAAGTTATTTCTGTTAGTCTATAACCTGCGATACCTGTGTACAAGACAAATTTACTTGTGTTATTTGATTAACCTGCAGCACCTGTGTGAGCCCAGATTTACTCATGTTGTTTGGTGATAAAGGTACCCATGATATATCAGGCATGAAACCTTAGTTAGCGCTCCATTGTGGGTTTCACCCGTGTTCATAATTGTATATTTGTTACTAAGTAGCGACAACACCTATGTTAGCTACAGATTTACTTAAGTACTTGTAATGTGAACACATTTTCTTATACTTTTAGTGGCAAATGTGCCCATGAGGTATATGGCCTGAAATCCTTGAATATCTATCCACTAACTCTACCATTTCATCTCTTCCCTCTTCCATCTTTCTGCTGCAACATTATTTCTTAGGATTCTATTGGAAACACTATGCATGGAGTTCCCTCCTTTCTTTCCTCCTCTTCACTTTACTACAACTTCAATATAAAGTTGCTTGTTGTTGTGTGTCGGCCACCAGAACAAGGCATTTGTCTTTGAGGTTGGCCTAATTTACCCCTTGAGCATTTGGATCCATGTATAGGCTTGAGTTCACCTAGATGAAAAACTATTTAACCAAACCCCATTCATTTTATTTTAATTAAGTGACAATTGGAGTGCTGCAGAAAACCCCTCACAGATAATCTTCCATGCACTCTTCTATTTAAGATGTCCTAGGCACTGGTCTACAATCAACCCAGAGGTTGTCTCTAGGAAGCTTTCTATGTCCCTTGAAGCACTTGTGCTGCAGGTGCTATTAAAAGTGACAAAATATTTTTGGCGCCATTGTTGGGGAATGAATTAGAACATTTTTCCCTGGGTACGACAAAATTGTTACATTCCCTTTGTTAGGTGAGAAAGGGAAGTGTGGGTTGAAGATCTCTCACCTTGGCAACTCCACTGTTTCATTTTTATGGTAAACATCCTAGCAAATCCATTATCCATATCTCTATTTGATCATCCTGGATTTCAATCTACCTCATACTCGCTCTGATGCTAAAGCAGCTGAAAACTTTCCCTACCTTTGAACCTACAATCACTCATCTAGGGAGGTTTTTGAGATGGCCATTCCTGCATTCTTGGCCAACCAATTTTCACCACTGGATTTTTCTTCTATTGTTGGTTATCCTAATCATGTCCCTTTGTTTCATGAATGGATTACCTATTTTCCTAGATTCAGTGGGAACACAAAGAGAAGGCCTGACCAACACCTCAAAGATTTTCATGAATGCATGGAACAACAGGGTATTTTTCTTGAAGATGTACAAATGAAATTGTTCAAGTATTCTTTAGACGAGGATGCTAGAGTTTGGTACAAAAAAATACCTCGTGGCAACATATCTTCCTTAAAAAATTTTCATATAGCATTCAATCACTATTGCAAAAGACTATATCCACCGAATGCTCTGTTTGAAGATTGTTGTGCACACTTTAATCGTGAAGACATTCCTGAGGTTGATGACCTTGCTGAAGATGTTTGTGGAGCTCCACTCCCAGAAAACGTCTACTCACATCAAGAAGCATCACCCAATGAGCAAGAAAGAGAAGAAGGAAACATCATCGAGCTGCAAATAAACTCTCAGAGATCTTATTCAGTCGAGTCTGATGTTTCTCCTTCTTATGATGTATATGACTCTGATGGAGAGTCAAGTGATGCAGAGCCACCACAATCCCAGTCATGGGAAGCTGCACAAGAAGAGGAGGCCTACCAGGAGGTTAATAAAGAGGCTCCAGTTTACAATGCACACCCTTCACCTGGAGAACAAGATCAAGAACCTCCTCTGATTTATGATTCATATTATTCAGAGGAAGATGAGATGGTCGTGGAAGTTTAGAAGAAATTGTTTACCAGCAAATGGGGAGAAAGCTCCCAACAACAAGTTTTCCAAGAAAAACCCAAAGTTGAAGGACCATGCATAGTCTATTACTTCCTGTTGCAGTAAGGTTTCTACCAAGAATTCTCAGTAGATTCTCTAACCTATGACTCTTATGGTTCAGACAATAAAGAATCTATTGCAGATTTCCAAGAGGGTTGGACCTTTGAAAAATTGGTAGTAAAAGATCAACAACAAGTTTTTCTTGAAAAATATAAAGTTGAGGAGTTGAACAGTGTTTGTGGTTGCCTTGACCAAGAAAATATTGTGCTGTTTATGAAAATGAGGTAGCAACAAACTTTCCTTGTCAGTTCTATGACCCTATAGCTGACTACATGATGACATTCTTAAGCCAACAACAAAGGTTGTTTCAAGAGCATGTATCAGGTTCTTTGTTTGAAGAATTTTCATGGTGCATGCTTGTTTTAATTTTTATTTTTCAACAACATGGGGGCACTAGGTCCAACACCCAAATGCTGGCCTAACTCCATTGGAGGGTTGAACTCATTTTGGTGAATTGAGCCCTGTGCATAAGTAGGAACATATATAAATAAGCTCACTAGCTGAGCATTTACTTTCAAGTTGATAGAATTTATTTTTTTGCATTTTAGTTTGATGAGGAAAGTACCCCCAACATATAAAGTCCCATGGATATTTCCTGGTTGTATTGGTTCATATTATTTCTAAATCCATGCCCAATGGTGAAGGATACTAGTCTGCAGGTTCTTAGCACCTTGCCAACAAGGCACTGTCCCCAGTTGGAGCTGTTGTCACTCACTGCTAAATTTGTTTTCAGTTGTCAAAAGGGTGAGAAAGAGCAGCGAAGGCTGAAGCCATCTCCCAAGCCACATAATCTCTCTAATCTAAGTCGCACCCTCTCCATTGCATAGCACTTGGAATGAGCTTTCCAACAGTAGGAGTAAGTCCAAAAATGGATCTCTGGATCAGAGGTTAGAGTAGATTGAAGATACCCTTTGAAAGATAGAAAACAAAGAGGAAAAGACCAAGGGGAGGCTAATCACAATCGTTGTCTCCTAAGAGCAGCGACGGGGGAAAAGATAGAGCAACTTGTGATCAACAATCACTGATATCAACGATCGCAAAAATTAGAGGCCCCGATAGTCAAGCATATCGGCGATCGCACTTAGTAACAACATGGCATTCGACGCTTCATGTAAAAGAGCTATGATATTGGAAAATCGATGATCTGTGGTTCCAACGGACCATTCTTAAGGAATTGCGAAGGAATACGCTGATAGTGTTAAAGCAACAAGGAAGGGCCGATGCTGATTTACAAAGGAAATTACTCACAAAACCAGAGGCAAGCCGACCCTTTTCTCTCTCCTCTAGGGGGGCACGTGGCAGAATACCATTGGTCCCTATGAATCCACATGACAACGGGTGTCATGATGACATGGAAGTACGAAGATGATGTGGTGGTACGAAGGACACATGGCATGCTGATCTGGCATTTTCAGGGTCCTATGGGGGCATTTCTAGGTGACACGTGTCACCACTCACAAAGTGACACGTGGCATTGATGACATCATCAATCTCGCATATCTGTGATCGGAGGTAGCAGCACATGGTGCACCATAAGGAATTCGCTGATTACACACTGCCGATAAAGGGGCTCTGATAATAGGGCTCGCCTGCGATCACATGGAGGGCCAAAGAACCAAGGGCTAAGCACTAAAGGGCCCAACATCGCAGATTGGTGATCACACAGGTCAAAGTTCCTCCTCCTTTGAAGTCCCTTTCGACTCTCGATTGCGATATGTGGGAACTCTCCCAGATACGATATTTTTTATGCGATATGCCATATGGAAGTTTTGCATCTGGAAAATCAGCAAACTCTATAAAGTATGGTAGGAAGGCCCTCTCTTATATCGCGATTGTGATATCCTGGGTGAGCCCCTTCCCATAGATTGACGATAACAGATGTCAAGGGGAGATACCAAAAGCGACTGTTAGAAACCACCAATATGTGGGATTCTATGCAATAAAGGAAAAAGCCCCCTAGAAGGGAGTCCAAAGACCCTAGCACCCGAGGACTAAGCCCCAGGTCACAACCCTCAGTCCTATGATGCAGAAACACTAAAAGGGGCTAAACCAAAGGGGGCTAAGGGGCATCAGAGCTCGCTGTTTTGTAATGTTTTAAAAGTAAAATCCTTGATACCACGAGGCTTCGAGAGTATGGTATAGAGCTTTAAAGGTAGACGGGTCGACAACTGAGACTTTGAATAGAAGTATGGGGTAGTGGTAGAGCGATATGGGCTAATCCTATAGAAGCCCCTGCAACAAGAAACCAAGGACTACACGGGCCGCTGAAATGAATTCGACTGCTTTGCCACACGAATTCAGACAATAAATGGAAGCATGGGGCTCCACCCCGATACACAATGAAGGACTGCTGGGACATGCTCCATTTCTAACTCCGTGATAGGTACTCACAGGACCCACTCTCAACTCTGGAGAACAAGCTATTTAGGTAGTTAAGGAAAAAGTGTCAAAAACTGACCGAGCAGCAGGAGAAGCGCATCATGGCAGAGACGTGGCTTGATCAGAGGCTTTCAGAGAAACAAAGAGGGATAATTCCTCCCATCATCTTTCAATTTTCTTTATTTTTGATTATTCTGTAATTTTTGTTTATTTCCAAGAAGGGGATCAAATCTCGATGGTAATGATTTTGGGTAGTAGAGCCTTGCACGCTGAGACATCTAGCCTGTGCGATAGTTGGATCTCAGGCTAATATATTTTTTCAAACTGTTGATTCAAAGCCACCCTTATTGGTATAAATAAGGGGGAGAAGCACTTAATACAAGTTCTGGAATTATGCACTCGCAGTGGTCCAAATTCTTGGGTTACATTTTGGTTCTAAATGCTTGCTCATGAGGGACTTGAGCTATAGATTGTTGAATGTAAATGGACTAGTGAATGAGACTCCTTTTGAAGATTAATGAAACTATTCTGGTGATTCCAATCATGTCAAGGCACAATATGTTTTCCCCTTTGTAATTCTCATTTCATATATGTTTTTCCTTCTCTGAAATAGTGTAAGGAAACTAGATTTATCCAGGTTGCTAAATAGAAAACAGTACTTGTGTTTAAGACAGAGTTACTTCTGTTAGTCTGTAACTTGCAGTACATGTGTACAAGACAGATTTACTTGTGTTATTTGATTAACCTGTAGTACCTGTGTGAGCCTAGATTTACTCATGTTGTTTGGTGATAAAGCTACCCATGATATATTAGGCCTAAACCCTTTGTTAGTGCTCCATTGTGGGTTTCACCCGTGTTCATGATTGTATATTGGTTACTAAGCGGCGACAACACCTGTGTTAGCTATAGATTTACTAAGTACCTGTAATGTGCATATATTTGCTTACACTTTTAGTGATAAATGTGCCCATCAGGTATATGGTCTGAAATCCTTGAATAGAGCTCCACTGTATCTGCCATTTCATCTCTTCCCTATTCCATTTTTCTGCTGGAATATTATTGCTTAGGATTATGTTGGCAGTCATATGCATCGATTTCCCTCCTTTCTTTCCTCCTCTTCACTTTACTACAACTTCAATATAAAGTTGCCTGTTGTTGTGTGTCGTCCACTAGAACAAGGCATTTCTCTTTGAGGTTGGCCTGATTTACCCCTTGAGCATTTGGATCAATGTATCAGCTTGAGTTTACTTGGATTACTGACTATTGAACCAATCCCCCTTGATTTTATTTTAATTATGTGATAATTGGAGTGCTGTAGAAACCCCCTCACAGATAATCTTCCATGCACTCCCCCTAGGTGTCTACAATCAACCCAAAGACTGTCTCTAGGATGCTTTCTATGCCCTTGAAGCACTCGTGCTATAGGTGTTGTTAAAAGCGACAACCCCTCGTAATATCATAAAGGTTGGAAGTGTGAGAGAACATGGATGGAAGAGGGGAATGTCGGGGAAGGATGGTATGCTAGAATTGTTTAGGGGAGTGGGCAAGGAGGGCAAAAAGTTCTTGTCTTCTATGAGAGACAAAGAGGTGTTCCTAGTGACAAAGGAGATGATGGTAATAAGCTTTGATGTCAGGGTATAAGGGTTGAGAGTGGGTGAAAGCATATCAAAGTTCTTGATATAGAGTCTTGCATTCATCATCGTACCATTTGTTCATGGGGAAAGATCCAACTTTTCAGGAGGTGAAAGTTGGACGAGTGGAGTGAGGGAAGGATTTGAGTGCTACTTCCAAAATGGCAGATGAAAGACAGGTGTATTTAGTGGAAGCAAAATCAAGCAAGGAGAACTGGGTTTTTGATGGGAGCATCTTGCATAGAGTAGAAGAGAAGGTGTTAGGGTCACCCTCATCAAATCGAAAGGTGGTTCGGAGTGGGCCCCAAGGGGAAGGATGGGGTGGAAGGGAAGGATCAAACCAAAGAGAGAAGGAAATACGTGCATGATAAACAAGGGGGATGGGGGATACTGAGAGATGGAAAATAAACGGGAGAAATTTCTAGCTAGCAAGGACATAATCAACTACACTCACACCCTCGCCATATGGCTGACACATGAAAAGGTGAGAATCCGGGAAAAATGGAAGACCATTTAGAATTAACAATTCATGTGATTCTCCCAACTGAAATAGATGATTACCATAAATTGTTGTAGGCCCCAAAGCATCATCTAACATTCGGTGAAGCCCAACTTAATTTGGATCTATCCCATGGATACAAAACACGTCCTCTGATTGATCGTGGAGAGGGATCTGGATATCTCTAGTATGAGCATTGAAGTCACTTAGGAGGATGACTTCCCCAACAATAGAGTATTGTGTGATGTCAGTGTATAATTCTATAAATGGGTCCCCATTTGAGCCATTATGCGTGGAAAATGGTGAAGAGGGTAGGGGAAAGTAACAGACTGCAATGTAGATAGTCCCTCGGATGAAAGACTCCGACACTAATCTGAAACCACATAAACTTGGAAAACTCATCTTCGAATACCACAGATACCCTATTCTGAAGTGAGTCACTAGCCAAACAAGAAACTCCCCCTAATCCTCTGACCCTTCTCGAGCTTCTCGTCTCCTGCCTACAAACTGAGAACCAATGGTAACCAATGATATCTGGGAGAGGTCGAACAGGGCTTGCATGAGTCTCAGTCACGAAGAGGATTTCCATTGATTCGAGAGCATCATCGATGACCAGAAAGATCCAATTCCATTCCAAGAGTGGATAGAGATTCATATACCTTGTTGTCTCCCCAAGCGGGCCCATCATTTGGAACCTCTAGTTCAGGGTTCCCACCTAGGTGCGAAGGAGTCTCAAATGACTGCCTGAAGATTCCTAATAACTGCCCATTTCCCTTCCTTCCATGCTGCCATAAGCTATTCTCTAGATTGTTTAATTTCTGCAACTTGTGCTCAGGTGAGGTCCTCATCCAAGAAAATCCTGTTGGGGAGAGAAAAAAACTTCCGCGTAGCCCTGAGGGTGCGAAGTTGATCGGATGTAGTCCGAAACCTAAGGAAGAGAGTGGATTCGTAGCCCTACTAGGCTCTATCTAGAGCTATATCAAGGAGGCTAAGGGTATCTTGAAGGAACCTAGCCCCCACTTCCATAGGATCTGAAGAGGAGTGAGGTAAGGGGAGACCTCTCACCTTGAAATTTAATTCTCTCACTCGTCTGGTACGTTCTTCCACAATTTTTGCTTGCACCACCTCCTCAACTGCTGCAAGAGGGGTAGGAGTTTTATCCTTTTCCCAAACCACCTGTGCCCAAGAATTGATGTGTGTCTTAGTTTCTTATTTGAAGGTGGCCTATTGGGATCAGATTTCTTCCTGCTTGCTTTTAAGGTCGAAAATTTCTACATGCAACGTATCATTTGGAGGATGGAGATTTTCCTGCTCTTTGCTTTCATGTAATATCTTCTTAAGGGATAAATTATCCCCTTCCACCTCCAAAACTCTAATATGGAGGGTGTGTATGTCATAATGGAACTTGTTGTTTTCAGTTTCTAGAAATTCCATTTTCTGCAAAATTTGTTTTACTTGGGCTGTCCAAAATGAAAAATTTGACTCCATGGTTTTTTCATGGACCCCAGTTTCAAGTTGTACCCCTTGACCTTCAGCCACTGTTACTTCAGGTGAAGCTGGAGGCTCTGACAATATTTCAAGGAATTGGTTAATGTCCATGTATAGCTCCATCAGAATTCCTGTAAAAATATTGCACAAGCAGGACTACAACTTCAGTTGTTATACAATTGATTCGTCAAACACTTAGTGCATCCTCTCTTCCTTTTCTACTTTGTGCCTCTGAGCAGCATTGGTCTCTCGTTGTTGTTGTTTACTCTGTTTGACATTTAACCCTTCAAAGTATGTTGATATGACTTCTTGACAATTGTCGCACTGTCCACTGTCCTGTCTTCTCTACTGCTCTATCCATTGTGCTCGCTGTTTGAATACTACAGTCACCAATACGCACAATACTACAGTCACCAATATGCCAAAAATCCAAATGGGAAAACCTTTCAAATTTCGAATTTAAATCTCTACAAAAACTCGAAAGGTTATAGCGCATAAAGATTGCAATAGAAATCGGCCTTAAAACTCCTGTGGGCAAGAAAAACAATGATAATAAGCCCCTGTCTCCCTTTGAATTTTATATATCAAGATGAAACCCCAAAGGTCTACAAGCATAACACGTGATGATTTAGTACTTCATGCCCCTCTCAAGCACAATGATTCCCAATCTTGCATCTTGAATCTTGGAGGATTTGTTCTTATGAAACTAGCTCACAAAAAGATAGAAAAGATAGATAAATGCCTTCAAAATAAGCCTCTTCGGGGGGGGGGGGGAACCTCCTTTACATTACACAAATGAACAATTCTTCGATGATACAAATGACAAGACCTCCTTTCTATATATAGGAGTCTAAGGTGTCATAATATAATCAGAGCCGACATAACAATAATAATGTAAGGGCACAATAATAACAATAGTGGGTTTCTATGGGGCACAATAATAACAATATGGGGACTACATGGGTACAACAATATAATAAGGGGGTTGTACTAATAACAATAAGGGTTTACACTAGTAGTATAGGGACCTAACGTGCCCCTCTCCTTCAAAAAGTGTTGTCCTCAACGCTTGAGTAGTTCTTGATGCTTCTGTATAAAATTCTTGTCCTCCCATGTGGAATCTTCAGCGAGTAAGTTCTTCCACTTGATGAGATACTATGAAATTGATCGATTTTGTAGCTGTCGGGTTCTTGTTCTGTGACTGCTCCAGGTTCCAATATGATTTTTCTTTCCTCTTCAAGTTTTGGCAATATTGTTTGAATTGGGATCTTCTGCAACTTTTGAATGAATTTCCACACTTCTTCGTCCTTATTCCATTCATCGCTTGCTTTGTTTATCCAATCTGGTTGGATAATAGAAATAGCACAAAACAATGCTTCCACAAACTCATCCTTTCTTGAGAGTGCATCTGCAAAAAAATTTTGCTTCCCTTTTCTTTAGATGATGTCAAAGTCATAACCCAACATATTTGTGACACATTTTTTCTGTTCTTCTAAAGATAATATTTGTTCTAAAAAGTATTTAAGACTATCATGATCCATTTTTACCTTGAAGTGTCTTCCCATTGGGTAAGGTCGCCATTTCTTAAGTGCATGTAGTATTGCCAACATTTCCTTCTCATAAATAGCTTGCTTCAGATGTAGCAATAAAAATACCCAATCACCTACATCAAAACATTTTTCACTGCGATGTTGATCTACTTGTTGTTTCATTCGATTTTGCACCAAAGTGGCATTATCCTTTAAAAGTTGGAGAACTTGTTGTTTATGCTCAATGTGATCTTTCACTGCTTGAACTTTTTTCTTCTTGATATGTCATTCTATCTTCAGAGCTTGAGGAGTGGTAATTTCTTCCAATGGTTTACAAGATATGGTTAGATTCATTTCTTGATTCTCGATGTAATCTTTCACTTCTTGAACATTTTTATTCTTGATATGTCCTTCTATCTTGATAGTTTGAGGATTGGTCATTCCAGCCAATGCATTACAAGATATGGCTAGATTCATTTATTCTTTCTCGATGTGACCTTTCACTTCTTCAACCTTTTTCTTCTTGATATGTCCTTCTATCTTGAGAGTTTGAAGAGTCGTAATTCTTGCCAATGCTTTACAAGATATGGTCATATTCATTTCTTCTTTCTCTGGGGTTGGTTCCTGATGTATATCCTCTTCTTTTGATGTTTCTTGATCCTTTTCTTCCTCCTCTTCATAATCTATGTAAAATAATTTATTCTCAACACACTTATGACCTTTAGTACATTTGCTATCGCAATTGTAACAAAGCCCTTTTTCTCTTTTTCCTTCCAATTGTTGTGGTGTCACCCTTGTAGGTTGTGGAAGGCTCAGAGAAACAACAATTCCATGTTTATAGTTGTGAGGGGTAGAATTCCTTGTTTCCATAATTTTGCTTTCCACTTTTCTTGCCAACCTAATTTCCTTCTCCAATAAATCAGGTTCCCAAAGACGAACCTCATGTTGAATGTTATCCTTTAGAGTCCTATGGAGACATCAATCCTCTGCTTCTCTGGAATATCATTTTCCCTTATATTCAATTTTTTAAATTCCTCAATGTGCTCTACCATTGAACACTTTTGTTTGAGATTGATCAATTGGCTAAATAAGTTGTTTCTCTTTGTATCCTTATACTGTGCTATCATTTCCTCCGTGAAAATTGACTACATGACAAGCGATTTACGAGAAAAAAGCCCTTTATACCATAAAAATTGATTCGGTTCTAAATAATTAGATGCACTACATACCTTTTGTAACAGTGGTACACCATGTAGATCAAAATATTTCTCCATTTGTGGTATCCAATTTACCGGATCCTTGCCATCAAACTTTCTCTTCGCATTTTTTCTTGATTTTAGGAGATCGATCTTGAAATGATTGTAACTCTGTAATTTCGGATCTTCCAGTTCTGAAATCACAACCTGCAGTATTCTTCTGCGTCCTCTTTCCAATGCCACCAGTCTGATCAAAATTGGATTCTCCAAGAAAGAGTTATGGACAATCTCCCAAGATGACCTGATTATACACTTTCTTAGAATAGAGAACTTGTATGACGGGGGCCACGTGTCACTGTTTTGACCTTTAGATTTGAAAAATATACACAAAAAACTACAACATGTCCTCTTTTTGCAACTTCTTGCGAAATTTCAATCTGAGGCTCAGAGAGAAAATTATGACGATTTTCCCACGGTCACCTGTTTAAGATGTAATTCGGGAGTCTACAAAACCCCTAGCTTCCTCAGATCATATATTCGAAAATATAGCAATACGAGATCTCAAATTTAGACCCGAGGTTCAGACCAATGTCTTCTCAAATGGGTTTTTGTTTTAGCTTCTGAAACTTTGTAGTGAAAACATTATAGCGAAAGTTCCACGATGACCTATTTTAGATGAAATTCTGGAGCTTGTAAAAACTATAAATTCCTTAGATCATATCTCCCAAAGTATAGCGAGACAAGCTCTGAAATTCAGACTCGATTTTCAACGAATTTTGTCTCAAATGGGTTTTCTTTTTAGCTTTTGAAACATCGCAGAAAATACGTTATAGCAAAAATGGCATGATGACCTGTTTGGAGCAGCAAAAACCCTAGAATCCAAAGCTCTGATACCAAATTTTATGAAACTAGCTCACAAAAAGATAGAAAAGATAGATAAACACCTTCAAAATAAGCCTCTTCGAGGGGGCAACCTCCTTTACATTACATATATGAACAATTTTTCAATGATACAAATGACAAGACCTCCTTTCTATATATAGGAGTCTAAGGGGTCATAATATAATCAGAGGCGACATAACAATAATAATGTAAGGGGACAATAATAACAATAGTGGGTTTCTATGGGGCACAATAGTAACAATATGGGGATTACATGGGTACAACAATATAATAAGGGGGTTGTACTAATAAAAATAAGGGGTTACACTAGTAGTATAGGGGCCTAACATTTGTGGACGAAATTCTTGTGCCCACTGCCCAATATTCTCCACCTGGCTGGCTCGACTTGTTTCCTTGTTCGAGGACGCCGAGAAGTTCCCTAAATTCTGTTGTTGCATGCTAGTTCGATGAAATATTCAGATAACCAGCAAAAATTTGGTTGAATCTCCTGTAATCAATCTGAACCAAATGGCATCAGAAAGACCTCACACAAGATCAGACTCCACAAATTCAAACCCTAGGGAGATATCCTACAATAATATGAACAAACTATGAGACCCCTTCTAAACAATTACCCTCAATGCCCCTTCCCCTTCTAAGCTTAAATTTCCACATAAATGTTGTTCAGGGATAGTTTCATCGAAGCCAAGTCTAGGTCAGCTGTCACAGAGAGTAAAAAGGGTTTTGAAATTGAGAGAATTATTGCACAGAGGATCAGTAAAAGTGGCTGTAAGAGCTAGGATAAGCAGGAAAAATATTCTAGGGTTTGAAGTGGTCGAAACATTAGTTCACGAGAGATACGGGGTCAGAAGATAGTGAAGAAGATGATTCTGATTTTGATTTGGAACAAAGGTTGAGGAGGGAGAAATCTAGCAAGAGGAAGAGGAGATCAAGGAAAGTTCAATTTAGTTCTTTGGACAGTGTGGATGCAGAATTAGGTGATTCTAATGATTGGAATAGGAGGAAGGGGACTTGTCGAAGGAAGACGATTTGTTGCGATGTAGATATTCTGAGAAACAAGGAGGATGAGGAAGTGAGCAGGAGGCAAAAAAAGAGGCACATGAAGCATCGCAGTAACGTAAATCCCCTTAGTTAGAGATAATAAACATCACTAACATCGTTGGAAGGATAGTTCCAAGAAAGTTGATGGAGTAAAACTCAATGATTTTAGCGTGAGAAAACAAAGGAACTGAGAGGATTCTATTATAGAGGCATGTTTTTTTGAACTGACAGAATCGACAACTAGGGTGGGGTATCGATGTGACCCCTCAAGCAATACACAACACACAAGGGTAGTTGGGGTTTTGACATCAATTTCACAAGTGAGTGCACCCTGTCACCTAATTATCTAAACCCAAGGGATATTATATAGGCATGTTACTACACCTAAGGACTATTATAGAGACATAATACTCTGTGTATGAATTTTAAGATTTTTATTTTTGATTTGATTTAACATTATTTTAAGCCGTAGTCTTTAACGCGACTTTTTGAAAGCTTTTCTGGCGATTTTTTCCGGTGAAAATCCGGCAGTAATTTATTGAAATCGAAGTTTGATAACTAGTTTCTGCACAATGAAAGCGTCCCAGGGGTTTTTCAGGGTGCTGAATCCGAATATGCAGTTAAAAAACCATTTTAACTGCAACAAATCATGATTTCATCTCAATTTCTTCCGCCGGATTCCGTCACCGGAATCTCAAAAAGTCGCATTATAGACAACTCCTTATTTTAAGGTTCCTTATTTGGCTAGATCTATACATGGTATCATTAACTATTTAGTATAAGTCCATGATTGTCTGGTCTTAGCTATCTTTGGAAGTGCATGTATCAATGTATTGAAATGGATGCCTGGACATTGAGATGCCTTGATAGATTTTTATGGTTATGAGATGAACTTGAGATGTCTTACCTGATCTTAGTTCATTTTTAGTTTTTCTTATATCAGCGATTTGTTTGTAAGTAGAGTCCAACCATTGTAAAACTTGTTGATTAAGAAATGACTGCCTTTTGGAACTCCCATTTTTGTTGTAGTTTGCTATTCTTTTTGTTTTGGTGTTGTTTTCTCTCTCTCATTATTTTTGTTCAACGAAAAAAGATTTATATTTATGTCAAACTATTAAGCTGGTAACAATTATTATTTTTGTTCAACGAAAAATATTTATATTTATGTCAGACTATTAAGTTGGTAAAAATTTAGTACATATGTCAGTCCATCAGGATTTTGTTTTGTAAGTGTAAGGGATTTTTCCTACATATTAATCCCATATTCCCACCTTTAGAATTACAGAACTTTCCATATTCTGAAACATAAGTTCCATGCTAAACATTTGAAGCACGGTCAGAACTTGATTTTGTGCCCATGTATCTATATAGGCTTTGACCCTATATTTATTATCATAAAACCAACCAGTAAATAAATGGAGTAGACATTCAACCATACAATGAACCGACACTCCAAGCAAGCTACTATAGATAAGACACATACTCATTTTGCTGATCACACAACAACTTTCAGCCTTGGTTTTAAGCCAACACACCCAGAGGTTGACCAATCCCAATGGCCCATTTGTTTTTTAGGGGACCAAGTTCCTCACATGTCTGGTGCAGCACCAGCCTGCCCATGCCACATAGAGCCATTGCATAATTCCCAAAATGATTTATTAATCTTTGTTTCACGTTAACCCCCTGATCCCCTGCCCCCCATAAATCATCAATCTCCTGAGTCTTTGAATGGGGCTACAAAATAATGTTACTTAATGTTGGGGGATGTGTGTTAATATGATAATACCCTTTTTAATTCATTTATTTGACCGGTTTCCTCATCTAGTTCAAAATTGACTAGATTAGACAGTAGTTCAATTGCTTGCTAACAAATGGTAATTTTGTAGAGAGGCCTATTTTTGTTTCTAGACCATTGGTCTGATTTAAATTTTTATCTATTTCAAAGAAACAATCCTTACCGGATGCTTTATCATTCAAACTGACAATGATAATTTGAAAGCATCCTTCAATTTCTATAGAATTGAGATTATATGATTTGCAAAATTGGCCCCCTTGACCAAAGCAATCATTTGTGCTTGGTTGTTTCTTACCTTCCCATTGAATTTGAGATAAATGAAAAATAATTTGGCCTTCTTTATTTCGGATGACATGAGCACTACGAGGTTCACTTGAGATTCCCATTGATGTTTCATTTATACCTGTTTGACACGGTTGGTTCCAAAGATACTATGTGTTATGCTTGTTCTCTAAACTTGTCCATTTAATGAATACCAGAATTGAATTTACTGGGACCAGAAGCAAAGGATAGTATGTTCAAAAGGTGAAAGAGACTTTGGGACATCTTGGGGTATGTGCTTATGTGATTCTTGGATATTCTTCACAGATGTAGCCCAAATTTGGGCCAAATTATGGCCTCGCATCATTTTTTTGTTTCTATAATGCCCTAAGCTCCATAAGAAGATAAAGGGGGAAGCTTCTCTAAATGGAACTTAGGTGTTTTAAATTTTATGGTCCAGTGACCATTTGTCCACATCGTCATGGTTTCTTCATATGACCTATGGAGAAATGAAATTTCATCAAAATGGTCTTGTCCTTTTTACCATACTTCATGCGCTATTAGATATTGAAAGAAGCTATGGTAGCTACTTTCCTCTGCTCAACAACATCCTAGATATATGGAAAGCCCCTGGAGTCTTCTTTTTTAGTACAATTCCCAAGATAGGATCTTATCTTTGATAGCTAAGAAGATGAATTTTGCAATCTTGGGTCGAGTTGGG
This sequence comes from Pinus tabuliformis, assembly GCA_031772625.1. Taxonomy (NCBI): domain Eukaryota; kingdom Viridiplantae; phylum Streptophyta; class Pinopsida; order Pinales; family Pinaceae; genus Pinus; species Pinus tabuliformis. Next base: position 724,706,913 of record CM062806.1, read on the forward strand.
GGGACACAGATCTTCGACAAAATCGGGTACCATTTGAAATTCTTCTTTGAAATGGTACATATATGTTTGCTAGCTCAGTCATCCCTTCTCCTTTCAGTGTCCAAATAAAAATAATGATAATAAAATCTTTAGCAGAGTACTTTATAGTACCCGTTTTCCATTCTATCCCCACAGTCCATGAAAAAGTGGGATACAAAAAATAAATGGCACATTGGACGTGTCGTATAAAAATCTCCTATACAAAGCTTCCCGTCCCACATTAATTGTGAGAGTGGTCTGCAATAACACATAAACCTCATTAAACCATAATTTTACAGAGATGCAAATCAATGTTACATATTTTGTTATCTGCAATTTATTTTGGGGTCTGAAATTTAAATTATTGGTAATATTGGGGAAATATTGGAAATTATCAAGAAATTTGAAAAAACAAAATATTCTTTTTTTTTTTTTCAAAATTTTAACTTCTAATGCAACATCAACATCAACATCAAACACATTGCTACATAAATATGAAAACAAAATTGATATATAAAATGTAGAAGATGTCGAGTGGTACATCAGATATCGATACTGAAATATGATATTTGTCCTAAGATCTGACAGAATGATACAAAATCATATCAAAACAAAATTAAATGTATCTCATAAGATGAAACATGGCAATGAAAACAATGGATTCCCATATATTTGTTTGACGGAAAATGGTCACAACATCCTCAACAATGTTATCAGGAGTGGACCAAAGGATTAGTTGACCAAAAAATACATAATATTCTAATTTTGAAATGAACATATAATTCATGTGCATCTATGCGAATCCAAATTATTATAAATGAAGATGCAAATGTTCTCATTTATATAACAACTAAGGGTGCATATAACCAAAAGAGCACCAAGTGCGATTCAATCAAAATAGACCAACAAAGAGGTTCTAAATGATCTCTAGAGTCCAAAAAAATCATGCTACAACAAATAGCTACATAAAATCAATTTTTTTGCCTATATTTGATCCTCCTCATTAAGATCACCCTCTAAGCTTTAAAATAAGATAGAAAAAGCTTAACATGCCTAATCAATGATTTTTCTTAGATGTACATTTTTTCTAGGTTCATAACAGAGGAGTTCAACAATCAATGCGACTGACATCAAGGTGTTAAGGTTTTTAGCTTGAAAAGTACTTCTAGTCTTGTGTCTTGACTAGAAGGACCTTGAATTGCCTTGTTAGGAGCTTGCATGCAATATACAAAGTGTGCGAGTTGCACACATGAAAATGTCTTGCATGTGACATGCGTGAGCTGTGCATGTAAAACAAGCTAAATTTATGACTTGTACTTGAGTTAAAGTAGTGAAGGCTAAAGATCGGATAGTTAACTAAAGTCACTTATCTTCAGTTAACTTGACAATCTAATTTTGGTCATCAATAGCTTAGGAAAGTTATAAATTGAGCCCAAAGTGAGGAGCTAAAACACAACAACAACAAAGATTGAGAGAGGCTTCTCAGTGAGTGTGTGTTGGGTCCGAGATAGTGCAGTGAGGATGGTGATCAACTTTGTATTTTTTATTTTCTCAGTTGGGCCATTATCCCTGGATGTGAGCCCAAATAAGTTCTGTGATTAATTTATTAATGAAGAACTATTGATTAGGAAGAAATTTGTTTATGTGTGATTCAAATTGAGTGATTTTTCCTTTCACTAAATATTTTTGGTTAGGAATTTAGCAGTGTATTCGTTCAGTTAATAATTGTTGGGAAATTTTAACATGGTCTTAGAGCCCCAACTTTGAATCGATCTTGGACTTACAGGTGTCGGGTTCATGTCAGATTTCTGAAGCCAAGTTGGTTGGGATCATATGAAGGGAATTTATTTATTTATATTTATTTTTTATTTTTTATTTTTTTATTTAATTTAATTTTAATTTTTTAATTTTTAGTTTTTAATTTTATTTATTTTTTATTTTATTTTTTATTTTTTTTCGGGCTGAGTTGATTTTTTTTGTTCGAGTGATTTTTTTTTGAGTCGAAAGAAAAATGGAGGCTTATTTAAAAAAAAATTAAAAAATATAATTAAAAAGGGGGGGGGGGGTTGGCGGCGTGGCGACAGCCTGACCCAGCCAGCTGTCGACCAGTATGATAGCACACCAACTGTCGTGGTAGAAGCCGCTAGGCTCATCTATGGCTCAGTGAATAGAACAAGGGTTAAGAGTGTTGAGCCAATTGACAAACACCATGGAGGTTAAGAAATAATGTAGTGAAAATCGGGCCAGAATTTGGTTGAGGTTGGGGTCGAGACAACCTCTCATGAAATAGAGAAATCAACACGGGTCGTGGCATTAAGTAGTGGAATCTGGAGTAGTGGGACATATTGGATTGAGTTTATTCATTTCACAACAAAGTCGAGACGCTACTTCAAATGAGTCGTAACCGTAGTGGCCAACATGATTTGTGTTGAGCCTAATCAACAATGTCATGAGTATAGGAAGTGGTCAAGTCACTGGTAATTCACACAAGAGACAGACATAAGTTGGGCACTAGTGAGCATCGTAGAGGTGGCCGAAAGAGCCATGAGGAGCCCGGGGACAAGAGAAAGGTGTCAGGGCCTGCACAGAGGTGACCACACGACAATCGTGAAGGTGAATTGAGCATGAGCACAACACACAGTCGATAAAAAATCAAAGGATTGGGAAAAACACATGCACAACGAAGGTTTGGATAGTCGCAGGGGTATGATGAGTTAGAATCCAACGGAAAGACAGTTGTGAGTGAACGTGAATTGAAAAGAAGATAAATTCAGGGCTGCTTGGTGGTGTGGTGGCAACAGATTAGTTGGGAAAATTGCAGATAGAGGCAGGTGAATTTGTAGAGTCGTGACAGATTGGGGCACAACCAAAAGAAACTACGAGGTTGTTAGGTCCCTATACTACTAGTTTAAACCCTTATTGTTATTAGTACAACCCCCTTATCATATTATTGTGCCCATATAGTCCTCATATAGTTATTATTGTACCCCATAGAAGCCCACTATTGTTATTGTTGTGCCCCTACAATATTATTATTATGTAGGCTCTGATTGTATTGGGACTGCTTAGACTCCTATATATAGAAAGGAGCTCTTTTCATTTGTGTCATCCAAGAAATGTTCATTTGTGTAATGTAAAGGAAGTTTCCCCCTCAAAGAGGCTGATTTTGAAGTCGTTGATCTATCTTTTCTATCTTTTTGTGAGCTGGTTTCATAATATTTGGTATGAGAACTTTGGATTCTAGGTTTTGCTGCTCTAAAACAAGTCATCGTGGAATTGTCGCTATAACTGGTATTTTGTGACATTTTAGAAGCTAAAAAAAAACCATTTGAGCCAAAATTTTGCTTATCCTCAGGTCTAAATATCAGATCTTGTCTTGCTATATTTTCAGAGATATGATCTGAGGAAGTTAGGGTTTTTGCAAGCTCCAGAATTCCATAGCAAACAAGTTATCATGAAAATTTCACTACAAGTTTTTTTCTACGAAGGTTCAGACACTGAAATTAAAACCCATTTGAGCTAAAATATTAATTAAGCTCGGGCTTGAATTTCAGATCTTGTTTTGCTATATTTTCAGAGATATGGTTCAAGACATTTAGGGTTTTTGCAGGCTCCCAAATTACATCCCAAACAAGTGATCTTGGGAAAATCGTCATAACTTTCTCTCTGAGTATCAGATTGAAATTTCGTAAGAAGTTATAGAAATAAGATAGACAATAGTTTTCTAAGCATTTTTTTCAAGTCCGAATGTTGAAACAATGACATGTGGCACTTTGTACAAGTTTGCTCTACTGAAAAAGTTTATAATCAGGTCATCTCGGGAGATTGGGCATAACACTTTCTTGGAGAATCCAATTTTGATCAGATTAGTGGCATTAGAAATACGACTCAGAGGGCTACCACAGTTCGCAATTTCAGACCTTGGAGATTCGAAATTTTAGAGATACATGTTGGAAATACGGGGGGGGTGAATCAATATTTATTTTTATGACTATTGTTTTACCAGTTAAACAATTTATATTCAGAACACAAGATGAAAAATAGTAATAAATGATTTTATTAATATAATATTTGCAGTAAAATAGATACAATATATAAGTGGTTGCAATCAGTTTCCAAGCTCCAACTCGGACTTTGGTGAGGCTCCAACCTCCATAGCACTAGCTCTATTTTGCCAAGACACCAATCTTGGACTTAGGAGAACCAACTCCCAAGGACTTCAATCCTTCCATTTCCTGAGACACTAGCCCCAAAGACACCTATCCTTCCTACTTCTGAGGCATCAGCCCCAAGGACTCCAATCCTTCTTGCTTCTGAGGCACCAGCCCCAAGGACTCCAATCCTAATTACTTCTGAGGCACCAGCCCCAAGGACTCTGACCCAATCTTGTCAAATCACATTTGATAGTAATGTTCTGCTCCCAGAACTCATCTCTACTGAGTTCTGTCTGTTTATAGCTTCATTGTAGTCTCCATGCTACAACATCAATGACAGCCAGTGTTCTTATGAAAAATTCTTTACAACTTTGCACGCTGCCCACACATAGTCTCCAATAGCTTTCATGCTCCCTGATAATGTCTTCACACAGCTTTAGTCAGTTTACTGTTAGCTGCACTAAGCTCTGCATAAAGAAAAACTTCCTGTTCAAGCTTATGTTCTCTGCAGGCTACTTCTCCCCTTCAACTGTCTGCTGTCCTGTTGGCACTTCGGCCCTCTTTCTGTTATGCTAGATCCTCTCGCTGCCTTTGTCTCCTCCAAATTATTTTCCATATCATTCAATAGCCTTCAACCACATTCAACAACATTCACTAGCATTCACCAGCGTTCTCTTCCTTTCCTGTCTTTTATTCATTCCTCATGCCTCTGTCTGTCGGTTTCCTCTCTTTGTTGGCCCTTTGGCTTCCTCCTCGGTCTCTATGGTTTCCTTTGTCTCTTCGTGCTCGCCATCACTCCTAAGACACATTACTTCTTAAGATAGGTCCACAAATTCATAAAGAAATAATGTCTTACGTTAAATTGTAACAACGCTCCTTTTTACAATAATTATAGGCATACACATAGATAGCATTGTTTAACAGACAACCACGTCGCAATCGCAATCACAATCAGCTTGATTCAGCCTCCTGAACTATCGTGAGCGTTATTGTATTGCATTTCTACCTCAAAGGCCCGTGCATGACAAATTTCAAAGAGATTCCTTTTTTTCTTTTCAAGTTCAACAAATCGTGAACTGTTATTTCTTCGTAATATAGATGCCGAAGATCAATCCACTGAATGAAGCGTCTCAGCTCATATATATATATATATATATATATATATATATATATATATATATATATGACTTTTGCAAATCACCAAAGGACACGTTCATTGGGAGGAGGGGCCAACTTATGAGTTTTTCTCATTTAAAATATATAACTCGGCTTTTATATTTTTTTCGAAGGATTTCATTAGAGCGACTATACTGACAAGGGAGGTCCCATATGCCACATCATAATCACAATCACAATCACGCATTCTTGAAGGTCTTTAATAAGTCATGCCCTATTGCATAGCCGATGGCTGATGGCCGATTCCCCTGCTCCGATGGACCGGATGCGATATGGTATTAAACCATAGTTAATATACCCGTCGGGTCCACAGCCTTATCACAGTCGGTGCTTCTAATGTGGCAAGGCTTTACGACTTGCGATATGCGACAGATGTGATAATATATTAAGTCATATTACAATGTCGTAGCAGGTCCACACACTTTATCACAATCAGAGGTTTTAATGTGGCAGGGCCTTAACCACTTGTGATGCATAATCCTGATGCGGCGGTCGTGACATTAAATTGCAACATATTGAAATGGTCCCATGGGTCTGCGCATATAATATCACAATCGAAGGGTTTCAGGGGTGACAACCCTTTTGAACTTTGCGATAGGTGGATGCGGGTCCATGTATTATCGTATCAATATACTCTACTCCTTTAACTTTGTTTACATATATATATTGCTCCATTGCTTTAACTCTGTTTATATGCTCCTCCACTTATGCACCTTACTCTTGGTATATGCGATATCTCTACTCCTCCAATAGTCCTTCCTTTGGCATTGTTGCTCTGATAGTTGTTAATGCATATATAGATGGGTTTTGGCCTTTGATAGCTTCCAATTGTGTAATCTGCTTCCTCTAATGGCTCTGTTTTGGCATATATATATATATATATCTATATCTATATATATCTATCTATCTATCTATCTATATATATATATATATATGGCTCCTTCGTTTGCTCTGTTTGCTCCTCTTCTTTGGCAGTGTCTTTCAAAGACCTGCTTGCATATATGAACGCCTCTCTTGCTCTGATATCCTATGATATGCTTTGATCTGCCTACTTTCGTAGCTCCTCTTGCTTATGGCTTGGCTATCCTGATGGCCTTGCTCCTGTCTCTCCATGGATCTGCTCGGCTTCCCCTTGGCTTCTAGTATCTAGAATATTGCCATATTGACATCAATGACAACCTAGGTCAACAATCTCCCTCTTTGTTATTGATGGCAATATTCCTCTTCTCTCCCCCTTTGACATCAATGGCAAAGGAGTGCTCTGGGACTCCCCCTATCAAATTACTTCTGTTCTTCATGAATGGTAGATCTTCATGGGTCTGTGACTCCCCCTGTCATAGTGCTCTTCTTCATTTTACTCAAGATAGAAGGATTGATGCTTTATCATCAATTTGCACATTATTCCCTCTTCATGTCTTAGAACTGCTTTATCATGGCTTCAACAATGCTTAAATATCTACTTCAATGATTACAATCAGATTTCAAATAGCTATACACCAAGTGTCCAAGTACAGGCTTTTGTGATTCAATTCATATTGTTGTCTCCACAGGCAGAATTGAGAGACCTTCATAGTCCAAATCTAGAGAAAAATTTCACTGAGATTGTCTTTCTTGCCATCTTTCTTTAGATCTGAGTTTCTTTGTGTCTCTGTGTTTCTCTTTAAATCACTGCCATCTAGTGTTCAACATCATTTCATTTGGGTGAAATGGTGAGAGGTTGTGCCTTACTGTTGCTATATTTTCTCAGTGAGGTTGTGATTTTTGCCATGTTATTTCCCTAGAAGATTTAGATATCCAATCTATGTTTGTCTTTTAAATCCAATTGCTGATTTGTATCTTCATGCAATGCTTCAGTTTTGTTATATGCTGCCAGCTTCTCTTATTTCAATCTTCATTCCAGATGTATCTGTCTATTTGAAGATTTCCTCTATTAGTGTTCAGAATTTATTTGTTCTCTCATTAAATCCTTGAGTTAAGACATAAACTTCTGTGATAACATCATCATAGTTGTTTGCCCTATTTTATCTAGCGTTAGATGACTTTCTATATTGCTTCAAATACTACTTAGTGATTAAGTGGAAAGCATCTTTATCAATAGTCCAAAGAATGGTTATAGGATCATATTCTTCAATGGAGTACCCCTAAGAAATGATCTTTATCAAAGAATGACTATTAATATAGCTCAGCAAGGATTTCATAAGGACCCTTTCACTAATAGCTTCAACAATAATGATCAAGAATTACAGGCTCCCCCTAACTGTATGCATCATCTCCTTTTGGCAGAGTCTTCTCATAAAATGCTTAGATTGTCAAAATTCAGGCCAATGACATATGCTGTTGGCTGGAGAGCTCAAGGGACTTTCGGATTGTATTTCCTTCCTTCTCCATACTTGTGTAACTTTCTTCTTTTGCATGGTTCTAGCTTGTGTAAGAGCCCAAGTTAAGTTACAATCACGTGCCGTATGACCAATTTTGTGACACTTTAAGCATTCTACATTGTTCATGAAATAAGAATTCATGATTTCTTCTTGCAAAATTGTTTCTTGGAGATTGTTGGGGACTATAATATCTATCTTTATGATATGCTTTACAGTCTTTTGCCATGTGACCAAAGTTTGTACAAGAATAACAATAACCAAAAAATGAACTTTGGTACCTGGGAGATGGAGGTTTCCTTGATGTACTTCTGAAGCCTTTCTGCCTTGAGATCCTTTGATGATAACCTTTGCCTCTCGCATCTTTGACATCATCTAAATTTATTCTTGGAGCTTGATTTCTTCTTGGAGCAGGATTTCTTCTATTGTAGCCTTGATTTTTCTCCTTGCCTTTGTTGGAGCTGGGAGCATCACCATTTCTTTCTAGCTTCTTCACATCTCTTTTGTTTAAAAAATTTTCATTCTTGTTTGAGGATCACCTACATATCCGAGACCTAATTTATCATATGGACATCTGTGACAGCTAAGCATGTCATCCAAGGCTTGAGAGCTCTTCAAGATTTTGTTCATCCCTTCAACCTTTGTTCTGAGGAAGACAATCTCTTCTTCCAATCTTTCACACTCATTATTCTTCTTGGCAAGTTGTTTCTCAGTTTCTTCCTTGCTACGAGTAGCTTCATCTGCTACTATTTTAAGGGAGATGATATCTGACTTCATTTTGAATATTTCTTCATCCTTTGCTTTCAGTTGATAGATCATGGTGTTTCTTTCCTTTCCTGCTTTGTCAACTTGTCCTTCTATGACTTCCAATGCTTCCATAGTCTTTTCAGCTCCTTGTGCTTGTTTCCTTGCTTCTTGTAGTTGAGACTTGAGAGAGGAGACCTCTACCTTGTACTGACCAATCTCTTCTTCAAGTTTGTTCAAGCTCTTGTGCCTTTGTTCAAGTTGACTTGACAAGGTATCTTCCTGCTTCTTTGCTTTGTTCAGTTGATTTTTCATGGATATGACTTCTTCATGATGCTTTCTTTTACTTTGTTGAAATTCCTTCTTAAGCTTGGCAAGCTCTTCATCCCTTTCTTGTACTTGAAGCTTGATGAGGTCAACTTTCTTCCTTGTTTGATCTTGGTCACCATCTAGAGCTATCTTCTTAGGTTTCTCATTTCCTTTTTCAATTTGTTAATCTCTTCCATGGCAGTCATAAGTTGAGTGAGGAGTTCTTCCAAAAAATATTTTTCATTCTCTTCATCTTCTAGGTCTGTTTTAGCCTTGATGTCATCATTCTCATCTTCAGCTTCTCGAATGGGTTCTGGATTTCCTTCTAGATTTCCATCATCTTCTTGACTGATGGTCATGGTCAATACTCCTTTTGAGTGAAGATCATGAAGTTTGTCCCATATGCCCTTTGCTGATGAATCTTTTCCTAGATTTTTCTTTACAAAATTAGGTAGCCCATTCAAGATTGCCTTTACTGCTTTTGCATTGTACTCCTTGGATTCTATATCCATCCTGCTATCATCAATATTTGATTTCCAAATTTCAATGCCTTGAGTTTGTAAGAAATTCCTCATTCTTGCTTCCCATATATTAAAGTTCCCATTGAGCCTTGGAGCCTCCTCAAATTGATTGTCTTCTATTTTAGTAGTAGAGGGAGACACATCCTTAGGAGGATTGGAGACTTTATTCCTTGACTTCACCATTTGTGTTCTAAATATCAACCTTCAAGCTGTTAAGCTTTGAATGAAGGAACTTGCTCCGATACCAATTGTTGGAAATACTGAGAGGGGGGTGAATCAGTATTTCTTTTTCTGACTATTGTTTTACCAGTTAAACAATTTATATTCAGAACACAAGATGAACAACAGTAATAAATTCTTTTATTAATATAATCTTTGCAGTAAAATAGACACAATGTATAAGTGGTTGCAATCATTTGCCAAGCTCCAACTCGGACTTTGGTGAGGCTCCAACCTCCAGAGAACCAACTCTATTTTGCCAAGACACCAATCTTGGACTTAGGAGCACCAACTCCCAAGGACTTCAATCCTTCCATTTCCTGAGACACCAGTCCCAAAGACACCTATCCTTCCTACTTCTGAGGCATCAACCCCAAGGACTCCAATCATTCTTTCTTTGAGGCACCAGCGCAAAGGACTCCAATCCTACTTACTTCTGAGGCACCAGCCCCAAGGACTCTAACCCAATCTTGTCAAAGCACATTTGATAGTAATGTTCTTCTCCCAGAACTCTTCTCTACTGAGTTCTATCTATTTATAGCTTCACCGTAGTCTCCATGCTACAACATCAATGATAACCAGTATTCTTATGAAGAAGTCTTTACAACTCTGCACATTTCCCACACATAGTCTCCAATAGCTTTCATGCTTTCTGATAATGTCCTCTCACAACTTTAGTTAGTATACTGTTAACTACACTAAGCTCTGTATAAAGAACAACTTCCTGTTCAAGCTTATGTTCTCTGCTGGCTACTTCTCCCCTTCGACTGTCTACTGTCCTATTAGCCCTTCGGCCCTCTTTCTGTTATGCTGGATCCTCTTGCTGCCTCTGTCTCCTCCAGCTTATTTTCCACAACGTTGAACAACCTTCAACCGCATTCAACAACATTCACCAGCATTCACCAATGTTCTCTTATTTTCTTGTCTTTTATTCATTCCTCATGCCTCTGTTTGTCGATTTCCTCTCTTCGTTGGCCCTTTGGCTTCCTCCTCGATCTCTGTGGTTTCCTCTATCTCTTCATGCCTGCCAGCACTCCTGAGACATATTACTTCTTAAGACAGGTCCACAAATGCATAGAGAAATCATGTCTTACGTTAAACTATAACAGATCTCCTTTTTACAATAATTATATGCATACACAAAGACAACATTATTTAATGAACAACCACATCCCAATCGCAATCACAATCAGCTTGATTCAGCCTCCTGAACTATAGTTCAGGCATCTTGAACTATCAAGAGCGTTATTGTATTGCATTTCTGCCTCAAAGGCCCATGCACGACAAATATCAAAGAGATTCCTTTTTTTCTTTTCAAGTTCAACAAGTCGTGAACTATTATTTCTTTGTAATATAGATGCCCGAGATCAATCCACTGAATGAAGCATATTAGCTCATATATATATATATATATATATATATATATCTATATATATGACTTTTTCAAATCACCAAAGGACACATTCCTTGGGAGGAGGGGCCAAATTACGAGTTTTTCTCATTTAAAATATATAACTCAGCTTTTATATTTTTTTCAAAAGATTTGATTGGAGTAGCTGTACTGGTAGGGAGGTCCCATACGCTACGTCAAAATCGCAATCATGCATTCCTGAAGGTATCTAGTAAGTCATGCCCTATTGCATAGCCGATGGTCGATTCCCCTGCTCCGATGGGCTGGATGTGATATGGTATTAAATCATAGTTAATATACTCGTCGGGTCCACAACCTTATCACAGTTGGCACTTCCAATGTGGCAAGGCTTTACGGCTTGCGATATGCGACGAATGCGATAATATATTAAGTCATATTACAATGTTGCAGTGGGTCCACATACTTTATCACAATCAGAGGTTTTAATGTGGTAGGGCCTTAACCACTTGCGATACATAATCTCGACGCGGTGGACGCGATATTAAATTGCAACATATTGCAATGGTCCCATGGGTTTGCGCATATATTATCGCAATTGGAGGGTTTCGGGGGTGACAACCCTTTTGAACTTTGTGATAGGTGGATGCGGGTCCTTATATTATCGTATCAGTATCCTCCGCTCCTTTAACTTTGTTTACATATATATATTGCTTCGTTGTTTTAACTATGTTTATATGCTCCTCTGCTTATGCACCTTACTCTTGGAATATGCGATAGCTCTACTCCTCTGATAGTCCTTCCTTTGGCATTGTTGCTCCGATAGCTGTTAATGCTTATATAGATGGGTTTTGGCCTCCGATAGCTTTCGATTGTGTAATTTGCTTCCTCTGATGGCTCTGTTTTGGCATATATATATGTTATATATATATGGCTCCTTTGTTTTCTCTGTTTGCTCCATTTTCTCCTCTTCTTTGGCATATATATGGCATGTATATATGCTCTGTTTTCTCCTATAGCTCTGAGAACTGAGTTTTGGCATATATATATATATTACATATATATATGGCTCCTCCTATAGCTCCTCTTGCTCCAATGTGGCTCCTTTGGCTTGGCAGTTTCTTTCAAAGACCTCCTTGCATATATGAACGCCTCTCTTGCTCTAATATCCTACGATATACTTTGATCTGCCTCCTTTCGTAACTCCTCTCGCTTATGGCTTGGCTATCCTGATGGCCTTGCTCCTGTCTCTCCATGGATCTACTCGGCTTCCCCTTGGCTTCTAGTATCTAGAATATTGTCATATTAGTATCTAGAATATTGCCATATTGACGTCAATGACAAATTAGGTCAACAATACATCAAATTCAATATCGAGCTCCTACAAAGTGAAAAAAGGTCTGTAGTTTTCTTTTAAATTTTGCATAAGTGTGGTTTAAAAAATTAGATTGAATGAATTCGAAGGGCATAGTGAAGCATAATTATCATTAATTGATGCCCTGAAGAAAGGAAATGGAAATGATTAGTAAGCAACCTAAAAGCTCTGGCATGACCCATGAAGAAGAGGAAGAAATGAAACATAATATATCAAAATTACGAGACCAAGTGAAACAAATTTTACTCACAAAAAGTAACAGAAGCTAAGATGGATGGTTTAAAGAAAGACGTGGAAGATAATATGGATGGTTTAAAGAAATGCATGGAAGATAAGATGGATGGTTTAAAGAAAGGCGTGGAAGCTAAGATGGATTCTATGAAAGACAACATTGAAGATTGGAAGAAGGACATGGAAAGTTGGAAGGAAGGTTTGAAAAAGTTGCTACAAGAAAGGCTTCCTAATGGAGAAAAGGTAGTAGAGAAAACTCAGAATGAGAACAAAATAAATGTTAATCATGATACAAAGAATGACAAAATTGAATATTTGAAGAAAGACGTGGAAGGTTTGAAGGAATTTTTGAAAAAGTTGCTACAAGAAAGGGTTCCTAATGGCGAAAAGGTAGTAGAGAAAACTCATGATGAGAACAAAAGAAATGTTATTAATGATTTAACAGAGTCTAATGTTGGAATAAAGACCCACCACATTCCAAAGATCGATATGAGGAAGTTTGATGGCAAGGATCCTGTAACATGGATACTATAGATGGAATAATATTTCGATCTCCATAATGTGCAAAACACACAAAAGGTACGCATTGCAACTTTATATTTGGAACCCAATCAATTTGTATGTTATCAATGACTTTTCTACCGTAAACAAATTGTCACTTCGTCAATTTTTATGAATGAAATGATAGCACATTATGAGGATACAAAAAGCAACACCTTCTTTAGCTAGTTGATAAATATCAAACAAAAGGGTTCAATGACAGAACACATTGAGGACTTACAAAAATTGAATATAAGGGTAAATGATATTCCAGAGAAGCAGAGGATTGATGTCTTCTTAGGAATTTAAAGGATAACAGTCAACATGAGCTTCATCTTTGGGAACTTGATTCATTGGAGAAGGCATTCAGGTTGACAAGAAAGATGGAAAGCAAAATTATGGCAACAAGGAAGTCTACCACTCACAACTATAAAGATGGAGGTGTTGTTGCGCCTAGCCTTCCACAACCTACGAGGTTGAGACCACAACAATTGGAAGGAAAAAGAGAAAAAGGGCTTTGTTATACTTGTGATATAAAATACACTAAAGGTCATAAGTGTGTTGAGAAGAAATTATTTTACATAGATTGTGAAGAGGAGGAAGAAAATTAAGAAGAAAAGTCAAAAGAAGAGGATATACACCAGGAACAAACCCTAGAGAAAGAAGAAATGAATATGACCATATCTTCTAATGCATTGGCTGGAATTACCACTCCTCAAACTATCAATATAGAAGGACATATCAAGAAGAAAAAGGTAATAGTGTTGATTGATTCAGGTAGTACCCATAATTTTATTCATTGTAAGATAGCCAAGGAATTGAATTGCTTCCTATATCCAACACCAGAGTGTCAAGTGATGGTTGCAAGTGGAGGAACCATAAATTTCTCTGGAAAGTGCCATAATATCAAGCTATCCATGGGAGAATATGTATTGAATAGGCCAATGATTTCCATTTTAATGGGTGGTGCTAATGCTGTACTAGGAGTCCAAGGGCTACAATCCTTGGGTACAATAGATTTTGATTTTAAAGAACTTTTCATATTTTATTTTATTATTTATTTATTTATTTTTATTTTATTTTTATTTTTATTTTTATTTTTCAGAAGGAAAGGAAGTCGAATTAAGGGGTATCGTACAGAAACTGGGAAATATAATCAGCTCTAACAGAATGACAAATCTTATAAATAAATAACAACGAGGCGTAATCGCATAATTATGTCCACTAGAGGTTCCCACATCAAAATCATCTATTTCTCCAGATCTCCAAAAAGTCCTGAACAATCATGATCATGCTATTCATTTGATTTTAGGAAGTGTTCCTCCAAACATCAGACCTTACCTAATGGGAAGACACTTCAAGGTAAAAATAGATCATAATAGTCTCAAATACTTTTTAGAACAAAGATTATCTTCAAAAGAACAACGAAAATGGGTCACAAAGATATGGGGTTATGACTTTGAAATCATCTACAAAAAAGGGAAGAAAAATGTTGTTGCAGATGCACTCTCAAGAAAGGATGAGGATGTGGAAGCATCATTTTTTGCCATTTATATTATCCAACTAGATTGGATAAATGAAGCAAAGGATGGATGGAACAATGAAGAAGAAGTGTGGGCACTCATTCAAAAGTTGCAGAAGATCCCAGTTCAAACAATATTTCCAGAACTTGATGAAGAAGGAAAAATCACATTGGAACCCGAAGCAGTCATAGAAACAAGAAATCCACAACCATGAAATCGATCAATTTCAGAGTATCTCATCAAGTGGAAGAACTTACCCGCTGAAGAGTCCACATGGGAGGATGAGAATTTTATACAAAAGCATCCAGAACTACTCAAGCATTGAGGACAACACTTTTTGAAGGAGAGGGACATGTGCAGCCTCCTTATTGTATTATTGTGCCCATATAGTCCCCATATTGTTATTATTATACCCCATAGAAGCCCACTATTGTTATTTTTGTGCCTATACATTATTATTTTTATGTAGGCTCTGATTTTATTGGGACTGCTTAGACTCCTATATATAGAAAGGAGGTCTTGTCATTTGTATCATCCAATAATTGTTTATTTGTGTAATGTAAAGGATGTTGCCCTCTCGAAGAGGCTGATTTTGAAGTCGCTGATATATCTTTTCTATTTTTTTGTGAGTTGGTTTCATAACAGGGGTCCACCTATAGACAAAGTCTGCAACTGCCAATAGAAAGGTCACATGGCAAAGTAAATTCCCTTGCTGGACAAGGTGTAGTCGAGGTTGTTTTCACACTGCAGCAACTGAGAAAGTTATTGTTGGGTAGTGGGGTTTGAGATGACTATTAAGTTACGTTACGAGGATAGGTTGGATGGGGCAAGAAATTTTAGCCCATGGAAGGAGAAAATTGTTCAATTATTTTAGGAGCAGGAGTATGGGACATCATGGAGAAGGTTTTCCCAATTCCTGCAGATCCTAATCAGTTGGTTGAGTTTAACAAGAAGAACATGAAGTCCTAGAATAATACTTGACTCCATTAAAGACCATATTATACCTCATATGATGTGGAAGAAATATGCCTTCGAGATGTGGGCATCCTTAACCAAGTTATATTAGTGTACAAACCAAAACAGAAAAATGGTGTTGAAGGAGAAACTGAGAAATGCCAAGATGTTTGAAATTGACACAGTTGCATCATACCTAACCAAGATCACTTAGATTAGAGATGACTTGACAATAGTGGGGGAAACTATTTATAGTGAAGAGTTGGTCATATCAGCCTTGAGTGGCTTTCCTTTGAAATGGGATGTCTTTGTTGATGGGATTGTCATACGTGAAAATTATGCCGAATTGGGATAGATTGTGGGATGATTTTGTACAGGAAGAGACAAGGAGACATTCAAAAATTCTAGGCCAACATGATGTAAGGATGATGAGGAGAATTATTCTCTTACTATAAAGGCAAAAATAAAGTAAAGGGAACTAGGGTATCTGCTTTTATGAAATACTTGAGAAAAGTAAAGTGCTTTGCATGTCACAAGACTGGTCACTATGCGAGCTAGTGTCCATACATGAAGAAGAAGGAGGATCAAGTGGTTGCATCAACATCAACTGAGATTGATGACTTTACAGAGAAATTTGAGAAGGATTTTTCTCTAGTTTCTTGTGTTTTTGACAAAAATACTATTGTGCATGAGGACAATGGGTTATGGCGCCCAGTCATGACACGTGGATGAGTACGGTGTTCTGCAGTATTTCAGAGATAGGCTCAGAATACAATGTGTTTAGTGGGACCAGTACCATGCATGAAGTGAAGGGGGTTGGATGTGTCAGATTCCAGCTAGAGTTAGGAGGACTTTTGGAGGTGATTGGGATGTTTTTTTGTTCTGGGGTTGATGGTACACAAGCTCTGAATATCAACCTTGGAGGATGCTAGATATAGGTTTTGTTATGGGATAGAAAGGTGCTTCTATATTCAAAGGGAGCGACCTTGGATACAACTATAGTTCCTGGCATCAGATAGGGGCAGTCATATAGGTCGTTGGGACAACTAGCGGGTATATCCGACGGGATCTTAGATACAGGAAAAATGTTAGTTGTTAAGAGGGAGTAGGTGGTGAGGAAGAGTGGTTCTTTAGGTACTGCAAGGAGCCTCAGGTGGTATGATATGACATTTTTAGATGCTCAGGGGCAGGATCTTAGGAGCATGGTTGGAAGAATAGGTGTTCAGATAAGATTCTAAAGCAAGTAGCAAAGAAGCCCTCTAGTTCAGAGGGATCAGCTAAATCAGTGGATGATGTGGTGGTGTTGGCGACAAGAGTGTTGAGGTTTGTAGATGGGAAGGTACTTCTAGGCTTGTGTATTGACTAGAAGGACCTTGATTTTCCCGTTAGGAGCTTGCATATGACATGCAGAGAGTGAAAATGAGTTGCACACATGTGAATGTGTTGCATGTTACATGTATGAGATGTGCATGTAAAACAAGCAAAATTTATGACTTGTCCTTGATTTAAAGTGGAGAAAGCTAAAGATAGGATATATAGCTAAAGAAAGTTAGTTATCTTCAATTAACTTGATGAGACAATTTTGGCCATCAATCTTAGCTTAGGAAACTTATAAATTGAGCCTAAAGTGAGGATCTAAGACAAAACAATAACACAAGATTGAGAGAGGCTTCTCAGTGAGCACGTATTGGGTTCAAGATAGTGCAATGAGGTTGGTGATTAGTTTTGTAGTTTGTATTTTCTTAGTTGGGCCATTATCCCAAGATGAGAGCCCAAGTAAGTTTTGTGATTAATTTATTAATGAAGAACTATTGATTGGGCAGAAATTTTTTATGTGTGTGATTCAGATTGAGTAATTTTTCTTCTACTAAATATTTTTGGTTAGGAACTTAGCTATGTATTCATTCAGTTAATAATTGTTGGGAACCAATTACCGGGTGTTGGGTTCGAGTAATTTTAACATACATAGAGGGCTTAGTGCTCTTGATTAAATGTTAGTTCCATACCCTCATACATCATAAAATCCAGTAGAAACGATGTAATCTTGAAATCTTGAAAACTATTAAGTCTGTTGAATTTTGAATGGGATCTAAAATTGTACTTTCTCTATTATCAAATCTAATGAGATTGGAACCACTCTCAAACATCCTGAAACAATTATTGGTAGTGTTAAAAATTTAAGTAGAAGGATGAAAATGAAAGATAAAGAAGAATTTCACTTTACTTTAAGAATTTAGTATTACCATTATCTATTAGTGGATATATCTTATGAAATGAATATGTTTGAAGTTCATGAAGCTAGCACCTAGTATTCAGTTCCCAACAATTTTTAATTGAAAAAATTCACATTTATGTTCCCAACCAAAAATATTCAACGGGAAAAAAATTGCTCGATCTAAATCACATACACATAAATTGATTTTTTCCCAATCAACAGTTCATTATTAATAAATTAATCACGAAATTTACTTGGGATCCCGTCTTGGGATAATCATCCCATTGAGAAAATACAAACTATAAAGATGATCACTAGCCTCATTACACTATCTTGGACACAACACACACTCACTGAGAAGAATATCTCAATCTTGTGCTGCTATTGTGTCTTAGCTCCTCACTTTAGTCTCAATTTATAACTTTTCTAAGCTAAGATCTACAACAAAAATTAGCTCGTCAAGTTAATTGAAGATAAGTGACCTTACTTTAGTTAACTATCCTATCTTTAACTTTCTCTACTTTAACTCAAGTACATGTCATTAATTTATCTTGTTTTACATGCACATCTCATGCATGTCACATGTAACACATTTACATGCATGCAACGCACTTGCACACTCTGCATATCACATGCAAGCTCATAACTAGGAAAATCAAGGTGTTGAACGCTCTGCATACCACATGCAAGCTCATAACTAGGAAAATCAAGGTCTTTTTAATCAAGACACAATATTAGAAGTACTTTCCAAGCTACAAAACCCCTCTTAGTGAGGGTGGTACTTCTTGAAGAACCTCCTTCACCTAGATCTGTCTCCAACACCACCACATTATCTGTTGTTGTAGTCGCTCCTCCTGAACTAGAAGACTTCCCTACTACCTGCTTCAGAATCTGATCTGAAGACTTGTTCCTTCCAACCATACTCCTGTTAGTACCTGAAGAACCACTCTTCCTCACCACTTTCTCCCTCTTAGCAACTTCCATTGTTCTTGTATCCAAGATTCCCTCGAATATGCTCACAGATTATCCCAACAACTTGTATGACTGCCCTTGTCTGATGCCAAACACTACAACTTCATGCAAGTTTGTTCCCTATGAATATAGAAGCACCTGTCTATCTCGGAACAAAACTCTATATCTAATATCCTCCAAGGCTGGTAGTGAGAGCATGTGTACCATTTATTCTGTAACAAATAACATCCCTGACACCTTTAGAAACCCTCTTGAATCTAGTTGGAATCTGACACATCCAATCCCCTTGATTTCATGCATGGTACTAGTCCCACTAAACACAATGTAGTATGAGCCTATTTCTAAAATACTTCAAAACACTAAACTCATCCTCGTCATGTGACTAGATGCTCTATTGTTCCACTAGCCTTGATCATATGCGAAGTCCTTCTAGCATGGTTATAGGTCTTGTTAGGAAAAATAATGAGGGGGGAGGAGGGAGGGGGGGGGGGGGTTGCGGCGGCGGCAGGGGTGTGAATCAATATTTTTAATTCACTTTAACTTTTCATTTCATATTTTGAATTATGTACGCTATTGTTCTTCATTCAACCAGTGTATGTACGCGACTTTAGTGAGTGCAAACAACGTATATCCATATTACTTAATTTATCATAACTTCCATCAGTGAGTTAGCTTAACCATTGCATTATTAATTAATTAACCATTCAGTATGCAATAAAGAATAGATAAATCACAACACATAAGCAACACACATAGAATACCAGGATTTAGGTGGAAACCTAATGTGGCAGAAAACCACTGTTGCCGCTGACTCTGCCTTCTTCTTTTATTATAGAGAAAAATTCATTACATGTTGTACTGATTTAGACTCTTATTAAAACGTAGGCACCCACCTGCAGGTGGCTACAACCTCCACTCGTACTCCATCACCCACTGGAAGGGAGCTACAATCCCCTGATATCGTTTACCGACTCCTACTAGAAGGCAGCACCTACCCCCTAAAAAAATTTACTAACTACCACTGGAAGGAAGCTCTGACTCCCTTACTAAAGGCTCCAACCCTCAACACCCTTTGTGGACCACGTTTCATAATATTTCAGACTAGATCCACTTGACTCAAACAAACATCAAAACTTGTAGGCCACCTTTCATCATATTTTGAAACTAGACCCACACCCATCATTATGCTTAGTACCAAACTGACTACTAAATATGTAATAAAATCATTGAACCAACTTAATCACAGTAACATCAACAAATCAATCACTGAATTGAATCTCAACCAACCATTGCAACTAGATCAAACCAATCCATAACATATATAAACCATCCAGATCAAGACATCATTGACAGACAACAACAAATACAACAAAACTCATCAAATATCATTATCAAGCAGCATTGCAAACCTTGATAAGATATAACTCAGAATATATATGCGACTATTATTAAGTAGACTAGCGTATATGCACGCTTATAATGTGGAACACCCACGTACAGATATCAACATATTGAAAAGTATATCTATGAATCTATTCATAACTAGGCAGAAACATATCCATGTATCTACATGACTATTCAAAAGAAAACTAGTGTACACATCTTAAATTATTGAAGCATATCTTCACCACAAACACAACTTACATTTCGCAACCTTCACTGTCAAAACTATAGACTTCTGAAAACTCATTCAGATCACAACATTACTATAATCACAGATCCATCATTATTAGCTACTTAAACATTTGCAACAAGTAAATCAATCAAGCATATATATCAACATATTTTTAGATATTTCAGATCTAAATCTTCTCCTTGCTCCTTGGCGCACACCTATTCTAGTTCAAATCATAGATGAATAACCCATTATTTTCACACTTAAAACCTTGATCTCCATCTCCTTATATAGTTTTTTCCTTAGCCAATACTTGAGGTAAATACTTTGGTAATGTCATTAGTATTTGTTGATGGGATCAAATGACGGTTGTTGCTCCAATTACTATGGGCCAATACCATGGTAATGACCCTTGGTATTCATATTTCCATGGTTCAGATTCTATACGTGACTTTTACTCACAAGACCTGCGTATGTACGTGACCCTTCTTCACAGGAACCACATATACTTTCTCAAACTTCACTTTTGTCATTCATCTGTAACTGAAATATCATTTCTCTATCCATATCCTCTATAGCATTTTTACCAATCCGCATGCGTTTCATAATCATGATATTATCACAATGTTGACATAAAATACATCTTTATCAAAGAGGTTTCCATCAAGGACAACACATTAGCCATAATGCCAACAATCTCCCCCTTTGGACTTGATGGCAACCACTTTGGTGTTTAGACACCACCTATAAACACTTGCAAACATCAATACTTCTCTCCAAACACCAAGATTCTCTCCCCGTTTGACATTAAGGGCAAAGGGCTCAACCAGGCTAAATGAAGTACCTCCCTTACAATGTTCATCGTTGTGTGTCTGATCTGTTGAATATGAAATCTGCATACTGACCATGCTCCCCTTGAGCATATGCTTGGACCTTCTTAATATTTACAATAGACTACAAGCCTTTATGACTCAACCAAATATGACCTTTCCTATCACTAATGACTCATGATAACATCAGACACCCAACATATTGGGGTTACATATTCTACCCAAATTTTACGTCAATGTCCAAACATGATGGGATTACGTACATGACATGGCTTGATCCCAATAGCCCATACATAGCTGAATTTTACAATTATTTACAACATGGGTATTTTCATGACCTTTACATTAGGAGACATTTATGACACTTATAACCAAAACTAGAAACATCAATAATGAGGTAGCATCAACCACCAATATCATCATCATGTGGTCAAATATGCAATGTTTCCAAGCATCATCAATCAAATGTAGCATAAGGTAGTGCAATAAAGTTTTGCTAGCAACTCATCCCCTTGACCTCATGTCATAAAGGTCAACACACTCACTCCACATATAGGAAGAGCCATAAGTCTCAAGCATCAATATCAAACACCATAGGCATAATGTACATGCATCAATAACATATGTGTAAACAAAGAGAACCTCCATCATTGCAAATCATAGAACTGATTGGCAACATCATCAACTAACATCTTGACAGATCATAACATATATCAATATCAAGAACAATACACCATTATCAACTTCTCCAAATGCAACTCAATCAACATATAGGCATCATCCATATCTTCAACACATACAATCTATGCATCATTGATAACTCATGACATAATGATAACAACATAAGTATTTTCAGTAGTGACAGTAGTAACAACCATACATCAACAATGATATGTACTCATCATAAACAACATTGTGCAACAAGGAGTTCTCAGGAAACCATAATGCCAACAATGAACTTTTAGAAGCATAGTAGATGCTCCCCTTGAACCTGTACCAACTTTTCACCATAAAATCTGATCATATCCATCCCATCAATTAGTAAATGCATCAAAGAACTATTCCAACAACAACAATAACATTTTGCAACAACGTCATGAACCAATCATCATTCCTAAGCAGCATAAGGACATCATTAACAGTATACAAGTCAATATCAGAACCATAAAGGCAATAATAACTGATGGAATCTTATGATAATCTCCCCTTGAGTCTGTACCACTTCTTATTCGTATCATATGAACATATGCGTTTGTAAGGATCAAAACCCGTGTATACACACGAATATCTTTTATAAGATCAACATACAGAAAATAAATTGTTGATTCTTTATAGCCACACCTCCCCCTGAACTTGACCTGTCTGTTCCTGTTCACTGTTACTTCATCAGATGCAATGTTAGTAACATAAACATCATCAAATGAATATCAAAACAACATAGGGAATCATCATCTACATACACATGCATAGCTTCCCCTGAGATCATACACCACTGATCCTGTGGACCTGATAATCATAACCTGTTCTTCATGAGATTATGTACCTCAATTCACTTTTGCAATCACTGTTAGAAGTAAAATTTTAAGAAAAATGGGCTGCAATAGGGACAATATTCCCTACATCTTTAATTGATGTTCCTTCTTCCTGCAAATCTACTTGCAATTTATAATCACATGCTCAAACTTATGGAACTTATCCCATCTTTTTCTTTCATTCCAAATGCTTGACCTGCAATTAGTGACCTTATGCCCAAATGAGTTACAAGAAAAACAATATCCATGAAACCATCCTTTATGCCTAGGGACTAATCTTGACTTTGATCTAGGTGATTTCCTTTCAGATGTGTGACTTGATTCAATTTTCTTTTGAAAAACATTATGCTAGTTGTTCTTGTCATTGCATTGTGAATCTGAATCCATATGGTTGAATCCAACGCATGTCTTGATTAGAGGAGAATGTTGTTCATTGATAATCTTCTCTAGAGATTCAGATGCCTTTACCCATTTGTTGATTTTCTCATAATCTTTCCTTAGAATCACAACTTATGATTCTAATTTTTCACAATGCCTTTCCTTTTCTTGAAGTTGATTTTTCAAATCTTCTTCTACTAATTTAGCTTCTTCTAGATATATCTTTAGCTTAGTTATTTCTTCAACAAGGGTGTTTTCTTTATACATACTGATTTTATTTTCTTGATTCTTGTTTATGACCCTGAGTCTATCAATTTCTTTCAATGATTTCATTAAATTATCTTCTTCACAACTATCTGATTCACTAGTTGATTGATCTTTAAGAGCCATAAGTATTTGGTAACAAGTGTTAGAATCTAAATCTAAATCTTCTTGATCATTAGATGTGCTTTTACTATCTTCATTAGAATAAAAACTTTTCTTGGAAAAAAACTTCTTTTTGGCATTTTTCTTTTCAACATCCTTTCCATTTTCTTTCTTATCATGATTTTCTTTATATGAACATTTGGATGCATAGTGATCTACTCTTCCAAAAGAAAAACATTTGAAGGGAAGCTTACCTTTGAATTTACTAGTTCCTAGTTGCAACTTTCCCATGAAATTTTCTTCTTCTTCATCTGAGATGTAGATTGTATCTTTAGGCTTTTCCTTTTATTCCCCTTTATATGTGGCTTCGAAGGTTACTTCTCTCATACCTGATGTACCCCCTTTTCTCATCTCAAAGGCTATCAAGATCCCATGGAGTTGTTCAAGAGTAAGGTTATTCAAATCCTACATTTCTTCAATGACAGAGACTTTGGAATTGAACTTTGGAGTTAGTGATCTCAAAATATTTTCAACAATAGTAGAATCCTTTATTTCATCACCAAGATTTTTCATTGAGTTAACAATCTCATCTATTCTAAGGAAAAATCTCGCAATGCTTTCATCATCATGCATTCTAAGATTTCGATATTGAATTATATATGTTTGAAGTTTAACATTTTTTACCTAAATTCACCTTCATAGCTTTGGACAAGCTTATTCCATATTGCCTTTGTGGTGTGCAACTACATGAATTTCACAAACTCAGATTCCACCAAGCTTCCTAAGATAGCATTTACAGCCTTTGCATTTGTTAATCTAGGATAACATGTTCTTTTCTTAGGCTAGTCACTTCAAAATTCCATATTAGCCCATTTTTTAGTCTATTTTATCTCCATTAGCAATCTCATGAAACATTATCAAACAAACTGAAGAAAGAACATAAAAGATAGATGCAGAAGATAGGCTAAGACAAGAGTACACAAGGATATGGCTCAAGCAAGGGAAAAAGCCCAAGATGGGAAAAACCCTATATCAATTCTTCTTTATTATTAATGTCGAATTTTCATCAAAGAGAGAGAGAGTACAATAAGCCAAAGTCAAAATGACTTTGACAATTTGAAGATTCAAAGATTAAACAAGTGTATGGCTCAAACTGTAATACCAATATTCAATCAATTGTAATCTGGTTAAGGTTACTTACTGTCCACTGTAATTTCACTCGTTCGAACTAAGGATCCTCTTTTCAACTGTAGCTTTCACTGACATGCATGAATATGTCCTTCGCTGGCCCTTAGGGATGATTTGGCATGATAGGATTCTCGGCCCCCTTGACTTATATGTAGGTTATACTGACTGCGGCCCTGCTTGAGATTAATCAAAGATGCGACCTCATGATGAGAGGATTTCTCCCTTAACTTAACTACCAATGAGCCTAGAAATAACTGTACCAACTCGACTTGCCATGCTGCTACAAAACTCAGACTTGCAAGGATGAATTTGCCCATACTTAAATTATCCAGACCAGCAACTGTCCTTCTTGGAGAGTCTTGACCTTAATGCAGAAGAAAACCCAGAAACAAACCCTCCTTCGACCTTCTTCAAGAACTCGGTTGCCTCAGACATCTATCCAAGAAATTTGATGTGTGTGAAATGAGGGAGAAGGTACCTCAATATATACAATTCGATGGAGGTCATGGGACGTGACCATTGGGCTTGATGAGCTGACATAAGGGTGAGGCCGACCTTAATAATTTACTTGTGAGAGAACATAAATTCAAAAACCCACTTCTCCTTATCCAAATTTGACGATATTGAGGTCGATTTTGGTCCTCTCAAAAAGAGGAATTCAATGCCATAATTATCTTCCCCAAAGGAGCTGTCCAAAGTGGAATTTGGACCTAGTTTCCAATTTTAACAACATTGATCTCATACTATTTTTTCCTGCAGTATCTATGGGAATAAAGGCTAGGAATTGATATCCATCTTCAACAATTGCCCATACATCAACTCCTAGTGCTTGCAAATATGCTTTCATTATGACTTTCTAAGATACAAAGTTAGTTCCATTAAACAAAGGTGGCTTGATAGAAGACACTCGCTCTTGGTTGCTCATATTGATAGATCTCCTTCAAGTGATCAAGCTTTTCTAAGGGACTTGATCTAATACCAATTGTTAAGGAAAAATATTGAGAAGGGGGGATGGGGGGGGGGGTTGTGAATCAATATTTTTAATTCAATTTAACTTTTCATTCCATATTATGAATTATGTACGCTATTTTTCTTCATGAAACCAACATATGTACGTGACTCTAGTGATTGCAAAAAACGTATATCTAAATTAATTAATTTATCATAACTTCCATCAGTGAGTTATCTTAACCATTGCATTATTAATTCATTAACCATTCAGTGTGCAATAAAGAACAAACAAATCACAACACATAAGAAACACACATAGAACACCACGATTTAAGGTGGAAACACAATGTGGGATAAAACCACCACTTTCGCTGAATCTATCTTCTTTTATTATAGAAAAAACTTCATTACATCTTGTATTGGTATAGATCTTACTAGCATGCGGACACTCACCTACAGGAGGCTACAACCTCCACTCGTTCTCCAACACCCACTAGAAGGGAGCTAGAACCCATTGATCACGTTTACCGGATCCTACTGGAAGGGAGCACCTACCCCTTAAACACATTTATCAACTACCACTGGAAGGAAGCTCCGACTCCCTTACTGAAGGCTCCAACCCTTAACACCCTTCGTGGACCACATTTCATAATATTTCAGACTAGATCCACCTGACTCAAACACACATCAAAACTTGTAGGCCACCTTTCATCATATTTTCAAACTAGACCCACATCCATCATTATGCTCAATACCAAACTAAATACTGAATCTGTAATACAATCATTGAACCAACTGAATCACTATAACATCAACAAACCAATCACTGAACTGAATCTCAACCAACTATTGCAACCAGATCAAACCAATCCATAATAGATATAAACCATCTAGATCAAGACACCATTGATAGATACAACTTAGAATATATACACGACTTTTATTAAGAAAAAAAACGTATATACATGCTTATAATGTGGAAAAACCATGTTCAAGTCTCAACATAATTATTTAGAAGCAAACTAGCGTACACATCTTAAATTACTGAAGCATACCTTCACTGCAAACACAACTTACATTCCACAAGATTCATTTTCAAATCTACAGACTTCTAAAAACTCATTCAGATCACAACATTTCTCTAATCACAGATCCATCATTATTAGTTACTTATACATTTGAAACAAGTAAATCAATCATGCATATATATCAACATATCTTCATATCTTTTAGATCTGAATGTTCTCCTTGCTCCTTGGTGCAAACCTGTTCCAGTTCAAATCACATATGAATAACCCATTACTTGCACACTTAACACCTTGATCTCCATCTCCTTACATAGATTTTGGCCTAGCCAATACCTTAGGTAAATACTTTGGTAATGTTGTTAGTATTTGTTGACGGGATCAAATGACTGATTCTAGTACAATTATTATGGGCCAATACCATGGTAATGACCCTTGGTATCCATATTTCCATGGTTTGGATTTTGTACGTGATTTTTACTCATAAGACCTGTGTATGTACGCAACCCTTCTTCATGGGAACCACGTATACTTTCTGAAACTTCACTTTTATTATTTATCTATAGCTGAAATATCATTTCTTTGTCCATATGCTCTATAGCATTTGTATCAATCTATATGAGTTCCATAATCATCATATTATCACAATGTTGACATCAAATACATCTTTATTAAGAAGGTTTCCATCAAGGATAACACATCAGTGATAATGCCAACAGGCCTGTCTCGGCCCTTGGAGACACCCATGATTTTTGTTGCCAATATCTTGATTAGTATGGTCTCCCTTTGAGGGTTGACCATTGTGAATGCTACTAGTTGCTGGTAATATCCTTTGTACCTGTCATTGGATACTACCAACAATGTTGAGAATTTAATAGGGCAATGAATATGTTAATTCTCTTTAACTTCATAACTGTTTATGTTACATTTTTCCTTATTAGCTCATTTCCTTATTATTATAATGTGAGATACATCAAACAACTACCAAAACAATAAGAACAATGACACAATATATAAGCTGCAAGCCAGGGCCAAAATCCCTCCTCTTGAGGGGAAAACCCTTAAATCTCTTCTCTTCTTATAGATCCTTCAATTGACGAATACTAAGACCTTGTGAGTTAGACAAACACCCTCCAAGATTATGATCAACAACCAACTCGGCCTCCTGCTGCTAGAACTTTGACCTCCTACTGCGGATCCAAAATTTTGTCTGCCCAACAACTGTTGCTGCCACACTTGAAGACTTCGATCTTCTTCTTAGAGCCTTATTCTTCCCTTTGCTTGCCTTTCCTTGTGACTTAGGGCTAGAGAGATACCCTTAGTGACCTTCGCTTTCCTTCTTTCCTCTCTTCCTTCTAAGATCAAACCAGATATAACCCCTGAGCATAAATCCTAACTTCATCTTGCAAGTGGGAGAGATAACTAGCTCAAACACTTTGACTTTCTTCGACCTCTTCTTCATTCTTCTTCTTCGAGCTCTTCTTCATCCTCTTCTTCACATAGAATGAGAGATGATTGGGTGATCCTTTGGAGGATGTGTTCCTCTCTTTATATAGGCCTCTTCAAAGGGTATATGTGGCTCTTCAATTAGGTGACTTAATAGCTTCTAGGCCAACTTGATCTTGGAGGGAATTTCGACGCTTTAAAGACAAATAATTTTTCTTTACAAAAAAAAATGTGCCCATCAGGGTCTTCAATATATGCAATGACTCTTAGACCTACGAAAAACCCTAGAAGTAGGCAATGGGTGCTTAACTTATAAAATAAGAGAACTTGAGCATGAAACGCATGCTCCAATAATAATAATTTATTTTCATTTTATAATTTACAAGAATACATTTCATACTTATGAAGACTGAACCTATTTACACATTTTTAAACACTCCCTCTTAATTAGGGAGGTATTCATTAGAGGTACATGGTCATTCTCAATCTGAAGAGTAAAATGAGTCAGATTGGTAACCCATTTGTCTAGAATCATATTAACCAACATTGTCACATAGCAAGGCCTTGACTAAAAACTCTATCTCTCCACAAGATTAGAGCACAATGCTGGTGAGACCAATGATTTATAGACACCATCATCATTGTCTCTCAAGGTACATACTCCACCTGGGTTTTCATCGAGTATGACCTTCTTTGGACTATTCTTATCTTGGATAGCTAGTCCTTAAAGAAAATCGGTCCATGATTACTCTTGCCTTGAATGCCCTACCACATTCTCAAATAGTATTGAATGCTAGATGGTTACCAAATCCTCCATTCTTTCTTCCCAAGTGAAGAAAAGAATGACGTGTCTATCTCTCCCTCTCAATTAGGGAGGATATATCAACCAAACCAAGCTTGTCTCTCAAGTACACAAGGTTCTTGTTCAAAAGTGATTTTGTCAATATGTCAACTACCTACTCATCAGTTGAGATATACTGTTTCTGCAACACACCATTTTGTACTAGCTCTCGAATATAGTGATACTTGTTGTTTATATTCTTTGTCTTTCAAAGGATCACTGGGTCTTCAGACAAACATATGTAACTGGTGTTATCCCAAAGTATCACTGTAGGATTCATCGTCCCTTCAAACAGGTCGGATAACAACTTCCTCAACCGTACTTCTTCTATGCTTACTTCAAAGGCTACAACATACTCAGCCTCAGCACTACTCAAAGCAACTGTGTCTTTCTTTCTGCTCATCCATGATACCATGGAGGATCCCAAAGTGAAACATCCCCTTGTAGTTCTCCTTCCATATTTCTCGCTTCCTCCCCAATTGGAATCTGTATATCCAATAAGTTGAACATTATTCTTTCTATCATAATTCAGACAGTATTGGATGGTTCCTCACAGATATCTCATAATATGTTTTGCTACTATATAATGATCATGCTTCGGATCCACATGGAATTGACTGAGAACATTTACTGCAAAGCATATGTCTGGTCGAGTATTCACCAAGTACATTAGTGAGCCAATAAGTTGTCTATACTTGGAAGGATCCACAAGGCTTGATTCATAACTCCTTAGTCTCTTCAAGTTTGTGATCATCAGAGTGGTCATAGGTTTTCAATCCATCATGTGAAACCTCTTCAACATCTTGATCACATACTTTCCTTGACCCAAATAAACTTCATCAGGTCCTTGCCAGACTACTAGTCCCAAATAGTACTACATCAGCCCAGGATCCTTCATGTCAAATTCTGCTACTAGTTGCTTCTTACATTCATCAATTAGACCTTCTACACATGTCAAGAGAAGATCATCTACATATAGAAGAATGATTACAGAGTCTCCATCTACAACCTTGATATAAAGGTTTGGATCAACAAAAAATTTTGTGATGCCTGTTCTTTGCAGGTATGCATCCATTCTAGCATACCATGCCCTTGGTGCTTTCTTGAGGCCATATAATGCTTTCTTCAATTTGAAAACATATGCCTTCCTATATTTAACTTTGAATCCCAAGGGTTGCTCTATATAAACTTCTTCATCTATTGTGCCATTCAGAAAAGCAGTGTTGACATCCATTTGGTGGATGTTCGATCCCATTGATGCTGCTAGAGAGATTAATGAATGAATTGTTGTATGTCTTTCTGTTGGAGAAAATGTATCTTTATAGTCGATGCCTTCTAGTTGAGAGAAGCCGCTCGCCACAAATATTGCCTTATATTTATGTATACTTCCATTTGCCGCATGTTTTATCTTATAGATCCACTTGGAAGTTACCACAGATTTGTCTTCAGCCCTAGGTAACATTTCCCAGACTCCATTCTTCATTATAGATTGATACTCTTCATTCATGGCATCTTTCCATTCCTGATGATGTAAAAACTCTTCAAAAGTGGATGGTTATGCTTCTATTAGTTTTGTCATGTATGCAACATACCCATAATATCTTTTGGGTTTCTTTCTTTCTCTAAATGAGCCTTTCGATTCCCCGTGACCTTATGCATCAAGTAGTGTAGATTTCAACCAATTATGTATTTTCCTTGTTTTAGAGATGACTACAAGTTGAACAAGTTCACTAGGATCTTCTTCATGGTGTGATTCTACTTCTCCCTTGTCAACTTCTTCCTCAAATACCAGAATTTCTTCATCATTAGAGTCTATGGAAAGTTCCCTTGATTTCTTGAATGATATGCTTTCATCAAATATGACATCTTGAATGACTTCTATGTGATGTCTCTATTTTATGTAGATCCTATAGGCTTTTGATGAGTTGTTTTACCTAACAAATGTTCCCTTCATGCTTGATGGATCCAACTCATTTCCTTTTTTCCTTTGGTATATGGATATATACAAGACACCCGAAGATCCAGAGATGATCTAGAAGATGGCTTCTTTCCAATGAACACTTCCTCTAGAGTTTTGTTGTCTAGGGACTTGTGGGGACTTCGATTCTGAATGTAAACAACTATCTTCATGGATTCTCCCCACAGAAACTTAGGTAGATCATGATCATGTAACATTGATTTTACACTTTCTTCAATGGATTCTATTCTTCCATTCTGCAACTCCATTTTGATCAGGATTATATGGGACTATCAGCTCCCTCTTAATCCCAGACTCCTTACAGAATTCTATAATCTTTTTGGATGTATTTCTCCTCCATTATCAGAGCTTGGTATCTTGATTCTTCTTTTTGTAAGGTTCTCCAATTCAACTTTGAATTCTTGAAATTTAGTAAATACTTCTTCCTTGGTTTTCACTAAGTAAACCCAGGTTTTTCTTGAATGATCATCTATAAATGTGACATAATATAGATGACATCCAAGTGATTTAAGAGTCATAGGGCCACATACATCAGAGTGAATGAGATCCACGATTTCTTTTGAACGTGAAGCACTGCTTCCAAATGGTCTCTTGGTATTCTTAATAAATGCGCATCCCTTACATACTACTTCATGGTCTTCCTTTAGTTCAAGTATTCCATCTACTATGGAACTTAGAGTTGGAAGGATATTGAAATGTAGATGAACAAATCTTCTATGCCAGAGTTCGCACTGGCTAATTTCAATGTGAACTAGGGCTTGGGCCAAAGGAGATATCAGTATGAAAAGTCTTCCTTCTCAGATGCCAATGACTTTATCTTGTTCTATACTTGAGTCTTTACTCCATACAACAACCTTTCCTTCAATGAAAGCTACTCTATTTCCCTTATATTCTAATCTTGAAATGGAAAGTAAGTTCTTATGCAAACCTGGAACAAATAGAATGTTGTTGAGGTGGATGTTGCTTCCATTATCCAACTTGATAAAGGTCGATCTAATATCCTTTACGGGATAGCTCTTGTTATCTCCAAGTTCCATTGAATAAGTGGATTTTCCTTTTGATAAGGTCTTCAATTGTTTGGAATGGCCAATCATGTGTCTTGATGCACCACTATAAATTACCCAAATGTCTTCATCTTGGAACATGCCAGAAAGAGTCAAGAAGAGACCTTCATCCTTTTCCTTGATTGATAACTTCTTTGAAGAAAATAAGAGACTCCATGCTTCCTTGATACTTTTCTTGAGATGGCTTGCTATCTTCTTGATGAACTTCTTCACAGTAGAGGAGGTCTTCATGATGCCCTTAGCTAACCTTAGCTCTGATACCATGTTGAGACTTCAATAGGGCAATGAATATTTTAATTCCTTTTAACTTCATAACTGTTTGTGTTACCTTTTTCATATTATCTTATTTCCTTATTATTATAATGTGAGATACATCAAACAACTACCAAAACAATAAGAATAGTGACACAATATATAGGTTGCAAGCCAGTTCCAAAACCCCTCCTCTTAATGGAAAAACCCTTAAATCTCTTCGCTTCTTATAGATCCTTCAATTTTCGAATACCAAGACCTTGTGACTTAGAAAAATACCCTTCAAGATCAAGATCAACCACCAACCCAGACTCCCGCTGCAAGAAATTTGACCTCCTACTGCAGATCAAAATTTTGTCTGCCCAACAACTACTACTGCCACACTTGAAGACTTTGATCTTCTTCTTAGAGCCTTCTTCTTCCCTTCGCTTGCCTTTCCTTGTAACTTAGGGCTATAGAGATACCCTTAGTGACCTTCACTTGCCTTCTTTCCTCTCTTCCTTCCATGATTGAACCAGATATAACCCTTGTGTAGAAACCCTAGCTTCTTCTTGCACGTGGGAGAGAGAACTATCCCAAACACTTTGAATTTCTTCATCCTTCTTCTTCAACCTCTTATTTGTCCTCTTCTTCACATAGAATGAGAGATGACTAAGTGATCCTTTGGAGGATGATTTCCTCTATTTATATAGGCCTCTTCAAGGGGTAGACGTGGCTCTTCAATTAGGCCAACTTAGTAGCTTCTAGGCCAACTTGATCTTGGAGGGAATTTCGACATTTTAAAGACAAAAATCATTTTTCTTTACAAGATACAATGTGCCCATTGGGGTCTTCAATATATGAAAATGAATCTTAGACCTAGGAAAAATCTTAGAAGCACTCAATGGGTGCTTGACCTATGAAATGAGAGAACTTGAGCATGAAGCCCATGCTCCAATAATACTAATTCTTTTCATTTTATAAGTTACAAAAATACATTTCATACTAATGAAGACCGAACCTAGTTACACATTTTTCAAGAAGGTCTACCAGCAACTTCTGGCCCAAGCCTATCATGGAAGATCCCCTGTTTGGCAACTC
The DNA here is from genome assembly GCA_031772625.1 of Pinus tabuliformis. NCBI lineage: Eukaryota > Viridiplantae > Streptophyta > Pinopsida > Pinales > Pinaceae > Pinus > Pinus tabuliformis. The sequence goes on from CM062806.1 coordinate 724,740,154, forward strand.
TTGCTGGCCCATGCCTATCATGGCAGGTCCCCTGTCCGACGAATCTTGTTGACCACTGCATCTTGCAGTTTCTTCGATGATGCCCAACATGTCACCATGCTCGCAGCACGATCCCCTACAACCATATTTGGTTGTCGTTTGACGACTATCTTCCACCTCTTTTCTATCTACCTATCATGCACACCTCACATTGTCTACAATTTCTCAACCTCCCACAACCTTTCCTCAACCACACTCTTGATGGTTGTTCCCTCAAACCCACACAACCAACTCTCGGTTCCTGTGGTGGACCAACTACTTTGTCTGCTAGGCTTATTTTGTTTGATATCTATGGCCTTGTCACACTGTGGTGCAACAATCCTTTGCTCACATTCCTGATCTGGACCTTGTTCTGATCAAATCTTGTTGACCCTAATGCCGACTTAGCCTTCCCCTTGAGAAATTTTCATACGTTGGGTATAGACGTACCTTCTAAACTTTCACTTCCATATCGCACACCTCGACCTCTTGTGCAATTTCATGTTAACCATTTCCTATGAATTTTTTCTTTGCTATTGGCGACTGCCCATAACTATAACAATCGTCATTGACTATGGAGGCTTTGCAACTTTCTTTTGTGATTAGTTGGGGGAAAATTGTCGGGCGCCGCTCACATTCCCTTGTGTGGCCTATGCAACATTGATTGGCCCTTCACTACCATGTGTACTAATGGTGCTCTTTTGTTGGCTACAAATTGACCCTTTTTCGATATATTTTCAAATTATTCCCATTCATTATCTAGTCAGTTGTATCCTTGATTGGCAACCTGTTGTTGTTGTTAAATTCCACCTTCTTATGCCTGATTCTATGCAGTGCCTTTCTCGGTGGTTGTGCGTCACACTATCACCTGCTTACTATTTAATTGAGTGGCCTGTCACTTACCTAGTTGGCGGCTAGTGGGCTGTTAGCCTGACTGATGTCTCGCTGGATTGGGTTGTCGGCCAACCACCACAGCAGCTCACGCCTTTTTTTATTTTTTTATTTTTAATTTTTTTTTCAAAAAAAGGGGTCCCACCTTTTTTGAATCTTATTTTTTTCATTTTCAACTCAAAAAAATTGGTTGTAATTTTTTTTCCTCTTGGCCCTTCAAAAAAATCTTACTTCCTTAATAAAAATTCAGGTTCGTATGATCCCGACACTTGGCTTTGGAAATCTGACACAAACCTAAAACTTGTAATTCTGAGATCAATTCAGAGTTGGGGCTCTCATGCCATGTTAGAATTTCCTGTACCTAACCCCTGTTATTCAATTCCTTGCAATTATTAATTGAACGAATACACAACTAAGTTCCTAACGAAAAATATTTAGTAGAAGCAAAATTATTCCATCTGAATCACATACACAAACATATTTCTTCCTGATCAATAGTTCTTTATTAATAATTTAACCACAACTTACTTGAGCTCCCATCCAGGGATAATTTCCCAACTGAGAAAATACAAACTACAAAGATGATCACCAACCCCACTACCTAACACATGCTCACTGAGAAGCCTCTCTCAATCTTGTGTTGTTGTTGTGTCTTAGCTCCTCACTTTATGTTGAATTTATAACTTTCCTAAGCTAATATTGATAGCCAAAATTAGCTCGTAAGCGTAATCGAAGATAAATGACTTTTTACTTTAGTTAAGTATTTTATCTTTAACTTTCTCTACTTTAACTCAAGTACAAATAATTTTAGCTTGTTTTACATGCACATCTCATGCATGCCATATGTAACACATCCGCCTGCGTGCAACTCACTTGTAGACTTTTCATGTCGCATGAAAACTCCTAAAGAGGAAAATCAAGGTCCTTCTAGTCAAGACACAAGACTAGAAGTATCTTCTGAGCTACAAAACTCAACAGAATAGTGGGAAATGAAAACAATAGATTTCCCTTGTTTGTTTGATGAAAAATATTTAGTCTCCTCACAACTCAATCCCCTAACTCACTTTTAAAAAATGAGGGTTAAAAGAGAAAACATTGGTTATAAGATGAGATTGACAGAGACAGGGTGATTATTTCTATATTATCGTAAAGATTATGTAGTCTACTTATGCCTTTTGTTTTGGTATCTTTACCCTACTGATATTTTTTTCTTCAGGAAAATAGATTTATATTTATATCAAACTAGCAAGCTGGTAATATTCTAGTAATACAATAATCCATCTGGATTTTGATCCACGATGCGTCCATGACTAGGATTTTTCTGACATATTATATGTCCCTTGTTCCCTACCTTCAGAATTTAGAAACACAAAACTTCCTAGACCCTGAAACAAAACTTCCGTGCTAAACAAGAAACATTTGAATCATGGTGGGATCTTGGTTGTGCCCATATCTCTTTACAGGCCATGACCTTAGATTTATCATCACAAAAACTATCAGTAAATAAACATATCAGACATTAGAACATACAGTAAACTAGCACTCCATGAGAGTTGCAGAAGATAAGACCTGTAATCATTTTTCTTAATGCATGACATCTCTCAGGCCCTTTTGGTTTTAGGCAGCAGATCCAAGGGTTGATTATTACCAATAGACCATTTGTGTTTTTCAGGGGGCCAATATTCTTATGTTTCTAGTGCAATAATGGAATGTTCATGCAATAGAGAGCCCTTACACATCCCTGTAATGATCTATAAATATGTGGTGAGTTTGTTGTGCAGGCATCCATTTACCTCCTAGATCATCAAGTCCTGAGTCTCTAAATGGGGTTGCAGATAGTAATGTCACTCAATGTTGGGGCATTTTATTTAATACTCCAGTCAATTCAAGTGTCCATTCATTTATCTCATTTGTTTTCCATCCATTTCAAAACCAACAAGATCAAAATTTAGTTCAATTGCTTTGCTTTTAACCAATCAACAATATTTTTACATGTTCTTCTTGTGCAGGGAGGTCTATTTCTATGGCTAGACCATTGATCTTGTTTTTTTTTTGGAAGAACCATTCCTTACTAGATTCTCTTTCATTAAACATAACAATGAAGACCCATGGGAGTGTGGTATAGCAGCAAGCAATGATGTGATCAGGCTTGTATTACCATGGAGACTTTGACGACGTAGATATTCCCCTTATAGTGTGGCAACTTAGCCAAAGAGATTTTATAGGATCTATTTCTTAGAAAAATAATCAATGATACTTTTAGAATATTTCTCAATTTCTATTGAATGAAGATTATTTCATATACAAAATTTAATCCCCTTGACCAGTGCAATCATTTCTACCTAATTATTTGTTAGCCTCACATAAAATTTCATATAAATGAAAACGATTCAAGGCCTTTTGTATTTCTGATGACACCACCACTGTAAGCCTCACCTGAGTTTCACTTTGAAGCACATTTGAAATTTAATTTATATCTCTTTGACCTGGGTAGGTTTCAAATATATCCATGGATTGCTTGTTCCATATGATTTGCACAGAGATGGATTTTCTTGGAAAAGGAGAAAATATTCGGTTCAAAAGTTAAAAGAGATTCCAAGATATATTCTGAGGATGTTTTGGTTATGTGATTCTTGGGTGGATTTCCCTGATTTAGCCCAAATTTAGGTTGGATCCTGTGGCTTTGCATCATAGATTATTATGTTTCTAGGCTCAAGCATTCCATAAACTCCATAAGTTGAAAAAGCGGTTGCTTCTTTGGATGGAATTTCCTAGTGACTTCGATTGACCTATGGAAAAGTGGAGTTTCACCAAAACCATCTACTCATTTGATCATACTTCAAGTGCTTTTGGACATGGAAAGAAGATATGATAGCTGCTTTTCTTTGCTTCACAACATCCTAGATATGTGAAAAGCTCCTGGCCACATTTTTTTTTTGTAATGATTCCTGAGATAGGATCTTATCTTTTATAGCTAACTAGATGAATGTTGTGATATTGAGTCAAATAGGAGATGTTTTGATCTTCTTCTGTAAAGAATCTAGTATTGTCTAAAATTATTCTTTGAAAAGGTGCAGAGATGCTTTCTTGCTCAAGCTTCCCCACTCTTCCTTTGTATGGCCGAAAAAAAAAATCACATTAACTGACACTACTTTATAGTACCCATTTTCCATGCTATCCCCATATGCACATTAATTTTTTTTGGATAAGCCAAATAAATGATGTTTTGAAATTTTTTCTATGACTATAAAAGCCTCCTTTCTAAAAGCATCATATCCCACATTAATTGCAAGAGTTGGTCCATGGAAATATATAATTCCTAGTATACATGAAATTTATGCCAATGAGGGTGTCCACAGATTTAGTAACCCTCCTATAGTCATATTGTAGTGGTTGATTGGATCTGGGGTGTTACCCACCTAAGCGGGTAACCTCTAGGAGATCATTTTTCTCCTATTGTTTTAACTTGCATGCAAGCAACCCATGATAATCCACATATATCTAGTCTCAAATGCCCCTCATCGATGCTTCGGTCAGTGCTTTCTCTCATCTAGACTTCTCATTCGATGAAGGTGGGTCACCTATTGTAAGGTACATTAACCATTTTTGTATTAAAGTGCTTTCATGTAATGTTTAAAGGGAATTTTAGTATAGATCATAGGTTGAATTGAATGATTGGTTGTGTTCTTGTTCCCCTGCTTCACCTTAGTGGTTATTACTTGCCCCTAGTCTAGTGTAACCTTTGTTGAGGCCTTTCTTTCACTTTCCAAGAGGAGCACAAATAGGAGCCATTGATTGATGTTAGATTGCCATGGTATTCTATACTCAACACCTTTCATTTGTCCCCATGTATTCACATCCCATCATTGGGTTGATTGCTATTTGACATTGATATTAGTTCTTTTTCTTCCTTATTTTTGAGTAAGGGGTTTGAAAATTTTCCATAAGACATTGATTGAATAGAAAAAATGAAAGAACATTAGCCATAATGTTAAAATGAAAAAGATTGGTAGGGATAAATGAAAGTGCATGGAAAAAATCATAGCCTAAGCTCTACCCCACCATTATCCCTCACCTAGTTCCTAGCTAATGCATGAGCTATCTAAACAAAATGAACTTTGCATATCCCAACCTAGATGAATAATGAAATGCTTCATCTTTAGGGGGTCGTTAATGCATCAATGAAATTTTGGAATATAAGCTATGTATATAAAAGAAAAATCAATGAAGAAAAATATGCATAGTAGGGGTGATAAAAAAATGGTTGAGGAAAAGGGTAACTCGGGTCCCGCAATTGCTCCCTATTCACATTGTAATGCTCAATGATGTTGAAATTTCATAACTAGTTCAAAGACTGTGGCATCCTCCATGAATTAAACCCCTGCCATGTCATTGATCACTTGCACCTATTGATTGATGGGTTGGCTAAGGAACTATTCCTCCCCTCCAAGTTGGAAGCGCTTAATAGGGTCTTGTAATAATCCTCCCATAATTTGGCATCTCGTTTACAAATTGTAAGTTAGAAAGACATTTGAGGATGATGCTTGTGTGAAGTACATTTATGCCTTTTACACTAAATATGACCCACTATGATGCTCTTATGATTACTGTACCTTTGATGTTTGATATTACTTAATTCTCTGCTTATGTGTGAGATGCTTGCCCCCAGGTACAATTTCCATCCCTTGAAGGATTGTATTATGCTTCTCCAATGATTTAGAGAGGTTGTCCTGCCCCAATTGATGACTTCACTGTGCACCAAAACTAGCATGTTCACCACGTTTTGAGGACATTTAACCTTGGGATGTGTTGTCGCACAAAATGTCTAGGAACCATGACAACGGCTTAGATCGGGGGTTGTCACCCTGATCCTCAATCTCTTCGTTTAAGATGTCTCCCTACAACAGGTTAAGGGGGGTAGACCCTATGGAAAAGTGGAATGAAAAAGAACTAGTTGGGAACCAACCAGTTCGAGAGACACATTGAAGTGATCAAGTACTTGATTAAGATTTAGCAAGACTTATAGGATTTGATTAGATTTTAAACGATTGATACCAGTGCCTTATGGAGTCAACAATATTGCTAGGGAAATTAAGACCAAGTAATTGATTAGCAATTGTTGCTTATATGAATGACTATTTTATATGAGATGCCGATCCTAAAACTAATGTGAGATGCAAGAATCTTGGTTAATTTTAGTTAAATGCCTATTTAAATGTGAACCCTTCTATCCTTTCTGTGTTGAGCTTGATTTCGTAGTAATTGGCAGAGAAAAGATCAAGAGAAGCACACCAATGTGTGATTAACGATACCTCTCCTAAAATTCTAACATACTCGGTGCCTTCGGCATTGTAGAGAACTGTGGCTCTAACGACTGCAAGGTCACCATTTTAAGTACTATTAAAACAGGCTTCTCAAGAAAATACGGACGAAGATCTATCTGTCTATCGACCAAGCTTATGCTTAGAAGTAAATTTTATCTATGCAAAGTTAAGCTATATGCAAATGCATCGGAAGATGAGATGAAGTTAGACTTGAGAATGGGAAAACACTTATGCCGCAAAAGCCCTCAATTATCCAAATGAAATGCTCGCCTTTTTTAAGATCAAGACTTAGAAAATAAACTCTTGAAGATACTATAGTTTTTTTTAGAATTTAACGGGTATGGGTTTTATTAAGCGATAAAACAGCTGCCGCGTACTGAAATTACATCACATAGGGGATTCGTTCCACATATTTCTTGCTTCATCATATCTGAGAGCCTGTGTGTTTTTACTATGCTGGAGAGGGATTAGAGGATGAATCAGTCCTAGAATTTCCATTGCCCAACCGATGACACTTCTGTTCCTCTGCCCGGAGTCCAACTTATGTTCGCCCATCTGATGGCTTGACGGTCCAGTGAGACCTGGAACCCAATCTTTGAATCAGCTCGATGCTCTCTACTGTTTGCGGTCAATCCTTTACCGCTTCTGGCTACCATTCTTTGAGCCCAAACGTCCAGATGGGTAGCAATGTTTATGAATCTGATTTTTCTCAGGGGCAAAAAGCTCTCCTTGTTTGTATCCCGCCCCTGCAAATTTAGTTGGATCCTTAAGCACGCTTTTTTGGAGACAGAATCCCTTCCATTCGACAGTTAAGGGATAATGCAAGTCGATTCTTCTGAGTTAACTAGCAGTGATCTTCTGCAACGGGTAGAGCCCAAGTTGGCTTCCAGGTCAGCTTGACTGTTCAGTTGTCTCAGAATGTGAAAAAAGGATATTTTCCGGAATTGGAGCAGTGTTAACTTGATTTTCTTAAATATGGAGGCTAATTGAATCTGTGAAGGAGTTGAATTAAGGTTCAATGCTTGAATAATCAGCCTGGAGTCTCCAAAGACCGACAAAGTCAACAGATTCCTTTTGATAGCCAGCTTTAGCCCTTGCCATAGAGCCAGAGCCTCTGCTCTGTTATTGGATTCGATGCCCAGCCCCTAGTGGAACCGAATTTCAGTTGAACCATCCGGGTTCAGAATAACCCCACCCCCACCTGCAGCTCCGGGGTTGCCTTTAGAGGCCCCGTCGAAGAAGAGACAATGTTCCCCCAAAGCAGACCGCCATTTGATAAACTCCTGTTCTTCCAGGAGAATTTCCCAGTTAGCTTGATGGATAGCTGGAGGTATGATTTTGGGATCGTAGTTTGGAACAAGTTCTTTGAACCAAGTCTCTTCCGTATTGTCCAGAGCTGCTTCATTCTTTAAACCATGTTTTGTGTCCAATGTCTCTCCCAGTAAAGCTTGGATTTTTATGAGGATTTTGCTGGAATTGCATTTTTCATCCCTGAACAGCCTATTGTTCCTCTCCAACCACAGTTTCCAGCAGGTAAATTTAGGAATCCATATCCAAGCTGTTTTAAGGAGGCATTTTTTTGTAAGATTGAATGGGGACAATTTGGCCCAATTGTGAAGCAGGGCAGGAATGTTACCAGGAAACTCCACATCTCCTGATCTTAGGACCCCCCTCTAGACCTCACGGGCAAAGGGGCATAGTAACATCAGGTGGTTAACCGACTCTTCCTCTGAAAAACACAAAGGGCATCTAGACGGCCCTTCCATTCCACGTTTTCTCATATTATCTCTGGTGATAATGTTGTTATGGGCTAACGTCCAACAGAAAAAAGTCGATTTTGGGAAGCGAAGGAAAGGCCCAAATAAATCTCCATTGAGTAGGATCAGGGGGGACATTAGTAGTAGCTGTTATACTTTTGTATCCTTCTGAAACTGTGTAGCTGCCTGAGGTGGAGCCCCACCCTCTTTTGTCTTTAACTGTTGCTTTGGTTGGAGATTTTCCTTGAAGATTGTCTATAAGAAGTGAAGCTTCAGTCTGTAGCCTTTGGGGGATCTCTCCCAAGTACCAGCTATCCCACCGACGTCCATTGTCATTTGTCCAATTTGAAATGTCCCACAGGGTGTTCAGGTTATTTGATTGAAGCGATTTTTTAATGTTGGTCAGTCCTTCAACCTGATTCAGAGGCTGTTCACCTAGGATTGGATCTTCCTAGATTCTGATTTTTTTCCCATTACCTGGTATCCAGTAAAGTTTGTGACTGAAATGTTCCATAGCAGTAAGACAGAGTTTGAAAATCAGAGAACCTTTGCTGATTTTTGGAGGCTGGTCCAAACACCTCAGCCGCTGTCCTTTGAAGTATTTCTTCCACATCACTCTCTTACTCCATCTCACCTTTCCAGCAACAATATTCCAAAGAATTTTGGTGCCCAGAGAGAGATTCTGGGCACCCAGATCTCTTAATTGAAGACCTCCTTCTAGCTTTGGTTTTTTAATAGTGTCCCATTTAACTAAATGGATTCTTTTTTCATTATTTTCCCCCCCTTCCCATAGAAATCTTCTCAGCAGACTGTCAATTTTACTGATGAAGGTTTTGGGAGCCAGCATAATGGAGTGTTGATAAAGGGGCATGCTTGTGAGAACGGATTTCATCAGGACAACCTTCCCCGCATTGTTCAGCCAAGTGGCTCCCCAAGCTTGAATTCTTAATTTTAGTTTGTCAAGCATGGGCATCCAATGAGCAACTTTGGGAATGGATTTGAAGATTGGTATCCCCAGGTATTTTAGAAACTCCCAGGTCTGAATTCCTTTCATCTCTAAGAGCCTGGCAATATCAGCCAATTCCTTGACCGAACAGTTCCATCCATAGATAGTGCTTTTGCGGTAGTTTATCTTGCTGCTCGAGACCTCCTTGTAAGTGTCCAAATCCTTCTTAAAGGATCTGGCAGAGTTTATGCTCGCTCCTCCAAGCAACAGAGTATCATCGGCAAATTGGGCATGGTTAATGTCTTTAACATTGGAAGCCATTCTGAGTCCTGGCAGAGTCTGGATTTGTTGACAGCTATCAAGTTAGAAACTAAGCACAGAGGCTTGAATAGCGTAGAGGAGTGGGGACAGCGGGCAACCTTGTCTTAATCCCCTTGATGCGTTGAAGAACTTTGTTGAGCGGCCATTAACTAGCGGCGCAATCCATAAAGAGCCGATGCAGGCTTTCACTCAATTTATGAACGAGGGAGAGAAGCCCAATTTCCTCATAACAGCATAGAGGAAATCATGTTTCACCCTGTCAAAAGCATTTGCTAGATCAAGCTTTATCATCATGCCTTTTTCTTTTCGTTGGAAACTTGAATGTACTGCTTCTTGCACCAGCACAATATTGTCCAAAATCTTCCTCCCCTTAATGAAGCCTTCTTGATTTTCCGGAATGATATCTGGCAAAACATTCTTGAGACAGTTGGCTATTGTTTTGGTGATCAATTTGTAGCTGGTGTTACATAGTGAAATGGGTCGATATCTGCCAAAATCCGTAGCTCCTTTCTCTTTCGGGATCAGGGCCAAAAAGGCCAAGTTGGTGCTGCCTCCGATCTTGGAACAGGCTTGAGATTTCCTGAGCATTCTCAAAAAATATTTATTGATAGTAGACCAGCAAAATTGAAAAAATCTGGCATTGAACCCATCAGGCCCGGGAGCTTTATCTGGCGCCATGCCGTCCAAAGCCTTCTTGAGCTCATCCATGCTGATCGGAGCCGTCAGCATAGCGTTGATAGATTCATGAACACAATGAGGGAGTAGGTGAAAGGGGTAGGCTTGGAGGTCTAAAGGAGGGTTTTCAGGAGCCGTATAAAGCTCTTTGAAGAATGTGTAAGCAGCACTTTTGATGCCTTCAAAATCTTTGACCACTGTGTCTTGGGATCGAATTTCTGAAATAGATTTAAATTGCTTGCGAGCTTCGGCTTACTTGTGGAAGAAACTGGTATTTCTTGTCGCCAGCCTGCAGCCATAAGTTTCTGGATTTTTGTCTCCAGTACTCCTCTTCTACCCTAGTGTCTCTATGGAGAGTTTTTTGCAGCTCAACTTCTCTTTGAATCAGATTTTGAGATATAACAGATTTCTCCATTGCAGATTGATGGGCAACAAGGTTTTCTAAGGATTCTTTTCTCTTGGCAGTGGGTGTTTTCAGGTTTTTAGCGCACTCCTTGAGTTTTCTTTTAAGGCCCCTCAATTTTTCTTCCCACACATAGAAAGGAGATCCCATGATCTGTCGATTCCAAGCTTCAGAAACCACTTCCTGGAAACCATCTTGTTGATTCCACAAGGGACTGAATCTAAAAGGTATTGGGCCAAGGTTTCCATCAAGGGATAGCTACTGATGGGTTTATGGTCAGATGTGCAATTTGGGAGAATCTTAGACGAGGCAGTTAGGCCACATGAGAGGAAAGAGGATTGGACCAGGAATCTGTCCAGACGAGAAGCTATGTGGTTGGGCCCTAATCTTTTATTGGTCTAGGTATATTTTCCGCCAGAAGGCTTGATATCCTCAAGATCCCAATCTAACATTACGTCTTCCACCCATTCTCTAGCTGGGTCCCTTACTGGGGAGCCCCCCTTTTTCTCATCAATGGTAAGAGTGACATTCAGATCACCTACAATAATGATATTTCCTGGCTTGTGCAGTAAAAGAAAGGACTGAAGCGAGTCCCAACAAAAAATTTTCTCAACTGGAAGGACCGGAGCATAAATATTAAACATACTTACTTGTTGCCCAGACTCTTTGTGAAGGAGCTGGATGAAAATCCAGTGAGAGAAGATTTCTTCTTGAATCAGTTCATATTTTGAGTTGTCCCAGAAGGTGGCAAGCCCACCAAAGGCTCCCCTTGCACTAACAGCTCTTCCGGGACCTTTGTGCCAGTATGTATTACTAGTTTGGAGGAGCGTAATATCCTCCATCTTTGTCTCCTGAATGAGAAGGATTTCAGGCGTATGAATCCTAACAATGTCTTTCAGGGCTTCTTCTTTCAGTCTGCTGCCTAACCCTCTGCAGTTCCAGGAGACGTATTTCATTATTTACTGCCTTGGGAGGTGGTGGCTCCTTTTGGAGCCCTACTCTGCTTGCGCCTGGATCTGGTGTTCATCATTCCTTTTAGAGTTTTCTGGGAGCCTTGAAGGACATCCAGATACGTTTTCTCCTCTCTCTATTTCTTCTTGGATTTTCATCCCCTAGTTGATTTGATAGGAGTGATTTGTGATCCATCTGATTCGGTTTCTCTCTCTTCTGACTCTTCCCCTGAATCAAAGGCTGGGCTGATGTGCTCCTCATTCCCTTCGGTTCCCCTTTGTTCAGCATCTACTAGGGGATCCGAAGAGTTTTCTTCGGTTTCTTTCATTTTATTCAAGTGGTCTTCAGTTTCTTCCTGATTCTCTGTTACATTCACCTTTTTAGCTAAGGGGGGGCCTTCTTTTGTGATTGGTTTATTCTGAGAATTGGCCTGGGGGTTCCCCATTGTCCCAGATTTTGTCTGTCCAGTGGCTTTTTATATTACTTTGCCCTTTTTTATCTCTTTCCATCCTTCTTCTTCCGCCTTGTCCCTTGATGGGGCTTTAGGGCAGTTTCATTGGAAGTGACCATGCTCATGACAGATTCTGCACTTGAAGGGCAGTTGCTCGTAGTCCAGTTTCTGGTAGTGCTGCCAATCTCCCACTGTGAGTTTAATGGCTTCCGGTAGACCAACTTCCAAGTCAACTTCCATGCAGATTCTTGCGCAGGTGTATTGGCCTTTATTATCAGCTTTTTCAATGAATCGACCCAGCCCGTTTCCAATCTTTTGAAGAGATTGGTAGCTCCAGCAGTGGATCGGCAGGTTGGGGAGGCGGACCCAAACATGGACCTCCTTTGGAACATCGACTGAAGGATCGAAATCAGGGGTCCATTTGTTCAGGAAAAGGCCTTGGTTTCCCATGAAATACGGACCGTTTCTGAACACCAGATCACGGTCTTCCTTGATAGTGAATTCGAAGATGAAAAATCCTCGGCTGACAGCATAGCAGATCACGTTGTTCTTCAGCAGAGGCCTCCAATTTCGTTGAACCCATTCATCTGTCGATTTTGTTGATGGCCAACGACCCATAAATTTCCTGACCAATCCTCTGTCCACCAATGCAAGAGCTATTTTGATAGGTTGTTCTTCAGGCATCGCGATCTCTGGTATTTCTTCAAGCTTTTTGATAAACGTTGGGACTTCAGGGTTTGGCCGTTTTTTCCCTTTCTGGGTCAGGAGTTTTTTGAATGCGGTTTCAGCAGATAATGGAGGGGGGGGGGGGAGTGGCCTCTCCGTTCCTTGGAGCGTCCATGGCGGCGGTTCAACCCGCTTCGTTTCTTGCCCTAATCGATGTGCGCACAGCTCAGAGCGATCTGCCCCAAATTTTTTTTATCGAAGATACTATAGTTAAAACAATAGCTTATTTCAAATCTTCTTGATACAATTTAGCTCAAAGAGAACAAAAACAACTTTGCAATTCGATATCAATGTCAACAGATGCTAAAAAAAATACTCAGTTTATGAAACAAAGGATATGCATTTTATCACAATTCCATGAAAGATTACTTAATTTTCATAAATTATTTTTTAGGACAGCAGTAAGAAAAACTTTATGACAACAACAATATGACAATGAAAATAGTAAGCTATCAATGATATTTTTATGCCAAAACTTTATCGAAAATTTTCCAAACTTGCCCACATGAATTATAAAAAAATTACAGCTTGTTGTGATGTGATTTCCATAATTATATTAGATCTGATATACTTATTACAACCAGTAATTAAAACATGAAATAAGCCTAATGATGAATGCCCAACTTAAGAAATTAATTCCTTAATGTATTAGATAACTTAGGAACTGATTTTAGGCTAACCCACATGAAATTTTCCACTGTTATATTTCAGACTTCAGAAACAGAATTATTCAAAGATAATAGTAACGCAAAATGTAGATCTAGGCCAAATTCTTGATACACATCAAACATAAATGACTTATTAATGTATTTAGCAATTTTTTAGTTAATTTCAAACCACTTAGATGTGTTTTTCACCACTATTAGATAGGTATATGACTGATGTAGCAAACAGTGAGGAAAAAATTTGTTTAGAGATCAAACCCTTAGGCCCTAGGCCTTGAAGAGCACTTGCCCAAGTTGCCAAAAAAATTTCAATATATGAAACACAATTTTTACCAAATTTTCTGCAAAAACCCACCAATGATTAGCTTTAGAAAATCAAATATTCAAATTAGAAATAGAGCCAGGGAATATAGGGCCAATGAGAGCTAGAACTAGGCCCAATAGAACTAGCGTTGGGCTAGGATAAGGCAGATCTGGGCTTAGGAGCCCCAAAACTTGAAACCCTTGTTCTGTAAAAAAATTATTTTTCTTCAGATCTTCAAATTTATTGCAAAATATTTAATGGCTGGCCTTGTAAAAATATTTGGGATAAGATATTTCCCTCTAGGACCTAGATCTGTCTCAAAAACCTATATCTGTTTGAAAAATCTCAAATCTGAAGATTTACTTGGTTGATTTCTCAGATCTATTCTTGCAAACAATCTTTGAGCCCAGATCTTGCCCTCCAAGGTCTAGATCTAGATTAGATTTGAAGATTTACTTGGCTGATTTCGCAAATCTATTCTTGCAAACAATCTTTGAGCCTAGATCGTGCCCTCCAGGGTCTAGATCTAGCTCAGATCTAAAGATTTTCTTGGTTGATTTCTCAGATCTATTCCTACAAACAATCTTTGAGCCCAGATCTTGCCCTCCAAGCTCTAGATCTAGCTTAGATCTGAAGATTTTCTTAGCTGGTTTCTCAGATCTATTTCTGCACAAGTGAAAAGAGAAAAACCCAATACCCAATATGTACAAAAATAAAGAAAATCCCAAAAAACCCAAGTGTTAAAATTCAAAATTATGTTACAAAATTTCAGATCTACACAAGTAAATAACATATCTATACAAATAATTTACAGATCTATACAAATAATTTACATATCTATCAGATCTGAGGAGTATGAGTCCAACTCCACTCCTAGATTTGATAATCTAATGCTCTTAATATCTAGATCTATCAAAATTTCCACAAAATATTTAAAAGATTTTGAAATTTTAGAGAGTACTAGCCCAAAGACACCCTGCAGAAAAAATATTATCGTTAGATAAATCCTGAGGCTTATATGAAGTAGGCTCTTTAGAAAATATGTGTTGAGAGTTGGCTGGTCCAACTGAGAATTATCCCCAAATGCTCAATGAGAACTTGAGAGATCTTCTGCAAATAGTAGATCAACCATCAAATCAAGTAGAGAAATAGAACAACAATAAAATTTTGAAGAAATAGAGATCATTGCTACTTCAATCAAAATTAAAAATGTTACCCTAGATCCAACAAACTGAATAAGATACATGTATTCAGATTATTCTAACAGAGCTATAGATTGATAGTTTTCACATAATATTAAGCAAAAATTAAAACAATGTTACCATAAATTCATGAAGAGGAACACTACAGCACGTTGAAACTCCAAATACTTTTGCATTAATTCAAAAAAGTATACAAGAGAGCTTGAGAGCTTAGTACATGATCTAGAGGTTTGATGATCTCAACTGACAACTGACCACCTATTTAAAGATAAACCTTCCAACTTCTAGTTCGAGTGATTCTTGTCAATGTAATCTCGACCGTCGATGAGGATCAAAATTTCTTTTAATCTCATCCGTCGAAATTTTAGTTATTGAAGAAATTTTGATTTTTTCAATTAAATGCATTTTAATTAATTCAAAAATTAAATTTTTGAAGTAATTTCCTTAAAATTTTGACTTTGACTTAACCCCAGGGACCAAAGGCTTAAAATTTAACAAAATAATCAATTAACCTTAGTTCCTCAACCTCTTAAAATTTAATTTTTAAAGGACCCACGAATTTTGCCTTTGGAAAATTTAAATTTACCTAGGACCTATAATTAATTAAATTTATGGCTTAGGATTTTAATTAATTTTGGCCAAAAAATTTAGTTAATTAACCTATGAGGGGATAAATTATTTTTCCAACCCTCAGGACACTTTACATCATGATTTTCACTTTTTTCACATCACAAGGGGGAAGCCCATCTGAAAAGGACTCTCACAGACTACCTAGTTTTGCGACACAAATATAATCTAGCAGATCAAGCAATTTGTAATAAAATAACCTAACAAAATAGTTGGGATTATTCCCAGGTCACTTTTACATAGACTCGATCTAGAACACTAGGACTCCCCTAAGATCCCAGTGACAAAATCCACTCCGGCTTTGGGGTAAGGTTGAAGGAAAACTCTGTAGACCATCCGAGAATGGATCGGTGAGACAAAAAACCTCTCGAAATGTAGGTCGTCACCAGAAAAATAGGTTTACCTAGGCAATTGCATACAGGACACGGATCTGCTGAGATTATTTACAATTTACACACGCAGAAAAGGTTTACAATATAACATGATGATCAGGATGATGATTATAGTTGAATGACATGGACACGTCGATCAGGCGCTATCCCTTTTATGAAAAAATGGGGTGTACTACTATGGGTCGTTGACACGTAGTGGTCAACAGGATGTATATAACACATTTGAGGAAGGTGTTGCTAAGAGATTTAATGTACCCCAAAGATGATAGGATGCCCTCGACATGATATTGCACCTTCTCGATGGATGTTGCCCTATTTCTGAGAAGATTTGATGATAGTGATGATGATTTGAAACCACTCTAGAGGGGATGGTACATATCTCAACATGTTGATGTCGTGTCCTAGCTCGGTGACATCCCCTTCATGTGGCTTGGATTGATGATATGGGATTATTTGATGATGACACCTTGCTGAGGGAGCTTTTTTTTGTTGATTGGACACCTTTTTTATTAGAAGATGTGGCTTTTGGAGTGATGAGCCCATTTTTGAGTCATCCATGGAAAATTTGATGAGAAACACACCTTTTATAAGATGACATCACCCTTGGATTTTTTAGCTGACACATGTGGGTTAAAAGAAACTTGTTTCTATGTTTTATAATTAATATAACTGTCCTTGGGGGTTGGTTTGTTATCCACCCAACTTGTAATCCATTTTTTTATTATTTTTAGGGATTTTAGTCTTAATTAAGGATAATTTGACTTGGTTTCCCTCATATAGATATAAGGAAGTCAAATTGTTATTGAATGATTGCCACACTCACACCTAAGACAGTGCACACTAGCTTGTCTCTTTTCTCTTTGTCGCTATGGAGCATTCAATGAGAAAATTGTCATGGGGAGGATATTGTTATTGGATGGTTCTTTTTCTTGGATGATGAATGGTGATTCTGTGGTGATTTTGTGCAAATTTATTGTAAATATCTTCTTCCATCTTGTATTTGTTGTAGAATTAGGGTATCATTGAAATTTTCACCAAAGTATTGTCGAATATTTTATGGCTCTAACATCTCCTTCACAAGATTATCATCAAGTTTCTCGTGTGGAACCTAAGTATAACTTCCTCCCATTTACTCTTAAATTTGATTGATTAAAATATGTTAAGATTTGAGGATTGGAGACACCTAATTGTAGCTTTCACATTTTCCTTAAAGTGCTTCCATTAATCCTCTTCCATAGAATTTTTCCTTGGATTCCATTAGCCCTTGATTAAGAAAGGAACTAATCCACTCTTGTGTCAATCCCATAGAAATAAAACCCTAAATATTTTTTATTTTATTTTATTTTATGTTATTTTATTTTATTTTTATGTTTTTTAGGGTAAATTAGGGTTAGTTTACAATAAAATCTGCATTTTCAACACTATTTACCTTAGACCTTATAGCCCTAGGCTTAGATTTTGCATGCACTAAATTGGAAAAATATAAATATTAATTTTCATGCATCTTCAGCCATTAATTAGTGTTGATGTCTAGGGATTTTCTTGTTTTATGTGTATTGAAAATGGTTGTAATCTATTTTCTAGTCTCATTAAATATCCTTTGTTTCTCACTTGTTTATTAAAAAATTTGGGCTATTTTGTTGTTGTTGTTATAATATTTGCAAGTTATAATTGTGCTAATTAAAACACTAGTTTATATCAACAATTTGTAATTTAAAGATAACATGTGTTTGGGAGTCTATTGCAGCCTCTCTTGGGCTTACAAAGTCCTCTAGATTTAGCCATAGGGTCCTCTCAATTTTTTTTTCTTGGAATTACTTCTTATCTCGCCAAAAACCCTTATTTTTAAAAATCTTTGGGTGAATTGTATGGTAGAACCCTTGGGGGGTATTTAGCTTGGAGCACTTGGGTTATCTAATCCCTAAGATATGTTGGGGAAGCCTTCCTTGTGGGGATAGTATCCAACCACATAATAGTAGGAGAACAATTACTGAGGTGACAAGGGTGGTTGGTCCCATTGTTCTCTTACTCTAGAGTGCTTAATGAGGCCTGCACTAAGGTGCTAGATTTTGCAGTAAAATGTGGTAAGTATGCTTTCTTGTTCAGCCTTCCCCTCTCAACAATACTTTATGGTGCTTCTTCCCCATGCCATTTCCACATGCCCATTACAAAAGTGGGATATGCCATATACATGGCACATTGCAATAGATTTTTTGACTAGAAAATCCCTCTATCCTAAAAACTTTATATTCCTCATTAGTTGCAAGGATTGGTATCTAGCAACATATAAGACGATTATACCATGATATTTATGTTAATGGTAGTGTCCACAAAGGTAGTGGCCCCTCCTATTAACAAATTGGTGATTGGTTTTGGGGTGAGTATTCTTTATTGACTAAAAAAATATCATTAACTAGTAGTAATCTATAATAAACCTCTTTCCCATGTTACTTGTACATGCTCGTTTCAAAGCTAGATACACTAAATAACTGGCGTCTTAGAATTGTTTTCACCACTGTGAAAACCTTGTAAACCTCTTGCTTTACATTGTATTGTCCTCTTACGATTTTAGATTCTAGTGAAATGAATCTTCATATTAATTTGGATGAATGAATCTAACCAAGTGGGCATCCTTGAGTAGCATTTTCTCTTGGGGATGAATTAAAATAGGTCATTTTTCCAAAGGGGTTTTGCATTTTCTTCCTATAGAATCTACTAAATTCTAGTGATCTACTAAATAAGTTTGATTCCATTTCTTCAATTTCTTGTTGACTTTGACTAGACCTTCTATTTCTATTAAGGGCCTATGTCCATCCCATGCATTATCTCATAATTTTATCTTCTTCCATTGGTTACATTCCAAAAGATATGATTATTAATTACATTTGTTGCTCATAGTATGGATTAACCTTAGGGAAAGTTGAAATATAAATCACCTTGTATATGCCAATGATTGGTGCACCAACACAAAGATTCAACTACAATGACTACAAGACCATGCTTGGTTATGTGACTATTTTAACAACACACCAATTCGATTCTTTAACTAATGTGATATAAAAGCATAACTTCAATAATAAAGTCACACACATTGGAACACAAAATTCACCCTGTAAACTTGAATATGAAAACCAAGAAGACAATGAAGGTCTATTCCTTTGCTCTCTTATATCATGGAGATTACAATACATATACAAAAGTGGGCCATGCTTGTTGAGAAACAATGAGACATTATGGGCTTCTATAGTCCTCTAAAATATGGCTCTCTCTGTCTCTCTCTCTTCTCTACTAGTGTATCCACTCTCACCATTAATTCCATGAAACAACAATGGTGACTAAACAAAGTGAATCAATTTCCCTCCTACCAAGATTTGGATAGCTCAAATTAGGATTGGGTTTAGGGTTTTGGAACCCTATTGGAATCCCCATGATGCTTCTAGAAGTATGTAGCGTATTCACATATTTTCCCTTGTGAATGATGGTTAGTTGATGTGGTTGTCACTTGGACTTCTAGGAATAATTGGATGTGTTAGCGGTGTCCAAGGCCTAGGTTTTCAACTTGCAAGACCCAAAAAATCCACTTCTTTGACCACAAACTAGAAGATTTATAGTTCTGGTCCATTAGTGCAATTTTTAAGACTTGACCTAAACCAACCCTTTCGAGCCCCAAATTCAATATTCTTAATTATATAACATCAACGCATTCATATGTAACCATGTAGTCTATTTGCATCATCCATCTCCATTTTGGGAAGCTTTCTTCAAAAGATTTCGTTTTCAAGCAGATGTAGAAACAATTCCTCACCATGTAGTATATTTGCATCATCCATCCCCATTTTGGGAAGCTTTCTTCAAAAGTTTTATTTTTTAAGGAGATGTAGAAACAATTCCTCACCTTTTTTCCTGGAGTACCATTTGGCTTTGATTGGTAGCTAAACGTTTAATTCCCCCCTTTTCAAAG
The DNA here is from genome assembly GCA_031772625.1 of Pinus tabuliformis. Taxonomy (NCBI): domain Eukaryota; kingdom Viridiplantae; phylum Streptophyta; class Pinopsida; order Pinales; family Pinaceae; genus Pinus; species Pinus tabuliformis. The sequence continues at coordinate 724,759,768 of CM062806.1, forward strand.
TTCTTGTTGACAGCTTCTAGTCATTTTGATTTTATTTAGAAATATTTCCTTGAGTAATCTTGTTTGTATGTCTTGCGCCAAATCTTCTATGGAAGGTAAGATTTGGCCCACTTCATCTTTGTTGAGTATGCCTTGTATATTTTTAGGGTTTTTATATTTACCATTGAGTTAATGAACATATAAGGTGGAATACTAAGTTTTTTTGAAGAATCTAGGGTAGTTAGCGTTAATTAGATTCTTCTTTCATGATAACTATTTGTGAGGTGTTTTCAATTTTTCTTCTTATTCCAATATTCACTTATTATTATTAGAGTGTGTCTTCTTTAGTTCATCAAATAGCTACCAAACAAAGAGAAAAGAACACAATATGTTGAATTCTTCCAAGGCCAAAACCTCTCCCTCTTGGAGAGGAAAACGTGCATAAAATTCTTCTTATAGAGATTCCAAGTGACGAATACCAAGAACATGACCCTTGATCAATTAGGCCACTCCAAGACCAAGACACCATTCCTCTTCCTTTGTTCACTGCTAAGATCATCATAGTTGCACCATGACTGCTTCTTCACTAATATCTTCACCATACCAACGAGGTTTCCATATATATGATTGAGGTCTATCCCTAACTCCACTGAGATCATGACTGTCTCATAGTTGCACCATTAGCTGAGATGATAGCCTCGTGATTGCGTCTTTATTGAGATCATCTCTATGCTAAGATCATGACAACACCTTTGAGACAGAGTGTCCTCTCATCATGATTATGCCGAGACTGTGTGTGCCACTATGGGATCTTGAAGTCATCTCCTTCACCAAGACTAAATGTGTTTTCTTTTATGACCACGTTTCAGTATTGAGACTGTAGTTATAAGGAGGCCGAGAAACACTTATCACTTTCACTGAGACAATTTTCTTCATTTCCGAGTCACTTTCCTTCATCACTGAGATCCTGTACTTCATCATCAAGATTTGTACCTTCCTATACCCATTTGAGATTTCAGACTTGTCTGAGATCCTTGTTTCCTATGGTGATCTCAACATGGTATTTATAGTTTTTTCCTCTCCATAATTAGCTGACATGACAATGTGAAACATTGTGTCTCTATTTGCAAGCTAACATGACTTCTTTAGCTTATTTAATTTATTTGCAGGCAGACATGACTGTTTTTTACATCGTTTTGATTGCAGACTTCTCCTTGTGCTTGTCTTGGATAATTGTGCTTGTCTTGGAGGGATGTTTAGACTTTTCTATAAATGACATTGACTCTTTAACATCCTAAGGTTCTCAATGGGAGCCGCTAAATAAATAAACCTCTTTCTCATGAAACCCATGCGGCAAGGAATAATAAATTCATTTTACAAAAATCATAATTACAATGTCATGAAGACTGAACCTAGTTATACTTTCTTTAACAATATTTTAAGCATCATTGCTTGCCTTTATAATATTTCTAAAGGTCCCTATCTCAGGGATTTGATTTTCCATTCTAATGTGCAACCAAACTTTATTTTATACTTGGAATACCTTTTCACCCACGTGTTTATCATGTCTAGTGCTATATTTTTCTTTAGATTTCTTTAGTTTCCCTTGAAATTATAAGTGTAATTTCCTAATCATAAATGCAAACTATTTTTCCTCAATGCATTACCTCATGTTGTTACCCCTACCTTAGGTTGTCCATATACAATATCCAATGGTGATGGTGGAAGATATTCAAAACCAATTTCGAAAGATCAAGCTTGCAACTATTTGTCCTTTGATGGTATTTTTACGAGCCATCAAAATGTACATCTTATTGTACTTGTCTACTACCACATGTAGTCACACCCTCTTCTTGTCCTCGACAAAGCCTATAAAAATCCATGGATATGCTCTCATGTGGCCTGGGTTTGGAAGTAGATTTCATAGTCCCTGCTTTCCGTGTTTCTTTTTGTGATTTTGTGTTTTTAATTAATAAAAATAAAAATGAAAGTTACAATGTAATCAAACCAAACTTGGTTTAAATACAATGTTATGACACAAACAATCTTGGGTTGACTAAATTTTAACATTCCTAATATAAGAGACATTTCATTCGGAACTTTGATCAACGTAGGTGGATCTCTTTTCCATTTTTTTCTTTCTAACATTTGTCCACTTAGGAGTTGTCTCACACTATTGCAGACCCAATAGATATGAGTTTATTGGAAATATACAGATGCTCTAAAGCTTCTAAACTAAGCACAAAATCTACTATCTTTACATTTGAATTATCGTGCTCATGGGGTTTCTTTAACCCTTTGAAAAGATCCTCTATTGGGTCATTCTATGCGAAGGGGAATTACACTAAGGCATTGTCCTCCTCCATGTCACTCCCATGTGGAGGTTGGGGAATCTTAGTTGTCTCTTTTGGTCTTGGTTGGGTCAATTATTTAACAAATGGCTTGGTCTAACTCTGAACCGATCAAATTGGCCCAACAAATAAGTTGTTGGTTCAACTCGACTAATGAATTGGACCAGTGGATTGGTTTGTATTGTTTTGGTACCAAACTAGTTTGTTCCACTTGAATTCATCATGAATTATCAAGCTAGCTCATGGGCCATATGTGTGTTTTTGGTTTTGCACATGGGTTGAAGGGATACTATATTTTAACTGTGTATGTCCAATTTATAATGTTTGTCCTTCAATTGTCCTTTCACCTTACTAGGTAGAGATAGTCTTCTTATAGAAAAGTATTCAATGAGGACCTCCAGGTTGTTATCATGAGGGTTAAAGGTGATTTTTGGAAGGCTTGAAATATGCATGGAATAGGTCTAGACTAAAAAAAGGATCGCTGCATATTCGCATCAATAGAATGCTATTTTGTAGGAAATGTTGTAAGAAATTAATAATCCTACATGTAGAAAAAACCTCCTTACTAGGAGCTAACACAGACATCATATTTTCTATCATTTTATTAACTTAGAATCAGTGTTAGGTGAGCATGGAAGAAAATCCTAAATATGTTGATAGTCCTAGGAAAAAAATGGATAAAGGTTGATGGTATTTTCCAACAGATGTTGTTCTTCACTCAACATTATGTTCATATTATTGTTAATTGGGCACTTACATGGTTTTTGAAGGCTATCCAAGGTTCTTTTAATAAAATATAAAGCAATATAGACTTATTAGTAGTACTAAATAAGGGTCTAATTTCATTTCCAACAAATGATTCAGTTAATGGGGTCAAAGGATTGGAATTTATTGGCAACATATTTGTATTCAAACAACCTTAAGTTGTTTGCAACATAGTCTAAAAAATATTTTCTTCATTAAAGTTTAATTATTTTATGCATTTTTTTTAAAACTAAGTCATTGAGTTCGAGTTAAAATGCGAGTTAATAGGTGGTTGAGTTGAAGTTTGGGTCCAAGTTTTACAAACATGGTTTGGGTCATCTTATTTGTTGATGGAATCTATGGTTGTTTTGTATTTTTCTTATGGGTTGCTACACAGGATTTTCTAAATATTGATTACGAATGGTGTTACTATTATTACCTTTGATATTAGAGAGACTAGAAGATGGGCATGCTCCTACAAGTGAAATTCTTGTTGGCATGTTCTATATATAAACATCACATTTTCAAAGACTCGGTCTAGCAATTTGGGTCCATTTCATGCCCATTGGTTCTATAACCATCTTGTTAGGTAATCCCTTGCTAAAATCAAGCTCTACATAGATACATGCAAAGGTAAAGAGACCTTTCTTTTTCCAATTTGTATGTAGTATTTACCTTAATAAATTGATCCAAGGCTTTTCCAATTGATTCAAGAAAGTTTGGATGCCACCTCTGAGTAGGGGGAATTGCCAGTCTTGTCCAGATTGAAATTGTCACTATAATGGTGGTTGGGTCAAATGTTGGGAACCATGATTGTGTTGGAATTAATGAAAAAATATATACATGCATCCATGGCTCATTCACATGCATCATTATGTAATTTTAATCATGGCTAAGGCTATATTCTTTATTCTTTTATTATATTACTAAACATCTTGTGATTTTCTTGATCTCCCTTGTAAAGTGTTTTATGCAAGGAATGACTCCCAAATATGTGTTTTCATTAATTTAAACACGAGTATATAACAAGAGGATATGACCTTTGGGGTTCATAGCCCAGGATCTTTTCCTATTCTAACTCTAATTTACATATTTACAAAATTATCACCCAATCCTTGAGGATTAAGTGTCATATTTACAAAATTCTCACCCAATCCCTGAGGATTAGGTATCTAACATCCCCCTCCCCCAAATTTAAAGGGGTGTTTGCATGTACAAGCATTATTCTGAATATTTCAAACTTTAATCTTCCAAGTGCTTTGGTGAATATGTCTGTGATTTTCTTATTTGTGGAACAAGGTCATAGACGAATAGTCTTGGCCTCTACATGATCTCGAATTAAATGATAGTTTGTGTTGATAAGTTTCATTCGATCATGGAATTGCATAAGTATTATTGATTAGAAGGGGAGTAGAGTTCACTTGTTTCTTTGGCAAGTTTGCAATAATTTTCTTGAACCACACAATCTTCTTGGTTACTTTTGTAGCTGCCACATATTCTGCCTATGTTATGGAATCTACCAGAACTGACTATTTGTGTCACCTTTAGGAGCTCTTTATCCAAGAATCATAACATAGCTTGAAACAAACACTCGATTCTCCTTATCTCCATCAAAGTCTAAATTAGAATATCCAATCAAGTTAAAGTCATCTACCTATGAATATTTGAGTCCAAAGTCTTGAGTTCCTTTCAAGTACTTTAAAACGTTTTTTGCAGAAGACCAATGTTCTTTACAAGGATTTTGCATAAACTTGGAAAGGATTCAAACAACAAATGAAATGTCTGGTCTAGTAGTGGTGAGATAGATACGACTTCCCACAAGTTATCTATACCTAGTTGCATCCTCAAATTCATTTATTTCTTTAGATGTGAGCTTAATATTTTGTTCTATTGGAGTGGAAAAAGGATTGCATTCAACCATGCCAAACTTGTTCAACAATTATCAATTGTATTTATTTTGAGAGAGGAATATATAACTTGGATGTTGGGTCACTTCAATGCCCAAGTAGTAATGAAGGTGTCCCAAATCTATCATCTCAAATCCTTTCTTCAACTCTTTCTTTATGGATGCAATATAGTTTTCATTGTTCCCTGTTATCAACAGATCATCTACATATACCACAAGATAAAAAACAATTTTTCCAACTTTATTTACAAATAGAGTTGCATCATCTAGATTAAAGTGTTTGAAATTTAATTTTAGAATATGCTTAGTCATTTTTTCGTACGAGTCTCGCAATGCTTGTTTTAGACCATATAAGGATTTGATGAGTTTACATACTTTTTGTTCTTGTCTCTTCCCAACAAATTAATTTGGTTGAGACATGTAGACATTTCCTTCAACTCTCCATTCAAGAAAGTAGTATTCACATTCATTAGATGGACTTTCCATCCATCTTGAGTTGCCAAGGCAAAGAGAGTATGGAAGATTGCCCATTTTGTTGTGGGGCAAAGGTTCTCCTCACAACAAAGCCTTCTAGTTGAGACATTTTGACATTTCTTTCAAGTATTCATTCAAGAAAGCAGTCTTCACATTCATCAGATGGACTTTCCATCCATTCTGAGCTGCCAAGGAAAATAGAGTCTGGATCGTGGCCCATTTTGCTACAGGGGCAAAGGTATTTTCATAGCCGACCACTTCTTTATGTGCAAATCCTTTTTCCATGAGCGTTTCTTTGTGATTTTCAAGTGAAGCATCTAATTTATACTTGTTCTTGTTGATTCACTTGTAGCCAATTAATTTGGTTCCAAATGGATGGTCAACTACCTTCCATGCTCCATTCTTTATGAGAGCATCATACTCTTGCATTGCTCCTTTCCATTCATTATGAGAAGCAACTTTGTTAAATGAAGTTGGTTCAAATTTAATAGAAAAATTCAATTGAAAATCACATGACACATCCATATCATCCACATATTCCATTTTGTCTTGTGGAACTTCTAGTTCCTATTGTTCTGACCTCATTAGGGTGAACACTTTCAAGTGTTTTAGTGAGCCAGTTTGGGGGATCTTTCTAAGATGGTCTAGGTTGCTCTATTGATTGAGATGGGGCAGCATCAAGATTTAACCTTCCAATCATCTCAATCACATCACTTAAAGGGTCTTCCTAATTTGGAGTGGCATGAACTTTATGAGGGGGAGATAGTGATTCAGAAGGAGATTCCATAGATCGATCCAAGATATGGATGCCCCTTCAAGATGTTGAATCTCATTATCAAATTCATGATAAGTTTTTGCATGACTGAATCTATCCAAATGATCAAGCTACTGCTCAACGATATTGTTAGTCTTGGAAGATTCAGGAAAAATCTCATCTTTGGACAATATAAAATTCTTATTTACCTCATTATAGAGACAATATGTATCGGTGGTATCTGAATACCCTAAGAAGATTCAATTTTGTCTCACATCAAGCTTTCTTCTTTGTTCCTTAGGAATCATGGCATAATAGGTCGAACCAAAAATCCTAAGATGGATTATCGGAGGAAGGTGGCCATGCCACACTTTGTAAGGAGTCTTGTTTTTGAAAACATGAGATGGAAATCGGTTTTTGATATATATTGCACATAGAACTATGTCAACGCTGTTATTCACCACTTGTGGGTGACACTCATAAGATATTTGTTTCTCCTAGATTGTTTTCAGCGGACAACCAACAATGCCTTGCAACCACCAGATAGCTCGATGTGCCACCATCTCCACCACCTGAGCCAACTATAATGCACCCTTGCCCATTTGTTGTGATCATATGTTTGAAGGTGTGCCTTCCAAACCCGAAGGTATGGATTTCATTATGTAGTTGGGTATTTTTTCTTATTGCAAATATTTTTTCGGATCCATCGCATTTCATGAAAGTTTTTTTATCAACATTGCGAACCCACACTTGTGGTTCATCTTCAGGATAAAGAATATGGAAAACTAATGAAACCAAGGCTTATAATAAATAGGAGAAACTAGGTAAGAAAATAGCCGTTAGTGAATCCTTATAGGGTAAAAATAATTTTATTTTTTTATGTTTTTTAAGATATGTTTTTTAATATGGTATAGATATGCCTTGATATTAATAAACTTTTCTTGAAGGATTATAGATATTTATGTATTAATATTAATATAAAATAAGATATAAATGTTAATTATGATATTTTTAAAGTAATAATTAATTATGATGTTTTTTTAATTTAATAATTAGTATATTTATTATTATTTTAAAATATATAGGATTGGCTTAAATGATATAGGAAGTTATGTTATATACAAAATAATGTTATAGTATAGTTTAAAATATTTAATTAATAATAAATTTTGGGACTTAAGGTGAGGGGGTTTGGGAAGATATTGATTTAGATGTTAAAGTGGGAATCCAATTTTCACTTATATTCCATCCTTCATCCCTATTAAAGTTTTTAGGATGTTTATTAATCTCTATGGCCTCCCTAAATTTTCTGTGGAAGTAGTGATCAATTTTAGCTAGGATGCAAGTTTTTTCAATGCAAATTTGATGTTTGGTTTTATCAAAATGCTCTGCTAGTGCAAAGTTTTTAGAATGATTATGCTTTATGTCAATTGAGTGTTCTTGGATTCTAGTATGGATAGATCGACTTGTTTCACCAACATATGGAATTCCACAAGAAAAACGAATTAAATAAACATCTTTTTGGAATTTAAGGTCAATGGGATCTTTAACTAATTTGAGGAAATTGCAGATCGTGCTTAAAGGCTTGAAGGTGGTCATAATGTTATTTCTTTTAAGGATGTGGGCAATTTTTTCAGTGGTCCCAAGAATGTATGGAAGGTTTACTTTGCCAACAAAGTTATCCATATTTTTATTTCTATGTCCTTTGTTAGCATTACAGAGAGCCTTGAGGGCTTGATGTTTTTTGTACCCATTTTTTAAGAACACATTTATAAGATGTGTTTTCTCCATATCCAAGTGTTACTTATCTGATATTCTCATAGCTCTGGTTGCCAAAGTGCATAGAATCCCAAATTTTTGGGTAGGAAACTTATCATGGACACTTATGGACAAGGATTAGTGGGGTGATTCAGTGAAAATAATGGGCTTGGTTTGTACTCTTGCCCCCTTGTCCAACTTGGTGGTTAATCGTCCCATGGGATCTCCTTTATAGGCTACTAGCTTTAGGAGTGGCACTACATGGGAAATCCTGATTTTGGTTGCATGGTCCCACTTCCCCGCACCGCATACATCACTCCCCTCCACTCATTATAACCCCTTTTCACATATTTCCCATTCGGGTCCATATTTTTCCATTTGGTCCACAAGGAGTTAACCTCCCCCTCCCCTTGTCCACATTTTGGGTCGGGCCTAGAATGATGCCCCAAAGGTTGATGCAGCTAAAAATAAAGTAAAAAGAATAATTTGGCCACTTTCAACAGGAACTGTACCATAAAATTCAAAAGATGACTGAGACATACAGATTTAGTACATGGGAAAAGCCATCATGAGCTCTACCCCAATCATCATAGCCATCACCCTGGTTCCTAGGGCCCCTTATATTGGCCCCCCTGCATCATTAAGGAACCCATGATTGTCCCAACCCTTGGTGGGTGATGAAATTCCCAACCTTAAGGGGGTAATCACTGTTATATCTTACACATCATGCTCTCATTCCTTGGAGCATCGAGTAGTTATAAAAGAAAATTCAATAAAAGGAAAAAGACATATAAAGAAGGGTGGAAAAAAAAAATCTGCGGAAACTCATGTACCATGATTTCTCCCTCCTACATCTATACACCCAAGTGTGGGCCTCCCTCATCATATCTACCCTTGTACCATGACATGTGGCTTGGAGCCTTCCCCAATGCCCCACTTTGTTCCATCATTATATCACATGACACATGCCATATAACAGATGTACCATGGACTTATCTCTCCCTTAGAGGGTGAAACCACTTAATAGGATCCTTGATTAACCCCCTTCTTGAACTTGGAGACACCTGTACACTATAAGGCTCATTATGGAAGGGCATGCCACTATGAAGTGTCCACTTGGTTCCATGACTTGTAAGCTCATTTTCTCAATTACACTAAGGATTTGTTGTACTGGAAGGTGAGGAGATGCATTAGATCTTATGCAAGATTGCAAGTGGGTCTTCATCTTAGGGTTTGGTCTCCCTATACAGGTCGCAAGCCCTCCATAGGGTCATATTAACACTTATAGGGTGTGCGTTGAGAGCCATGTGCCTCTACTATAACAGAGAGTAGATATCCATGTCATGGGATCCTTCAACAACACTCATTGCTCGCTCTTATTCCACTTATTTGATGATGATGAGGCACCTAGACCACCTTGCCCAACCAACTACACACTTTCACCACACACTTGGAAGTTAATCTGGGGCCCATATGGGGTTGTGTCTCACCATGGCAGACAAAGGGAGGGCTTGCATCATTGTTCCATCCCTTGTATATGGGATACATGCATGTTCAATTCAATCGAAGACCTATGAGGATGATTTTGTGCCCCCACAACCACTTAGGGGAACCATATGTCATTTGCTTAAAGATCAAGGGGCCATTCCCTTCATCACTATTTTTGGAGCCTTTTTATTCATTTTGGCACATTTTGGACTCCATTTGGCCTCCCAACAACCCTCCAGCTACTTGTCTATCATTTAATCCCTATTGAGAGGCTTATTTTTCATATTATGGAGCTATTTGGTAGGCTTGTCGCCAAAAGGTTGTTATTTGTACATTATTTTATTATTAGGGGCATCATTAAGCCTAATTAGGAATTTTGAATCCCTTAGAGGATCATATATATTGACGAGAGGTTCATTTCATTCCTCATCATCACTTGGATTTGGGATATATCTTTCTGAATATTTCAAACTTGCAATTTGTGCAATGATTTTAGATGATTAAATGCCTTTTGATGTGTGGAATATTTTCGCTATCTCTCTTGTAGCTTCTATTTTGAAAATGTGATGGATGTATATACTCTCCTTTCATGTAAGTGCTCTTTTCATGTGAATTTCTAAATAATTTATGTCTAATGTATGGAAAGCTATGCTTTGATTTTTCTTGTGCCCTCAAAATTAATGAAAATTTATGAAACACTTGTAATCTTGGCTCGTTGCATATGTTATTCATCTTGGCAAGAAGAATTTTTTTCCTAGGGGTAGGTTGTGTACCCTTTACCTTGAAACAAAATCAAATCTTGCATATTGAAGTATAAAAATCTAAAGTTGTCGTGTAGTTGCATACATTAGTAGTGAAGTTATGTCTCTTAATAATTTGGACTCTAGTATTCCCAATAGCCAAGCATTGGTCCTAGATCCTTAGTGATCACATTGAATTAATGAAATATCATTCTTTAACCTATTTTCTTCCTCTTTTTTGCCCCCTAAGGACAAGGATATTTTCTAGGGCTTGTTGTGAAATTTTAGGGAGGATGAATTTTAGGATTCCGTCCATACAAGTTTCTTCATTTATGTCTGCTCTAGACATCGCCCAATTTTGAAAGAATTCCGACAATGAAATTTCAAATAAATTGATGCCCTAACTATCACGCGAAGAGGGAACCCTTGAAGTTGCTTTGACTCGGGGATTTCTTGAAGGTTTGCACTTTGTAGTTCATCATTCAAAACCTTTTCTCTTAACTATAGTTGATCATTGGATGAGCCTTTACCATGGTATCTCTCTCAACCCTTGGTCTCTTATAGTATTTCTCTCAAGGGGTTTTTCGTGGATAGTCACCCTAGCTTCTCCCAAAGCTTACACAATTTAATCTTTCCATTGAATGAGACATCCTTGCCTCACTTTCAACGCTATTATAAACATATCAATCACAAGTGATGGATTTTGGAAGTTTTGATCTTAAGTAGTCATCATTTTTTAATAGTCCTAAGCTCGAGCTCATCCTTCCCTCAACACTTTCTTGGAGATCCCTTCTTTTTCTTCTAAAACAAGAAACCTATTATCTGAGCCTCTTCTTCAAATGGGCTCTAGAAATCACATTGTGCATCATATGGAGCTCATCATTCTAGTGATTTACACCATATAGGGACTGCTCCCATCGGTGAAAGTCTGTAAAGAGCAAGGGACATCAACTGAGGTGACAATGGGTCCTTGTCCTGTTGTTGCCACTTGTTCTAGTAGTAGTCACTTTGGAACCTCTCTTAGGACCCTTGCTAAATTGAGTGGTAACAAGCCCAAAACATTAACTTTACATTTTTTAAGAACATCATTGAGTGAACCATATTTAAGATTGTCTTGTTCATTCTTTCAGCTACACCTTTTTGTTGAGCATTGTAAGGAACAATAGATTGATGTTGAATCCCATGTTGGCAAAGATAGCTTTCAAATTCGTTAAAAGTATATTATTTTCCATTATTAATACGAAGATAGTTTATATTTGATTGTGCATCATTTTCAATCCATACATGAAAATTTTTGAAAGTTTCAAAGGCTTTTGATTTAATTTTCGACAAATATATCCATCATATCCTGGTGTAATCATCATTAAAGTCATTATATATTTATTTCCGTTTGCAGAAGGAATAGACATAGGGCCACAAAAATTAGAATGAATTAGTGCAAGCTTTCTATGTGCTTTGGAAGAAGAATCATGAAATGGCTCTTTGCTATGTTTTCCTAGGATACAATCATCACATTGCTTCAGTTTCCTTGGAATAGTTGGAAAATCAGAAATACCATTTCTTTTCGACAAATGAAGACTACCATAATTAAGCTGTCCAAATCTTGCCTACCATATAAGATTATATGGCAATGTACCTTCATTGTATTGAGAACAATATGTAGAGTTCTGTGCATGAGCAGATGATCCTTGTAGCTTCAACGATCTTTCCTCCTCTTTTTTGGTCATGATAAATGTTTCGTTTGATGCTTTTCTTATCTCAACTTTGCAATAAAAAATATGAATGGAGTGTCCTCATTGGCGAATGTGAACAAGGGACAACAAGTTTCTCCACAGTTCTATCAAGAAATGGGGAGGCTTGCACCTTAAGTTAGATTTATCATATTGAGATACTATGCCATGGATTTTTGTGTGCCATTTCCTTGGATGATTTTATTGTGTAACTATTTTAATAGACCAAGTTTAGGTTCTACTTGTTAAGCTAGATTTCTTATGCTCTATAAATTTTGGTGGCATGTAATATCGCTTGAATTTGTATTTTAATTTTTCAATGGCCATTGGGTCTAGATTATGGTGCCTATGTAGATACATCTGCAATTTGACTATTAAGTAATGTGTTGATGATGGTAAATAATGTATTATAGTCCAAATTGTGTATGAATGAATGCAACTCAAGTCTCCAATTCAGGATGAATGCTCAAAGGAGGTAAAGAATTAAAATGAATTGAGGGCATTATCTTCTTTGACTAGCATCTAATTTGGCCTTTTCTTATAAGGGTCTTCTCATTATAATACTTAAGGATTTTATGTTTCTACTTAAACATTGCTAACATTTTAAATTTTACTTGTTGGGGGTGTTAAAGAATGTAACTAGTGTCGATCTTCATAATTGAGTAATGATGTAATGTATTTGTCAAAAGGAAATGTTTTTTATTGTAAAAAAAATTGACTTATTAAAGCATGGGTTTCATGCTTGGGACAATGGTAAATAGGTCAAAGTACCCATTGTGTGCTCTAGGATTTTAGTATTAATTCAAAGTCAATATCACTATGTTAAAGACTTCGATTTAAATCCTCCATCAATAACCGAATACTCAAGGTTGAGTTGTTTTGGTCAATCACCTAACAATGGTTAACATACTTAAAAAAAGACGTATTCTTGTACATTGGCATAGAAAACAAGTTAGTGTGGTATATTTACATGAGATCTGAGCTTGAAACAATCACATAAAATAATGTTGAGTCACCACAGCAACTGACATTATAGAACAAGAAATTCGTTGTCAAGACAAGCATATCGAGATTATTTGGAAACACTATATCATTAGTTTGGTGAAGCATTAATCATAGGGTCAAACTCAAGTCCTGTAGTAGTTATTTATACCCTAACTAGAAGATTGAAGAGTGTGAATCATTTCTATTTGAAGTCTCTTTGAAGGATATCTTGAAGGAAGCAGTCTATATGAAGTCTATTTGAAAACATGTAGCAAACTCATCATTACTACAATCAAGAGATAACATCAAGCTTGAAGTCCTTGTCTAACTCAAGTATTGTTATTTCTCCTTTTGTTTTAGAGTCATCTAACAATATGTATTCACATTGCAAGAAAAGGCTACAAGCTCCTTCAATGATCAAATTCAAAAGGTATGTAAGTTTTGAGGTATGTATAACTTGTTCTTTTGTGAAGAATATGATGTCTTAAAGTTAGTTGATTTTACAATTCTAGGATTGACAAGTCCTCATTGAAGATTGGTAATGACTAGGGTTTGTAAACCCTATGTTAGAGTCGGTCTTGTCAGTCCTCCGTCGGAGATCAAAACTCTTTCTGCATTTCATTTTTAGGTGTCTCGCTCCACTCACCCAGCTGCATTCCGCTAGGGGCATGCCAAAATCTGACAGAAGGGTCTTGTCAGTCATTACCCCTCATGCTTTTTACCTGCTGGCTCAGGTCTGTTCATCAAAGTTCATTAAATGACAGTCAATATGTGGTATTTTGATGGGCAAAAAATCATGTCAGTCATAAGTCTAGGGTTTCATAAGTCGTGTTTTCAGAGTACCCAAACACGCCAGTAGGCCAAAGGGAGGCTTAACAAGTTTCATCTCCAGATTTTCATCATCCATAATGCTCAAGGGTGATTCCTCTTCCAAACTCTGTTTTGAAGAGGAAATCATCACATTAATGTTTATGATAAATATGTAAAGTTATCCAACATGAAGTACTTCGAAAGCTGGTTCTGATTGTCCTTTGCCAAATGCCATGTCAGCTACCCCTACAAGAAATTGCCAAAAATTTCATCATTTTAGTCAAAAATCCAAAAAGGGAATGTGAAATACAGAGTTGTATTAAGTTGTGGAAAAAGTGCCAAAATGAAACATTGCAAAAGTGGGTTTTGAGGAAACAAAAATCAAAACCATGACTCCATGTCTTTATATAGATTTTCTCATAAGAATCAAAGTCATTTTACATGCCAAGGTCGGAGAGAAAGCATTTCAAAGGAATTTGGTGAGCCAGCGCGCATTTTGGGTGAGGTTGGAGGTGTCTTGACAGGCGTGGCGCATACAATAGGTGGCGCGGAACACCGGGCCCGCGCGGCGCATTGAGCGCGATCCCCCAGTGCAAATTTTAACGTGCACGACGCACCGGTAGCATGCAGCGCATACAGTTTAACTCCCAAAAAACGCCCGAAAATCCTCCAAATCGCCATTGAATTGCTTGGACGTGCCAGGTAGGGTCGAAATCTCGGTGGTTCATCCATTTTTGTGTGTCATGTGATGGTGGTTTATGGTTCCAAATATTGAAACAAAATTTCCAAACCCTACCTCTAAAAATCCTTATGTCAATTGCTGTTAAGGGTTGCAAATTCATCATTTTGTCACCAAGTTTCCCCTTCCATCCCATCTGTCCCTTTTTCCTTCATTCCCTTTTCCCTTATACCATATCCCTTTGAAATTTCATTGCCCCCCATCCCCTAAAATTACTAAACCCTTATCCCCAATTCCCTTTCACCCATTACCCAATGTAAAAACCCCCAAACCCTACCCTATGCAAAGTTCCCAAACCCTCCTACATTGCCCTAAATAAAATCTATCCTAATACTCCTAATCCCTTCATATTTTCCCTCCCTAACAGTCCCTGTTACATTGCTCCCTTGGTGATAGATTTCAAACATATCACAACAGCAGTCCAGCACAGTCTTGCGACCAACATTCATTTCTCCAAGCAGTTTTCATAGCATCAATTATGTCATCTGATCATTCATCCGACTATGAGGAGGAAACTCATAGTGACTCACCCACGGAAGAACGTGCACCCTGGAGGCCTCACAGAAGTGGCAGACATGTTAGAGAAGAACCGGCTACCCTCACAGAATTGCAGGCCTGCCCTTTTTCCGTCTCTTGTTTTCGGTTTCAGTCATGCTATGAGTTTTGTGAAAAGGTTGCAAATGTTCAATTCCACCATGAGTTGGCTCGCCTATTTGTTCTACATTTGCATGGTGCTCAAGTTACTTTGGTCGGTGTTACTTTCACACTTACACCGAACTCTATTTCATTAGCTACTGGCATGCCTAATATTGGAGAGCCATGGAACAAGAGACAAAAAGTTGACCGACAGCATTATGAGCCATATGTTAAACCTAGTTTCTTGAGGCAGCTTAAGAGGGTGTTTCCCTTCCGATATCTTAAAGATGAATATGCCCCTCTAATGAAGTTAATTATGAAGTATTTCAGTTGTGAAGGCCATTTCTCCCGGTTATATGCTTATCACATCAGGTTTCTCATGCCTTTCACCTGGGTACGCATGATGAGCATCCCATATTTCATATGTCGAAACATAGAGAGGATGACTGCCCTTGTGCAACACAAGACCCCTGAGCAACAGTTCAACAACAATTGTCATTTTTCTCTCATCAAGATTTTGGTGGTGCATCAGCTTGATTTATAGGGTATCACTTGGGATGATTTCATCTCCCGTGACTTCTTCTGAGCTTCACAGGGACCTTCAGAGACTATATTTGAGACAGGGGAACCTTCTCATTAGTATGAGCACCATGAGACCGCTAGTGTGCTGGTATTTGTCACACATCAGAGGGGCGTTAGACATTTGTTTGCAGCAGCAAAGCGAGTTTTATCTCCACCCGGGGTGGAAGGGGCCTCGCTTCCGGCATCAGCACTATAGGTACAGGATAGAGGTAAGGAGCCAATGCAAGATGAGGGGCCATCAGGTGAATGAGAGACCGACTTCGTTCTCCTTCATGATGACGATACATATATGGATCCGTAAAGTGCACAACTTAAAGAGATCATCCAGGAGCATCAAGCAGAGATCCAGGTCTTATCCCTTGACTTGGAGAGAGCCAAATGGAATATGAAATATTTGGAGCAGAGGAACAAACAACTTGAGGATCAGCAAGCTGAGATAGAGTTGCAACTGATCAAGGAAAACCGACAACACATCATGGCAGCACAAGGTAGACCTATGGAGCAAAGAGATGAGGACCGGGAGTATGTTTTAGAGAAAGTGAACGTTCACTTGGAGCAGCTGTTGGAGAAGGCTAATAGGGAAAAAGCAATGCTGAGGCGCATGACTCACCATTACATGGCCCGAAACATGAGCTCCAAAGCGAGAATCAGGAGCCTAAAAGCGAAATTGAGGAAGGTGACAAAAAGACAAAAGAGGAAAAAAGAGCAAGATCAGCTCTAATCTTGGCTGAGGCTTCTTGGTCCAGCATGACATGTGATAGAGAAGGTATAGCCCAAATTTCAAGAAATTTGGAGCACATTTTTGCATTTTGAATTTTTTTGCACAAAAACAGGTTTTTTCTCCCTGTGCGCCGCGCGCTTTCGCTAGGGAGCTCCAAATGACAAAAAGTTTATATTTTTGAATTTTCCATGGAAAATTACGACTACTGGTGCATGGCCAAGAAGTTTGGGCCAATTTTGAGTCCTCAGGAGGTCAAAAACACCCAAAAAATGACCTCTCTGCCCCTATTTTGACACACAAAAAGCAGTTTTGGGAGATTGCATTTTTGGAGGGGCCAATGTTATCCAAATTCAGAAATTCCACTTGGATTGGAAAGTAGACAGGCAGGGCTTTCCAACAAGCACACTTGGGCTCAAGTTTGACTTCAGGAAGTGCCTCAAAACCCAATCCAAAGTGGCATTGTTATAGACATTTTTGTGCCTCGCAGCATGGAGCATGAAATGTCGATAATTACAGGGATCCTCAGTCCCTAAACATGTTGTTCTTACCCCTAAAAGAACAAGGTCATCAAACAACAGCACTTCCAATCAGTTCTCCACCTGAAAACACTTCAAAATAGGCTATTTTTGGATCATGTCAGCTGCTCCACTGAGCTTCTGCGCTGGAATGCAACTGTCCCTCCTTGTACCTGCGCTGGAAGTCAAGATTAATGAAGGCTACCTGCGCTGGGCGAGATTGGCCAAGTGGCACAGTCATCCTGCAAGGTGTCAACTGCCCAGGAAGCTTCCAAACTGACACTTGGTTCATGAGATTCGCCCTGTGATGAGTAAGAGGTACTTGATCACCATGTGTAAGCAAGGATCTCCAAGTGGACTCAAGAACTGAAGATTAACTGAAGAGGGAGAGGACACTAGTCAGCTCTATGTCAGTCTCAAGCTGACTCATCCTCTCTTCTTCTCTCCTATATATAGAGCTCTTCTATGAGGTCTAAGGGGGCTGGAATTTTGGTATAAGCAAGGAGGTGCTGTTGGTTTGCAGTCAGAGCTATTGGGTGATTGTTTTACTAGAGGTGAAGAGGAGAGTTCTTGCTGCTGGGGAGGTGCTGCTGGATTGGAGCCATCATCATTGGTTGTAACCTTCTCAGAACCCTGTTACTTTCTATCAATAAAGTTTTGCATGTTCTCCTATATACTTGTATTTCATAGATGTTTTGTGTTTACATGTATATTTGATGCACCCTAATCCATGCTTCAGTTATGAGTACATGTATCTTGTAGTTTGCTCTCTTGTTTTGTGCAGGATCTGTATGTAGATGGATCGGCTAAGAGAGCAAGGAGCTGGGAACGAGATACAAAGAGAGAAGGACAAGGATCGACTAAGCGAAAGACACCAGGTTGGTTGACCTTCTTTCATTCTCTCTGTACTTGCATAAAGGGAAACAGTAAAACTTTACTTTCAGTTGTTGCTAAAGACTGTCACCTTTAGAGTAGGGATAGTGTCATCCGCATCGGATACTTTTCCCCACAACAAACTGGCGACTCCACTGGGGATACTAGTACCTTGTTGTTGTTTGTAGTATTTTGCTATTCATTTCTTGAAGAAAAGAGTACCAAATCGAAAAGCTTTTGACTATATCAAAAGCGAAGTAGAGGGTCTGCTACTCTTGCTCCTTTGCTGATCAAATTCAAGATTTAAAGAGCTAATCTACAAAAGAATCTTTACTCTTTGTGATAGATCTTCATCCTCTTGATCATCCCTTAGCCTGTACTTAACCTATAGCTTTTTATTTCAGCAAAAACAGTGCATTTTTGAGCTTTTTATGACCCGGAATTCTTTGTAGACGAAACTCTCGTGTGTCAGTGAAGGTTGTCCACAGGCAGTCTGCATTACAGCGCAGGTGCTCCCTTCGGGAACTGCGCTGAGAGTGAAACTGGCAGACTAGAACCTGCGCTGGTCCAGTTAGCCATTGTCTTGCTCAGCTTTCCCTTTGTGTCTTGGCCCTGTTTGCACTTGTTTTTGGCTGATTGCTTGCTGGTTATTGTATTTGCTGTAGACCACTTCTCCTTGACATTATTCCGCCTCAGTTGTGTGATGAAACTGTGAACGTTCTTTCAGTATTTCTTGTTTCAGTTACAGTTTCCCATTGTGAAAAGCGAACCTAGTAGCTATGGCCTCTTAGATCCTGAACTGTAAAAGTATCTTTGTGATCTTATGAGTTAGTTTTATTACTGTTCATGGCTGTTTGAGTTTGTTTGCTTTTCACTTTATGGTTTGAATCTATACGTTTCCTGTATTTTAAACAAGTCTTTCATAAGGTGTCTTTTTTATTGTGGACAAGCTTGTTTATTTCTACTTGAAAGTTGATTCAAAAATCATACAACAGTTTCCTTTTTGTTAGCATCAACATTAAGGATAACGAAAAGAAATACATGCATTGTGCATTTTGCATTTGACTGTATGCTTGATGATTTAGGAAAATGTGCATTTTAGTGTGTGTTCTTTGATCTGTGGAAAAAGTTGTGTCTTTCTTTTCCCTCAAGTAGATTAAGGTTTTCAAAGTTGAAAGATTGAAAAGATTTGCTTCTCATTCTTAGATTGCATATAGGAAGTTGTATATATACATCTCGTGGCGAACCTGAAAGGCAAACTGTTAAGAAAGATCAACATTAAAATAAACTCAATTTACATAACAACGTTTTGGAATTTAACGCAAACATCTAGAGGTCTAGGTAGAGACGTGTTCTGGCGTCGTTAAACATAGTGACTGTCGATCTCTACGAAGGTGGGTGATTCCTCCTGAGAGTCGGTGGCACTAACACGGACTTGAGCTCCCGCGTACCGTCGAGTATATTGGGAGACCCCTATAGGCTTTTATCCTTTATCCTTAGGAAACCGTGTCGGCCGCCCTACTGATCGCGATGCAGTGAACACAGCATTCACGAAGATCGACCACCCGTACCGTAAAACGTATTCTGTGGTTTCGCGAAAGGTTTGGCACACCCTCTGCCTAGATCTCCAGAGCAGTTTCTTTTGGCCTTTTTCAAACTCTATAACTGAAAAAGTCCAACCGAGCATTTGTCACTTCGGGCTCGTTAATACATCGAAGGCGACTAGAGTCATCTTTAGCTTTTTCTCGACTCTTAAAACATGAAAAAGCAAGTTTGTGTCTAAAAGCGTCGTAAATAAAATTTATTTTAAATCGGAACATAATCACCTGTTATTCCCACGTTGATCTTTCAGTTGAAAAGTATGGAGCCCACCAACCAAGGAAGTAACCTTGGCGGAAGTCCAAATCCCTTCTCCTCTTGGGGAGATGTTGGTGCGCCTCATATGGCTACATTGTCACTTCCAGGATTGACAATCGGCCTTCCTGTTTGGCTCTTTTCAACTAATGTAGTCCAGATCGCCACTAATCCTGAGCAGTCGAATCAACTGTCAGAACAATCTAGAGCTACCCACCAGCCTTCCACTTCTTGTGATACTTCATCTGATCCTTCATCTTCACAAGGTAGAGCCGGAAAAAGTCAGCCTCCCAAGGAGAAGAAGGAAAAAAAGAAGAAAGGAAAGAAGCAGAAGGAGCCTCTGGCGAAGGCGACTGGGGGCAAGCAGAAGAAAACTGACAAAAACCCACACACTGCACCGACCGGGCCTAAATCGCCATGTGTCATTTGCAAAGGGATCCATTTCCATCGTGATTGTCCTTGTATTCCCCGGATACTAAGGGACTGGTCCCCAAGGTTGCACAATCCGGTAGCATCAACCTCTGGTTGTCAAGTTGATTGCATTCCCTCAACTAGCGAGAGTGAAGGACGAAGAAGGGGACCAAGATCACCTTGTCTGTTGTGTGAAGGTCATCATGCCATCCACAAATGTCCATTCTTAGATGAGGCAAAGAGAGTTTTGGAAGATCGCCCGGTGTCACTGGTGCAACTTCCTCCTGGATACCGAAAACTCGCGCCTAATCCCTCGATAGTTGAAAATCCAGTTGAACCACTCAAGTGGTCAGCTGAAGTGTCGGTCATTGAGAATGAACCTACTGAATCTAGACCAGACGAAAGTCTAAAGGTCGAAACGGCAGTTGGCCCGGATCTTCCTTCAGAGGTTCTATCGTCCAATGACTCCGTCATTGAAGATTCGTCTTCAAATGACACCGTCACCGAAGAGTCATCTTCATGCGACACCCTCACTGATGAGAACAAGGATGACACCATCCAGGTTCTTTTCATCAGCACCGACTCCGATGAGCATCCGGGCAATGCGCCCATTCCTTTATCGCAGGAAGGAACATCATCAGAGTCATATCCGGCCGTATATTCGGTCCCACCACCAAGCAACCTGGTTGTATCCTTTGATTGGAATCAACTAGGCAGACCCCGGTTACCAGCCAGTATACCATTCAGAATCATTGTCCAGATCTATAGAATGATTATGGCTGGTACTATCATTGATGAAGGGGCGTCTGTGAGTATCCTTTCCTCTATTGCTTGGAAAGCACTGGGTTCCCCAGCGCTTTTACCTGAGTTGAGAAATCTCTCAGGTTTTGATAAAGGAACCAGTCGACCATTAGGAATCCTCCCCGATGTACCTGTTACATTGAAGGGGAAGACCGTCAGGATGAACGTGTTGGTAGTTCAAGGACCCTTGGATTATAACCTACTCCTTGGACGCGACTATATTTATTGCATGGGAGCGATAGTCTCCTCACTCTTTAGAGTAATGTGTTTTCCACACGAAGGAAGGGTGGTCAAGCTCGTAGACCAACTTTCATTTCCGGGATCTCGCATCGCAAATAGTCAAATACCAATCCTAAATGGTCTGTTCACTCAAGATACACCTCCGCCCCCAGTCCTCCTTCCCGATGAATGCGAGTGATTCAGAAAGAAAGACTAGGACCCAGGGGGCATGCACCCTGGTCTGCTTCGGGCAAAAGAAACTCCGGGTATAAGAAAGAATTTCCGCAGAAGAACATGACTAGTCCGTACCCCGTCCGTAGGAAGTGGGGTTGTTCTGGAATAATGATCTTTTGTTAAAGTTATGTGTTTGACCGAAGAGTCATTCACCCTTGTCTAAAGAAGTGGGCAATGCCCAAGTAGGAATTCCCTTATTGCAACAAGTAGTCACCATCTTTAAATTCAAGCCTCGCCCATCGAAACATATGTTTTGAAGGATAAGCAGGGGCAGTCTACGAAGAAGGAGACCGTATTGTTGTGACAGAGGGTAACCATCTTTGGACAACCCAATGATAGACACTTCTGAAGAAAGAGATTGATTTGCGGCAGCAAATTGAACCGTCTTTGGAATAATAAGAAAGAGGCAAGCCTCCCTCAATAATACCAACGTTTTATCTTTGAGTAGTGTTCTTCCATTGTCACAAATAGCTGTTCGTTAAAAGTGGGCCGACGGGAAGCCTGAGTACTGCGTAAGACCCCTTAAAATAACGAGAAGACAAGTATCGTTAGCATTAGATTAGCAAGATGACAAATAACTGTGAACACCCAAAGAAAAGCAGAAGTAGGGGAGAGGAGGGGCAGCCTCGAAATTCTATCCTATACCTGGGGGCATGCAAACCTTCTGGAGTGCAAGCTAGGGGCGGTTATTTATCTGGTTTTAAGATTAACCGTTTCCAACCTTGCATGAAAGAAGCCTGTGGGGCAGAAGTGAAATTTGCCAAAATTAGAGCATAGCTGTGATAAGGCATAAGCTCTATAAAAATTGGTCCTTATAGGAGGCGTTCTTTTTATGACTGGTATATCGAGCAGTTTTAGCATATAGTTCATGCTCGTTAAAAAATAAACGCAAAATTCGAGCAGTTTTAGACCTGAATTTATGCTCGTTAAAAAATAGAAAAGTGTGAGCAAAAGTTTCCCCCAGAGTTCAAGCTCATGGAAAAAATGAACCGGTAAATAGCCTTTTGAGATCGTAAATTCATCAGCCATAAGAACCTTGATCGTGTTTTCATCCATCACCTCCACCGTTCATTTGGCCAATCATTCACTTCCATTTGTGTGTTTACCTCTTTTGAGAAACAGCTGCGAAGAGTGATTTCACCTAGCCATCCTAGTGACACTGCCGTAATTGGAAAATTCCAACCTGTACCTGGAATCTGTAGCTATCCCTGTTTATCACTCGTTCCTCAAAAGACGAGTCTTCTTTCAGCTCTTTTCACTGACTCGTAAAATATGAAAAGTTTGCCGAGTTTTGGCCTTCCTGCTCGTTAAATGACCAGAATGCTATCCCTCCTCTAAATTTTAATCTTTTTGGACCTGAGGGATTATTGCACAAAAGGATCGAGCACTTGCCTTGTTCGGCTCGTTAAAAGTACCGAACAGCCATCCCTTCTGTATTGTTTTATACTTTTTCGGACTTAAGGGATTAGCTGACGAAAAAGGAATTATGGAGTTGACTTTCTGTACCTTTTTAGACTCTCTAAAAATGAAAAGGACCAAGTTTTCCTTGTCGTTAGACTCGTTAAAATGATTAAATAGCGACAAACTTGTCTTTAGACAAGAACGAGTTTCCCTATCGCTAGGCTCGTTAAATCATAGCGATGGGCTTGCCCGAAGGGCAGGTTATAGAACAAGCATATGTTATCCTCCTCAAGCTTGACAAAAATAAAGAGGTACTGGTCAGAAATGACTGGGGAAAAATTGGGAGAACATCAAAGTTTAATGGTAGCAAGTCACTCTTGAACATGACACTTTTCCTCCGTACCACATCGGGTTGGGTTGTTTCATTCACCGGTCTCATCGCCATGGTCCTCGCCAAACCATCCACATTTGGGGTAATGCTACCAATCCATCGCATCAGTGTCGTTATATGTTCAAGAGGGGTCATTCTGAAAGTGTCAACCGTGTCCCATCCACTGCCATACATTATCCTTCATCCATTCATGATCGCCACCCTGAATCATATGTCACAGTTTGTTTTCACCTCCACTAAAATCATTTGCTCCGTTCCGTGTCATTGATGTGGGATTCATTAAGGCCCTCCTTTGACGGATCGCTTCTCGTCGACTTCAGCTCATTATCCAAGAAGTTGATCTAGGAACACCCCCATCAGTACTTTGAAGCTTGCATGCCTCAATGGCAAGTTTCTCACTTCCGGCGACAGGTATACATCAATGACCTTCGACCAGAAGATTTTGCGTGGCGTTCGACGCCAAGTCCTTTATTCACGCCACGTGAATTGTACTACAGTACCTTGAGGGTCATCGTCATTATTGGTGATTCCTCTCGCGCTTGTTAACGGTTTTCATTATTGACCGGTAATCAAGCGATGTCTTTCCATGTTCGACTTCAGCGAAATTCTCACATGGATCGACTTGTACTTAGAGTGAAGATCGAACGAGTTTGAAGACCCCGGATCTAGTTTCATCCATCCGGGCTGCGATATATATTCAGGAAATATAAAAGCATTTGCCATGTACATCATTGCAGCAGATGATCATCCTATTCAAAGGATGATAATTTCAGCAGAAAATTATCAGTCTACCTTCAGACGATCGTCTGTCATATGTACCAAAATGTATTTATAAAGCTGAGCATGGGAATGCCCGCCTCAGCTAGATCATAAAAAAAAAAAAAAAAGAATGAAAAATAATGTATTGTATTGTATTGTATTACAGGGCGCCTCCTCAGCACTGGAACGAACTTCGGACCCTCTAGATAAAGCATTTCACCCGATAAACGGCCTCATACTTTAGGGGGTAACTGTTATAGACATTTTTGTGCCTCGCAGCATGGAGCATGAAATGTCGATAATTACAGGGATCCTCAGTCCCTAAACATGTTGTTCTTACCCCTAAAAGAACAAGGTCATCAAACAACAACACTTCCAATCAGTTCTCCACCTGAAAACACTTCAAAACAGGCTATTTTTGGATCATGTCAGCTGCTCCACTGAGCTTCTGCGCTGGAATGCAACTGTCCCTCCTTGTACCTGCGCTGGAAGTCAAGATTAATGAAGGCTACCTGCGCTGGGCGAGATTGGCCAAGTGGCACAGTCATCCTGCAAGGTGTCAACTGCCCAAGAAGCTTCCAAACTGACACTTGGTTCATGAGATTCGCCCTGTGATGAGTAAGAGGTACTTGATCACCATGTGTAAGCAAGGATCTCCAAGTGGACTCAAGAACTGAAGATTAACTGAAGAGGGAGAGGACACTAGTCAGCTCTATGTCAGTCTCAAGCTGACTCATCCTCTCTTCTTCTCTCCTATATATAGAGCTCTTCTATGAGGTCTAAGGGGGCTGGAATTTTGGTATAAGCAAGGAGGTGCTGTTAGTTTGCAGTCAGAGCTATTGGGTGATTGTTTTACTAGAGGTGAAGAGGAGAGTTCTTGCTGCTGGGGAGGTGCTGCTGGATTGGAGCCATCATCATTGGTTGTAACCTTCTCAGAACCCTGTTACTTTCTATCAATAAAGTTTTGCATGTTCTCCTATATACTTGTATTTCATAGATGTTTTGTGTTTACATGTATATTTGATGCACCCTAATCCATGCTTCAGTTATGAGTACATGTATCTTGTAGTTTGCTCTCTTGTTTTGTGCAGGATCTGTATGTAGCTGGACCGGCTAAGAGAGCAAGGAGCTGGGAATGAGATACAAAGAGAGAAGGACAAGGATCGACTAAGCGAAAGACACCAGGTTGGTTGACCTTCTTTCATTCTCTCTGTACTTGCATAAAGGGAAACAGTAAAACTTTACTTTCAGTTGTTGCTAAAGACTGTCACCTTTAGAGTAGGGATAGTGTCATCCGCATTGGATACTTTTCCCCACAACAGGCATGACGCATACATCTTTCGGCGCGGCACACAGAGACCCAAAGGCCAAAATCACTTCCGCTCTGCGAGAATTCGATTTGCAATTTTCTCCGAGTGAGCCCGTTCATTAAAAATAAATTTTTCCCAGCATCAAAGGCAAAGTTAAAAAAGAAATTTTCATTAAAGGTTGGATTCTATCCAAGTGGCAAAGGAAGGCGAGCAGTCACCCAAAAAATCTACGCTACATTTTTGTTTTCTTTGTAACGCTACACCTGTCACTAATGGTTGGATTTTCATTTCCAGTTTGTAATGATAAAAAAAAACTCCCCAACTTTGGGTTGATCCAATTTCTGATAGTGAAACTTATTTATTGTATGAAAAACCATTTGTAAAGGGTTGGTGGGAATTTCTGGGAAACGGTGGGAGAGAAACTCAGTTACTCACTGTACATTTTGACAGAGAATTAATGAAAGGTTGCAGCTCTGGTTCATGAGATTCCTGTGGCGTGAGTTTAGCAAATGTATTTTCTTTCTGTTTCATATGTATTTCGTTATGTTTCACAGTTCATTCATATTCATTTCCAATGAAAGCTTCTAAGTAAGAAAAGGTAGAATTCAGTTTACTGCTCTGCCTTGGGAAAGTTTTCACGTTCTATGTTTTCTTCTGTTGAAAAGGATTCATGTATTTATGCCCTTTTCACCCTCTTAAACAATCTCTCCACTTCATATTATTTCAAATCTAATTGCTAGACTTTTTGCCTGTCTTGCCTCACGAAATAATCTGCGTCTTTGAGTTAAATTCTCTACTCATGTTGTTCCTTGGTCCCATACATCCCAGAAAACTCAGTCATTCATCAAAATACCTCTTTCATATTTATTTACCTAGCCTAAAATCAATATCCATTTTAAGTCACTCTCAGACCCTATTCGTTTATTTTTCACTGAGCGTGACCTGGAGAGAGCCCTCTCTTGTCCTCGTAGGGCTAGCTATGAGGCTGAGCGTGGTTTGTGGTTACCCTGAATTTTGCCTTCCTTCAGCCTAAGGCAGATTTAGGTGCTAACATAGTGGCGACTCCACTGGGGATGAAATTCTTTGTTTGTTAGTCTTCTTCATTGCGTAAATGGCAGGCTTAACCTACAAACACCCCATGCTTTGGATAATTCTAAGCTTCTGGATGATAAGTTTAGGATTTGATAGGCTGAGTAAGTTGTTCATGTCCTTTTGAATTTTTTTGAAAATAGCACGTTGGCTTCAAGAAGATATACCAGAGCTAATCCAGATCTAGATCCTCCTCATATCTACGAAAACCCCAATTTGATTCCAAGACTTCTTTGTCAAGAGAGCTCTATAACTCCCGTGTTCAAATCCCATTCATGTCCTGACATTTTTGAGTATCTTGAAGAGCTTGATTTTGATGAGCAGTTTGAAATATCATTGTTCGAGACCAAATCCGAAAGGGTTGTTAACTCTACTGTCCCCAATCCACAGTTTCTTGTAGACCTAGAAACTGAAAGGTCCAACCGGTCAATTGATAATTATATTGTGATATAGCTTCAAACTCCAATTATTAATTCCCTACAAACTGCCCACACTCCTCCAACACCTCCCAGACCAAACCCACCAAGAGTGATGACTGCTTGTTTTGCACCTCTTATGTTGCCTCAAGTTTTAGATGATATGCCCGCAGATTATCAAAGCAAAATCCCTTTGTTTGATGGCGCTCCTAACATCATTACCTCTCAGCAACATGTGGACAAAATGGCAGATTTTTGTGACCTTCATGAGATCGATGCAGAGAATGTGACAATGAGACTCTTTGTACAGACATTTGCAGGTGAAGTTAGGAAATGGTTCAAAGGTTTGCCGGCTGCATGTATCGCTACCTTGGCCGACCTGCAAAAACAATTTTTTAGACCGCTGGGAAGTGAAAAAGAATCCTCTTCAAATTCTGGTTGAATATGAACAAATCAAATGAAACGTCGGTGAGTCGATCCAAGACTACTGCATTAGATTCAATTCTGTTTATAATGAAATTCCCGATCATTTAAGGCCACCTGGGGGACTAGCCATGATGAAGTTTCCGGATGGTTTTGATGCTGACATGGCTTATCAACTAAGAGAGAGAGAGCCGACCACAATGGAAGACATGCAGAAAATCGCAGTCAGCGTTGAAGAAAATATGTTGACCAAGAAGGCTAGAGCAAAAGCAGAAAAGAAGGTCACAGTAAAGGAAGAGTCTTCCTCGATGGATCAATTACTCAGGAAGGTAGAGCAGATGCTTGAAAGGGTGAAACTCGACAAACCTGAGCCACAAGTTATAAATCCTAGCTTCCGTGGCCAACAGCAGCCACAATATAGAATAAGGCAGAGATATCAGCGAGCCCAAGATCAAATAGCACAGCAGCTAGTACAGCCACCTCTGTAGCAAAATTTTGTGCATGGACCGGAGTCTGATGAGGAAGGGAAGGTAATAGGGGAAGAGAAGCACTTCTTTACTCCTGATGATTTGCCTATTTACATTACTGAAGAGGAGGAGTATGCAGAAATTTCAGCTGCACACAAAGACGCAGATTTCATTCTAGCAAGTGACACAGTTTTGGAAGAAGAATCAGATGAGTATCAAAGAGGCTATATGAATGCTCTGTCTGCTCAGCAGCGGCAATATTCACTTAGAAACAAAGATGTGCCAGTTAACCCAATTCAGAAGAGGAAGGAAGTTTCAACATCAAAGAATGATTCATCAGTTGCACAAAAGAAAGGCAAAGAGGCACTTGATCCTGATAGCAGCAAATCACCATCAGCAGAAAAATCAAATCAGCAAATTGTATCGAGAGAAAAGGAAAAGAAAGAAGTCCCAGTCAAAGAGGTAGAAAAGACTTCCGCTTTTAGTCTAGAGAATGAAATTTCTAAATTGAAGGTATCCATTCCCTTGACTGAAATAATGAGGAACAACAGTTATAGAGGGCAAGTGTCTAAAATTTTGAATTTTGATCCAATGTCTGATATGGTGAATGTCGAAGATGATCAACCCGAAATGATTTTTGGGCCAGCATTGAATGGTGAGTCTCCAGATAGTGATGTGCCACCTTTTTATATCAGTTTAATATTGCATGATTTTGTGTTACATAATTCCATGTTCGATTCGGAGCTTCTCACAATCTCATGCCCAAGGCTATCATGGATAAGCTGGGTTTGGACGTCACCAGGAAATACCATGATCTTTATTCGTTTGATTCTAGTAGAGTAAGATGTATCGGACTCATCAAAGACTTGGTTGTGAGTCTGGATCAAATCCAAGTGAAGAATGTTTTGATGGATATTGTCGTAGCGGATATTCCTCCTAGGTTCGGCATGCTTCTTTCCAGGTCTTGGGCAGCAAAATTGAAAGGGACACTACAACTAGATTTCTCCTATGCAACGATTCCTGTGTTTGGCCAAATGAGGAAACTGTATCGGGAACAAAAAATGAAATACATGATTACAAGCAAGGAGAAACCCATTAATCATCTGATTAATTATGTACATACAGATCTAGAGTCTTTTGTTTTGTATTCTTATAGTTTTAATGATATTGATAGTCAGTTAGTAGAAGCAGAAAGTATTCCAGAAATAGCAGAAAATTTCAGAGAAGTTTTGAAGAAAGAAGGACGAGAACAACAAAACACCGTTGAGAAATCAGCTGAAGGTAACGGACAGCAAGCAGGAAAAATAGAGCCAGCAGAATTTCAGCACTTGGAAGAAGAGGAAGAAGGTTTGTGGACCATGGATTTCGACGGTGCAGTGGGAAATGATGGTGCTGGAATTGGTATTTGGGTACGCAGTGATTTCTCCACCCCAAACAAGGTGCCTAGTAATGTGCGGGTATGCTCTTACAAATTAGCTTTTGATTGTTCAAACAATGAGGTTGAGTATGACGCTCTGATTGCTGGCCTAAAAATTCTAAGAAAGTTGAATGCTAAGAGGATTGCAGTATATGGCGACTGCGAATTGGTGATTAAGCAGGTCAGAGGTGATTATCAAGCAAAGCATCCTCGGATGTGGGCTTACCGGAATGCAATCCTAGACATCCTGAAATTATTTTCAGAATATACCTTGACATGTGTGCCTCGTGTTCAAAACAGCATTGCTGATGCTCTTGCTAAGGCAGCCAGTAGTTTGAAGATTCCAATGAACTCCAGTAATAAATTCAAAATCCATGTCAAGCATCGTCTGACTGTCCCCGAAAATCAGAGATATTGGCAAGTTTTCCAAGATGATGAGGAGATTGATGATTTTCTGCAAAACAAAGGTAAGTTCAAAGAGACCTCAATTGATGTAGAAAATGATGATGGTAAAGATGAGGTGCAGATCAATCAAATGGACGTGTTGCAGCTAAAGGATAACATTATTCCTAAAGGCTTGATACCTTTAGAAGAACTCTTTGATCAAGATGACGTAGCCCACAAACCAACATTGCAGCCAACAGAGAAGGGTGTTGAAGAGGTCAATATCGAAACAGCTGCTAATCCTAAAATGGTAAAACTGTCTAAAGCATTGCCACAAAATATGAAAGCCAAATATATCAGTTTGTTGTCTTCATTTGCTGATATGTTTGCTTGGGACTATTCTGACTTGAAGACATACGATACCAATATAATTCAACATACTATACCCATTAAGCCTAATCAGAAACCTTTCAGACAAAAGTTGAGAAGGCTAAATCCAAAATTGTTGCCATCAATTGAAAATGAGATAAACAGGTTGTACAAATAAGGAATCATTGTTCCCATCAAATTTTCAGACTGGATCTCTAATTTGGTGCCCGTACGGAAGAATACAGGTGAGATTCGCTTGTGCATTGATTTTATGAATCTCAATAAAGTTTCATTGAAATATAACTATCCACTGCCCAAAATGGATCATATACTTCAACAAGTAGTTGGAGAATCTCGTATGTCACTACTTGATGGTTATTCTGGATATAACCAAATTTCTGTCCATGAAGATGACCAAGACAAGATAGCGTTCACCACTCCGTGGGGAACTTTTAATTACGCTAAAGTGCCTTTTGGTTTGAAGAACGTGGGTGCCACATTTCAGCGGGCAATGGACTTGGCTTTCACAAATGAGAAAGATGTCTTTTTGGTTGTATACCTTGATGATCTGACGGTGTTTCCCAAATCTGATGAAGAACACATGTATCATCTGAAAATTGTCTTTCAAAAGTGCAGAAAATATGGTCTATCGCTGAATCAAAAAAAGAGCTTGTTTGCCATGGAGGAGGGCAAAATACTTGGGCACATTATCTCAAAAGATGGCATTTGTATTGATCCAGCATGCATACAAGCGATTCAGCAAATCGATCTGCCCCAGAATAAGAAAGAGATTCAATATTTCAATGGTAAAATGAATTTTTTACACCGCTTTGTACCTAATCTTGCTGGACACCTAAGAGAGATTGCAAACATGCTTAAAAAGGACATCCAAGTGAAGTGGACGGAAGAGGCTATAAAATCTTTCAATTTAGTCAAATTGGCTCTTTCTTCAGCTCCAGTTCTAATCAGCTTGGAATACACTCAGGATTTTATATTGTTTTCATTCACTTCGGAGCATACTATGGTGGCGGTGTTGATGCAGAAAAGAGATGATCACGAAAGACCAATTGCTTTCTTCAGCCGAACTATAAGAGATGCAGCATTAAAGTACAACATCATTGAGAAGCAAGCCCTCGCACTTGTGAAAGCATTGAAAGATTTTCGGGTATACATTCTGCATTCTCATATTTTGGCTTATGTTCCTAACGCTGATGTCAAAGATGTTTTAGTGCAAACAGATCCAAAAGGGAGACGAGGCAAGTGGATTGCAACTTTGTTGGAGTATGATGTGGAAATAAAGCCCACAAAGCTTGTTGAAGGACAGGGATTGGCAAAGTTAATGGCCGAATCGAACTTGCACGCCTTAGACATAAATCTGATCGCTGCTATGTTCGATGGGAATGAGGAAGGTTCGTCAATTCAGGTATCTGAAATGTTTGCTCTTTCTCCGTGGTATTCAGATATCATATATGTGCTTCAAAATCTGTCACCACCACCCGGCATGACTAGAAACAAAGCTAGAACTCTCAAATTAAAGGCTGCCAAGTTTTGCATTCTAAATTCTGCACTTTATTGGAAAGATCTCGATGGCGTTTTGTTGAATTCTTTGGTGGAAGAAGAAGCAAAGCAGGTCATGGAGGATTTCCACAAAGGAAATTGTGGTGGTCACCTTTTTTGGAAAACAACAACAAATAAAGTTCTGGGAGCGGGATACTATTGGCCCACATTGTTTGCTGATGTATATAAGGTTGTCAAGAGCTGTCATAAATGTCAGATTTTTGAAGGAAGGCAGAAATTATAGCCTTTGCCGCTTAAGCCCATTGAGGTGAGTGCCCCTTTTCAGCAATGGGGTTGGATTTCATTGGTGAAATTCATCCCACTTCTTCCGGTCAGCATCGATGGATTCTCACGGTGACAGATTATTTCACGAAATGGATCGAAGAAATTCCCACCAGACAAGCTACAGATGTGGTAATTATTTCATTCCTTGAAAATAACATCTTGTCTCGCTTTGGTTGCCCGAATAAGTTAATCACTGATAACGAAGCAACTTTCAAATAAAAAAGGATGGTAGAATTTTGTCATAAATATCACATCATTTTGGTTCACTAAAGTGCTTATCATCCGCAAGGCAATGGATTGGCAGAGTATTCTAACAAATCTTTAGTCAATATCATTAAGAAGCTACTGGAAATCAACAAGAAGAGTTGGCATAAGAACTTGGTCCATGCACTTTGGGCAGATCGGGTAGTCAGAAGAAATCCATTGGTATGTCCCCCTTTGAGCTTGTGTATGGAGTTGACACAATGTTTCCTACTTATCTCGCAGCCCCGGTAGTCAAACTTCTTCAGGAAGCCGGCATTGAAGATGATCCTATGCAAAGAAGATTGAATCAAATGATTCATTTGCAACAGACCAGAGAAGAAGTTTTCCAAAACGCATCCAAGTTGCAGGAGAAAATTAAGAAAATTTATGACAGAAAAGCAAAGGTGGACAAATTTCAGTTGGATCATGTGGTGCTAAAGTGGGATGCAAGGAATGAGGAAAAGGGTAAGCACGGTAAATTCGAGAATCTCTAGAAAGGTCCCTTCAAGATTGCAGCATATCAGGAGAAGAATGCCTTTCTTCTGAAGGAAATGAACAGAGAAGATTGCCCAAGAGGGCCGATCAATGGTCGGCTGCTCAAGCGGTACCATTTCTGAAAAGTTTTCTGTTGTTTCCATTGTCATTGTAAATACCATCTTATTTCAGTTCTGGTTTGAGTTTGTCTAGTTAGTCTTTGAGTCCGTTTAAGTCCAAATTTGAGTCAGTTTGAGTCAAGTTTCATGTTAATAAATGAGTCGAGAGTTTCGTGTCGTTTGTCGAAATAATGACTCCATAGCCCAATGGACGAAGGCACTGTCTACTCTCCCAAAGATCTGTTGTTCTTGGCACCTCTGAGGAGCTACCATCCCCCATTGGAGCCAATGTTAGATTCGGTCTTGTCAGTCCTCCATCGGAGATCAAAACTCTTTCTGCATTTCATTTTTAGGTGTCTCGCTCCACTCACCCAGCTGCATTCCACAAGGGGCATGCCAAAATCTAACAAAAGGGTCTTGTCAGTCATTACCCCTCATGCTTTGTACCTGTTGGCTCAGGTCTGTTCATCAAAGTTCATTAAATGACAGTCAATATGTGGTATTTTGATGGGCAAAAAATCATGTCAGTCATAGGTCTAAGGTTTCATAAGTCGTGTTTTCAGAGTACCCAAACACGCCAGCAGGCCAGAGGGAGGTTCAACAAGTTTCATCTCCAGATTTTCATCATCCATAATGCTCAAGGGTGATTCCTCTTCAAAACTCTGT
Organism: Pinus tabuliformis; assembly: GCA_031772625.1. Lineage (NCBI taxonomy): Eukaryota > Viridiplantae > Streptophyta > Pinopsida > Pinales > Pinaceae > Pinus > Pinus tabuliformis. Next base: position 724,792,841 of record CM062806.1, read on the forward strand.
TTTGAAGAGGAAATCGTCAAATTAATGTTTATGATAAATATGTAAAGTTATCCAACATGAAGTACTTCAAAAGCTGGTTCTGATCATCCTTTGCCAAATTCCATGTCAGCTACCCCTACAAAAAGTTGCTAAAAATTTCATCATTTTAGTACAAAAATCCAAAAAGGGAATGTGAAATATAGAGTTGTATTAAGTTGTGGAAAAAGTGCCAAAATGAAACATTGCAAAAGTGGGTTTTTAAGAAACAAAAATCAAAACCATGACTCCATGTCTTTATATAGATTTTCTCATAAGAATCAAAGTCATTTTACATGCCAAGGTCGGAGAGAAAGCATTTCAAAGGAATTTGGTGCGCTAGCGCGCGTTTTGGGTGAGGTTGGAGGTGTCTTGATAGGCGTGGTGCATACAGTAGGTGGCGTGGCTCACCGGGCCACCGTGGCGCATTGGGCGCGATCCCCCAGTGCAAATTTTAATAGGCGCAGCAAACTAGTAGCGCGCGACGCATAGAAAGGGCGGCGTGACGCATACAGTTTAACTCCCAAAAAAGCCCGAAAATCCTCCAAATCGCCATTGAATTGCTTGGACGTGGCAGGTAGAGTTGAAATCTCGGTGTCTCATCCATTTTTGTGTGTCATGTGATGGTGGTTTATGGTTCCAAATATTGAAACAAAATTTCCAAACCCTACCTCTAAAAATCTTTATGTCAATTGCTATTAAGGGTTGCAAATTCATCATTTTGTCACCAAGTTTCCCCTTCCATCCCATCTGTCCCTTTTCCCTTATACGATATCCCTTTGAAATGTCATTGCCCCCCATCCCCTAAAATTACTAAACCCTTATCCCCAATTCCATTTCACCCATTACCCAATGTAAAAACCCCCAAACCCTACCCTATGCAAAGTTCCCAAACCCTCATACACTGCCATAAATAAAATCTATCCTAATACTCCTAATCCCTTCATATTTTCCCTCCCTAACAGTCCCTGTTACATTTCTCCCTTGGTGACAGATTTCAAACATATCACAATAGCAGTCCAGTACAGTCTTGCGACTAGCATTCATTTCTCCAAGCAATTTTCATAGCATCAACTATGTCATCTGATCATTCATCTGACTATGACGAGGAAACTCATAGTGACTCACCCACGGAAGAACGTGCACCCTGGAGGCCTCAAAAAAGTGGCAGACATGTTAGAGAAGAACCGGCTACCCTCACAGAATTGCAGGCCTTCCCTTTTGCCGTCTCTTGTTTTCGGTTTCAGTCATGCTATGAGTTTTGTGAAAAGGTTGCAAATGTTCAATTCCACCATGAGTTGGCTCACCTATTTGTTCTACATTTGCATGGTGCTCAAGTTACTTTGGCCGGCGTTACTTTCACACTTACATCGGACTCTATTTCATTAGCTACCGGCATGCCTAATATTGGAGAGCCATGGAACAAGAGACAAAAGGTTGACCAACAGCATTATGAGCCATATGTTAAACCTATTTTCTTGAGGCAACTTAAGAGGGTGTTTCCCTTCCGATATCTTAAGGATGAATATGCCCCTCTAATGAAGTTAATTATGAAGTATTTTAGTTGTGAAGGCCATTTCTCCCGGTTATATGCTTATCACATCAGGTTGCTCATGCATTTCACCCGGGTACGCATGATGAACATCCCATATTTCATATGCCGAAACATAGAGAGGATGACTGCCCTCGTGCAACACAAGACCCCTGAGCAACAGTTCAACAACATTTGTCATTTTGCTCACATCAAGATTTTGGTGGTGCATCAACTTGATTTACAGTGTATCATTTGGGATGATTTCATCTCCCGTGACTTCTTCTGAGCTTCACAGGGACCTTCAGAGACTAGATTTGAGACAGGGGAACCTTCTCATTAGTATGAGTACCATGAGACCGCTAGTGTGTCGGTATTCATCACATATTAGAGGGGCACTAGACATTTGTTTGCAGTAGCAAAGCGAGTGTTATCTCAATCCGGGGTGGAAGGGGCCTCGTTTCTGACATCAGCACTATAGGTACAGGACAGAGGTAAGGAGCCAATGCATGATGAGGGGCCATCAGGTGAACAAGAGACCGACTTCGTTCTCCTTCATGATGACGATACAAAATACAGATTCGCAAAGTGCACAACTTAAAGAGATCATCCAGGAGAAGCAAACAGAGATCCAAGCCTTATCCCTTCGCTTGGAGAGAGCCAAATGGAATATGAAATATCTGGAGCAGAAGAACAAACAACTTGAGGATCGGAAAGCTGAGAGAGAGTTGCAACTGCTCAAGGAAAACCGGCAACACATCATGGCAGCACAAGGTAGACCTATGGAGCAAAGAGATGAGGACCAGGAGTATGTTTTAGAGAAAGTGAACGTTCACTTGGAGCAGATGTTGGAGAAGGCTAATAGGGAAAAAGCAATGTTGAGGCGCATGACTTACCATTACATGGCCCGAAACATGAGTTCCAAAGCGAGAATCAGGAGCCTAAAGGCGAAATTGAGGAAGGTGACAAAAAGACAAAAGAGGCAAAAAGAGCAAGATCGGCTCCGAATCTTGGCCGAGGCTTCTTTGGTCTAGCATGAATTGTGATAGAGAAGGTACAACCCAAATTTCAAGAAATTTGGAGCACATTTTTGCATTTTTGAAATTTTTTGCACAAAAACAGGTTTTTTCTCCCTGTGCGCCGCGCCATCTGGCGCACGCACTTTTGCTAGGGAGCTCCAAATGATAAAAAGTTTATATTTTTGGATTTTCCATGGAAAATTATGACTGCGGGTTCATGGCCAAGAATTTTTGGCCAATTTTGAGTCCTCAGAAGGTCAAAAGCACCCAAAAAATGACCTCTCTGCCCCTATTTTGACACACAGGAAGTAGTCTTGGGAGATTGCAGTTTTGGAGGGGAAAATGGCATCCAAATTCAGAAATTACACTTGGGTTAGAAAGTAGATAGGCAGGGCTTTCCAACAAGAACACTTGGGCTCAATTTGGACTTTGGGAATTTCCTCAAAACCCACTCCAAAGTGGCACGACGCATACATCTTTCGGCGCGGCTTACAGAGACCCAAAGGCCAAAATCACTTCCACTCCGCGAGAATTCGATTTGCAATTTTATCCAAGTGAGCCTGTTCATTAAAAATAAATTTTTCCTGACATCAAAGGAAAAGTTTAAAAAAACATTTTCATCAAAGGTTGGCTTCTATCCAAGTGGCAAAGGAAGGGGAGCACTCACCCAAAAAATCTACGCTACATTTTTGTTTTCTTTTGTAATGCTGCACCTTTCACTAATGGTTGGCTTTTCATTTCCAGTTTGTAATGATAAAAAAAAAAAAAAAAAAAACTCCCCAACTTTGGGTCGATCCAATTTCTGATAGTGAAGCTTATTTATTGTATGAAAAGCCATTTGTAAAGGGTTGGTGGGAATTTCTGGGAAACGGTGGGAGAGAAACTCAGTTACTCACTGTACATTTTGACAGAGAATTAATGAAAGGTTGCAGCTGTGGTTCATGAGATTCATGTGGTGTGAGTTTAGCAAATGTATTTTCTTTCTATTTCATATGTATTTCGTTATGTTTCACAGTTCATTCATATTCATTTCCAGTGAAAGCTTCTAAGTAAGAAAAGGTAGAATTCAGTTTACTACTCTGCCTTGGGAAAGTTTTCACGTTCTATGTTTTCTTTTGTTGAAAAGGATTCATGTATTTGTGCCCTTTTCACCCTCTTAAACAATCTCTCCACTTCATATTATTTCAAATTTAATTGCTAGACTTTCTGCCTGTCTTGCCTCACAAAATAATCAGTGTCTTTGAGTTAAATTCTCTGCTCATGCTGTTCCTTGGTCCCATACATCCTAGAAAACTCAGTCATTCATCAAAATACCTCTTTCATATTTATTTACCTAGCCTAAAATCAGTGTCCATTTTAATTCACTCTCAGACCCTATTCGTTTATTTTTCACTGAGCATGACCCAGATAGAGCCCTCTCTTGTCCTCATAGGGCTAGCTATGAGGTTGAGCGTGGTTTGTGGTTACCCTGAATTTTGCCTTCCTTCAGCCTAAGGTAGATTTAGGTGCTAACACCCTAGATAGTACATATGAAAGTCTCACTCTCATTCAATCATTTCCTATCTCACAAATGTATAGGGTGTGTAAAAATTAGAGATATATATCAATCCTTGAACAAGAATGAAATTAAATGATGTCTAGATCTTGCACTTAAATCCCTAGGAATTCATTCAGTAAAGACCCTAGATCATAGTCTTGTACTTGATGATACTTGTCATGAAAATTATGCAGGTACATAAAATGCTAATGCTTCAAGAGGGAGTCCTTCAAGAAGAAGCCCTACAAGGTTTGTAAAAGAAGTAACTTAAGGTATGTATAAAGACTTAGAGAAGATCTTCATAAAAAGGTTCAATCACTTTATGTTTAAATACTCTATATTACTAACTCTCTCATGTCTAGGGTTTTCTATAAAATCATTAAGATTCTTTATTGTTAGGGTGATTAATCTTTAGATTAGATCAACCCTTTTCATAATCTATATTTTGTTCACTTTGGTAAAACCCTAACCTTTTGGGTTCACTGTAAAACCCTAACTATTTTGATGTGTAAGTGTTTGTTGATGTTATGTGTAAGTGTTTGTTGATAAATTTTAGAATATATAATGAAATCCTAATATTTTGATGATATGAAACCCTAGCATTTCAGGGTTTTTTGTTGATGTCTAAGTTATATAATGAAACCCAAGATTTTTTTAGGGTTTGGTAGATTAGGGTTTATGGCAAAAGTCTTGTAATAAGTTAAATGTAAGAGTCTAATAATGAAACCCTAGGTATATGTGTTTCCTCATGATTGAAACCCTAGCTTGATCAAAATTTGTTGCATATCTAACATTGAATTTTGTATCTAGGGTTTATGACAAAAGCCCTAGTAGAGATTGTTATGAGGTTCTAGGGCATAATAATGAAACCATAGATGTAATAATGCTTTTGCTATATTTGAATTAGTTGTTCATATCTAAGGTTTTAGTGTTGATGAATAAATCTAGGGTTTGTGACAAAATCCTTAGCATAAATGGATGTGAAAGGTTAGGGTATGAAAGATGCAACCCTTGTTGATTGTAAACCTAAATAGGTCTAGGTTTTTGAAAGTTTGATTTCTTGTTTTGATAATCCTAGATGCTCCCATTGTGATAACATTCTAATGAAATTAACTTCATGCTTGTATACATATATTTGTGTTTGGTTGTATTTGTTGTTAAATGCTTGAAGGTACATAATCTTCAAGGTGTTGAAGATGCTTACCTACCTCAAACTTATTAATGACTTAATAATAATGATTGAGCATGATGGAAAGATGGAGTTGTGAATCTTGAAGTATACATTGTTGATGACCTTGTTTCCAAGTAAGGATAAAAAAATGATGAAATAAAACTTTAAAATATTGAAGTTTCTTAGATGATTTGATGATACAAATAGAGTCTGTATGGTTGAAAGGAAGAGGTTTTTGTTATAAAAAAGAAGCTTGGATAAAGAAAGATATATCTTCCCAGTTAAGAGGGAGGACATATTATGACAGCTATAGTGAAAGACCCTAAAGATAGAATGAGATCGGAGAATAGCTAAAGCACTACAAATGGTTGTTCATGACTAATGAAGTTACAAACAAGATTTAGATGTTCTGGAAGAAGTGCTAAGATAGAGTTTGGTGCTGCTGGAAAATTGAAGAAGGAAACTTGACAAGATGTGTTTGGATAATATGATGATGATCTAAGCAACATTAGTATATTTGAGAGCCTCGAAGGTTTGTGATATATATATATATATATATATATATATATATATATATTATTACTAATTGGGGTTGTGATTGTGCAGGATCTCTCCATAAGAAGGTTAAACATTCTAGAAGCATGCTTGGACTGATGGATATATCTGATTTAGTTTATAAGGAGAGATGAAGCATCTTGGGGCGACAAGATGCTTGGGAGGACATCTGGCCAACCTGTGATGATGTCTAGATCCCGAAGTAGGGAGGGTATCGTTGGTCTTGTGGAGCTTCGACCTTGGATACGATACCTAGATCCTTGGATTGGTGTTAGAGATGAAGCCTGATGGTACCTATACTTAGTTAAATACCTTGGTAAAGTATCTAATCTCTAGCACTGCATGTGATGTGACTCTTCATAAAACATATCAATTTGATTTCATCCATGTACCTATGTATATATGTAATTATGAACACCTCCCTAGTTAAGAGGGAGTGCTGAAGAATGTAACTAGTGTCGGTCTTCATAATTGAATATGTATTTGTCAAAAGAAAATAATTTTTTATTGTAAAAGAAAATTGACAAATTAAAGCATGGGTTTCATGCTTAGGTCAATGATCAATAGGTCAGAGCACCCATTGTGTGCTCTAGGATTTTCGTATTAAGTCAAAGTCATGATCATTATGTAAAAGACCCTTCTTGGGCTCACTATGTCAAAGAAAAATGTTTTAATTAAGTCTTGTTTCTCCTCCATCAAGTCGGCCTTGTCTACTATCAAGTTGATCTCTTCAACAAGTTAAGTCAACCTCATGAAAGGACACGTCCTCTTTGCAAAGACTATATATATAAAGGAGAATTTGATCTTGTGACAGAACACCTACAATCGTCCATTTGATCTGCAAGAAAAGTGGTATAAAGAAGCTTATAAAGAAGAAAAGGTAATAAAAGAAGACTGAAATTTGATAATTGATTGCAGGGACCGAAGTCTATTATAGTTGTAGGACCAAATTTTTTATGAGGTCGAAGGTACGAAATGACAAAGAAAGACGAGACTCTTGTTCATCCATATTCTTGAATAAGTTTGATGTTGATCTATGAACCAAAAGATGATTTATCTCTTAGGCTGACTTGATGGATGGAGAAAGGTCTAGGATTGTCTCAACTTGATTTGATTCTACCGAACGAAGAGTTTGAATGGGTTTTCCCCTTCTTAGGGGATTTTCCCTAGCCGAGTGCCTACATCTGATGTTCATTTTTCTTTGATGATCTTCATGTTTTGATAGTTGTTTGATGATAAACAATAATAACAAGAACAAAAAGAATCTAATATGTCACAAGCAACTTTCAAAGTACAGAGAAATCAAATTAATTAGTCCTAACTAAAGCTGCCCTAGATTTCTCAACAAGGGGTCTATTACCCCCATAGTACAACAACAAAATTTCAAGCACACAGATGATTATCTGATTTTGGAAGATGATAGTGGAAGAGTTAAGTTGGTAGGAAATGTGCTTTCCCAATCTATGTATGTCACAAGTTGGTCACTTTAATTTCTATCCACTTTTTATTTTTATTAAAAATGCATTATCATAAATTAATGAACAATATGATTACATAAGAATGATCATGATCATATTTTTAGATCTAAAATTTTCTAGTGGTGCCCCTTTCCAAAAGAAAAACAATATTTCTTATATGTTGTTGTAAATAGATTAAGTGTTGGTACATGTGTTGTAGCTACTCTTTGTGGTAAAGAAGGTAGTGATAATGACTTCTATGTATAAACTTTAAAGCATTCTGGAAACTATCTTACCACCACAATGGTCTCTTTATTTTGTTTACAATTGATTATTAACTCCTATATGAACCAATACCAATAATGAGCTACAACCCCTCTATGCACAACTTTTCTCATTGGTCTCTCTAGCACTAAATGAATTTCAACAATAAAACTCTGCAATCTTGAACACTAAACATTTCCAACACATTTAAGGCCACCAACTCTATTAATGTTACTTGAATCCCAAATGATATCACCATAACCAATATTACAAGAAACAAAGTGCAAGAACAAAACCATCCAAATTGGACCACTTGTTCAAATTCCTGATTTTTTGTGTCTTGGTATTTTTCTTGCAAAGCTTATGCTCTAATACCATAACAATCCCTTCAAATTTCTACTTGGGCTTCTTTAATGCTCGATACACGTGCCCACTTTGATCATCTGTTGGCAACTCGCGAGATCTCTTGAAGGTTTTCTCCTCATGGAACTTCACGTCCTGTCTCACGATAATCCTCCTACTTCCAGGAATATAGATCATGTATGCTTTGGATGTTTCACTGTAACCAACGAAATAGCCCTTCTCTGCAATCTAATCAAATTTGGTACGTTTGTCATCCAACACATGACAATATGCTATGCTGCCAAAGATCCTGAAGTGCCCCACCTCTAGCTTCTTGCCCGTCAATACCTCCTCTATTGTAATCTTCCCCAATGCCTTGTGACAAACCTTGTTTTATATGTACACTATCGTGCTACATGTCTCTGCCCATAGGAACTTGGGCATATCTTGGTCATACAACATCGCCTTAGCTGCCCCAACAATTGTCTGGTTCTTTTGCTCCGCTACTCCATTTTACTGTGGATTTTATGGAGCTGTCCACTCTCTTCTCATCCCCTCTTTCACACAAAACCCCATTAAGTCCTTATCTATATACTTGCCTCCATTATATGTATGAAGCACCTTGATCCTTTTGCATTTCGAGTTCTCCACAAGAGCCTTGTTGTCGCACAAAGAGTCTAGGCACTGCAACAACGCTCAGAGTAAGGGTTGTCACTCTTATCATTACTCATTCCGTTTAGACTCTCACCTAGAAAAGTCAAGGGGTTTAGTCCCTGGGGTGGATGAAAGAGGTTAGCCTATGGAACACAAGCTCTAGGAGACTTCAGGATGAACAACTTGATGGGTGTAAACAAGTCTTGGTTAACTGAGATGAATATATCAAACAATGAATAAGACACAACCTCAACATAGAAATGATTATAGACCAGTGCCTTTTTATTCAATTAACTATGGACTAAACAAAAAACAAATTATCCAGAGAAATTTATAAATGTGGCGAAAGTGACGATCATGAACGATTAAATGTAAATGCCCAAAACTTTATCATGCAAAATTTTCTAGCAATTAAATCCCAGGAAGAATTATGAAACCTAAGTACTAAGTTATGATTCTAGATTTGAATTTTTTTCTTCAATAACCCAGATCTAGAAAAATTTATCTTTCTCCTATAGCTAATCTTTACATATGATTCTAAAACATTAATTGCGCTTGACAATAGAGAAATCAAAACCACAAAATTTAAAATTTTACACTTAACACAAATAGGACATTAAGGAACTTTAGATTTAGAATTTAATTATCCCTTAGGTAAATTTTTTAATGTGCTAATCTTATGAAGCAAAGTTAATGTGGCAATAATTTTTTTTAATGTGACCAAGAATAAAAATCAAAAGAACTTAATTAAATTTAAATTTTTAGTGGGCCATAAGTCACATAATTTTTTAATTTTTTTTTAAATGTGAAAGCTTAAGTTCTGCTTTTGATTTATTTCATTAGCAATCAAAGTCACCAAAAAAAATTGTCTTTAATTTTTAGATTTTTAATGTTTTAAAAATATATATATATATATATATATATTTTAATTTTTAAATGAAAAAAATAAAAATAAAAAGCAAAATGTTAAACAAAGCCAAAAACATAAATAAACTAAAATCAAACCAAAACAAATTGAAAAGTCTAAAAAAAAAGAAAAAGAAAATGAAATTTAATTAAGTGAATCCTAACCTAAACTAACATAAAAAATGAAATCAAAGATGAAACCTAACCCAAACTAAAGTTAAAAATAAAATAAAAAATGAGATGGAAATTAAAAAAAAAAAAAAAAAAAACGTAACTCATAACAAACATAAGGAAAAAAAATTGATTTTTGTTTAGTGTAGGGCTAGCTTGGATGGCGACAGAAGGGAGGAGCTCTACGAAGGAGCAAGGGAGAATGGAATCCACAATGGGTTTGGACACACAAATCATGGAGCTGCAGCGAGGAAGGTACAATAGTGAAGGGAGAGATGGCAGGTCAAGGAGCCATGAGGAAGAGAGTTCGCCGGAGAAGGGAGCTGGCAGCATGCAAGAAAGTGACACAGAAGAGCAGGGAGGAGGAATGAAGTGCAGTGTAGGGAGATGTAGGTTGAGCCGCAGGAGTAGCTGCAAGGGAGAAACGAAAGGGATAAGAAAGAGGGAGCTCAAGCAGCGAGCAAAGGGAAACTCGGGTTTGAATGCAGGGGTTGGATGAGGGTCAATGGCAGCATATTTTGCAAGGGAAGGAGCTGCCATAGTGCAACAAAAACACAGAGATAAAAAAAAAAAAAAAATGAAATTTGTAACAAAAAATGATGGAAGTGGTGTGTGTAAGTCGAAGAGGCAGTGAGCCAAGTGAGCTGGAAAAAAGGCAGCAGACAAAAAGGCTGCGATTTTGGCAGCAAAGGAGGAAAAAGGGTTTCCAAATCCCTCCCTTAATTTTTATTTTTTATTTTTAAATTTTTAAATGCGTTGAAGAAAATCCCTTAGAGAAATATGCTAACAAACCATAGAGATCCAGATCTTACTCTTTAGGGCCTATATCTAGACTCTACACAAATTTTCTCCTCAGATCTGCAGCTGCATAACAAAAAAAATGCCCGCATGATATATACAATGATGAAATTAAAAGACCCCAAAAAAACCTAGTTAAATTACAATAATTACAAACCGAAGGCTCCAAGTAGCTAGATCTATCATTATGATGCACAAAAATTAAAATATTTTTTAAATTTTAAAGGAGGTTCTAACTCAAAACCCTTCATGCATCACCAACAAAAATCTTATGATAAGCCCAGAGCTAATTTAGCTGGGCACTTCATGAAATACAAATCGGGAGTTGGCTAGTCCAACTGAAAACTTCCACTAATGCCTGAGGATCGAAAATCAATATTTCCCTGCAAAACTCAATCCAACAATAAAAAATAAAGCGAGAAAATAATAATAAAATTCAGACAAATAGAGATACATGCTATTACATTCAAAATTTAAATTATTATTCAAACCCTAGTGACTTAGCAAGATACATATACTCAAATCACTCTTTAGAAGCTATCATAAATGGGTTTAAAAAAAATTATGCATGAATACAGCACATCTTATAGTATTCCCATGAAGAGTAACACCAATAGAATTTAGCGCCAAAGTCTTTCTTTATTATCTAGAAAAAATGTTACACCAGAGATTCTTGCTAAGCACATGACTCAAAGATCAGATAAATCAACTGACAAATGACTTCATATTTAAAGATAAATCCTCCAATGGCTTGTTCGAGTGATCCTCGTCAAATCAATCTCGTATGTTGATGAAGATTAAAATTTCTTTTAAACTCATCTGTCGAAATATTTAAATCTTTGAGGAATTCGAAATTTTTAATTAAATGCATTTTAATTAACTCAAAAATAATTTTTTTGAGCTAATTTCTCCAAAAAAATTGACTTTCACTTAACCCCCAGGGATTAAAGGTTTAAAATTTAGCAAAATAATTAATTTACTTTAGTTCTGAAACCTTTTAAAATTTATTTTCTTAGGACCGACTAATTTTGCCTTTGGAGAATTTAAATTTACCTAGGTCCTAGAATTAATTAAATTTTTGGCTTAAGATTTTAATTAATTTTGGACCAGAAAATTTAATTAATTAACTTATGAGGGGATAAATTATTTTTCCAACCCTCAAGACACTTTACATCATGATTTTCATATTTTTTACATCATAAGGGGGAAAATCCATTTGTAATAGACCCCTACAAACTACGCATTTCTGTGACACAAATATAATCCAACAGACCAAGCAATTTGTAATAAAATAATCTAACCAAATAGTTAGAATGACTCCCAAATCGCTTTTACATAGACTCGATCTAGAACACTAGGAATTGCCTAAGAACCTAGCGAAAAAATCCATTCCATCTTTGGGGTAAGACTGGAGGGGAAAACTCTTTTGACCATCCGAGGATGGATCGGTAAGACAAAAAACCTCCCAGAATGGAGATCGTCACTAGACAAGTAGGTTTGCCTAGGTTGTTACAGATATGACATGGTTCTGCTGAGACTATTTACATCATATACATGTTGTGTGGTCTAAAATGTGGATGCAAATTAGAGCTTAATTTAATGTCAATCCGGGAAGGTAAAATTAGAAGTGTTTATCTAAAATATATAGATCTAGAAAGATTCCTAATTTGTTCAAGATCTTAAAGTCCCCTTACAGGAACATATTCATTAAGATCTCTTTCAATAACTAATCAAACTTAGATCTAACAATTGTTTGAGATCTATGATTCTCTTACAAGAACATATTCTACAAGATCTCTTCCAACATTAGAACATCTAATAAAAAGCTAAAATGAAATAAACCTAGATCTAATAATTGTATGAGATCTTACAGTTCTCTTACAAGAACACCTTATAATAAGATTCTTCCAATATTAGATCATTTAACAAAACTTGAAAGCTGAAATCAAACAAAAACATAAAATAAGTTATACCTAAAATAAACAAATAGGCATGCAAGTGAGGCCATGGGGGCCCTCCATAACTCCACAAGCACACCACTTCAATGGAGACTCAGATGTAGAAGCAAAATTGAAGTATAATCCTTTATTTCCAAATCTCAATTACAAACTCCAAAATTCTAAGATTACAAAAACTTCCCGATTACAAATGGAGGAGATTGTACTCCTATTTATAGAATGGGATGAGTAACAAACTCATAATGATCATCCACTACTTTCCAAGAATATGATCCCACAAATCTCTCAAGCATTTTTAACTACTTTCCCATTATTACAAAATATGATCCCACAAATCTCTCACATATCTTAGATAAGATATGCCAACCAAATCCTCCATGATCTTCTCCTTAGGAATTGGATAAGATATGCCTCCATGATTTTCTCCTTAGGAATAGGCTTACATAATTATCTCCTTAATGGTGGAGGAGATATTAATTCTTCACATATTTCCTACAGATCACAAAACTCAGATATTCTTGAGATATATATATATATATATATATATATATATATATATATATATATATATATATATATTTTCTAATAATTAATCATAAATTCACTTGTAATACAAAAATGAGTAAAATGGAAAATAAGAAGGTGAAACCCAAATGTATGTATGAAGATGATATGATAAAAGGTTAATGGGATGATGAAATGTAAGGAATAGTGAAGGAAAAGGTGGATGAAAATATGACATTTATGAGTCCCAACATCCTCCCCAACTGAACTTGTTGCATGTCCTCATGCAACCATGCATGGGTCTCTTTAAGAACATTTGGCATCTTGAACAACTTTGGCTTTACATGATGATGTCTTTAATAATGAATGTCTCCAGAATATGTGAAAGACATGAGTAACAACTTACATTTCCTTATGGTTGGTTCTTGTGTTAACAACATTCATTTCATTTTCTTTTCTTCAATAATAATGTAAACACTCACTGGAAATCATAAGCTATCAATGTGCATAAGAAAGCCCTTTTTTAATATTAATGAAACATGCCAATATTGCGTATGAAGCAAAGTGCAACAAAGTATCATTGGAAAATAAATGTTGGTGAATGGTAAATGATAAAAAATGGAGTGATAGTGGTGAAGAAATGGAATCACGGAAGTGAATATGTAGAGTGTTGAAGAAATGAAATCATGGAAGTGAATATAGTTCTCCCCCCCTCAAGTGAATTGGTTGCATGTCCTCATGCAACTTGACATGGCTTATGAAAGGAAATGTAGCATGGTGAAGGAATTTTCCAAAATATTCAAGTTAGCATATAAGGAATTGCATGTTAAAGATTAGAAAACAACATACCTCTACTTACCCAAGAATGATGAACTTTGCATAAACATCAAACCTTTTGCAATGGCGCTCTGAGATGATGGACTGCGGCCCCCTCTGGTTTTGCCCTTAACCGCCTGTGCTTGCCGCGCCTGGCAGCTCCGCTGCTGGGCCGCAGCCCCTCTGGTTTGCCCTTATCCGCCTGTGCTTGCCGCGCCTGGCAGCCCCACTGCTGGGCCGGAGCCCTGCCCTGGTCTCGTGGCCGGAGCCTCCTGCTTTCCCGAGCTCGGGTCTCTCTCCTCGGGCCTCCTGACCTGCAGCTGCTCTGTGGCAGTTGCGCCCTCCGCCCTTGTTTCTTAAGGCTCCTGCCTTCTCCTCCTTCGATCTCCTTGCTCCCCGCTGCCCTCTTCTCCTCTTTTCGGAACCATGCCTCAGTCTCAGGAGCATTCTGAAATGGAGAAAGCATTTGCCTCGCTCGTTCCAGAGACCAATAAGGAACGAATCCGTCCCACAGCCTCAAAGTTTATTAAGAAATTGGATGAAATACCGGAGATCCCTCTGCCCTCAGCGCTACCCAGAAGAGCTGCTGTAGCTCTAGCAGACCGTGGATTAGTTGGACAATTCACAGGATTATGGCCTTCCCCTCGAACGGTACAAAAATGGGTGGAAAGGAATTGGAATGCGATGGTCCAAGGGAAAATCGCCATAAGGTTTTGTGGAAGGGGATTCTACACCTTCCTCTTTGAATCAGTGGAAGACCGCAACCTCATATTCAGAAACGGACCTTACTTCATGGATACCAGAGGACTTTATCTCAACCGATGGACTCCTGATTTTGATCCAGAAATGGATGTCCCTAATGCGGTCCCGGTTTGGGTTCGTCTGCCACATCTTCCGCTCCACTGCTGGGGAGATGAATCTGTTCGTGCTATCGGGAATGCTGTGGGGAAATATGTGGACAGATCGGAACCAAAGGAGAATATGTATGCTTGTGCGAGGATATGCGTAGAAGTGGACCTAGGTAAAGGCTTACCAGAAGCAGTCAAACTCAAAGTCGACCATTGGACGCACATTCAGCAAGTGGATTACGAGCAGCTTCCCTTCAAATGTAAGGTATGCCATGAATATGGTCATTTTGCTAACAGATGCACCAAATTTAGATCAGAGGATAATAGTAGCAAAGAAACTCCTGAGGAAGCATGGGAAATAGTCCGGAAAAAAAAAAAATCAAACCCTCTGCAAGATACAGCTGAGCCCTCATTGAAAAACCCCCCCTCCTCCATGCATCCGTCCAGCTCAGGGCCTCCACCCCCCTCCTCTCAGCAAGTAACTTCCCCCTCTCCATCTTCCCCTCCACGGCCATCTGATCCTCCCATTCCCCCGTCTTCAAATCCCTTTGCATCCCTCTCAGTGGATGAACCCTCTCAAGAACCTGAGCATCAATTTTCTTCACCCCCCCATATCCCTCAGCCTTCACCGGATAATACCTCAACTAGAATCACAAGAAGCCTTTCAAAGGATCTAGTTGTTTCCAATGAGATTCAGAAAAAACATGGACCAGGAAGGAAATCGGCAAAACAGCATAGAGAGGAAAGTGCACAAAAGGATATTGCAATGGGATCACAGACGCCAATCGAAACCTTCATACTAGGAATCTCAGATAAGGAAAACAACCTCAAAGGTAAAGAGAGGCGAGCACCTCTGCACAATACAGGTAAATAATGGTGAAAGTGCTGTCCTGGAACAGCAGGGGACTAGGGCACCCCTCCAAAAAAGCTGCCCTCATGGAGTTAATCCGCAGTGAAAAGCCAGATATCCTACTTGTTCAAGAAACGAAACTAAGTCAGATCGAAATCAGCAAACTCATCGACCAGCAAAAGCAGTATGAAGGCTGTACCAGCGAAGCTAGGGGAGCTTCAGGGGGTATTTTAACAATGTGGAATGTAAACAAATGGAGCTGTAATATGACCAAAACACAACAGCATTGGGTAAGCACTAAGCTGGAAGACAAGGACAATGGCAAAGAGGTAAAAATCTACAACATCTATTCTCCCAATCATTTTAGGGAAAAAGAGATCTGCTGGACCACCTTAGAAGAAGAATTAGATGGAGAAAATGAAAACAATCTCATCCTAGCAGGGGACCTAAATCTGATCTTACACTCAAATGAAAAACGAGGGGGGAACTTTACTGCTGACCAATGTCGAAACAGGCTGGAACGCATCATGCATGATAAAGATCTAGTGGATCTAAAGCCCAAAAACCGCAAGTATACATGGAGTAATAGGCGATTGGGAGCAGGTAATATAATGGAACGGCTTGACCGTTTTCTTGTCAATATTACCTTCCTTTCCTCCTTCTCTATCGGTCAATCTGAAATCCTCAACTCCTCCGCTTCAGATCATTTCCCCATCACCCTTACTCTACAAAGTCAAAGCCATCTTGGCGCCATTCCCTTCAGATATTCCTCTCTTTGGAATCAAATCCCAACAGCCCGAGACATAATTAAGCAAGCTTGGTTGCAACATGTGGAAGGCTCCCCTATTTTCATCTGGGAATCGAAAATCAAGCAAACAAGACAGGCGTTAAAGGCATGGGCAAAAATCAACTACAAGGAACCCGAGGCAGCAAAAAAAGAAATCAAACAGCAGCTTGAAAAAATACAGCAAAATATTGAAGTGGAAGGACTCACCCAGCAAGCCAGGCAAAATGAAATCAGATTGTATGCAGCATTAACTCAAACTGTTAGAGAAGAAGAGAGCAAATGGAGATTAAAATCTCGGCAAACTTGGTTACGTGAAGGTGATAAAAACACCTCTTATTTTCACAAACAAGCCACGATAAGGAAAACAAGTAACACAGTGAACACAATCCGAGATGAAGAAGGGAATATACATGAATCTCAAGGCGCTATCAAGGAAGCAGCAACAGCCCACTTTAAAATCCTTTTAACCAAGGACCACAATGAGGTGGACTATGCAAACTTTCTCCAGCACATGAGCAGAGAAGTCACTCCAGAAATGAATAAGAACCTCACAAAAGAAGTCGATGAGGAGGAAATCAAAAAGGCGATATGGAGCCTCCATCCGGACAAAGCCCCAGGTCCAGACGGATTTCCAATTAGTTTCTATAGAGAATTTTGGTCTTTGATTAAAAAGGACATCCTCAAAATGATACGCTGGGTTTTAAGAAAAGGCAAAATAGGAGGCTATACAAATTCAACCTATTTAGCCCTCATTCCTAAAGAGAACCGGCCAACCTCCTTTTCCAGATTCCGTCCAATATCCCTATGCAACTCGGCCTATAAAATAATAACTAAAATCCTATCCTCAAGACTTAAGCCTCTCCTTCCTTCATTGATCTCTGAAAACCAGGGTGGGTTCTTATCCAACAGACATATTTCTGACTCTATCCTTCTGGTTCAAGAAGCTATTCACTCAAGCCTCAGTCGAAATGAAAAAGGTTTTATTCTTAAACTTGATCTAGCAAACGCTTTCGATAGAGTCAATCATTCCTTTCTTTATGCTGTCCTAAGCAAGCTAGGATTCAATGACACTTTCATTTGCATGATCAAAGCATGCATCTCCAACCCCTGGATCTCACCTCTTGTGAATGGACGACCCTGCACAGCCTTTCAATCCTCCCGAGGCCTAAGGCAAGGCTGCCCCCTTTCCCCCTATCTTTTTATTCTAATGGCTGAATCTCTAAGCAAAGCGCTGGACTACAATAGAAGGGCAGGACTAATAACAGGGATCAAATTCGAGCAGGGCACAAAAAACATCAATCACTCTCAATTTGCTGATGACACCCTTCTAATGGGAGGTGCTTCGACTATCATTGCTAGGCGCTTCAAAAGAATCCTGGACCAGTTTATGGAATGCTCAGGAGGAAAAATAAGCCAAGACAAAAGCTGCATATATGGATGGAATACTTCGGCTCACAACATTCAAAGTATCGCAAATATCTTAGAGGTCTCTTACAAGGTCGAATGGAACCACTTCACCTACCTAGGTATGCCAGTGAACAAAGGCCCTCTGAAGATAGAAACTTGGAACACAATTCTTGACAAAATCAAAAGAAAAATCCAGCAATGGGGAACCATGTGGTTGAACCCAGCAGGCCGTCTTGTTCTTCTCAAATCAGGTTTGATCTCTCTCCCTCTCTATCGTTTTACTTTGCTACAAGCACCAATGAGTTTTCATCACAAATTGGAAAAGGCCCTTCGATTTTTTCTCTGGCAAGGAGGGAAATCAGAGAAAAAAAAATTCAATTTAGTAGGCTGGAGAAGTGTCATCCAGCCCCAAGAAAAAGGAGGTCTCGGAATAAGGTCTCCTTATCTTTTGAATCTAGCTCTCGGGGCTAAAATAGTTTGGAGATTAATCACAGGGAACCCTGCATGGTGGAAATCAGTTTTAGAAGCCAAGTATCTCAGCGCTTCTAGGCATAAGCTCCTAGAGGTAAACATACCCAACAGAAACAGCTCCAACATCTGGAAATTATGCAAGAAAATTATCCCTATCATGGCCCAGCATGTTTCCAAAGTCCCAGGAGAGGGAAGCAGCATAAGCATCTCTAAAGATAGAATCCTTGGCCAAAATCCAATAAAATCCAAAGAAGATGTCCTTCCAGCTCTAAATTGGTTACATAGCAAAGGAATTTGGAACCTAGCCCAAATCTCCAAGTGGGGAGATTCCTTCCAAGAATGGATTGGCTGGGATCTGCCAAACTACCCAAGGGATCTGCAACCAAATTTCACCGCTCTCCAAGATCAGTTACACAGCAAAGCCCCGATTCAGAAGGGCGCCAGAGACAGCTTTCGATGGGACCCATCAGGCACGGAGTACACGACCAAAGCAGGATATCACCACCTCTGCGCCACAACCTTTCCTCAGGACATATGGAACCATTGGAAGCTAGTTTGGAAAGCAGAGGCCCCCCCTAAAGTCAAATTCTTTTGCTGGCTCCTACTGAAAGGGAAAATTCTAACAGCAGAAAACCTCAAAAAAAGAGGCATCATAGGCCCCTCCAGATGTCCAATATGTCTACAAGCAGAAGAGACAATCCAGCATCTGTTTATCAACTGTCAAGTGATTGCTAACTGCTGGAAAGATCTAGCTACTGTAGGAAGAACAGAGTGGAACCCCAACCCAAGTATAGTAGAGGCAATCAAAAATTGGAAGAAGCTTTGCCCATGGAAGAGCAAGAAAATCAAATTATCTCAAAGAATCTGGAATACTTTACCCTTAACAATGCTATGGAGCATCTGGATAGCAAGAAACAAGAAAGTGTTCCAAGACAAAAACCACAATACAAGGAAAATATGCCACAAAGCTATAAGCTTAGCTGTAGAGGCTGTGACCATTCGATCTCGCAGCAAAATCAACCTCAGCAGCCTCAGTGTTGAAGAAAGGGACTTGATCAACTATGGTAACGTAATCAGTAGCTATGAATCAGAAAAGGACAAGTTAAAAACAAAAGAGACAGCCACAGCATGGAAACTGAGACCCAAGGAGGAGGAATTCGCCCTCTGGTTGAGTAACTGCAACAAATATTGTCTATTTTTTGATGGAGCTTCAAAATCTAACCCGGGTCAAGCAGGCGCTGGAGGTGTTATATGCAATGCAAATGGCACAACAATCTTGTATTTTGAATGGGGACTGGGAGACTTGACCAACAATCGGGCTGAAGGGCTCGCTCTTTATCAAGGTCTAACCCAGGTCATCAATCTGGGCATCAAGAAAGTTAATGTTCTCGGCGACTCAGCAATTATCATTCGACTTATGGAGCAAAAACAAAATACTCCTAATACTCTACTGCAGCAAATCAATACAAGAAATCAAAATCTACATAAACTGATAGAGGAAGCCAACTACTTTCACATTCTAAGGGGTCTAAATAAAAAGGCGGACTATCATGCTAACCAAGCATGTCACCAACCAAAAGGGCAGCTACGCTGCAATGATCATGTCTCCACTCAATCGCTTCCATGAGTTACGATTATCCATTTGAAACATGTGGTCTCACACCCTACAGAATCTACCGCAGCAGTCAATCCAAAGGAACTCAGGTCAGAGAGGATAAGTATGACAGCCCAGGAATGCGCAAACAGCAAGGGAGCTCAAATCAAATTGAAGGAGTCAAGATTTACAGTGCAGAAAATCGTCCTTGCTTCAGAGATGGCGATCCCAATCAAGATATGCGTAGTAGAAGACATCCTCTGTGCGGTCTTGGAAGGGATCCCACTAAAGTAGTGAGTTTCAGCAGAAGCCATATCAGCAATCAAAGGAGTTGGCACAGCCAACAGACAAAGCCAGAGAACGCAGCAAACACTCAGTCAAAAGATCATGCTTTGTAAGTGCAAATTTTGGGGACAACAGTATATTAATATCTACAGCAGCTTAAGTAGCACTAGCAGTAATCTAGTTAAGATAAGGACCAAGGAAAAATTCCTTTTTGTAACTCCTTGGATCATCATTGCTCCAGAAGCAACCTATGTAAGGCTTTAGCCTCATCTTTTTCAGTTAATGAATAGCAACCGAACTTTGTATATAAAAAAAAAAAAAAAAAAAAAAAAAAAAAGAATGATGAACTTTGCAATAGGAATGTAGCTACTGCTACTGCTGGATCAGGAAAATGTGACTGATGTTGTTGTAACTGGATCCTGGGAAATGAAGGAATCTGAACTGCTAATGCTGAATCATGGAAAAGATAAATGTTGAAAGTGGAACTGTGGTACTCTCATATATCAGAATGCATGCTGCTGTAACTGCTGAGGGAGTCGTGAAAAAGTGTATAGTCTTCACCTGCTACAAACCCGATGGTACAATTCTAATCATGCGAAAGAATGTGTCGATGCCGAGCATAAATAGAAATCATTGGATTACCGGCCATTGATGTATGCCGTTAACCAATGCGAGGCAACTCACCATTGATGTCAGTGAGTTCCAAGGTACCGGAGTACATCTTGCAAAGTGTGAATGGATTTGTCGAGGTCGAGCCACTTGCAAGATCTGAAGATCAGGGGACATTGATGTATTCCCATGATCGTCAGCGACAGAACTTTCCATTAAGGCATGCAAGCCTCTAGGTACTCAAAAGGAACTCTAGTCTATTTCCCAGATAAGGTGCTGATGTCGATGGGGCAAGACTTGTTGAAAGGTGGGCCTTAAGGAATCCCACATCAGTCAACCCAGGAAGGTAAACTTAGAAGTGCTTATCTAAAATATATAGATCTAGAAAGATTCCTAATTTGTTCAAGATCTTAAAGTCCCCTTACAGGAACATATTCATTAAGATTTCTTTCAATAACTAATCAAACTTAGATCTAACAATTGTTTGAGATATATGATTCTCTTACAAGAACATATTCTACAAGATCTCTTCCAACATTAGAACACCTAATAAAAAGATGAAATGAAATAAACCTAGATCTAATAGTTGTATGAGATCTTACGGTTCTCTTACAAGAACACCTTCAAATAAGATTCTTCCAATAGTAGATCATATAACAAAACTTGAAAGCTGAAATAAAAAAAATAAAAAAATTAAAAAAAACATAAAATAAGTTATACCTAAAATAAACAAATAGGCATGCAAGTGAGGCCATGGGGCCCCTCCATAACTCCACAAGCACACCACTTCAATGGAGACTCGGATGTAGAAGCAAAATTGAAGTATAATCCTTTATTTCAAAATCTCAATTACAAACTCCAAAATTCTCAGATTACAAAAACTTCCAGATTACAAATGAAGGTGATTTTACTCCTATTTATATAATGGGATGAGTAACAAACTCATAATGATCATCCACTACTTTCCCAGAATATGATCCCACAAATCTCTCAAGCATTTTTAACTACTTTCCCATTATTACAAAATATGATCCCACAAATCTCTCAATAAATCTTTCACATATCTTGGATAAGATATGCCAACCAAATCCTCCATGATCTTCTCCTTAGGAATTGGATAAGATATGCCTCCATGATTTTCTCCTTAGGAATAGGATAAGATATGCCTCCATGATTTTCTCCTTAGGAATAGGCTTGCATAATTATCTCCTTAATATGGTGGAGGAGATATTAATTCTTCACATATTTCCTACACATCACAAAACTCACATATTCTTGATATATATATATATATATATATATATATATATATATATATATATCTATATATATATATCTGTGTGTGTGTATGTGTGTGTGTGTGTGTGTATTTTCTAATAATTAATCATAAATTCACTTGTAATACAAAAATGAATGAAATGGAAAATAAGAAGGTGAAACCCAAATGTATGTATGAAGATGATATGATAAAAGGTTAATTGGATGATGAAATGTAAGGAATAGTGAAGAAAAAGGTGGATGAAAATATCATATTTATGAGTCCCAGCATCCTCCCCAACTGAACTTGTTGCATGTCCTCATGCAACCATGCATGGGTCTCTTTAAGAAAATTTGGCATCTTGAACAACTTTGGCTTTACATGATGATGTCTTTAATAATGAATGTCTCCAGGATATGTGAAAGACATGAGTAACAACTTGCATTTTCTTATGGTTGGTTCTTGTGTGACAACCATGAATACAAAGAATGTTGGTTCTTGTGTTAACAATATTCATTTCGATTTTTTTTCTTCAATAATAATGTAAACACTCACTGGAAATCATAAGCTATCAATGTGCATAAGAAAACCCTTTTGTAATATTAATGAAGCATGCCAATATTGCGTATGAAGAAAAGTGCAACAAAGTATCATTGGAAACTAAATGTTGGTGAATGGTAAATGAGAAAAAATGGAGTGATAGTGGTGAAGAAATGGAATCATGGAAGTGAATATGTAGTGTGGTGAAGAAATGGAATCATGGAAGTGAATATAGTTCTCCCCCCCTCAAGTGAATTGGTTGCATGTCCTCATGCAACTTGACATGGCTCATGAAAGGAAATGTAGCATGGTGAGGGAATTTTCCAAAATATTCAAGTTAGCATATAAGGAATTGCATGATTAAAGATTAGAAAACAACACACCTCTACTTACCCAAGAATGATGAACTTTGCAATAGGAATGTAGCTGCTACTACTGCTGGATCAGGAAAATGTGACTGATGCTGTTGTAACTGGATCCTGGGAAATGAAAGAATCTGAACAGCTGATGCTGAATCATGGAAAAGATAAATTTTGAAAGTGGAACTATTGTACTCTCATAGATCAGAATGCATGTTGCTGTAACTGTTGAGGGAGTTGTGAAAAAGTGTATAGTCTTCACCCGCTACAAACCCAATGGTACAATTCTAATCATGTGAAAGAATGTGTCGAGTCGAGCATGAATAGAAATCATTGGATTACCGGCCATTGATGTATGTCGTTAACTAATGCGGGGCAACTCACCATTGATGTCAGTGAGTGCCAAGGTACCGGAGTACATCTTGCGAAGTGCGAATGAATGTGTCGAGGTCGAACCATTTGCAAGATCTAAAGATCAAGGGACATTGATGTATTCCCATGATTTTCAGCGAGAGAACTTGCCATTAAGGCATGCAAGTCTCTAGGTACTCAAAAGGAACTCTAGTCTATTTCCCAGATAAGGTGTTGATGTCGATGGGGCAAGACTTGTTGAAAGGTGGGCCTTAAGGAATCCCACACAGTCAATGCGAGTTTGTACAAAAAATTTGGTAGGACTATAAATGGAAAGAACTCACGGACAAGTAGTGTGGATCAGCATGGCAAGAAAAACAAGGCAATGTAATCATGGAAAGGGAAGGATTTTTATTCAAAATGAAAACTAGATGTAAGGAAATGCATGGTGTATGAAGATGAACTCTTGCTGTGAAAAATGGATTTGGACATGTCAGGGTTTATGGATTTACAATTGGTGGAATTCAGAATCTGCTTCAAAAAGGGAGGTGCAAAGTAGTGGTTGTGGAGTTGGATTTGTCTTTACAATCTTTCATGAATTTAGTCTTTGGAAGACCAATTGTCGTCACAATGTAATCTCCGTAATGATCACTTGATTATCCTGTAACCTGTAAAAAAAAATTGGCAGAAAGAAAACATAAGTTTGTTTAAGAAGAATTGGCCATTTCCTTCATGAATCTTACGCAAAAATTTCGCACCAAATAAAACATATTAAGGACAATCAAAGTGTTTAAATTGACTCAATCATGATATTAAAATCAATCCATTCTTAAAAATAACCATGAAAAGTAATACTCCCTGTTGGTGTTAGATGATATATGCTCGGCAAAAAAGATTGGCATTATAAAGATCTGCGTTGTTCTGCATATTAGTATGTCGTATAAAAGCATTCAACATGAATATTTAATGCCAACTTGAAGCTATTGAAACAAGATAATCATCATTTATATAATCCTCCAAATGTTTGATAAATCGATCCTCAAAATTTGTTTCCAAGTGTTCCATTTTTTTTAATTTTCAGACCTACATGAATTTTGTGAGAAATTTTTTTTTATTTATTTTAATTTTTAAATTAAAAAACAAAAGAATTAAATTCAATTTTTTTTTAATAACAAAATTAAAATTAAAAAAAAAAAAAATCATTTTTTTTAAATAAAGAAATTAATTAAAAACTAATATAGAAAATTTCTAAAAATAAATTAACACTAAAATGGATTTTTTCAATATCCTAAAAAAAACCACACAAAATCCTCTAGAATCAATGAAAAATATGGCTTTTATGTAACTTTGAATTCCTCTGCATATTAATTGTAAAAACCGTTTTTCTTCATGCAGTTACCAAAATAGGGTCTTGAAAAACCACGATTTCCTCTTAGACCGTTAGGAATTTAAGCAAACGATTTATGGGTTATATAACTCATTCTATTATGGAAAAAACCCATGTCTTCGTTTGTCTAGATTTTCCCTGGTTTGATCACAAACTACTTTTCAAAATTGACGTTTTTAAAGGGTTGCGTTTTGAAGATGATCTTTTTTTCATTCACAAAATTCTTTATTGTCACATTGCAAATCAATTTTCCAGCAAGAGTATTTTTATTGGAATAAATCAATAGATTTTATGATCTTCCAGATCGCATGAAGCGCGGGAAGAGAGCATACTAATCTCTTGATTTTTTTTATTTTTTTTTATGCAGGTTAGCGTGGATGGATAAAACACAATTAAGATCTGCGACAAAACCTTGCATTATCTACACTCTTTCTGCAATGTCACGGGGGCATTTGGACTCTCGGAAGACAAATATTTCCGATAATCAGGCTCCTGGCTCACCCGTGATACAGAAACAAGACATAGAAATGCAAAGATGTGTCACTAAATTTATTCATGATGATTTAGTTTTTGAAAACAAAACTAAAAACTTCTATTGATAACGGCTTCTAATGAATTCTAATGAGATCTCATTTTTATTTTTCTAATCTATTCTACATTAACTTGAAAGACGTTTTATTTTCTAAGTAAAAGCATGCTTCTAGTGAATCCATCTACGGACTAAAAATTTGAACATGCTCACATCAAGATTTAAAAATTTTACATTATGTTTTGCAAGTATGTGAGAATCCTGTCTTAGAGTTGGCTCAAGGTTATTGTCCTTGCTCTCCAAGAAGTACCTGTTCAACATTGTCAAAGCCCTCATCCGTAGATGGATTAGTGAGAAATGGGGGGTTTCAAATAAAAATTGAATTTAAATTATCTATGTGCAAAAATAAAAATGCTCCAAACTTTGAACTCCTTTATGAACCTGCTGTCACCAAGTTCCACAAATTAGTCCATAAAAAAAAATGCATAAAAATAATTACTAAATCCTTCTAGTTGCACTTCCCCAGCAACAACGCCAAAATGTGTGGTCTAAAATGCGGATGCAAATTAGAGCTTAATTTAATGTCAACCCGGGAAGGTAAACTTAGAAGTGCTTATCTAAAATATATAGATCTAGAAAGATTCCTAATTTGTCCAAGATCTTAAAGTCCCCTTACAGGAACATATTCATTAAGATCTCTTTCAATAACTTATCAAACTTATATCTAACAATTGTTTGAGATCTATGATTCTCTTACAAGAACATATTCTACAAGATCTCTTCCAACATTAGAACATCTAATAAAAAACTAAAATGAAATAAAACTAGATCTAATAATTGTATGAGATTTCTCTTACAAGAACACCTTCAAATAAGATTCTTCCAATATTAGATCATTTAACAAAACTTGAAAGCTGAAATCAAACAAAAACATAAAATAAATTATACCTAAAATAAACAAATAGGCATGCAAGTGAGGCCATGGGGCCCCTCCATAACTCCACAAGAACACCACTTCAATGGAGACTCAGATGTAGAAGAAAAATTGAAGTATAATCCTTTATTTCAAAATCTCAATTACAAACTCCAAAATTCTAAGATTACAAAAACTTCCAGATTACTACTTTCCCATTATTACAAAATATGATCCCACAAATCTCTCAATAAATCTCTCACATATCTTGGATAAGATATGCCAACCAAATCCTCCATGATCTTCTCCTTAGGAATTGGAAAAGATATGCCTCTATGATTTTCTCCTTAGGAATAGGATAAGATATGCCTCCATGATTTTCTCCTTAGGAATAGGCTTGCATAATTATCTCCTTAATATGGTGGAGGAGATATTAATTCTTCACATATTTTCTAAACATCTCAAAACTCACATATTCTTGAGATATATATATATATATATATATATATATATATATATATATATTCTAATAATTAATCATAAATTCACTTGTAATACAAAAATGAATAAAATGGAAAATAAGAAGGTGAAACCCAAATGTATGTATGAAGATGATATGATAAAAGGTTAATGGGATGATGAAATATAAGGAATAGTGAAGAAAAAGGTGGATGAAAATATGACATTTATGAGTCCCAACACATGCATAATTGGTTTACATTATAACATGGTAATCAAGCTGACGATGATAACTAGACGGCACTAACACATCGATTAAGCGCTATCCCTTTTTCAAAAAAAGGGGGTGTACTGCTATGGGTCGTTGACACGTAGTGGTCAACATCTGGCTCTACTTGGGGACATGTTGTTGCACCAGAGGAATGTGAGAATCTAGAATTTGCATCCATGCAACACACAAGATAGCATAAGTAGCATCCATCCAAAAATCATCATATAAAATTAAGCGCAGGAAAGATATAAGCTCTTTATTTATTAACTATCCTAATAACATGAAAAACATAAATCTACCTACAAAATAAAATATTGAAATAAAAGGGTTTGGGTTAGTAATACAATCCAAAGGATGCTCCATGGCATCAGATGCATTCAATATAGTGCATGCTGAGCATTTGCATGCTTTCAGGCAAATTAGTAGGCTACTTTTCAGATGTGCCATGTT
The DNA here is from genome assembly GCA_031772625.1 of Pinus tabuliformis. Taxonomy (NCBI): domain Eukaryota; kingdom Viridiplantae; phylum Streptophyta; class Pinopsida; order Pinales; family Pinaceae; genus Pinus; species Pinus tabuliformis. The sequence goes on from CM062806.1 coordinate 724,819,907, forward strand.
CAATCGTGCATATGGTAGGACTCTCCCCTCTCTAAAAATTAATCCGAGTGGATCCGTCTTCCATAGAATTAACCTAAAAAACCTGAAACTTATCCAAATTATTTAGAAAGTGAAGAACATGTGTTTCACTATCAAAGGCCTACCTATGTTCAGACTTATCTGGGATAGAAGGTTTAAAAATGATATTTGTCTTAGCTTTATCTTCAATTAATTTATCAGACAATTGCATGGTAGAAGCAACAAAAACTAACTCATTAGCTAAGAAATTTTTCTCTCTTGAGATAGCTTCAAGATTGATGGCATCAAAACACTCCATGATATCCCATACAACATTTCTATAATTTCTTAATATTTGATTTTTGCATGTAAGTTTATTTTTTATTTGCACAATAACTGAATCTCAATCACCCTTGATACTCAGTAATTTGACTTTCAAAGTTTTTTCCATTTCAATACCCAATAAAAAGGCTTCATATTCAGCCACATTGTTGGTTGCTTCAAATTCTAATCGATAGGAAAATTGGAAAATATGACCGAGGTGAGATTTCAAGACAATTCCTGCACCTTTACCATGCCTAGATACTGCACCATCAAAGTACAAATGCAAAACTTTGTTTTTTAAGTCACCTTGTTTTTTATTAACCTTTACCTCTACGAGAATGATTGAATTAGATAAAATAACATGATTCGGAGGGTTTGGATGTTCACATATTATCTCATTATGGGGGCTTTTAGGATCTTCGACATGGAATCTCCTTTCAGGCTCTCTGTTTAATTTAAGAAATCCTTGACCATTAGGGGAAGGAATCGTAGTATATGACCAGTTCATTTGTATGCTTCCTCCAAAATCAGAGACCCATTTTCTATACAACAACATACCCCAAGCATTAGGCACATCAACCACAACTATGTCCATGACAATCATGATATTTGGGTACATAAATAGATGGACTTGCAAGTTGTTAATTAACCTATGAACTTTAATTTTCTTCAAATCCATGGCACATATGTTGTAGTAAGGCCTATACATCCCTAAATTAAGTTGTTTCATGACCCCCTTTCTCATCACACAAGAAGAAGCATCATATTCAAGCATGCAATTATGTAACCGATAATTATTAACAAGCAAAGTAATGAAAAAGGAGAATGCCCTTTGTTATCGGATTCCATATTTTTCAAATACATGGGAGCATCCTTGTAGAAAGCCTCATGAGTTTCCTCTTGAGTTGCATTCCCCTGGGTAATTGCAATAACACCTAATAACTCGAAACGTAGACTCGAAACCTAGACAATGCAAAAATGAAAATTGTGGAATATCCGAGTACTGAATCTCAAAAACCACACCACAAAAATCTGCAAAACATGACCTAATAACTTGTCCTTCTCAGAGAGGATCTTCACTATTTCGGTGACAGGAATAAAAAACTTTAGAGTTATTAAATCAACCTCCTAAATCAATATTCATACCAGAAGTTGATCTAGGGTTAAGAATTCAAGAATTAACTTGATTATCATTTTGACTTCTTCTCTGATAAGCTAGCCCCTTGTCCTTAGCAATTTCAAGAACTCTCTTAAAAGGAGGCTCCTCGTTAAAAAGTTTAACCAAGACATCAGTTTCTTGACCAAAATTATTAATGCTATATGAAGTTGTTAAAGGTATGACAGGTTGACTATTTCCCTTTACCTCTTCCCAATTCTCTTGCGATAGATGATATTCTTTACCAACCACATTTATCTGATTATTTGTCCCAAGCATCTCATGATGCATGATTCTCTTGATAACAGGACAAGTGGCTTCTTCATGAAGCTCATCACATGCTCTACAATAAGGCAGGGTCTCCTCCACAATATTATTCATTTCAAGAGTATTGGGAGGCCTTTTCTCACTAGTTTGACCTTTTTTCTGCCAATTATTTTGATTATTATTATTATTTTGGCCCTAGGTTGATGATTTTACAATTGAGCTCTTTCCATTTGAATCAACCTAGAATGTAATGTAGTTATTTCCTTAGCTTGATCAACAATCATCCTAGCTTGATTTAACTCCATATTTTCCAACTTCTTAAGCATTTTTTGCATAGGTTCTTTTTCCTTTTCTTTAGGTTCTTTTAATTTGACAACAGATCTATCAAACCCATGAATTTCATATTTTCCAGAAGCCTTCTTATCTTTTTCCAACTCTTCAGCTATTATTTGACAAGCCTTGTAGTCATCAAGCTTGGTCCTCCTTAGCTCATAAAAAGTGTCAGATTGAAAGCATCGAGATAATATTCTAGAAGCATTTTCTCAGTTGGTTTGTAATCAGTAGATATCTCTTTAAGCATACCATTAAACCTTTTATTAAATTCTTCACATGTCTCATTTTCTTTCTTTTAATGGCACTAATGGATTTTTCTAGAAATCGATCTTCTTTCTTATCACCAAGTTTCTCGCTAAAAGAACTAAGGAGGGAATTAAATAAATCAATGCTATGATCATGCCTACCCAAAAACCAATCCATATCATCCTGCTCAAGGGTCAAGATGAATTCCACATCCTCATAATTATAAGAATTAACGAATTTAGACCACCAAGTATGAAAAGCATATAAATGGTTTTTAACAGTGATCACATTATTTCCTTGGAAATCGAGCGACTTGTCCATACCAATATTAGGAAGGTTATGGGGATAACCCTGGATGTTAGAAAAGTTAAGAGGCTCATAGATATCCATGAGGTATAGAATGGGAGGATTCAAGAAGAGTGAATGGATGTCATAGAGAGCTTCCTAGCTAAGATTGTCAAGGAGTGTATGAGAAGAGAGCTTGTGTAATCTAGCTCTGAGAGCCCTTTTAGGATCCAGAGAAGGATTAACCAAGCTGCTTGAGTTCCTCCTAGTACACACCCCTATAGAAGATGAAGGAAGTGGAGTCACCACCCGGGCAGAAACCTAACTTAGACACAGAAGATGATATGATGAAATTGAGATGAAGATGAATGGGTGAAGATGAAATGATCAAATGATGAGAAGAGATTGAGAGGACCAAGGACAAGAAATGATCAGGAGCTCAGGACCAAGTGTCGTAAAATGGTCAAAAATGAAAGTGCTCAAAACTCATTGGAACCTGAACGACTAGAAAGTGCTCGTCCTCCCGATTCCGGCGCCGCAAACGGTTCGAAAAACGGTCGCCGTATGTGAAAGTTATGCCAAAAACAAAATTTGCCTAATAACCCTTAGTTTTTGGAATTTTTGAAAAAAAATTAAAAAAAGAATATTCCACGGAATATTCCGTGGAATATTCCTTTCTGCCTCGAATGCCACGTGGCAGGCCCAGAGGCAGCCACGTGGCCTAAATGACATCAGCACATGTATGGACGTTGGTTTTGGACAAGCCAATCAAAATATGCCACTTGGCAAGCCTGGAGGCTACCACGTGTCTATGGTGACATCAGCAAGTCGTATGCGCATTGTTTAAAATTTTGCAGGTGGTGTGGTTTGAACCCAGTACCTATCATTTGCAAATGCCACACTTTACCAATGAACCACAAGAGCAAACGTTGTTTGTATTGCAAATCAAACGTTAAAGAACATTAGAGTTACGATGGTAGGGCCCGAAGGGGCCCAGCCCCTAAGGGCTAGGCCCCATTTCATGTGACCCTCGGCCCATAACCGCGGGCCTAATTTTAACCGCCAGCAGATAATGGTTAGGTGTGATACGTGGTCACACACGCGGATAACCCGGAGGAAACAGTCAGTTAACAACCAGTCGTGGCACGCAATCCGAGGTAAACCCAAAACCGCCGGGAATGTTCACATGCGCATTGAAAGCCACTAACAGTTAGCTGGCAGTCACGGTCATTATGGCGGAGTGTTTGGCGGAGCGCTCCAAAATTGGCGGAATTGCCATATTTGTCGGGGTTATCTGGCAGTCAGCGAGTTTTAACTGGGGTTTTGTTAGGCCAAACTGGCAGTTGGGAGTAAATGGCCATAACTTTGGCTAGGAAAGTCCGTTTTGGACGAATTTTTTTTTGATTTTGGGTCTCTTCGACCTTCTGAAGCCATTGGCACAGGTTTCACAACCATCTGAGGTCATTTGCAGGTGTTTTAGCTTCGTGGAAGTTCCAGGAGCCACTAGGGCCAAATCAGTTTGGGAGCTGCATTGGGAATTGTGCAGCCAGTGAATGTGGAACGAAGGTCAATCCTGAATTTTTCCAGCCTTCTGAATCCATTTCTACAGCTCTTTTTGCCTTCTGAGGCATTCTTCTCACTGTTTAGCTTCAGGGAAGCTTTCAGGGCCACCAGGGCCATTTCAGTGCATGAGTTGTTTAGAGGCTATGTTCATCCATTTTTGGTGATTCAAAAGCCTATGTCTGTTATTTTCGACCTTCTGAGTCTAATGGAAGAGGTTTCAGAACCAATTGAGGTCATCTTCACCTCGAAATTCTCCATGCAAGCTTAAAGGGCCACCAGGGCCAATTGGGGAAAGTACTGTAAAAAGGTACAAATTCACTGTTTAGTGTTTGGGAAAAAACATGTTTGGCTAATTCCTATCTTCTGATTCTGTATTTACAGTCAGATTCTGTCCTTTGAGACACTCATATTCTTGTATTAGCCTTTGTTGCAATTTTAATACAAGAGGACAAGCCTAGTTGGAGAGGCTTGGTCCAGCAGATGTAGCTCAGGAGGGGGTGAACTGCTTTATCATTTTGATGTCTTTATTTGCTGAATATGATCTGGTAAACAAATATGATATAAAGTTTTAAACAGCAAATATACATAACTTGCATCCACCCATAATCACCTATTGAGCTACAGAAAGTTATTTGTCTTTTTCCGCAAGATATAAAACTTCAAGTATGTGTATGTCAAAGACTTCTAATTGTTTACTTGTTTATTTCTTTAGGCAGAGCCTGTAAAGGGCCAGGTAGCCTCTGGAACTCATCCTCTTTTTAGAGGTGACATGTCCGGTGAATGCCCCTACAGTCTATCTCTGTATAAGAAATAAGAAGTTTACACAACTTTAGAGGTCATTTGGAGTGTCTAGCTCACAGTTGAAATTATTGGAAATGGATACCTTGCACCCTTAAACAAGTACATTCCATTTTCAGATCAAGAAAACTCTATCCCTTGAAACAATGCAAAAAAATGTTATTGCACAAAGTGTCGAGGGACCGCGACAATGCTCAGAGTAAGGGCTCTCACTCTTATCCTTACTCCGTTTAGACTTTCTTCTAGACAAGTCAAGGGGGGTAGTCCCTGGTGTGAATGAACGAGGGTAGCCTATGGAACACATGATCTAGGATACTTAAGGATGAACAACTTAATGGATGTAAACAAGTCTTGGTTAACTGAGATGAATAGATCAAACAATGAATAAGACACAACCACAAGATAGAAATTATTATAGACCAATGCATTTATATTCAATTAACCATAGACTAAAAAAAAATAAAAAAATCCATAGCAATTTATAAATGTGGCAAAAGTGACAATCATGAACGATTAAATGTAAATACCCAAAAAAAAATCATGCAAAAATTTCTAGCAATTAAATCCCATGAAGATTATGAAACCTAAGTACTAAGCAGTGATTCTAGATTTGAAAAAAAATTCTTCAATAACCCAGATCTAGAAAAATTTATCTTTCTCCTATAGTCAATCTTTAATACGATTCTAAAACATTAATTGCGCTTGACAATAGAGAAATCAATACCACAAAAGTTAAATTTTACACTTAACACAAATAGGACACCAAGGAACTTTAGATTTAGAATTTAATTATCCCTTAGGAAAAAAATTTACGTGCTAAGCTTATGAAGCAAAGTTAATGTGGCAATAAGTTTTTTTAATGTGACCAAGAATAAAAATAAAAATAAAAACTTAATTAAATTTAAATTTTTAATAGGTCGTAGGCCACATGAAAAAAAAAAAAAAGGTGAAAGCTTAAGTTTTTCTTTTGATTTATTTCATTAGCAATCAAAGTCACAAAAAAAGAAATTTAAATTTTTTAATAATTTATATTTTTAATGTTTTTAAAATTTTTAAATGAAAAAAAAAATGTGAAACAAAGCATAAAATAAAAAAAAACTAAAAAAAAAAAAAAAAATTGAAAAGTAAAAAACAACAAAAAATTAAAGTAAAATAAAATTTAATTAAGTGAATCCTAACCTAAACTAACATAAACAAATGAAATCAAAGATGAAACCTAATCCAAACTAAATATATATATATATATATATATATATATATATATCTATATATATATATATATATATATATATATGAGATGGAAATAAACCAAAATAAAAAATAAAAAATAAAACCTAACTCATAACAAACAAAAGGAAATTATAAAGAAAAACGAAATCGATTTTTTTATTATGAGTGTAGCTCTGGCTTGGACGCTGGAGGAAGGCAGGAGCTCGAAGAAGGAGCAAGGGAAAACGAAATCTGCAGTGGGTTTGGATACACAGGTCTTGGAGTTGCAGTGATCAAGGGACAACAACGAAGGGAGAGATGGCAGGTGAAGTAGACACGATGAAGAGAATTCGCAGGAGAAGGGAGTTGGCAGCACGTAGGAAAGGGATACGAGAGAGCATGGAGGAGGATTGAAATGCATGGTAGGGAGATGTAGGTTGATCCGCGGGAGGTGTTGTGAGGGAGCAACGAAAGTGCTAAGAAAGAGGGAGCTCGGGCAGCCAGCGAAGGGAAACTCAAGTTTTAATGCAGGGGTTGGGTGAATGGCAACGAATTTTGTACAGGAAGGAGCTGCCATAGCATAGCAAAAAACGTAGAGATAAAAAAAAAAAAAAAAAAAATTGGAATTTGTAGCAGAATATGTTGGAAGTGGTGTGTGTAAATCAAAGAGGTAGTGAGCCAAGCGAGCTAGAAAAACTGCAGCATACAGAAGGGCTGTGATTTTGGCAGCAAAGGAGGAAAGAGGGTTTCCAAACAACTCCCTTAATTATTATTTTTGAAATTTTTAAATGTGTTGAAGAAAAACCCTTGGAGAAATATGCATACAAGCCCCAGAGATCCAGATCTTACTCTCCAGGTAGTAGATCTGGACTCTACATAAATTTTCTCTTCATATATGATTCTAAAACACTAATCGCACTTGACAATAGAGAAACCAATACCACAAAAATTAAAATTTTACACTTAACATAAATACGACACCAAGGAACTTTAAATTTAGAATTTAATTATCCCTTAGGTAATTTTTTTAATGTGCTAAGATTATGAAGCAAAGTTAATGTGGCAATAATTTTTTTTAATGTGACCAAGAATAAAAATCAAAAGAACTTAATTAAATTTAAAAAATTTAATGGGCCATAGGCCACACACACACACACACACACACACACATATATATACATATTGAATGTGAAATCTTAAGTTCTTCTTTTGATTTATTTCATTAGCAATCGAAGTCAACCAAAAAAAATGAAAATTTTTAATTTTTTTGTTTTTTAGTGTTTTTTTTTTTTAATTTTAATTGAAATAAAAAAAAATCATAAAAATAAAATCAAAATGTGAAACAAAGCAAAAAAAAAAAAAAAATTAAATCAAAGTAAAACAAATTCAAAAGTAAAAAATAAAAATAAATAAATCTAATTAAGTAAATCCTAACCTAAACTAACATAAACAAATGAAATCAAAGATGAAACCTAACCCAAACTAAATTTAAAAAATAAATGAGATAGAAATAAACAAAAAGAAAAGATAAAAAATAAAACCTAACTCATAACATACAAAAGGAAATAAATAAAAAGAACGAAATCATTTTTTTTATGAGTGCAGGTCTGGCTTGGATGACGACAGAAGAGAGGAGCTCGACGAAGGAGCAAGGGAGAATGGAATCCACAGTGGGCTTGGATACGCAGGTCTTGGAGTTGCACCGAGCAAGGGACAACAATGAAGGGAGAGATGGCAAGTCAAGGAGCCACGAGGAAGAGAATTCATCAGAGAAGGGAGCTGGAAGCACACAGGAAAGGGACGCGGGAGAGCAGGAAGGAGGAATGAAATGCATGGTAGGGAGATGTAGGTTGATTCGTGGGAGGAGATGTAAGGGAGCAGTGAAAGGGCTAAGAAAGAGGGAGCTCGGGCAGCTAGCGAAGGGAAACTCAGGCTTGAATGCAGGGGTTGGATGAGTGTCAATGGCAGTGGAAATTCAGGGGAAGGAGCTGCCAAGCGCAACAAAAAACGCATAGATAAAAAATCAAAATTTGTAGCAGAAGATGATGGAAGTGGTGTGTGTAAGTCGAAGAGGCAGTGAGCTAAGTGAGCTTGAAAAAACGCAGTAGATAAAACGCAGTAGATAGAAGGTCTGCAATTTTGGCAGCAAAGGAGGAAAGAGAGTTTCCAAACCCATCCCTTTTTTTTTATATGTGCCGAAGAAAAACCCTTGGAGAAATATGTTGACAAACCCCAAAATCTAGATCTTACTCTCCAGGGCCTAGATCTAGACTCCACACAAATTTCTCCTTAGATATGATTCTAAAATTTTAATCGCACTTGAGAATAGAGAAATCAATACCACAAAATTTAAAATTTTACACTTAACACAAATAGGATACCAAGGAACTTTAGATTTATAATCTAAACATCCCTTAGGTAATTTTTTTAATGTTTAAGCTTATGAAGCAAAGTTAATGTGGCAATAATTTTTCTTAATGTGGCCAAAATAAAAATCAAAAGAATTTAATTAAATTTAAATTTTTAATGGGTCGTAGGCCACATAATTTTTTTTTTTTTTTTTAATGTGAAAGCTTAAGTTATGCTTTTGATTTATTTTGTTAGCAATAAAAGTCACAAAAAAAAATTGAATTTTTTAATTTTTTAGATTTTCAATGTTTTTTAAATATTTTTTAAAATTTTAAATGAAATCAAAATCAAAATGTGAAACAAAGCCAAAAAGAAAAAGAAAAAGAAAAAGAAAATGAAACTAAACCAAATTGAAAAGTAAAAAACAAAGAAAATAAATATTTATTTAAGTGAATCTCAAACTAAACTAACATAAACAAATGAAATTGAAGATGAAACCTAACCCAATCTAAAGTTTAAAAAAAAAATGAGATGGAAATAAACAAAAATAAAAAATAAAACTTAACTCATAACAAACAAAAGGAAAAAAAACGAAATCGAATTATTTTTTATGAGTGCAGGGTTGGCTTGGACAGTGGCGGAAGGGAGGAGCTCGACGAAGGAACAAGGGAGAATGGAATTCGTAGTAGGCTTAGATACGCGGGTCTTGGAGTTGCAGTGAGCAAGGGACAACAACGAAGGGAGGGATGGCAGGTCAAGGAGCCATGAGGAAGAGAATTCGCAGGAGAAGGGAGTTGGCCGAACGCAAGAAAGGGATGTAGGAGAGCAGGGAGAAGGAATGAAATGCATGATAGAAAGATGTAGGTTGATCCGCGGGAGAAGATGTGACAGAGAATCGAAAGAGCTAAGAAAGACGGAGCTCGGGCAACCAGCGAAGGGAAACTCATGTTTGAATGCAGGGGCTGGATGAAGGTCAATGGAAACGAAGTTTTCAGGGGAATGAGGTTCCACAACACAACAAAAAATGCAGAAAAATAATAATAATAATAATAAATAAATAAATAAAATAAAAATTTGCAGTAGAAGATGTTGGAAGTGGTGTGTGTAAGTCGAAGATGCAGTGAGCCAAGTGAGCTGGAAAAAACGCAACAGACAGAAGGGTTGTGATTTTGGCAGCAAAGGAGGAAAGAGGGTTTCAAAACCCCTCCCTTAATTTTAATTTTAATTTTTCAAAAATTTTAAATGTGCCGAAGAAAAACCCTTGGAGAAATATGCTAACAAACTCAAGATATCCATTTCTTGCCCTCCAGGGCCTCGATATGGAATCTACACAAATTTTCTCCTCAGATCTGCAATTACACAATGAAAAGAAAATGCCCAAATGTTATATACAATGATGAAATTAAAAAACCCAGTTAAATTACAATAATTACAAACTAAAGGCTCTAAGTAGCCATATCTATCATTATGATACACATAAATTAAAAGATTTATTTTTTTTTTAATTTTAAGGGAAGTGCTAACTCAAAACTCTTCGTGCATCACCAATAAAAATTTTATAATAACACTGGAACTAATTTTGTTGGGCTTTTCAAGAAATACGAATCGAGAGTTGGCGGGTCCAACTAAAAACTTCCCCTAACGCCCTAGGATCTAAAATCAAGATTTCCCTACAAAACTAAATCCAACCATAAAAAATAGAGCGAGAAAATAATAATAAAATTTAGGAAAATAGAGATACTTGTTATTATATTCAAAATTTAAATTATTATTCAACCCTAGCGACTGAGCAACATACCTGTACTCAAATTACTCTTCAGAAGCTATCATCGATGGCTTTAGAAAAAATTATGCATGAAAACAACACATCTTACACTATTCTCATGAAAAGTAACACCAGCGAAATTTAACCCCAAAGTCTTTCTTTGTTATCCCAAAAAAATATTACACCAGAGCATTGTGCTAAGCACACAACTCAAAGATTGGATAGATCATCTGACAAATGACTTCCTATTTAAAATAAATCCTCCAACGGCTAGTTCGAGTGATCCTCATCAAATTAATCTCGACTGTTGATGAATATTAAAATTTATTTTAATCTCATCCGTTGAAATGTTTAAATATTTGGGAAAATTCAAAAATTTTAATTAAATGCATTTTAATTAACTCAAAAATATTTTTTTTTGAGTTAATTCCCCAAAAATTTGACTTTGACTTAACCCCTGGGGAACAAGGGTTTAAAATTTAGCAAAATAATTAATTTACCTTAGTCTCAAGACTTTTTAAAATGGAGTAGTCTAACAAGGCGAAGGAATTGTCTGGTTTCCGTCACCACCCGAAAAAACGTTCGGCTTCGACTGCCAGCAATTCCTCCGCCACCCTCCGCGAGCTCTGCCTAGCTCCGCCACCCTTCGCATTAAAGTCAATGTCCGACAGGAATTCCGATTTCCATCGCCGCCTTGCTGCCGGGGAGTTAATGCACCTTCCAATTCAAATTCAGAAATAACCGCGGGCTTGCTGGAACATCTCAAATTCTTCCCTCTAACCAGTCCAAACGTTTTCCCTCTCCATCTCAAAAATTCAATTACACGCGAATATTTTGGGCCCTGGTTTTGTCTAAACAATGATGATTGTGGCCTCGCTGGAGAGGAGATCCTAGAAGCAGAAGCCTTTGGTGAGTGAAACCAGTCCCTTGCTGCCCGAGAAGCACCAGGATGGTGAAGATGGTGTGCATGAAGGATTCAATGGCACCTCCTTCTCTGGCGCGGTGTTCAATCTGTCCACTACGGTGGTGGGAGCGGGGATAATGGCTCTGCTTGCTACTATGAAGGTCTTGGTATTGATCCTCGGCAGTCTCCTCATTATCTTCGTTTGCTTCTTGACGGATGCTTCAATTGACATTCTCTTAAGGTTTAGCAGAGCCGGGGCAGTAGCTTCCTATGGCGGCGTCATGGGAGACGCCTTTGGGAAAATTGGGAAGATGATGTTGCAGATCTGTGTGATTATTAACAATTTGGGCATTCTTATTGTTTATATGATAATCATAGGTATTTACCTCCCCTAATTCAAGGAATTATGTTGGTTTTTTTTTTTTATATGACTTCTTTTACCATTTAATTTGAATGTCTTTGGCTAATTAGCAGCTAGTAGGAATCCGGGTATCTATTAGGTTAAGGTTGTCTATTATGCACGCGACCCCAATCGGTATTTCTTGGGCTGGCACACATTCATAAGCAATGGAATTGCATTTGGTTATCTAAAACCTGGTGGGACTTTATTAGCTTTTTGCCTTCACCAGTGTTATATTAGCTGCTTGTTTTCACTGACCTTGCAAGCCATCATTGGCCATTTATGTCTGTTCTCATTTGGGAAAACTGGATTTTGTGCTCAAGTAAATTAGAGTTTTTGGGGAATGTTCCATACTGCCAAAATGTTCTAGTTGATATCCTAAACTGTATTCTGATATTGGATTTTGTGTATGTGAGAGAATTATGTCATTACAGGGTGTTGGGAAACCTTCATTTAAGACTTTAGGAGGCAAAGAGAAATGTATTCTAGTCGAGCTGCTGGGATTTAGGCCTTCATGTTCATGTTTTGAAGAATCCCATCCCCAAACTGCTTCCTCTCTATGTAAAATTGTTTGGGTTATATTGTGATTCTATGGGATTGATGCCAACCTCGCAGGCAATGCCCATCCCTAGTGAGTATAGAGGTATTTTTGGGTGGCATGATTGGAGGAACAATACTGCAGACTCTAATTCTTATGTTTATCACGTATAAGACTAACTGGGACAGAGAGGTATTTACCTATAATTCTAAATCTACTCTTTACTAGCATTATTCTCGAGCTTCGTAATTTAGTATATTTCTGGTTTTACCCATCAATTGCAGGCTTCACAAGCTGAAGATAGGATTAAACTTTGGGGAGGTTCAGTAGATTCAATCAAAGACAATTTAAGGAAGGTAGATAAAGCAAACCCTTTATAATTTACTATGTGATATCTTGTATTATACAGAGATGTTTATTGTTCAAAAGATTAATCCTCTCATGTTATATAGAGATGTTTATTCACATGATTAATCTTGTGGCAGGACACTGAAAGAGATGACAGAGAGCAGTTATCTTTTGAAGTATGCAATGAGGATTGCTACACTATTACTCTGAAGTGATGCATGTACTCTAATGCATCCACATCACCAGTTTCGACAGATAATAGGGATTTTTAAGTGTATTTGAAGAGGACAGTGACTTCATGGTGAATTTGATTATTGTGTCTTCTTCCATAATCAAGGACAAGGAAAGTCATTTTTTCAAGCTGCATACAATTGTCTAGAAAATTTTTTAATTCCCTCATTCGTTGTTTTCTTGGAATCACCCTGTTCTTTTATTGCAGGCTTTGACTTTTACAAATGTTGATTAATGGTATTCTATTTTCCATAACATCATGTGACTATCAGGTGATGTTGAAAAATATACAATCTTCTACCACATTCAAGGGCAGGGAGAGTCATTTTGTCAAGCTGCACTGACTTGTCTAGACAATTGTTTAATTCCCTCATTCATTATTTTCATGGAACCACCCTGTTCTTTTATTGCAGACTGACTTTTACAAATGTTGATTAATGGTTTTCTATTTTCGCTAGCATTACATGACTATCAAGTGATGTTGAAAAATATACAAATAGAAGGAAAACTTCACCATGTTTATGTGAATTTAAAGCACAGGACATATTTAAATGTGAAAATTATTTTTGTTTGTTTGTGGGGTTTAATCTTTATCAGGTTCTAGGTTTAAATTTCTTGGTGAAGGGTTGAGGATTGAAACTCTCCTATGGAACATCCAGACTCGATCAAACATTAGATACTTTTAATGACAACATCACACAATTGAATAGATTATTCTTCCATCCAACATAAAGTTGAACCTGACATGAAACTAGCCCAACCTAAACTCAACCTTCAACTTATAAAAATATAAATAACAAAATTCAGATAGCTAAGAAGAAAAGGACTACTATAGAGTGTATAAATAAAAAGGTATTAAAACTCTATAAATTCTATTCAAATAGCGTCTACATTCTAACTTCAAATAGCAAAGTAGCATAATTAATTTGTTCACTTACCTTAGTATCGTTTCTTGCCTCTTGGTTGATTCTTCAGCTTTTACATTGTGTGGGGGCACATTCGTTGATGTTGTTCACCACATCTACTCTCCTTTCTACTTGACTTGAACCTATGTCTGATGACATCTTTCTCTACTTGCGTTTTATCTTCTTGAAACATCTTAGTTATCTTGTTTTTCCCCTAAGGCTTGAATTTTTAGACATATCTTTTCCAAACGAATCCAATCTCATGTTTCTTCCCAAATTGTTGGACAAATCTTCTCTGGATATAATCAATGTCATGTTTTTTTCTGCTAAATTTTATTCTAATATCGTCTTTGAGCCTTCCAATTTCATGTTCTTGATTAATGGAAACATATTTGGCAAATGATTTCATGGGTTTGCTTTTATCTCTCTAAATCTTGTGAATAGTCATATGCTTGCCTGAAAGAATAAGGCATGCATATCTACATATTAACCAATTTAGACTTTCAAACTTAAAAACTGTGGATGGCTAATAAGATCCAGTGTGATCACAATGCTTTGAATCTAATCAAATTTCCCTACAGACACGCCACCTCTTCAATCTTAAATAAGTGCCGAACATATCTTCTTTAGACAAATCCGATGTCATGTTTCTTCCTAGATTGCCTTACAGATTTTTTCTAGACAATCCAATGTCATGTTTCTTCATATTTCTTACCACACACAACGCACCTCTATATATTTAAATAGATTCAGTGGGTAGTTATAAGTCAAGGAAAAGTGTGTTGAGCTCAGGATAAATAGTATTCAAACTGCCCTATTTTCCTGAGTAAATTTGGCCTTAAATCTAGTTTGAATTATGACGGAAGTTAGAGTTTTGTTTATTGGAGGTGAACTTTGTCTGTGGAATTTATTTTTGGAGTTTTCGCTGATTATCTCTTTTCAAATAAACAATAAAAAAGAGTGGAACTTTTGACTCGTGGAAAAACAAAACTCACCAAAAATGAGGGGATATGAGTGCTGGATATCAAACATGGATCTCAATATAATTTCATTGCATCAACCTGGTTGTTAAGTTACCAATGATGTGATTCTGTACACGTTTCTCGTTTATTGGTAAATAATACATTTTTCCACCAACCTCTTTTTTTTGTCAATGAAACCATAATGTTTCTTGGAGAAATAATCTCTATTACTTACCTGAGATAAAAAAAATTAAACCCAGATTTTGCCACTGTAACAAAGTAAGTCATTTTCCCTTAATGTTATTGTATTCTCTAATCATCATTTGTTTTTGGTTTAATTTCTTTTCAGGGTGTTGCATTTGCCAACTATGTTCGTTTGTTGAGAGGATTAGAAATACATCATATTTTTTATCAGAGTATTGATTTAGACTTGTTTCTTTATTAAATTTTATTTATTTCTAAGCTAATTGGATCACTCACTAGTTTTTTTTTAATGAAGTTCAGATTTGCTTCCTTTGGAGTATACCTTCCCACCTAGATCTAGATTGACACTTTCTCTCCTCAGTCTCCCTATTTCAATTTTGAATTGATTTGGAACCTTTGTTTCAATAAAAAGACTTCATCAGATCTAATCCATGGATCTTGGCATTCCCACTAAGATTTCACTGAATTTCTTTCAAGTCAGTTAGTTTTGTGTTAGTTCTATTTTTTTTATATTCATTTGTCTCTTACCTCACAACTTTTTTAGCTTTGTTATTCTCTTACATTACCATCTTGCTTGAACCCAACATCCACTTTTCTCTACGATTTAGCCTATTACTGGCCACATTACACCTCTATCACTACTCATGCAGATCAAGATCTTTTGCTGTTCACGGTATCTAAAATTATAGGTCATGCAGGAATTCGGATTGGGTAAGTAATGTTGATTCTTTTACAATTATATGCAATTTGTTGTGCTACCTCTTCTTTATCACTTGTAACTTGAATGTTGGAAGACCTTGTACTCTGTTTCTCTGGGTCTGTATGTGTATGCTTGTTTTTGTGTGCATGTGTGTGCTCAATGGCTTGGATTTTGATTGGTACTTATGCACGTCATGTAAGGTATGTATATTTCAAATGGGTCTATCTGTCCGTTGAAGTAGAGACATCAATGAATGGTGGAACTGAGTTGATGTCTCTACTTTAAATGGTTGAAATGAAAATACTTGGCAAAATGGACTAATTAGTAATTACTCTTACTCTGGTCTTCTGTATCAATGCAGCTTTTGCATGGCTAAAATGTAAAGGAAAGGAGGATGAAGATTGTGAGAAGTTATTGAAGAGAAATGGAATCATCACACGCATTGGGATGCATTTTGGTGCACCTCAAACTTATGTGAGGTTGAGTATTATTGACAGAAACCAGACCTTCAATCTTCTGCTTGACAGGCTCTCAACTATTCATGGATGATTAGTTGAATCGCTCAATCATTGAATTTATCTTTTGATATGAAAAAACAGACTGTAGATCACATCATCGTAAGCAAGTTCAATTGCCCAGTTTCAAGGACGGAGAAGTGCTCATAAATACATGTCATTATGTTATAAACCCATTAGCGAAGAAATTGGGTGGGAGATAAATATGCAATGAGAAATATTCCACACCAGCTTTGGCACAGAGAATTTGTGGGCATCTATTAATACATATGTAGTCCTTAATAGAATGTTCTTGGTTAAATAAATATTACTAATAAGATTTTCTAGTTTAAAAAAAACAAACAATTTTTATGATAGACAGACAAACTTGGTTTTATTTCTCAAATTGAGAGAACAAATCATTTGCATCCAAAAAAATGAAAGCGACACATTTTTTTGGAAATTTGTGCACACTACTAGTACTGATTATCACAGTATGGTTTGTAGAACACAACTTTGGCAAACCACAATATATCATCTTATATTGATGTCGATGCGAGATCAACTATATTCCTTTTCAATGTTTACAATTACAAATATAGTAGTATCTTTAACTAGAAGGCCGAGTGACCATGGCAGGATGATGCAAGGCTTTACAAAATTTTATCCACTCTTCACAATTCTACAAGCAAATTCCCAAATCAATGTTCTTTTCTCGGTTCTGTTATAAATAATCTTTATATGTATGTGCACCACCTGCTCCTCATAAAAAATCTTTGTCAAGATCGTGGAGGGCCTTATTCCTTTTTTTTGAACAAAGAACTAATGTCACTCACTATAGCAATTGAACTTGAAACTACTGCCAGAAAAATCATGAACAATGCGATAAATATGTCCTTCCTAGTTGAGATTCCATGGGTGTCTCTGCAATTAAAAAATAATTGAGGTTAGAAGTTACATACAAGCAAGGTGAAAGACGAAACCAGAAATGAAAAACAACTTTTTCTCTACCTGAGAGCAATGGAAGCTGGGAAGATGAACCCGATACAAACTGTTGTTGTGGCCCATGTGAATTGAAATGCATCCCAAATACTTGGTATGAATGATGCCCCATGGAAAACGATTCCAATTAACCAAGCAGTGATCAAAATGAACCTCTTATTATCCAAAACAAGATGCTTATTCGCTGGAAAGACAAGCCCATCAAGATTAAGTCTCAGGGAAAAAAAAATGAGAGGAAAGACCAACATCAAATGTACAACATAGGTCACATGAACAATGTCATTCAGCACAACACTGTAGGGAACTCCCAAGTTGGTGTCAAAATTGGCCAGGACATCATCCATGGTCTGGTCTCCAATAGAAGAAAGCCAAGAAAGCTTGTACTTATGTATACAATTGAGCACAATTCCAATGATGTGCGAACAATGGGCTGCATTTCTGAAGGGTCCTCAATTTCATTGTATATGGAATGAACTGCATGGCGCAAAGACATCACAATTCATTATAACAAAATTTTAAATGCAAATTTAGCTAATGAACTCTATGATACTACGTTGCAGGACCAGAGATGGAGGAAAATAATCCATACCATTGTAATGACAGAAGTAAGCAGTCACAATAACTGGTACCATTCATCACAACACTGTAGGGAACTCCCAAGTTGGTGTCAAAATTGGCTAGGACATCATCCATGGTCTAGTCTCCAATAGAAGAAAGCCAAAAAAGCTTGTACTTATGTATACAATTGAGCATAATGAAAATGATGTGTGAACAATGGGATGCATTTCTGAAGGGTCCTCAAGTTCATTATATATGGAATGAACTGCATGGTGCAAAGACATCACAATTCATTATAACAAAATTTTAAACGCAAATTTAGCTAATGAAATCTAAGATACTACACTGCAAGACCAGAGATGGAGGAAAATAATCCATACCATTGTAATGACAGATGTAAGTAATCACAATAATTAGTACCATTAAGCACAGAACTCTAGGGAACTCCCAAGTTGGTGTCAAAATTGGCCAGGACATCATCCATGGTCTGGTCTCCAATAGAAGAAAGCCAAAAAATCTTGTACTTATGTATACAATTGAGCACGATGCCAATGATGTGCAAACAATGGGCTACATTTCTAAAGGGTCCTCAAGTTCATTGTATATGGAATGAACGACATGGCACAAAGACATCACAATTCATTATAACAAAATTTTAAATGCAAATTTAGCTAATGAACTCTAAGATACTACACTGCAGGACTAGAGATGGAGGAAAATAATCCATACCATTGTAATGACAGATGTAAGCAGTCACAATAACTGGTACCACAGTGAAAAGCTTCAAGAACGAAGTAAAATCTACAATATCTGGTAACAATCTTGGTTCTTTGACGGTGCCACTGAACAACTTTACAATCGCAATACCAGCTGTAATCACAACAAATACAACAGCAAGTGCAACTGATAATGCAGAAGTGAATTTCAAAGAATTTGCAAATTCATGGAAATGAACACATCAATATAGGCATCAATATTTGAACATCACAACTAATAAGGAATAACCCATGATCCACATCCTTGAATGTATATGCCATATGCCATTTCTAACAGGGCAACATGAAAATTCAGACAAATCGTTAAGCAGATGCCATCAATATGTGACATTCCCAAGATATGTTGAATCCCCTCATATAATTACAACAGTTTCTAGACATTTAAATCCCTGATAGCTGTCAAAAGGCCCAAATGAAATATGATATATCTGAAAATTAGTGCTTAAAAATGCTTATTAGGATGAGAAAAGCAGACTTAGCCACTCTCTTGAAAGACACCAACGGAGCCAAAATAAGGACTATGGTGAGAACTAGGATCGGAACACGTCCATTCCACCAATGAAATCCAAACCATTCTTCAAGTATACCAGCATGATGCATGGCATTTGATGATGTTCTAGATAGCACATCGCCTGCCCAAATCAAGGAAACACCTCCATTAGACATAGAGATTTCTAATTCAAAGCCATATATAAGATAGGAATCATGCCCAAAGTAATATAAAAGTGGCACCAGATAATTGACCATTCAAACAAAAATGAAAGGAATCTAAGAAAAAATAGACACTAATAAAGAATGTCAAGTCATGTATGCTTCATAGAACACTTCAACTTTGTTAAACAAAAACAAGTTGTTAGTGTTTCAGTTTGCTAAAATACTCACAATGCAAAAATTGGGTTGAAGTTTCAATTCAAGCAGTACTTTTAAAATAATCTAGTTGTAACATACATGCTTAAATATTCCCACGCGATATACTATTTATCCTTGGATATTACCCTCAAAACTGGGCTAATTCAGCCTGCGACCTAAAATGCATAACCTACAATGATTAGACTGAATTACTTTTCAATTCATATTATCTTGATTCCTTTCTAAAAGAAGCCTGTAAAAAAAATATCATTGGACTGCTTCTAAATCGATGATTGAAAATAGTTAAACGCTTCATAAGGTACGAGGGTCTCCCTCAATCTCCAACATATTAAACACGATGCAATTATGATCTAAAGTCAGATGAACAGAAACACACTCAAGTTCAAACAATGGATTCAATGATTAAAAGCAAGGGACTATCACATATTTACCAAGATTCAACTTGGGAAATATCACTGAATAAAGGCAGTGATAAACTGGTAATTCACCTTATGTTGCATCCCTTTCCATAATCTTCCAACAAATTGGTCTCCTCAGACAGAAAATACTGATTATGATCGGTTATTCTAACAACAAAGGGAGTGAGATTTTTTCAAAACCCATCAGAAGTAGGGAACAAATAACAGAGGAGAAATAAATAATTTGTTCCGAGTACATGATCCTGTAAACAAATAAAAAGACTTTTTCAACTCACAAGGACTGAAAGATGACTCAATTTCAGAACTTTATCCAGATCTTTAGCATTCAAAATGCAACCAAACAAAAAGCACCTTAGTTTTTGACATTTGTACTTGATACCTTGAACATCACTAAAAAATTATCTCCTACTCTGCCAATTTTTAGCCTTTATGTGGGTATCCAAATTCCGTGGTAAGATTGCTTCCTGGAAAGGAAGTTGATCATTTTTGCAGATATTACTGTCAGGCTCTGTCTTCGCAAAACATTACGGTCTCTCGCGATATTTTAACCCCAGGGTCCTCTGATGCATTGAAAAGATCTTGACTAATTAACATAGGTGTCAAGGGGGTAACATCCAGGTTGAAATGTTGTTCTGAGAAATCAGAGGATTAGGACTTTGCCTATGACCTAGCCGTTGGCAGTACTGTTCTATTATGGGATGGCGAATAACAGGACCCAAAAATACCTCTATACTCACTAGGGATGGGCATTGCCTGCGAGGTCGACATTAATCCCATAGAAACACAATATAACCCAAACAATTTTACATAGAGAGGAAGCAGTTTGGGGATGGGATTCTTCTAAACATGAATAGGAAGGCCTAAATCCCAGAAACTCGACTAGAATACATTTCTCTTTGCCTCCTAAAGTCGTAAATGAAGGTTTCCCAACACCCTATAATGACATAATTCTCTCACATACAAAAAATCCAGTATCAAAATTCAGTTTAGGATATCAACTAGAACATTTTGGCAGTACGGAACATTCCCCAAAAAACTCTAATTTACTTGAGCATAAAATCCAGTTTGCCCAAATGAGAACAGACATAAATGGCCAAAATGGCTTGCAAGGTCAGTGAAAACAGGCAGCTAATATAACACTGGTGAAGGCCAGAAGCTAATAAAGTCCCACCAGGTTTTAGATAACCAAATGCCATTCCATTGCTTATGAATGTGTGCCAGCCCAAGCAATACCGATTGGGGTCGCGTGCACAATAGACAACCTTAACATAATAGATACCCGGATTCCTACTAGCTGCTAATTAGCCAAAGACATTCAAATTAAATGGTAATAATGGCTATAGATAATGTTAAATGCCGACGCGTTAACCATATCCTGATAAAAAGAAGTCATATCGAAAAAAACCAACATAATTCCTTGAATTAGGGGAGGTAAATACCTATGATTATCATATAAACAATAAGAATGCCCAAATTGTTAATAATCACACAGATCTGCAACAACATCTTCCCAATTTTCCCAAAGGCGTCTCCCATGATGCCGCCATAGGAAGCCGCTGCCCCGGCTCTGCTAAACCTTAAGAGAATGTCAATTGAAGCATCCGTCAAGAAGCAAACGAAGATAATGAGGAGACTGCCGAGGATCAATCCCAAGACCTTCATAGTAGCAGGCAGAGCCATTATCCCCGCTCCCACCACCGTAGTGGACAGATTGAACACCGCGCCAGAGAAGGAGGCGCCATTGAATCCTTCATGCACACCATCTTCGCCATCCTGGTGCTTCTCGGGCAGCAGGGGACTGGTTTCACTCACCAAAGGCTTCTGCTTCCGGGATCTCCTCTCCGGCGAGGCCACAATCGTCATTGTTTAGACAAAACCAGGGCCCAAAATATTCGCGTGTAATCGAATTTTTGAGATGGAGAGGGCAAACGTCTGGACTGGTTAGAGGGAAGAATTTGAGATGTTCTAGCAAGCCCACAGTTATTTCTGAATTTGAATTGGAAGGTGCATTAACTCCTCAACAGCAAGACGGCGATGGAAATCGGAATTCCTGTAGGACGTTGACTTTAATGTGGAGGGTGGCGGAGCTGGGTGGAGCTTGCAAAGGGAGGGTGGCGGAGGGCAGAGGAATTTCCGATAGCTAGAGCCAGACATTTTTCCGAGCGACAGAAACCGGACAATTCCTTTGCCTTGTTAGACTACTCCTTTTAAAATTTAATTTTTTAGGACCGACGAATTTAGCCTTTGGATAATTTAAATTTACCTAGGACCTAGAATCAATTAAATTTCTGGCTTAGGATTTTAATTAGTTTTGGGCGCTAGACAATTTAAATAATTAACCTATGAGGGGATAAATTATTTTTCCAACCCTCAAGAAACTTTACATCATTATTTTCATATTTTTACATCATAAGGGGGAAAACCCATTTGTAATAGACCCTCATAGACTAACCATTTCTGCTACATAAATATAATCCAGCAGAGCAAGTAATTTGTAATAAAATAACCTAACCAAATAGTTAGGATTATTCCCAAATCACTTTTACATGGACTCGAACTAGAACACTCAAGGGGAAAACTCTGCCAACCATCTGAGAATGGATCAATGAGACAAAAAACCTCCCAGAATGGAGATTTTCATTGGAAAGGTAGGTTTACCTAGGTTGTTACATACATGACATGGTTCTGCTAAGATTATTTAAATCATATACATGCATAATGGGTTTACATTATAACATGATGATTAGGCTGACGATGATAATTGGACGGCACTGAAACATCAATCAGGCACTATCCCTTTTGCGAAAAAAAGGGGGTTTATTGCTATGGGTCATTAACATGTAGTGGTCAATATTTGGCTCTACTTAGGGACACGTTGCTTCACTGGAGGAATGTGAGAATCCAGAACCTACATCCACGCAACACACAACATAACATAAGTAGCGCCCATCCAAAAATAATCATATAATATTAAGCACATGAAAGATATGAGCTCTTCATTTATTAACTATCCTCATAACATGAATAACATAAATCTACCTACAAAATAAAAATACTGAAATAAACGGGTTTGGGTTAGGTATACAATGCAAAGGATTCCCCATGGCATCAGATGCAATCAATGTAGTGCATGCTGAGCATTTTTCTACTTTCAGGAAAATTTGTAGGCTGTGTTTCAGATGTGCCATGTTCAATCGTGCATATGGTAGGACTATTCCCTCTCTAAAAATAAAGCCGTTTGGATCTGTCTTCCACAGCAATTACTTGAAAACCGTGAAACTTATCCAAATTAGTAGAAAGTGAACAACATGTGTTTCATTATCAAAGGCCTGCCCATGTTTAGACTTATCTGGGATAGAAGTTTTAAAAATGATATCCATCTTAGTTTTATCTTCAATTAATTTAGCAGGCACATGCATGGTAGAAGTAGCAACAACTAACTCATCAGCTAAGCAATTTTTCTCTCATGGGATAGCTTCAAGATTGATGGTTTCAAAATATTCCATGGTATCCCACACAACATTTCTATAATTTCTTAATCTTTGATTTTTACATGTAAGTTTATTTTTTATTTGCACGAGAACTAAATCGGAATCACCCTTGATACTCAACAATATGAGTTTCAAAGTTTTTTCCATTTCAATACCCAACAACAAGGCTTCATATTCGACCACATTGCTGGTTGTTTCAAATTTTGATCGATAGCCAAATTTGAAAATATGACCAAGGAGAGATTTCAAGACAATTCCCGCGCCTTTACCATCCCTAGATGATGCACCATCAAAGTACAAATGCCAAACTTTATTTTTAAGTCACCTCCTTTTTTATCAACCTTGATCTCTACGGGAATGATTGAATTAGATAAAATAGCATGATTCCCATGGTCTGGTCGTTCACATATTACCTCATTATGGGGGCTTTTAGGATCTTCGACATGGAATCTCCTTTCATGATCTTTGTTTAATTTAAGAAATCCTTGACCATTAGGGGAAGGAATCGTAGCATATGACCAATTCATTTGTATGCTTCCTCCTAAATCAGAGGCCCATTTTCTAGAAAACAACATACGCCAAGCATCAAGCACATCAACCACAACTATGTCCATGACAATCATGATATCGGGGTACACAAACATATGGACTTGCAAGTCTTTAATTAACTTATTTACTTTGACTTTCTTCGAATCCATGGCACATATGTTGTAGTAAGGCCTAGATATCCTTAAATTAAGTTGTTCCATGACCCTCTTGGTCATCACATAATCAGAAGCACCAGATTCAAGCATGCAATTACATAACCGATAATTATTAAGAAGGAAAGTAATGAGAAAAGGAGAATTCCCTTTGTTTTCAGATTCCATACGTTGCAAATACACGAGATCATTCTGGTAGAAAGCCTCATGAGTTTCCTCTTGAGTTGCATTCACCTGGGTAATGCCAATAACACTTAATAACTTGGCCTTTTGGGAGGGGATCTTCACTATTTCGGTGACAGGAACCAAAACTTTAGAGTTATTAAACCAACCTCCTAAATCAATATTCATACCAGAAGCTGATCTAGGGTTAAAATTTAGAGAATTAACTTGATTTTCATTTTGACTTCTTCTCTGATAAGTTATCCCCTTGTGCTTAGCAATTTCAAGAACTCACTTAGGAGGAGGCTCCTCACCAAAAAGTTTAACCAAGACATCAGTTTCTTGACCAAAATTATTAATGCTATATGAAGATGTGAAAAGTGAGAAGGGTTGGCTATTTCTCTTGACCTCTTCCCAATTCTCTTGCGATATATGATATTCTTTACCAACCATATTTATTTTATCTTTTGTCCCAGACATCTCATCATGCATGATTCTCTTGATAATAGGACAAGTGGCTTCTTCATGAAGCTCATCACATGCTCACAATAAGACGGGGTCTCCTCCACAAGATTCTTCGTTTCAAGAGGATTGGGAGGCTTTTTCTCATTAGAATCTTTTTTTTTTGCCAATATTTCGATTCTTATTAGTATTCTTACCCCTAGGTTGATGATTTGGAAATTGAGCTCTTTCCATTTGAATCAACCTATATTGTAATGTAGTTATTTTCTTAGCATGATCAACAATCATCCTAGCTTGATTTAACTCCATATTTTCTAGCTTATTAAGTTATTTTTGCATAGGTTCTTCTTCAGATTCTTTTTCCTTTTCTTTAGGTTCTTCGAATTTAACATCAGATCTATCAAACCCAGGAATTTCATATTTTCCAGAAGCCTTCTTATATTTTTCCAGCTCAGGCTTGGTCCTCCTTAGCTCATAAGAAGTGTCAGGATTGAAAGCATCAAGATAATATTCTATAAGCATTTTCTCAACTGGTTTGTAATCAATAGATATTTCTTTAAGCATACCGTTAAATATTTTATTAAATTCTTCACATGTCTCATTTTCTTTCTTTTTAATGATGCTAATGGATTTTGTTAGAAATTGATCTTCTTTCTTATCATCAAATTCCTCTCTAAAATCACTAAGGAGGGAATTAAATGAATCATTTCTATGATAAGGCCTATCCCTAAAGCAATCCATAGCATTCTGCTCAAGGGTCAAGATGAAGCATTTCATTTTCACATCCTTATAATTATGAGCATTAGTGAATTTAGCCCACCAAGTATGAAAAGCATATAAATGATTTTTAACAGTGATTGCATTATTTCCTTTGAAAGTGGGCAACTTGTCTATACAATTATTAGGAAGGTTATGGGGATAACCCTAGATGTTAGCAAAGTTAAGAGGCTCATATATATCCCTGATGCCTAGAACGTGAGGATTCAAGAAGAGTGAATGGGTGTCACAGAGAGCTTCTTGGCTGATATTGTCAAGGAGTGTATGAGAAGAGAGCTTGTGTAATCTAGCTCTGAGAACCATTTCAGGCTTTGGAGCAGGAGTAGCCAGGATTCTTGGGTTCCTCCTAGTACACGCCCCTATAGAAGATGAAGGAAGTGGAGTTGCCACCCAGACATAAATCTAACTTAGACACAGAAGATGATATGATGAAAATGAGATGAAGATGACTGGGTAAAGATGAAAGGATCAAATGATGAGAAGAGATTGAGATGACTAAGGACAAGAAAACTTTGTCCCCAGCAATGGTGCCATAAAATGTTCTCGCACAAAGTGTCTAGGAATTGTGATAATGCTCAGAGTAAGGGTTGTCACTCTCATACTTACTCCGTTTAGACTCTCTCCTAGACAAGTCAAGGGGGGTAGTCCCTGGTGCTCTAGGAGACTTAAGGATGAACAACTTGATGGATGTAAACAAGTCTTGGTTCATTGAGATGGATAGAACAAACAATGAATAAGACACAACCACAAGATAGAAATGATTATAGACCAATGCCTTTATAATCAATTAACCATAGACTAAATAAAAACAAATTATCCATAGCAATTTATAAATGTGGCGAAAGTGACGATTATGAACGATTAAATGTAAATACCCAAAAATTTATCATGAAAAAATTTCTAGCAATTAAATCCCATGAAGAATTATGAAACCTAAGTACTGAGCAATGATTCTAGATTTAAAAAAGAAAATTTCAATAACCCAGATCTAGAAAAAAAATATCTTTCTCCTATAGTCAATCTTTAAATATGATTCTAGAACATTAATCGCTCTTGACAATAGAGAAATCAATACCACAAAATTTAAAATTTTACACTTAGCACAAATAGGACACCAAGGAACTTTAGATTTAGAATTTAATTATCCCTTAGGAATTTTTTTTAATGTGCTAAGCTTATGAATCAAAGTTAATGTGGCAATAAGTTTTTTTAATGTGACCAAGAATAAAAATCAAAAGAACTTAATTAAATTTAAATTTTTAATGGACATAGACAAATAAAAAAAAAAATGTGAAAGATTAAGTTTTGTTTTTTATTTATTTCATTAGCAATCAAAGTCAACAAAAAAAAATTGACATTTTTTAATTTTTTAGATTTTTAATGTCTATTAAATATTTTTAAAATTTTTAAATGAAAAAAAAATGAAACAAAGCATAAAAGAAAAAAATTAAAATCAAGATAAAACAAATTGAAAAGTAAAAAATTAAAAAAATAAAATAAAATTTAATTAAGTGAATCCTAACCTAAACTAACATAAACGAATGAAATCAAAGATAAAACCTAACCCAAACTAAAGTTAAAAAAAAGAGTTGGAAATAAACCAAAATAAAAAATAAAAAATAAATCCTAACTCATAACAAACAAAAGGGAAAAAAAAAATACGAAATTGAACTTTTTATTATGAGTGTAGCTCTGGATTGGACAACGGTGGAAGGGAGGAGCTCGACGAAGGAGCAAGGGAGAACGAAATATGTAGTGGTTTTGGATACGCAGGTCTTGGAGTTGCAGTGAGCAACGGACAACAACAAAGGGATAGATGGCAGGTGAAGGAGCCATGGTGAAGAGAATTCGCGAGAGAAGGCGTTGGCGGCACGTAGGACAGGGACGTGGGAGAGCAGGGAGGAGGATTGAAATGCATGGTAGGGAGATGTAGTTTGATCCACGGAAGGAGATGTGAGGGAGCAGTGAAAGGAATAAGAAAGAGGGAGCTCAGGCAGGCAATGAAGGGAAACGCAGGTTTGAACGCAAGGGCTAGATGAGGGTCAATGGCAGCGGATTTTACAAGGGAAGGAACTGCCACAACACAACAAAAAATGTACAGATAAAAAAAAATGAAATTTGGAGCAGAATATGATGGAAGTGGTGTGTGTAATTCATAGAGGTAGTGATCCAAGCGAGCTAGAAAAACCACAGCAGACAGAAGGGCTGCGATTTTGGCAGTAAATGAGGAAAGAGAGTTTCCAAACAACTCCCTTAATTTTTTGTTTTGAAAATTTTAAAATCGCTGAAGAAAAACCCTTGGAGAAATATGTTGACAAAGCCCAAAGATCCAGATCTTACTCTCCAAGGCCTTGTTGAAGCCCCGAAAATTGGGTCTACAACAAGGGGGATACCCGCCCGGTCCGGACCTTGGTTTGCAACTCCTTTTCCGTTTGGTATAGCGGGTCCGACTAGGAATATGGGACCAGTTTCCCAATTTGTGTGTGTGTGTGAGGAAGATCTGATATTTCTGTTTCTAACAGTTTCTAAATGGAATACTTCTACTCTAATTCTAATCTAATAATAAGGAAACTGTATTCTAATAACAGGAATATGTAAATCTACACTAACCCGGGGTGTGATTTTCTTCTATGCAATCTAAAATGATTTCAAACAACAACTGGTAATAAAGATCATTAAGCTATTATGAGAAAAAAATTCAATGAAGATGAACCACTTCGTATAAGAAGTTAGACGAAACAGTTGTGAAAAACATATCGCATAATGAGCTACTCATACACTAAGCATAAATAAATAGCTATCACCGTACAAAAGTGCCAAATGATAACTCAGGCATTCATACATTAATATATAAATAACTGAAATGAACATCACTTTAACACAAGGCAGAAATAGTTAAGAGATAGAAATACCATTTATAACTAGTCCTACTCATGAGCTTCAAGTGATCACGATTTATCTCTCCTTGATCAAATATCCACTAAGAGTACAAAAGTGCAACATCAGTAGTAGATATCAAATGCAAACATTAATAAATCCTGTTCCATTCATTCATCAAAACCTCCTCAGAGGGTACAAAAGTGCATGTTCTGGGGATAAGTTTTTGATAAATTTCAGGACCCTTCTCTAAATGCATGAGAAGGGTTTAAATACTACTTAACTAATTCTAAAAATAAATTATTACAAAAATGTAGGATGTGGTTTAAATGACCATCCTCTTTTCAGGAAAATAAAACAAAATTAAAGCTAAAATTAAATCTAACACTAAACTACTTCTATATTTGGTCCTTGAAATCGCACGCATGCAGCATCTGTTTGAGCAGAGTCGGCTGGCTGACTTCCGCTTTTAGCTGAGCTGAGTAAACAGAATCGACAAGCGTTGGCGCCATCTTTTCGGCTGAATTGATGATACACTTAACAGTCATCCATTGGCTATGTGGCTTAACCAAGTAAGCCCAGTAATAATCCCAGTTCAACTTGGTTAACCCTTGGATTGCTTGTGCCTTTTCTTGAGCTCTTTGTTTCCAATCTGCCTGTAGTTTTACTTTCTTGCGATTTTCGGGACTTGCAGGTGGCTGAGCAACTAGCAAATTTCCCTTTTTAGAAATTTTTCTTAGCGATGCGCGATTAGCGCTAGTCGCGCATCGAAAACTTCCTTTGTTTCTCAATCCAGGTTTCCTTGATGCGTTTTTTCCTTCCAACAGATATAAAGTTAAAAATTTGTATAACTAATACTTATGTGAACTCTTGACATTGAGTCTTAGACTGTTTGTTTCTGATTTTTGCACTGTCCAGTATCCACTTGACCATGTCCGTGTATGGGAGGATTTTTGGCCTTGCTGCTATCTGGTGTAAGAATGAGCAGGCTAGCTCTGAAAGGGACGCTTCTGAAGAACCATTTGAGCCCGCGCTAGCAACTACTTCCATTACCCTGGGATTTTCCTCTTCGAGCAGATTATACATGCCTTCCCACGTAGCTATTCATGCATCTCTGTTACAGGCCGTGTCTGTATATAAGGGCGCCATTTCCTTTTCTTCTGAGCTCGGGGCTTTGCCTTTCTTTCCCATTTCAACCTGTATAATGCTTTGTATCGGCCTTTGTCCTCCGTTCCTGTAATTCACAAGTGAAGCGAAAATGAATGACAAGGAAGGGTGATGGGAAAAGTTTTAAATGCCGCAGACATATCAAGCATACCACCTTACGTGAAATGATTCTTTCGATAAGCACGCACCCATAATCCATTAAAACTGGCAACTACCTCATTTATTAGCATTAAAGCGCATGACTATGTGTCAGCTTAGGGAAAATACTTTTCTTGAATAATGCGCTCAAAAGATCTGCGCTGAAGCGATTTTTCGATTTGCTTCGCAACATCGCAAATCGTAACATTGCAAATCGCAACATCGCAAAATCACAACATCGCAAAATCGCAATATCACAAAAATGTTATGTATGACAAACTTCGTTAACCTGTTTTCTGCGATATGCGATCGACGTTATCGCATATCGGAAAATTGAAATGTTTCAATAAGAGTTGTGCTGAATGTGATGCGATATTTGTTTTTTATCGCATATCGCGATCTCGCAAACGTTGGAAGTGCACTTGTAAGGTGGCGTCCCGCTATCTTATGCGATGCGATATTTCCTAAAGAAATATTTTATCTTATCTTATCATAAAACTTAACTTTTTTGGATTTTCCAAGGGGGTTTCCTAAGTTTATGATGGTAATTTTATTCAAAAAGGAAATTAAACACTACTTTGATTTTTAGATTTTTAACAAAGGGTCCCCATTTATTTAGTATTAGGGATAACACTAAATAAGAAGGGGGGTTGTTTCTGGCCACAACAGGCCTAAATCTAGACTCTACACAAATTTTCTCTTCATATATGATTCTAAAACATTAATCGCGCTTGACAATAGAGAAATCAATACCACAAAATTTAAAATTTTACACTTAACAAAAATAAAACACCAAGGAACTTTAGATTTACAATTTAATTATCCCTTAGGTAAATTTTTTAATGTGCTAAGATTATGAAGCAAAATTAATGTGGCAATAAATTTTTTTAATGTGACTAAGAATAAAAAAAAGTTAATTTTAAATATTTTAGATTTTTAATGTTTTTAAAATATTTTTTAAATTTTTAAATGAAATCAAAATCAAAACAAAAATGAAAAAAATCTTTTAAAAAAAATAAAAATGTGAAACAAAGCCAAAAAGAAAAAAAAAATAAAGTCAAACTAAAAAAAATTGAAAATTCAAAAAATAAAAATAAAAATTAATTAAGTGAATCCTAACATAAACAAATGAAATCAAAGATGAAACCTAACCCAAACTAAAGTTGTTGTTGTTGGCTTTTTTTTTTAATGAGATGGAAATAAACAAAAAGAAAAGATAAAAAGTAAAACCTAACTCATAACAAACGAAAGGAAATAAATAAAAAGCGAAATCAATTTTTTTTATGAGTGCAAGTCTCGCTTGGACGACGACGAAAGGGAAGAGCTCGACGAAGGAGCAAGGGAGAATGAAATCCATAGTGGGTTTGGATACGTGGCTCTTGGAGTTGCAACAAGCAAGGGACAACAACGAAGGGAGAGATGGAAAGTCAAGGAGCCACGGGGAAAAGAATTCACCAGAGAAGGGAGTTGGCAGCACACAGGAAAGGGACACGGGAGAGCATAGAGGAGGAATGAAATGCATGGTAGGGAGATGTAGGTTGATTCGTGGGAGGAGATTCAAGGGAGTAGCGAAAGGGCTAAGAAATAGGGAGCTTGGGCAGCCAACGAAGGGAAACTCAGTTTTGAATGTAGGGGCTGGATGAGGGTCAATGGGAGCGAAATTTGCAAGGGAAGGAGATGCCACAACACAACAAAAAACGCAGAGAAAAAAAAAATCGAAATTTGTAGCAGAAGATGATGGAAGTGGTGTGTGTAAGTCGAAGAGGTAGTGAGCCAAGCTAGCTGGAAAAAATGCAACAGACAGAAGAGCTGCAATTTTGGTAGTAAGGGAGGAAAGAGGGTTTCCAAACCCCTCCCTTATTTTTTATTTTTATTTTTAAATGTGCCGAAAAAAAACCCTTGGAGAAATATGCTGACAAACCCCTGAGATCCAGATCTTACTCTCCAGAGCCTAAAACTAGACTCTACACAAATTTTCTCCTCATATATGATTCTAAAACATTAATTGCACTTGAGAATAGAGAAATCAATACCACAAAATTTAAAATTTTACACTTAACACAAATATGATACTAAGGAACTTTAGATTTAGAATTTAATTAACCCTTAGGCAATTTTATTAATGTGTTAAGGTTATGAAGCAAAGTTAATGTGGCAATAAATTTTTTTAATGTGACCAAGAATAAAAATCAAAAGAACTTAATTAAGTTTAAATTTTTAATGCATCGTAGGCCACATTATATATATATATATATATATATATTAAATTTGAAAGAATAAGTTTTGCTCTTGATTTATTTCATTAGCAATAAAAGTCACAAAGAAAATAAATTAACTTTTTTAATATTTTAGATTTTTAATGTTTTTTAAATATTTTTTGAATTTTTAAATGAAATCAAAATGAAAACAAACAAACAAAAAAAATCATAAGAAAAATAAAATTGTGAAACAGAGCCAAAAAGAAAAAAATGAATTAAAATCAAACTAAAACAAATTGAAAAGTAAAAAACAAAAAAACAAAGAAAATAAATATTTAATTAAGTGAATCCCAAACTAAACTAACATAAACAAATGAAATCAAAGATGAAACCTAACCCAAACTAATGTTTAAAAAAAATGCGATGGAAATAAACAAAAATAAAAAATAAAAAATAAAACTTAACTCATAGCAAACAAAAGGGAAAAAAAAAAATGAAATTGATTTTTTTTTTATGAGTGCATGGCTAGCTTGGACGACGATGGAAGGGAGGAGCTCGACGAAGGAACAAGGAAGAGTGGAATTTACAGTGGGCTTGGATACGCGGGTCTTGGAGTTGCAGTGAGCAAGGGACCACATCGAAGGGAGAGATGGTAGGTCAAGGAACCACGGGGAAGAGAATTCGTAGGAGAAGGGAGCTGGCAGCACGCAAGAAAGGGACGTGAGAGAGCAGGGAGGAGGAATGGAATGCATGGTAGGGAGATGTAGGTTGATCCGCAGGAGAAAATGCGAAGGAGAAGTGAAAGGGCTAAGAAAGAGGGAGCTTGGGCAAACAACGAAGGAAAACTCAGGCTTGAATGCAGGCGCTGGATGAGGGTCAATGGCGATGAAGTTTGTAGGGGAAGGAGGTTCCATAACACAAAAAAAAACACAAAGATAGAAAAAAGATCAAAATTTGCAGTAGAAGATGATGGAAGTGGTGTGTGTAAGTCGAAGAAGCAGTGAGCCAAGCGAGCTGGAAAAAATGCAGCAGACAGAAAGGTTGTGATTTTGGCAGCAAACGAGGAAAGATGGTTTCAAAACCCCTCCCTTTATTTATTTATTTTTATTTTTTCGAAATTTTTGAATGTGTCGAAGAAAAACCCTTGGAGAAATATGCTGACAAACCCCAGAGATCCATTTCTTTCCCTCCATGGCCTAGATATGGAATCTACACAAATTTCTCTTCAGATCTGTAGCTACACAATAAAAAGAATACGCCCAAACGATATATACAATTATGAAATTAAAAAACCCAAAAAACAAAGTTACATTACAATAATTACAAATTGAAGGCTCTAAGTAGCTAGATCTATCATTATGATAAACATAAATTAAAAGATTTTTTTAATTATAAAGTGCTAACTCGAAACCCTTCGTGCAACACCAATAAAAATCTTAAAATAAGCCTGGAACTAATTTAGCTAGGCTCTTCAAGAAATACAGATCAGGAGTTGGCTGGTCCAACTAAAAATTTCCCCTAACGCCTAAGGATCTAAAATCAAGATTTCCCTGCAAAACTCAATCCAACCATAAAAAATGGAGTGAGAAAATAATAATAAAATTCAAACAAATAGAGATACTTGTTATTACATTCAAAATTTAAATTATTATTCAAACCCTAGCGACTGAGAAACATACTTGTACTCAAATCACTCTTCAGAAGCTATCATCAATGGTTTTAGAAAAAATTATGTATGAAAACAACACATCTTACACTATTCCCATGAAGAGTAACACCAGCGGAATTTAACCTCAAAGTCTTTCTTTATTATCCAGAAAAAAGATTACACCAGAGCTTCGTGCTAAGCACACGACTCAAAGATCAGAGAGAACTCACAAATGAATTCCTATTTAAGAATAAATCCTCCAACGGCTAGTTCGAGTGACCCTCGTCAAATCAATCTCGACTATTGATGAAGATTAAAATTTCTTTTAATCTCATATGTAGAAATATTTAAATATTTGGGGAAATTCGAAATTTTTAATTAAATGCATTTTAATTAACTCAAAAATATTTTTTTTGAGTTAATTTCCCCAAAAAATTGATTTTTACTTAACCCCTGAGGAACAAAGGTTTAAAATTTAGCAAAATAATTAATTTACTTTAGTCCCGAGACCTTTTAATTTTTTTTTAAAGACCGACGAATTTAGCCTTTGGAGAATTTAAATTTACCTAAGACCTAGAATTAATTAAATTTATGGCTTAGGATTTTAATTAATTTTGGGCCAAAAAATTTAATTAATTAGCCTATGAAGGGATAAATTATTTTTCCAACCCTCAAGACACTTTACATCATGATTTTCATATTTTTTCATCATAAGAGGGAAAACCCATTTGTAATAGACCCTCACAGACTAACTATTTCCGCAACACAAATATAATCTAGTAGACCGAGCAATTTGTAATAAAATAACCAAACCAAATAGTTAGGATTATTCCCAAATCACTTTTACATAGATTCGAACTAAAACACTAGAGGGGAAAACTCTGTCGACCATCTGAGAGTGGATCTGTGAGACAAAAAACCTCCCAGAATGGAGGTCGCCACTAGAAAGGTAGGATTACCTAGGTTGTTACATACATGACATGGTTCTGTTGAGATTATTTAAATCATATACATGCAGAATGGGTTTACATTGTAACATGGTGATCAAGTTGACGATGATAATTAGACGACACTAAAACATCAATCGGGCGCTATCCCTTTTGCAAAAAAAATGTGGTGTACTGCTATGGGTCACTGACACGTAGTGGTCAATATTTGGCCCTACTTGGGGACACGTTGCTGCACTGGAGGAATGTGAGAATCCAGAATCTACATCCACGCAACACACAAGATAACATAAATAGTGTCCATCCAAAAATAATCATATAATACTAAGCACAGGAAAGATATAAGCTCTTCATTTATTAACTATCCTCATAACATGAAAAACATAAATCTACCTACAAAATAAAACACTGAAATAAACAGGTTTGGGTTAGGTATACAATGCAAAGGATGCCCCATGGCATCAGATACATTCAATGTAGTGCATGCTAAGCATTTGCCCGCTTTCAGGCAAATCTGTAGGCTGTGTTTTAGATGTACCATGTTCAATCGTGCATATGGTACGACTCTTCCTTATCTGAAAATTAAGCCGTTTGGATCTGTCTTCTGTAGAATTTACCTGAAAACCCTGAAACTTATCCAAATTATTTAGAAAGTGAATAACATGTGTTTCATTATCAAAGGCCTGCCCATATTCAGACTTATCAAGGATAGAAGGTTTAAAAATGATATACGTCTTAGTTTTATCATCAATTAATTTATCAGACACATGCATGGTAGAAGAAACAACAACCAACTCATCAGCTAAGCATTTTTTCTTTCTTGGGATAGCTTCAAGATTCATGGTTTCAAAATACTCCATGGCATCCCACACAACATTTCTATGATTTCTTAATCTTTGATTTTTACATGTAAGTTTATTTTTTATTTTCACGATAACTAAATCTGAATCACCCTTGATACTCAACAATTTGACTTTAAAAGGTTTTTCATTTCAATACCCAACAAGAAGGCTTCATATTCAGCCACATTGTTGGTTGCTTCAAATTCTAATCGACAGGAAAATTTGAAAATATGACCAAGGGGAGATTTCAAGACAATTCCCTCACCTTTACCATGCCTAGATGCCAAACCATCAAAGTACAAATGAAAAACTTTATTTTTTAAGTCACCCTCTTTTTTATCAACCTTGACCTCTACAGGAATGATTGAATTAGATAAAATAACATGATTCCCAGGGTCTGGTCGTTCACATATTACCTCATTATGGGGATTTTAGGATCTTCGACATGGAATCTCCTTTCACGCTCTTTGTTTAATTTAATAATTCCATGAACATTAGGGGAAGGAATTGTATCATATGACCAGTTCATTTGTATGCTTCCTCCTAAATCAAAGGCCCATTTTCTAGACAACAGCATACCCCAAGCATAGGGCACATCAACCACAACTATGTCCATGACAATCATGATATGAAGGGACATAGATAGATGGACTTGCAATTCTTTAATTAATCTATGAACTTTAATTTTCTTCCAATCCATGGAACATATGTTGTAGTAAGGCCTAGATATCCTTAAATTAAGTTGTTCCATGACTCTCTTGGTCATCACACAAGCATAAGCACCAAAGTCAAGCATGCAATTATATAACTGATAATTACTAACAAGCAACATAATGAAAAAAGGAGAATTCCCTTTGTTTTCAGATTCCATACTTTGAAAATACGTGAGAGAATCCCAGTAGAAAGCCTAATGATTTTCCTCTTGAGTTGCATTCACCTAGGTACTACCAAATTTACCTCATTATGGGGATTTTAGGATCTTCGACATGGAATCTCCTTTCAGGCTCTTTGTTTAATTTAATAAATCCATGAACATTAGGGAAGGAATTGTATCATATGACCAGTTCATTTGTATGCTTCCTCCTAAATCAGAGGCCCATTTTCTATACAACATCATACCCCAAGCATCGAGCACATCAACCAAAACTATGTCCATGACAATCATGATATGAAGGGACATAGACAGATGGACTTGCAATTCTTTAATTAATCTATGAACTTTAATTTTCTTCGAATCCATGGCACATATGTTGTAGTAAGGCCTAGATATCCTTAAATTAAGTTGTTCCATGACTCTCTTGGTCATCACACAGGCATAAGCACCAAAGTCAAGCATGAAATCATATAACTGATAATTACTAACAAGCAACGTAATGAAAAAAGGAGAATTCCCTTTGTTTTCAGATTCCATACTTTGAAAATACATGAGAGAATCCCGGTAGAAAGCCTAATGATTTTCCTCTTGAGTTGCATTCACCTGGGTACTACCAATAACACTTAATAACTTGGCCTTCTGGGAGGGAATATTCACTATTTCGGTGACAGGAACCAAAACTTTAGAGTTATTAAACCAACCTCCTAAATCAATATTCATACTAGAAGCTGATCCAGGGTTAAGATTTAGAGAATTAACTTGATTATCATTTTGACTTCTTCTTTGATAAGTTATCCCCTTGTCCTTAGCAATTTCAAGAACTCTCTTAGGAGGAGGCTCCTCACCAAAAATTCTAGCCAAGACATCAGTTTCTTGACCAAAATTATGAATGCTATATGAAGATGTGAAAGGTCAGAAGGGTTGGCTATTTCCCTTGACCTGTTCCCAATTCTCTTGCGATATATGATATTCTTTACCAACCATATTTATTTGATTTTTTGTCCCAAGCATCTCATCATGCATGATTCTCTTTATAACAGGACAAGTGGCTTCTTCATGAAGCTCATCGCATGCTCTACAATAAGGCAGGGTCTCCTCCACAAGATTATTCGTTTCAAAAGGATTGGGAGGGCTTTGCTCACTAGTTTGACTTCTTCTTCTTCTTCTTCTTTTCTTCTGCCAATTATTTCGATTATTATTATTATTCTTATCCCTAGGTTGATGATTTGGAAATTGAGCTCTTTCCATTTGAATCAACCTAGACTGTAATGTAGTTATTTCCTTAGCATCATCAACAATCATCCTAGCTTGATTTAACTCCATATTTTCCAGCGTCTTAAGTTGTTTTTTCATAGGTTCTTCTTCAAATTATTTTTCCTTTTCTTTAGGTTCTTTGAATTTAACAGCAGATCTATCAAACCCAGGAATTTCATATTTGCCAGAAGCCTTCTTATCTTTTCCAGCTCAAGCTTGGTCCTCCTTAGCTCATAAGAAGTGTTAGGATTAAAAGCATCAAGATAATATTCTAGAAGCATTTTCGTAGTTGGTTTGTAATAAGTAGATATCTCTTTAAGCATACCATTAAATATTTTATTAAATTCTTCACATGTCTCATTTTCTTTCTTTTTAATGACGCTAATGGATTTTGCTAGAAATTGATCTTCTTTCTTATCACCAAATTCCTCTCTAAAAGCACTAAGGAGGGAATTAAATGAATCAATATTATGATAAGGCCTTTCCCTAAACCAATCCATAGCATCCTCGTCAAGGTTCAAGATGAAGCATTTCATTTGCACATCCTCATAATTATGAGCATTAGTGAATTTAGCCCACCAAGTATGAAAAGCATATAAATGATTTTTAACAGTGATCATATTATTTCCTTGTAAAGCGTGCAACTCGTCTATACAATTATTAGGAAGGTTACGGGGATAACCCTAGATTTTAGCAAATTTAAGAGGCTCATATATATCCATGATGTCTGGAATAGGAGGATTCAAGAAGAGTGAAT
Organism: Pinus tabuliformis; assembly: GCA_031772625.1. NCBI lineage: Eukaryota > Viridiplantae > Streptophyta > Pinopsida > Pinales > Pinaceae > Pinus > Pinus tabuliformis. The sequence continues at coordinate 724,857,805 of CM062806.1, forward strand.
GGATGTCATAGAGAGCTTCCTGGCTGAGATTTTCAAGGAGTGTATGAGAAGAGAGCTTGTGTAATCTAGCTCTGAGAGCCCTTTTAGGATCCGAAGCATGATTAGGCAATCTTCTTGGGTTCCTCCTAGTACACGGCCCTATAGAAAATGAAGGATGTGGAGTCACCACCTAAACATAAATCTAACTTAGACACAACATATGATATCATGAAAATGAAACGAAGATGAATGGGCGAAGACGAAAGGATCAAATGATGAGAGGAGATTGAGATGACCAAGGACATGAAAACTTTGTCCCTGAAAATGGCGCCAAAAAATGTTCTCGCACAAAGTGTCAAGGAACTGCGACAACACTCATAGTAAGGGTTGTCACTCTTATCCTTACTTCGTTTAGACTCTCTCCTAGACATGTCAAGGGGGGTAGTCCTTGGTGTGGATGAATGAGGGTACCATGTGGAACACAGGCTCTAGGAGACTTAAGGATGAACAACGTGATGGATGTAAGCAAGTCATGGTTAACTGAGATGAATAGATCAAACAATGAATAAGACACAACCACAAGATAAAAATGATTATAGACGAGTGCCTTTATATTCAATTAACCATAGACTAAATAAAAACAAATTATCAAGAGCAATTTATAAATTTGGCAAAAGTGATAGTCATGAATGATTAAATGTAAATGCCCAAAACTTTATCATGCAAAATTTTGTAGAAATTAAATCCCATGAAGAATTATGAAGCCTAAGTAATAAGCAGTGATTCTAGATTTGAATTATTTCTTCTTCAATAACCCATATCTAGACAAAAAGTTCTTTTTCCTATAGTCAATATTTAAATATGATTCTAAAACCTTAATCGTGCTTGATAATAAAGAAATCAATACCACAAAATTTAAAATTTTACACTTAGCACAAATAGGACACCAAGGAACTTTAGATTTAGAATTTAACTATCCCTTAATTAAATATTTTAATGTGCTAAGCTTATGAAGCAAAGTTAATGTGGCAATAATTTTTTTAATGTGACCAAGAATAAAAATCAAAAGAATTTAATTAAATTTAAATTTTTAATGGGTCGTAGGCCACATAGAAAATACTTTTTTTTTTTTTTTAATGTGAAAGCTTAAGTTCTACTTCGATTTATTTCATTAGTAATCAAAGTCACCAAAAACAAAAATTGAAATTTTTTTCATTTTTAGATTTTAAATATTTTTTAAATTTTTAAATGAAATCAAAATCAAAAAAAAAAAAAAAAAAATCATAAAAATAAAGTCAAAAATGTGAAACAAAGGCAAAAAGAAAAAGAAAAAATTAAATCTAACTAAAACAAATTGAAAAGTAAAAAAATAAAATAAAAAATTAATTAAGTAAATCCTAACCTAACTAACATAAACAAATGAAATCAAAGATGAAACCTAATCCAAACTAAAGTTAAAAAATAATGGGATGGGAAAAAAAAAATCAATTTTTTTATTATGAGTGCAGCTCTGGCTTGGACGTTAACGGAAGAGAGGAGCTCGACGAAGGAGCAAGGGAGAATGGAATTCGCAATGGATTTGGATATGTGGGTCTTGGAGTTGCAGGGAGCAAGGGACAACAACGAAGGGAGAGATGGAAGGTCAAGGAGCCACAAGGAAGAGCATTCGTAGGAGAAGGGAGATGGCATCAAGTTGGAAAGGGATGCGGGAGAGCAGGGAGGAGGAATGAAATGCATGGTAGGGAGATGTAAGTTGATCCGCGGGAGGAGCTGTGAGGGAGCAACGAAAGGGCTAATAAAGAGGGAGCTTGGGCAGCCATTGAAGGGAAACTCGGGTTTCAACACAGGGGTTGGACGTATGTCAATGGAAGCAGATTTTGCAGGGGAAGGAGCTACCACATCACAACAAAAAACACAGAGACTAAAAAAAAATCAAAATTTACAGTAGAAGATGATGGAAGTGGTGTGTGTAAGTCGAAGAGTCAGTGAGCCAAGTGAGCTAGAAAAAACGCAACAAACAGAAGGGCTGTGATTTTCGCAGCAAAGGAGGAAAGAGGGTTTCCAAACCCCTCGCTTAATTTTTTTTTTTTTGAAATTTTTAAATGTGCCGAAGAAAAACCCTTAGAGATAAATGCTGACAAACCCTAAAGATTTAGATCTTACCGTCTAGAGCCTAGATCTGGACTCTACACAAATTTTCTCCTCAGAGTTGCAGCTACACAATGAAAAGAAAATGCCCAAACGATATATACAATGATAAAATTAAAAAACCCAAAAATAACGGAGTTAAATTACAATAATTACAATTGAAGGCTCTAAGTGGCTAGATCTATCATTATGATGCAAAAAAATTAAAATATTTTTTAAATTTTAAAGGAGGTGTTAACTTGAAACCCTTCGTGCATCACCAACAAAAATCTTATGATAAGCCCAAAACTAATTGAGCTGGTCTCTTCAGGAAATATGGATCGGGAGTTGGCTAGTCCAACTGAAAACTTCCCCTAATGCTCGAGGATCTAAAATCAACATTTTAGTGCAAAACTCAATCCAGCCATAAAAAATAGAGTGAGAAAATAAAATAAAATTCAAAGAAATAGATTTACTTGCTATTACATTCAAAATTTAAATTATTATTCAAACCCAAGTGACTGAACAAGATACCTGTACTCAAATCACTCTTCAGAAGCTATCATCAATGGCTTTAGAAAAAATCTGCATGAAAACAACAAGTCTTACAATATTCCCATGAAGAGTAACACCAGCAGAATTTAACCCCAAATCTTTCTTTATTATCTAGAAAAAGGTTACACTAGAGCTTCTTGCTAAGTACATGACTCAAATATCAGATAGATCAACTAACAAATGACTTCTTATTTAAAGATAAATTCTCCAACGGCTAGTTCGAGTGATCCTCGTCAAAGAAATCTCAACCATTGATTAAGATTAAAATTTCTTTTAATTTTATCCATCGAAATATTTAGATATTTGGGGAAATTTGAAAGTTTTAATTAAATGCATTTTAATTAACTCAATTTTTTTTTGAGTTAATTTCCCAAAAAAAATGACTTTGACTTAACCCCCAGGGATCAAGGGTTTAAAATTTAGCAAAATAATTAATTCACCTTAGTCCCAAGACCTTTAAATTTATTTTTTTTAGGACCGACAAATTTTGCCTTTGGAAAATTTAAATTTACCTAAGACCTATAATTAATTAATTTTCTAGCTTAGGATTTTAATTAATTTTGGGCCAAAAATTTAATTAATTAGCCTATGAGGGGATAAATTATTTTCCAACCCTGATGACACTCTACATCATGATTTTCATATTTTTTACATCATAAAGGGGAAAACCTATTTGTAATAGACCCTCACAGACTACCCATTTTTACTAAACAAATATAATCTAACATACTAGACAATTTGTAATAAAATAACGCAATCAAATAGTTAAGATTATTTCCAAATCACTTTTACATAGACTCGATCTAGAACACTAGGACTCGCCTAAAATCCTAGCGACAAAATCCATTCCAACTTTGGAGTAATACTGGAAGGGAAAACTCTGTTGAACATTTGAGAATGGATCGGTGAGACAAAAAACCTCCTAGAATGGAGATTATCACTAGAAAGGTAGGTTTACCTAGGTTTTTACATACATGACATGGTTCTGTTGAGATTATTTACATCATATACATGTAGAATGGGTTTAGATTATAACATGATGATTAGGCTAATGATGATAACTGGATGGCACAAACACATCGATCAGGCACTAACCCTTTTGCGGAAAAAAAAAAGGGGTGTACTATTATGGGTTGCTGAAACGTAGTGGTCAACAAGCCTTAAACTCTTGGAAGGACTAACGACCTCTTTTTTCGTCTTCAAAAATAGATCAAGGTTTTATTGGAGTATTCATTGATGAAGGTCACAAAATAATTGTACTCTCTAAGAGATTTGGTGGACATCAAGTCACAACTGTCTAAGTGTACTAACTACAACACACCACTAGCTCTACTATCACTTCTTTAGAGTGCCTCCTTTGCAAACTTTTCAAGTACAACCCCCCTGCACATGTCATTGTGTTTTGTGCTTAATTATAGAACTCATGTTACATTGTCTTTAAGCAACCTGAGTGCTCCATGGTCTAAGTGTTCCATCCTCCTATGCCACAACTCTAATAAGTCTTTACCATTTCTATTGTTGCTACTAACCAATGTGTTTGGAGAATCGAACTGCAACATGTATATCTTATTGCTTCGAACCCCAATCTGTTTGACCTTCTTCAAACTCTGGTGTTTGATGTACACCTTCTGCCCCGTAAAGTAAACATCGTAACCCTTATCTTGTAGTGTAGATACTGAAATCAAGTTCATACCCAAACCTGGAACATGCAACACATATGTAGCACTGATGTTCTTGCTTGAGTCCCTTTGAATGTTGATAGTACCTCTCCAAACTGAAGTAAATTTCGTTTAATTTTCCATATAAATATGGAAGTCCATCTCCTCTTCCTTGTAACTGGAGAAATAGTCTTTAACCCCTGTCATATGTACTGACACACCACTATGTATGTACTAGACACCTGTGGATGTGGAGCTATAGATGCAAGCTATGAGAGTGAATTCATCTTCCTACCTAGAAGAAAAATCCTCAATGGTCATTGAAGCTACTATCTACTTTCCCCTCTTGTCCTTCTTCAGGTTAGGACATTGGTTGACATAGTGACCATGTTGAGTGCAACCAAAACATTTGACCTTTGATAGGTCCATCTTCTTCTACTCTCCCTTAAAATCTTGTCCCTTACTGGGACCCTTCATTGCCTTTCCCTCTCCTGCTAGGGCCATATTCTCTTGCTCCTCTTTCACCTTTGATGCCTTGTCACTGCTACTGGTGTCATTGACTAAGCTGAGCCTCAGCTCCTCCTCAGTGAAATCACTCCATAGTTGATTCCAATTTGGAAGTTTGTCTTGCCCAGAAACCACTTGGATGAACATGTGCCATTCCTTGGAAAATCTATTGAGTGTTATGCATAGTAGCTCATCATCACTTGGCTTGTCTCCAACTATAGCTAATTCATCTCTAACATATTGAACTTTGGTGAGATAAGAAGTTACATCCTCACCCTTATACATCTTTATGGTCCTCAACCATTCTTTGAGAATCATTTTCATGTTTTCTGAAGGATCCTGGTACAATTTGACGATGGCATCCAACATTTCTTTCATTGTCCCCTTTACTGTGATATGTGTCCAGAGCAATGCAATCCTTGACTCCATTAAGAATCATCCTCTTATTTTTGGAATTTTCATTTTTGTAGGTTGCCAATTGTTGTGGATTTGTCGACATATAGATGCCTCAACATTGCATTGTCAAATCCCCTTATTTAGGCCTCTTTAAATCAATGTTGTAATAAAATTTTAAATATAATCTAAATCTAAATCTTCAAATCATAATGATAATTGAGCTACCTAATTTCTCCATACAACTACATATTATGAAATTTAGGCATTTGACCTAATTCTTAACATTTCTAAGAAGGTAGTTGTGTCTTGTATTGATTAATCTTGTTCCACAGTTGTAACTTCAAAATCTTGGTGCAAAGGATGAAGATTTTGAATATCTTTAAAAGTAGAGAAAGCATCATCTTTGTTAACATGCTCTTTCTCTTTATTTGAACTAGTAAAATCATGAATGGGTGTGGAAAAAAAACAACTGACTTTCCTTTTAATTCTTCAAAACAATTATAAAGCTCTTGGTATATATATGGCCCAAAGAACACAAATAAAATGAAATTCTAGTGCATTTTATTATATATGTATTTGAATATTGAACAATAACATTGATTTGCATGAAGTTTTCCTAAGATAAGGATAACACATTCTTAAGATAGGGATAGGGTATTCTGTGATTGCAGAAACATTCAAATGCAATTTTTATGGCATATCTTTGTTTTTCACAATCGCATGCACCTGATAACACATAAAACATATAGACAAGGAAAGAAAAATAAGATGAAAAAAAAAATGCGTTGCATAAACTAGATGGACCTAAGGAAAATATACTTAGATTTCTTCATGGTCTAGTTATGAAATCACTAGTTCCTTGCAATAGACTAGAATGTAGAAGAACTTTGGCTTGCCCTAGTATTGTTGTGAGTGTAATAAATTGTACTTCCCAGTAGATGTGTTATATCTTATTGAAAATTTGGAATGGTAGCAACTTCCAAAAATGTCTTTCTAATGCTTTGTAGTGTACCCACAATGTCCATCATAGTAGGTCATCCTTTAGGGGATTCTTTTGTGCATAAAAAACCCACAATTATGCATTTCTTGAGGCAATTGATATCCTTATCTTCTCTAGTGTTCATACAAGTTCTCAATATATTCTTGTCCACCACTTCACCTATTCGGTTTGAGAAACCACTAGCCACCCAATTCTAGAAGTGAATTCCTTCCACAAACATGTTGTTAGTGGGATTCCTTCTAGTTAACAACTCTAATAGCATTATTCCATAGCTATAGAAATCACCTTTTGTTGTGACACGCCCACCCAATCCATATTCTGCATTCAAATATTCTCATCTTAAAGTTTTGTTCACAATGTTTATTATTAATATGAAATTCATGACATTATATAACATGCTATTAGTTCAAATAATACTTGGAGGAATGTAGCCTATGGATCCTTTGAGTGCATGTGTCGAAGTGAGTTCTGAATCTTTGATATTTTCAAAACATTTGGTAGCAATACCAAAGTCTATTAAATATGTTGTCTTATCTTCACCTAGAAGCACATTGCTAGGTTTCAAATCAAAATGGAGCACCTGCATGAAACAATCGTTATGGAGATATGCCATGCCCTGTGCAATGTATATTGCTATATTCAACCTTTGAATCAAACTCAAACAATTTTCTTCTTCACCATCGGGATATCACCACTTTTCTAGGCTTTCGTTTGGCATAAATGGAAATATTAAATATTTGGTTTGGAGATCTGAATAAGAGGTCATGGTTCTAATCAGATTTGGAACCTGACTTTACCCAAAACTTTGCACTCTTTGTCAAAACTCTTGTAATCCCCTTCATTTTCCAACCTGAGAAGCTTGATAGCAACACTTGTGCCATTGTAGCAACACCTAGAAAGTTGGCATCATCAAATTCATTTGTTGAAATGATGATCTCTCCATAGGAAATTTTCGGATACTCCACATTTAAGGACATCTCAACGTCTCTAAGAATAGGTCTTTTGCAATTTAGAATCCAGAAGATTCCAAAAAACAAACATAATACAACAATGGTTGTAATTGCAACCAATGTTACAACAATCGCCTAGTGATCTCAATTAATTGCGAGTCTTATCGGCTCAAACTTCAAAATTTCCAATTCAAAACTCTACGTATAAAAGTAATGTTGATCAAGTTTGACTCATGGTCAACGCGAGTTTGACTCGTGAGACGATGATTAGATTTAATTCAGCGAGTTATGCGATTTCTTGGCCGCACTTTATTCGATTTTGATTTCGATTTAGGGTTGTCACATTCTAAAACGTAAACGTCGGCCTTCCTAATTTCATTTTCCACTGCTCATGATACACAAGAATGTAATTAAATTTCTTAGAGACATCGAGAAGGTAAACAGATAGGCAACAAGCGTAGTTATTTTTAGCAGCCAACATATTTTCAGGTGGGCTGATAATATTCCTCTATGTACAAGTCTTCTAATCGTATGATTTCCTTTCCTTGTGGGAACACATCTACCATATGCCTTACTCTACTAGAAATATCTTTTATGATGTATTAGTAATTTTGAATCCAAGGATTTTTTCCCAACAAAGCTTACTATTATTTCCATCTCGACCTCTATCTTAATGCCTCATGGAATGCTTGCCCAGGAATGCAAATGGTAAATTCGAAGTGACCTTCTTCTTGATATAGATTTACTATTAGAAAATTTAATGCATTTTGTTGTAGGGTTTATGATCTATTAGTAATTTTGAATCCCATTCGTATTTCCCAACATAGCTTACTATAACTTCCATGTCGAACCATATTTCAATGCCTTAAGGAATGCCTACCCAAGAATGCAAATGGTAAATCCAAAGCAACCTTTTTCTTGATATGGATTTACTATTAGAAAATTTTATGAATTTTGTTGTAGGGTTTTTAGAGGGTTTCATTGTGCCAATGTTTTTTTACTACAATCTATATGCTTCCCAACCCTACCCTAATCTATATGCTTTATTCAATTCTTTAGCTCGAATCATGCCTTAATTAACTAGTTAGATTAGGTACACAGTACAAAGTTCAATGTTCAAACATATATGGCATTTTTAATTTTATTTTTTATTGTATTTTACAGGAGCCAAATTAAATAGAAGGCATGACTCCAAATCTTAACAGAAGCCACAATTTAAACACAAGTCCAAAACAACAACAATGTCGAGAGAGAAGGACTTTTCTTGAGATTATTGTGACAATATTCCCAGAGACCCCAAACTCCTTTGTAAATTTTGCAAAGTGAAATATAGTGAAGGAATTTATAGATTGAAGTACTACCTTGCACAAATACCCAATCATGATATAGGTCTCTACAAAGACATTGAAGAAGATGTCAAACACAAAGCAACCTTGGCCCTTGATATGTTGAGTTAGCATAATGCCAAGAAAGCAAAGCAAAATAAAGAAATAGGAACTCTTGGAGTTGATAATTTTTCTTCCAATACCCCCTTGTCATCTCCCTTTGTTGAATCCTTAATTTCATTCCCAAGTTTCCCACACATGCCTCCAATTCCAAGTGAAACTCAAGGCCAAATGAATCCTCTTGCATTCAACACTAAAGGTGGAAACGTAAACACCTTTTTTCTCCCCGCACAAAACCCGATTCCCAACCTACCTTGGATGCGATTGGTTGGAAAAAAATATCCATAGTTAGGGAAGGAAGGCCATTGCTAATTGGTACTATTATGACATACCTTTCCACTGTGCTAGAAGTCCTTATTTGCAAGCTATGATCGATGTAGTTGCTTTTTTACGTACAGGGTTCAAAGCCCCTTCATCAGAGAGCCTTAGGAGAAATTTGTTGTTAGGGAGTGTTGAAGATGTCATGCTTGTGCTATCTGAGTTTTGTTCATCATGGGTAGAAACAAGTTGCACCATCATTAGTGTGGATGGATAGATCATAGGAATAGAACTTTAATAAATTTCCTTGTATCTTGTCCAACATGCACAATGTTTCTCAAATCAGTGGATGCCTCAAACAAGGTTAAGAATTCCCAATGTATTTGTGAAATGATGGAGGAAGTCATTCAAGAAGTGGGATAAGAACATGTTGTACAAATTGTCGCTGACAATGCAGCTAATTATATGGCTGCTGGTAGACTTTTTGAGATTACGTACCCCACTATTTTTTGGACCTCTTGTGATACCCATTGCATAGATTTAATGCTTGAGGACATTAGTAAGCTTCATTGGATACATGAGGTTGTGGAGAAGGAAAAATCCATAACCAAATACCTATACAACCACACTATGAGAAAATACACTTAAGGTAAAGAAACTGTTAGACCTGAAGTGACATGTTATGAATAAATCTATAGGAAATAATGTAAATAATAATAATTAATAATGATTAGTTAATTAGTAATTAGGTTAAAGATTCATGTCTAAATGAGACATGACGCTCCATGAAGAGGCACATTCGTAGTAAATAAGCGGACCTCTCACTCTCATTTGTATGATCAATCTTATTCATACATTTAATATATAATATTTGTATCCTCATGGATATGTTTATATTCCAAGTCTTTTGGAGTAATTAATCTGAAAAAGGAACTTTGTTCACTTCAACTTGGACTATTATGACTAGAGATTTTGATACTTCTTCTTGAGTAAATTGTTCTAACTTGCCTTTCAATGATTTCTTATCATCCTTAAGTTTGTTAATTTGAGTGAGTAGACTTTGATTATGGTTTCTTAGACGTAAAAGTTCTTTGGTTTATGATTCATCAACCTTATTTCCAATGTTTTGACTTTTAAGTTTTTCATCTTTTAGATCTCTAATTTGTTCTAATAAATTTTTATTAAGGTTCTTTAAACAAAAAGTTTCCTCTTCTTGTTCTGATAAGTGTTTCTTGAGTTCTTTCTTTGTGACCTTAGTCTTCTTCACTTGTGCAAGTAATTTTTCGGTGTGGTCCTTGAGGTGAGAGATTTATTCATCTTTTTCCATTACTTCCTTGTAATGCATATAGACAAGATTCTTATGTTCCGGTTGTAACGCTTTCTTGTTTTTCCTAAGTTTGGCTATTTTTCCTTTCTCTTGATCTTCTACCATTTCTTAGTACACTAGATTACATCATTTTGTAGGAGTGATGATGGGCTTTCAACTTGCAATGTGGATTATATTTTCTTCATTTCCTTATTAAAATCAGCATGTCGTCGCTTATATATTGCATTAATTGTCCTTCATCTCTTGCAATTGATTGTTTTTTAGCATCACTTAGATTCCATATTTTTTTCCTTTTCCTTCACTTATTTTAACTTAGTATGGAACCTTTTTTTTTTTGTTAAATACCCTTTATTTTTGTTTTCTTGAGTTTTATTTATTTAAATAATCCCTTAGATCTCCTTTAGTTTTTTTTTTTGTAATTTAAATATATATAGTTTAAATAATCAAATTAGCTAATTAATCAATAATTAAATTATTTAATTTAAATAATTAAATTAGTTATTTTTAATATATATATAAATATATATACCAACGAAATGGTGTCGAGCGAAATGAAACGGGACGACAGTCAACGAATTTTTTGGTTGTGCTTTGAATAGAATCGACCCACAATAGATGGAGGCAAGGAATGTTCAGAGAACAATGTCCTCGAAAACACAGTTAGGGTGTCGAGGGCACAATAGTTTAGCTGTAGGAAACAGTGGTTCAATCGACAGTCGATGGTCAAGAGACAATGAAACCTTGACAGAGAAGGGTTGTTGGGGTAGTCAAGATGGAGTAGCGGTCAACGTGGAACGAGAATAATCGATAAACGCATTAGTTGGAACAGGGTGAACACCCAACAACAGTGAATGTCGAAGGTCGAGGGAGAGGTTGACAATATTTGCGGAGTGGATAACAGTGGCAGCCTAGTTGGGGGAATGACAGTTTGCCGTGGTTGCCAATGAATCGGTGGGTGACAGATGAGGAGGTGCCAAGGGTTTGTCGGAACAAATTAGGTAATGTGGTGATAGCCAGGTCATATAACAGTGGTCGGGTGAAACAATTGTCAACCTGTGTGGTGGTTGTCAATTTGGACGGTCTACGGTGGACTCAAACAGTTGCAATGGTGAAGTTTCTAGAGAGGGACGATGGCTAAAAGTTACAACTGCAATCACGTTTGTAGCTCCATGGGTGGTGGCGGAAGTGTATGGGCACTGTGGTTGTTGTGTATCATGATAAATTTTGTTTTTCTGTGTCTCTTTTTATTTTTATTATATATATATATATATATATATAGTCCTTTTTTTCACTATTTCTTTTTTTATAATTCTCTTTTTCTCTCTATTTTTATTTTTTATATAAATTTATAATTTATTTATTTTTACAACTATTTTTTCCATTTTATTTTATTTTTATAATGGCCAAGGGCCTAGTAGAGAAACTGATTGAATGGATAACCTCCCACTTTGTAGTGAAACACTTGAGTCTTGACGGCAATAATGTTGACGAAGTTTGATGGCTGAAATTCGGGATCAAACGTAGCTCTGATACCAAATGAAGTGAAAAAAGTACCTTCTTTAGATTAATTACTCCTGAAGACTTGGAATATAATGATATCCACAACGAAACAAATATTATATATTAAATGTATGAATAAGATTGATCATACAAATGAGATTGAGAGGTCTGCTTATATACTATGCAGGTGCCTCTTCATGGAGAGTCATGTCTCATTTAGACATGACTCTTCAACCTAATTACTAATAACTAATCATTATTAATTATTATTATTTACATTATTTACATTATTTCCTATATATTTATTCATAACATGACAAGAATTGCAACAAATTTCATATCTTTGCAATCTGTGGTTGAACAAAAGATAAATTTGAAGGGGATGTTCTTGGGACCTCAGTGGATGACATCTAAACATTCCAAGGCCCTTGAAGGCATTGAAATTTTTGCACTTGTGTTTAATTATTGTTTTTGGAAAGATACCGAAGATATTATTATTGTGGCAGAGCCCCTTGTTAGAGTTCTCAGGTACTTCAATTCTTTTAACTTTTTCATTTTTTAAATTCCATCTCAAGCTTATTTTTACTTTCAATCTTTCATATTTCTTTAAATTTGAAAGCTTGAACTTTCAAGATGGTTGATGGTGACACACCCGCTATGGGTTACATTTATTAGGCGATGGATCTCACAAAGGAGGCCATCAAAAGAAGATATGAGGACAAGGAGGCAAAATATATGCCTCTTTGGGACATTATTGTTGCACGTTGGGATAGGCAATTGCATTCCCCCTTACATGTTGTTGAGTACTTATTAAACCCACAGTGTTTTTATGATAAGAGAAAATTTAATTACGATGGGGAGGTTGGCAGAGGACTTATGACATGCATTAAAATGTGCTTCCCTAATCCAAATTTTTAAAGTCGTTTCTTTTCCCAACTACAGGATTATAGGGCGTCAACTAAATTATTTTCCTATACTAGTGCTATATGAGAAAGGTATAAGATGTTGTCAGGTACGCTTTGAGCCTTGAAGACTTCATCAATTCATTAATTTTTATAAGACTTTATTTTGTTTGTTAAATGTTTTATTAAATTTTGTTGTCTTTTTAAGTTTTTACCATTTAGTATTTAGTACTTCTACTCGTGAACCCTCGCTAGTTGCTAGCTCTTTGGTGGCAAAACTTTGGTAGCGATATGCCAGTTTTGAAGAGATTCACCATTTGAATCTTAAACCAAGCATGTAGTTCTTCAGGTTGTGAGAGCAATTGGAGCATGTTTGAGAAAATACATTCTAAGAAGTGCAACCGATTGACATAAAAGCACTTAAATGACCTTGTATTTGTCCATTACAATCTACAACTTCACAACAATAAAATACTAGGGGAGAGCTTGAATTTGAAGGTTTCATAATCTAATTTTCACTTTAAAGTTTAAACAAAAAAGTTAAAACTTAAATTCACATTTCAATGTCTCGAATCTCATGATAATGGTAGGTTTTGATCATTCATCAATCAAACTTGAAGAGATAGATCTGAAAACTACAAATGCAATAAATTGGGTCCAATTAGAGGAGGCACCACTTTTAAGCCTACATGACTTAGAGAACTTTGAGAGTCAATCAAGCGAAGGAGTGGGAGGAATCGCTTCTAGTTCTCACTCTTAAGAGTCTTAGACTCTTAGTTACTCATTTTTTACTAATCAATATGGATTTTTTTGTAAACTTTTAGAAGCAGATGCTTCTGGGTCTATGTAGTCACTGGTTAGGAGTCAGGACTCTGTTTTTGGATCATGTTTGGACTCATAACATATATGAAATACTTATTCATTCATGATAGTTTGGACATCTATTGATATTATGCATTGTTTGGACATGGCTTTACTGAATATCAATGATTTTTTTTTATTTTTTTTAATTCAATATATGTGTATATTTTTATTTATTGAATTCGCCGTTTTTTCCTTGATTTTTTTTGCCAATTTTTTTCCCTGATATGATTAAAACTCATCGCTCTTTTGCCTTGCCGATTTATTTCTGATTCCGAGTATGGTAACATTGGTTGCAAAAATAGTAGGATAACTCTTTTCGTATGCCAAACACTTTTATGTTTGTGACTAGAGCATGGTGACAAACCTACCCAAGGTTTCCCATATGTGTTGTGGCAGCAAGATTTTTGAAAACTCCTTTGTTAGGGACTTCTCCTGACAACTTGTTGAAATAAAAATTCAAGTGGTCAAGCATATTGAGATTTTCAAATGACATGGTTATTCCACCAGACAAATTGTTAAAGGAGAAATCCATGACCTAAAGATTTTGAAGTTCACCAAGTGCAACTGGAATTGGACCTTGAAGTGCATTGTAGGAAAGATTCAGGTATTCTAGTTCTTTGCAATTTCCAAGTGCATTGTAGGAAAGATTCAGGTATTCTAGTTCTTTGCAATTTCCAAGTGCACTTGAAATGTTACTAGTGAATTGATTAGTAGAAATATCAATGGCTTGAAGCATAGTCATCTTGCTTAGATCCATAGGCACTAGACCAGCCAATAAATTGTTTGAAATGTTGAAATAGAGGCTAAATTTGCAAGACTTGCAACTTCTTGAGGTATATGTCCACTAGGGTTGTTGTATGATAGGTCTAGCGTTAGTAAGTTCACACAATTCCCTATATTTGCAGGGATTTTGCCTGATAACATATTGTGGGCCAGATTTAGATATCTTAGATGTTGGTTGCTGACAGTAAAATTAGGGATTCTTCCCTAGAGATTATTTCCAAAGAGATTTATGTACCCTAAGCTTTTGAGTTCCCCACTTTGGATAGGGATATTTCCTTCTAAGAAGTTCGAATCCAGATATAATCTCTCCAACCTTTAAAGATAGTGATAATTTCCTTCTAAGAAGTTAGAATCCAGATGTAATCTATCCAACCTTTGAAGCATAGTAAGTGAAGAAGGGATTACCCCATTAATGTAATTGTTTTCTAGAGAAAGCAATGTTAAACTAGTTAGGTTTCCAATCTCTGGAAGTATTTCTCTTTGAATTCCAAGATTAGGACATCCATGCTTATAGAGAGTTGGCCTATAGAAAGAGGTAGACGTCCTGTGTGATGATTTGAGAATAAAAGTATTTGTTGTAGGCTAGAAAAATTAGTAAGAGCAAAAAGAATGGGCAAGCTTGTGGTGCTACCGCTCACCAATTTATTATCACCTAAGGAAAGCCACTGGAGATGAGTAACTCAATGGACATTACTTCGTTGAGCTAGTTATACCGTAAGTAAATATCTCAAAGATTCGTACAGTTGAAGAAGGAATGAGGAATCATGCCATTCAACATATTTGAGTGCAAATAGAATATCGTCAACTGGATATTATTGCAACATAACTCTACTGGAATGTGACCAGACAACTAAGTTTCCAGATATATCCACTTTTTGAAGATTGGTGCAATTGGACAAGAAAGTAGATGGAAGTTGTCCACTGAAATGGTTAGAATACAGAGCTATAATGGTCAACTTGCTTGGCATACCCAATTTGGATGGAAGACTGCCATGAAAGTTGTTCTCGTACAATTTTAAGACATCCAAAGATGATATGCTTCCCAAGTGGAGTAGGATTGTACTCGTCAAATTGTTTCTTTTTATGTCAAAGAATTGTAACTTGGGAAGGATGCAAAGTTCTGATGGAATGCTTCCTATGAGACTGTTATCAAGTAGAAAGAAAAACCGTAATCTACGGCACCCACCGAGATTGGGCAGAATAGAACCTTGGAGTTTAATGAAATCCAAGTAAATTTTCTTACCAAGTCTAATGAGCTAGAGGAATTGCCCGGAAAGTTATGGAAATTATGGTATTAGAGAAAATCCATCAAGGATTTTTCTAAATCCAAGTTATAATTGTTAAACTTCAAAATTTTAGGTGTCCTTGACATTTTTTATGGTGTTGAATCTATTTTCACCATCAAAAACATGATTCAAACACTGTCTCTACAAGAATTTTTGAATTTTTTTTGCCCAGATTCTAGCCACTTTTGGTCGTCCATGCAATTCTTTCGCCTCGATAGACAACTCCAATTTTCTATCAACTAAACAAATTTCCCAGTTGATTGTTTCTCTAAACTAAGCAAATTTAATTTCCCAATTGATTCTTTCTCTAAACTAAAAAAATTTCCCAATTGATTGTGTCCCAATTGATAGGGAATATGACTATTGTTACTAAGGTTGAGTACTGTAAGAAAGGATAGATTTTCGAGAAGAGGAGAGAGTGTACCTTGTAATCCAATCCTTGAAACATTGAGGGAAACTACTCTCTGTCTTCGCCGACTACATACAATACCTGTCCATTCATTGAATGAGACATTTGGTTTCCATTCAGTGGGTAATGATAGGGATCCATCGTAATCGGTGATTGCAGACATGAATCAAAGAAAAGCCTCTTGGTCTAAAGCATTGCTGAAACGAGGATGCCCATGATTAGATAATTTGTCAGCAGAAAATACAGGACTAACACAAAGAATGAAATAAAGAACAATATCATTCTCTTAATAAACCAGAGAAATGAAGGGACGTGACCTTCGGTAGGGAGTGACCTTGACCTCCTTCTACAAAGGAAGACCCTTGATCTCTATACTATCACCATCCATAAACCAGTGGATAGTTCATCCACCCATATCAGCCCAAACTCGGCGGGGAACATCACAGTGCGTAGGAAACAAAACCGTGGCAGTCGCCACTTTCGGGGTCGTCCCAATAAAAATCCTTTTTCTTCTCCCATGGACAGGTTTCTCATTGACATCCCCAGAGCTGACATCCCCCCTCATAGGCCTTTAGAGCACGAATTCCTGAAAAATACCTACGATGATGTGCATCATCTCCCTTAATATTCGAGGTCTGGGGACTACCCTTAAATATCTAGCCCTCAAAAACATGATGTTATCTCTACATCCATTCATTATCCTCATACAAGAAACGATTCACAATGTTCCTGATGCTATTCAATACTTCCAGAAAATGTTTCCAACCTAGCATATATCTACAATTACTGCTATGGGTCTCTCGGGAGGTCTGGTGGCCTTATAGGATCCGAGATGGATTAACATTAAAACTTTTGAATGCTTCGTTGGTATTCTCCTGGAAGGAAATATCCATGGCATGCCGGGTTGTGTTCATATCTTAAATATATATGCCCCATACAGAGACAGAGGGGAATTCTGGGACCGATTCATATCATCTGGCATAATGGACCTACAGACCCTCATTATCGCAGGGGATCAAAACTGCACTATCAACTTGGATGAAGCTTGGGGTTGTTTAAGGAAAACTAACCCTCTGGCAAGAAAATCCCAAAATGCCATCATCATGAACAATTTTGTGGATATTTTCCCCTACAAAATCTCCCCGACATGGGACAATGGTTGCCGGGCTCTGCATATGTGGCGAAAAGACTGGATCACTTCCTCATACACGAACAATTACTGAATCATTCGGGAGATGTCTGAGTAAATACCATCAGCAACTTTATATCAAATCATAGACCTATCACTCTACAATGGAGGGAAAGAGTACCCTGCTCGGGGCTCCCTTTCAAATCCAATAGAACACTACTATAGGACCCTGATTTCAATAAGATGGTACATGACACTTGGGGAAATATTAATATCACGGGTTCTTCTCCTATGATCAGTATCCTGGAGAAACTTGATTCCCTTCGGGGATCAGTAAAATTATGGCAGAAAAAGAAAATTAGAGGCAGCAGAAAAGAACTTGTAAAAATTCAAGAATAACTGGACTATCTTCAGGTCTCCATGTCCTCACATTTCCTTCCAGATCATATCCGAGCCAACATTCAAAAACTGGAACACAGAAAGAAGGAAATTCTAATGATGGAAGAAGCTACATGGAGACTAAAGAGCAGAGCTCTCTGGTTAAATGAAGGAGATTGAAACACTAAATTCTTCCACACATATGCAAATTTCCATCGGAATATAAATTCCATATGGAAAATATCCGACACAGGTGGACGAATATTCCACACATAAGAAGAAAGAAGTGATGCTACTGTAAACTACTTTCAAAATGCTTATAGAAGAAATGAAAATGCCTCTATGGAAGATATGATATGGTGTATTGAACCTTATTCTAACATGTTTGATCTGGAGAAAAATGAGGTTTTTTTTAAGGAAGTCTTCGAGGAAGAGCTGTTGGGGGTTCTCAAGTCTTTTAAGAGTGACAAAAGTCCCAGGCCTGATGGATGGACTATTGAACTATTTTCTCATTTCTTTGAAATTATCAAGATGGATCTACTGGGTATGATTGAGGAATCCAGAAATATGGGCTATATTCATCAAAATATCTCCTCAACATACATCGCTCTGATTCCAAAAAACAAATCTACTGAGAACTTCTCGGACTACAGACCTATCTCATTGTGCAACGTCATATATAAAATCATATAAAAGACTATTGCGGGGATGTTGTGCAATACCATTTCTCTCTTCATATCCCCTAAACTGCATGGTTTCCTTCTGGGGAGAATAATACACGGTGCGATGGCAAATGCACAGGAAAGTATGCACTCTATCCACACAAAGAACATGGACCCGGCTATTCTGCAGGTAGATCTTCGTAAAGCTTATGACTGTTTGGATTGGGGCTTTCTTAGACTAATCCTCAACAGGATCGGTCTACAGCTAATGTGCATAAACTAGATCATGGCATGTGTGGAAAATGTAAATTATGATATCATCATCAATGGTCTTCCAACAAGATTCTTCTAGTCCGAAAGAGGTCTTCGTTAGGGATGCTCTTTATCTCCATTATTATTCATCATAGTAATGGATTGTCTGAGTCTGCATATCAAAAGAGCGGTGATAAAGGGAATTTCAAATCACTGAAGCTGGGCAACAATATAAATATCTCACACAACCTCTATGTCGATGACATCCTCATAATGGGTATGTTATGTCATTTCTCTTGGTATTATCTTTTTAATATTTTCAATAGATTTGTAAATGCTTTGGGAATGTGCATGAATTCCAACAAATCAGTTCTTTATTATAGTCAATTTGATATGATAACTATAACATATATAAAAGACTTATTTGGAATTGTAGCCAAACCTATGCAAAATGGTTTGAAGTATTTAGGGTATAGACTTAAACCATCATGTTATAGAATATCTGATTGGAAATGGCTCACTGAAAAGTTCTATAAAAGAATTTCTAGATGGGAATTTAGATGTCTATCCATAGGGGGTAGGGCCATTCTGTCACAAACCGTTCTAACACAGCTGGGAGTATATTGGGCACATCTTTTTCATATTCCTTCCTCCATTATAAATGATATAAACCGTCTCATGGCAAATTTCATCTGGGCGGGTGCACACAATAGGAAAAAATTCCATCTAACCAAGCTTTCAAATATAACTCTTCCAAAAGACACGGGTGGATGGGGAGTTTTAGATCTTCATTGTTTTGGCGAGGCTTTACTCATCAAATCACTCTGGAGGGGTTTATTTGGAGCAAGTAATTGAAGTAAGATTATATAACAAAAATATCTAAAAAACAAAGATTTCATTTTTTGGTACCGTTTTGGTTCAATTGGGAAAAACAAGGTTCAGCAATTTGGTCAAGTTTCCTAAAAATCGAGAAACATTTCATTCAACTCCTAACATGGAAATTCTAGACTAGAAATAATACCCTGATTGGTTTTGACCCAATTATGGGTGCTAAACCGAACCTCTCCATTTTAGACAATATCACGCAACTCCTAAATGATCATGGTTTCTTTTTCTGGGGCCAAGTCATAAATGGCTAGCAAGGCAATCTCGCCATTTGGAAAAATGCTTATGAACTGGGATTAACCAGTCACTTGCAAGAAGAATGGATTCAGATCATCACAACTATGAAACAACTAGGCATATGTCGATCAAGGACCCAGGATAAAATTATATGGTCGGGAAAAATGCTTTCTGATAACATAGTTGTAGCAGATGCCTACCAGATATTAACAAAAAAAGTTGCCAGGAAAGAGGAGAACCATACCCTTTATGCATTCTAGAAAACAAAAGCTCCAAACAAAGTTATAATCTTCAGCTGGCTTGTTTACCATAATAGAAACCTTGTTTGGGAAAACTTGCAAAAAAGGAATTGGTATGGGCCGTGCATATGCTGCATATGCAAAAACCACTCAGAAGACAATGACCACATATTTTTACAATGCCTCCTCACTACTTAGGTTTGGAAAAAAAATTCTTCCTTATTTGGCTTCCCTTATATTCAACACACTTGTATTAGAGATTCTTTGAAATGTTGGAGCACTCAGAAATCTGCCTGGCGAATTAGCCCTCTTTTCCTTTTCTAGGAAATCTGCAAGTGGAGGAATAGAAGCGTCTTCCAAAACAGTAGGGACAATTTCTATATAATAATTGAAAAAAGTGTCACAAATCTTTCTTTTTATTTTGCACAACGAATCACAAATCTTTCTTTTTATTCTGCACAACGAATATGCTCTAATGGTGAATCTAAAATGAGGAATGACTTTCAATTCTCTTATCCTATGGGTTTTTTTTATGGGACCGCATAAGGAAACAACTGTGCCTGTGGCTTTTTTATTGCAATAAATTCTAACCTGACATACAGGATGCCCTGGAATTGCGTATTGGTACAAATACTAAAGCTGAAGCTATAACTCTTTGGGGACTCCTATGGTTCAATAGTTTCCTTGCGAACCCCATGCTACATATATATGGTGATTCGAGAATCATAATCGACCAAGTCTTGGGGAGGGCATCCATCAACAATCCTAGACTACAAGGATGGATGGAAAGAATCGAACTTTTATGGAAATCTCAAGACATCTGCACAATCTAACACATTGGAAGATGCCATAACAAGGATGCAGACAAACTATCAAAAAAAGGATTATAGGGCAGCATTGACGAATGGTATCTAGAGATTACATGGGAGCAAATCATATATGACATGGAGAACCTTCCAAACCCAGGTTAATCTTCTCTATGCAAGTCTCTCAAAGTCTTTTTTGGTGTAAATTTTTTGTTATATAGGTTTATAAATTCCAAAACATAGTTTCATAATGTATAAATTTCCCATGACTTCTCTTTGGGAGAATTAACACTCAGCAAGTTTCCTTAAAAGGCTGATCAACTGTGATTATAATTGCTGTGTTAGTTTTGCATGGATACATAAATTCTCTTTTTTGAAATTTTTGAAGTTGTTTGCTTGGCCACTGGGCAAAAACAGTGTCCTCTACGAGGGACTTTCTTGAGCCTCCTCGTTAGATGGTGTCATTACAAAA
The DNA here is from genome assembly GCA_031772625.1 of Pinus tabuliformis. Taxonomy (NCBI): domain Eukaryota; kingdom Viridiplantae; phylum Streptophyta; class Pinopsida; order Pinales; family Pinaceae; genus Pinus; species Pinus tabuliformis. Next base: position 724,878,811 of record CM062806.1, read on the forward strand.
CAAAAGTTTTCATCTCTCTGCTGACCAAGCTGTGTTATATTGATAGAACTTTTTCTCCTCTGGTTTGGTTTCAAATGCTACAGGTCCTTCCGATGCTACATGTTTCTCCAAAGGGGGGACTATCTATTTCAATATGAATGCAAGTCAACAATACAACTACAACTGATGTTTGTCTATTCCATAGACATTTGCTGCTGATATATGCTCCTTTCTGTCATTATCATCACAGGAACTGTATCAAGCATATTATGTTATCTGTATTGACTTGATGTATATGGCTTTCGACTTTTTTCATGGTCACAGTAAACTATTGAAAATCATGGGCTCTATATATTGTTTTTTCGCCCAAAATGGCATCTGATGAATATGCCACATGTATATCTATTATCAATATAATATATATCAAGCTTTTTTCATACTGAAAAAAAAAAAAAAAAAAAAAAAAAAAAAAAAAAAAAAAAAAAAAGAGACGTGAAAGATCTCCATCTCCTCCTCCAAGAAGATGGTTTCTGAAGTGTAACTAACAGTTAGACAGAAACGATGGAAGAGAAAACCATTTTGATTGGAGTTCTCTCATTTATTTATATGGCACAGATTCTTGTATTAATTTCATATTAGGAAAAAATAATTGGCTCGTAAAATTGCATAATTTATATGATAAAACAAAAGTGAATCTGACAAATTTGTTGGTATAATTTCATAATTTATATGATAAAAATGAAAGTGAATCTGACAAATTTGCTGGTATAATTGCATAATTTATATGACAAAAACAAAAGTGAATCTGACAAATCTGTTAGTATAATTGTAATTTATATGATAAAAACAAAAGTGAATCTAACATGAACTATGTTTTCTTATTATGAAAATATATTCGAATATTTTATATTTGAGGGTTAAGATAGATTTATTTTAATTTTGAAATTGAATTTACAAAAAGAATTAAAAAAAATTATATTTGCTTAAAATTTTATATTTTAAGATGTGTAAAATTTGATTTTTTTTTTTAGTTCTTTACTTAGAACAACTATTTTACAAGTATTGAGAGGTATCAAATATTTTTTAATGTGCTAAATTTGCGAAAATATTGGCACCTCAAGGTGTGCAAAACTTGACCTTTCTTTTACCTCTTTACTTAGAGCAAAGATTTTCTCTTTCTTGGTTAACTTGCATATCTATGCACAACTCTGCTCTTCAAAGCTATGTTCTTTTCTTTATTGGCCCAGATCTCACATTACTTATTGCTTGCTCATGCTCTCTTCAACTTGATATTCAAATTGCAACTCAGATCTGCATTTTGTTTTGTTCTATTCTGGTTAACACACTCAGCGGTGTCACCACATCACTTCGCAATTCAATCTACTAAGACTTCCTATGCTTCAATTGGCTTACCCTTCTTCACTTGGTCCATTCTAGCTCTCTTAATCTCATAGGTTTTTGCTATTCTCCCTAAGTATTAACACTATATTTATATATTATTCCTTCCTTACTATTGATATTATCCATGGTATTGACTCATGGTATCCTTGGTTCAGTGACTTGCCCTTCTTCACTTGATCCATTGTAGTTCTCTTAATCTCATAGGTTTTTTCTATTCTCCCTAAGTATTAACACTATATTTATAGATTATTGCTTCCATACCATTGATATTGATCCATTCTATTGTGGATTGTATGGAATTTTCCACTCTCTTATGATGCGCTCCTTCGCACAAAACCCCATGAAGTCCTTATATGTATACTCGCCTCCATTTTCTCTATGAAGCACCTTGATCCTTTTGCGTGTTGAGTTCTCCACAAGAGCCTTAAACTCTTGGAAGCGACTAAAGACCTCATTTTTCGTCTTCAAAAAATAGATCCAGATTTTCCTGGAGTAGTCATAGATGAAGGTCACAAAATACTCATACCCTCCAAGAGATCTGGTGGACATCATGGCGCAAATGTCTGAGTGTATTAACTACAACACACCACTGGCTCTATTGTCACTTCTTGGGAACATTGCCTTTGCAAACTTCCTAAGTACGCACCCCCCTACACATGTCATCGTTCTCTGTGCTTAATTTTGGAACCTCTGTTACAGTCTCTTTGAGCAACCTGAGTGTTCCATTGTGTAAGTGTCCCATCCTCCTATGCCACAACTCTCTCAAGTATCTACCATTTATATTGCTACTACTAACTAGTGTCTTTGGAGAATCGAACTGCAACCTGTATAGCTTGTTGCTTCGAACCCCAATCTGTTTGAACTTATTCCAACCCTGGTGTTTGATGTACACCTTTTGCCCCACGAAGTAAACATTGTAACCCTTTTCTTGTAGTGTAGATACTAAAATCAAGTTCAGACCCAAACCTGACACATGTAACACATCTATAGCACTGGTGTTCATTCCTGAGTCCATTTGAACGCTGATAGTACCTCTCCCAACTGGAGTAAATTTTGTATTATTTCTTATCCGAATAATGAATTCCATCTCCTCTTCCTTGTAACTGGAGAAATAGTCTCTAACCCCCTTCATATGTGATGACATACCATTTTTTATGTACCATACACCTGTGGATATGGAGCTAGAGAGGCAAGCTATGAGAGCGAATTCATCTTCCATCCAGGAATACAAATCCTTAATGTTTGTTGAAGCTACTCTATCCTTCCCCCTCTTGTCCTTCTTTCGGCTAGGACATTGGCTGACATAGTGAACATGTTGACTGCAACTAAAACATTTTACCTTTGATAGGTCCTTCTTCTTGTTCTCTCCTTTAAAGCCTTGTCCCTTACTGGGACCCTTCTTTGCCTTTCCCTTTCTAGCTAGGGCCACATTCTCTTGCTCCTCTTTCATCTCTGATGCCTTGTCATTGCTATTAGTGTCATTGACTAAGTTGAGCCTCATCTCCTCCTTAGTGAAATCACTCCATAGTCGATTCCAATCTGGAAGTTTGTCTCGCCCAGAAACCATTTGGATGAACATGTGCCATTCCTCGGAAAATATATTAGGTGCTATGCACAGTATCTCGTCATCACTTGGCTTGTCTCCAACTGAAGCTAATTCATCTCTAACAAACCAAACTCTGGTGAGATAAGAAGTAACATCCTCACCCTTATACATATTTATGGTCCTCAACCTTTCTTTGAGAAAAATTTTCATGTTTTCTGAAGGATCCTGGTACAGTTTGATGATTCTCACATTTCTTTCGTTGTCCCCTTTTCTGCGATATGTGGAACAATGAAATCCTTGACTCCATCAAGAATCATCCTCTTCGTTTTGGAATTTTCCTTTTTGTAGGTTTCCAGTTGTTGTGGATTCGTCGATACGACAGTTACATTCTCCACATACTCCTTCAAACCATACTCATCCAGAAGGAATGACATCCTGGCCTTCCAAACACCAATTAGTGAGGATCCATCGAACCTATCCTGATCTCTCAATCCTATTTTGGCCATCTCTAGAAATATAAGAACTCAAATAAACTGGAGAAATAGAATTAGGTAAAAAAAACACCTTGTGCTCTTCACTTCCTCTTCCCTATGTTTATTTACCACTGCAAAATGTTTGCGCCTAGATCAAATTTGATACCATGTGAAATTTTCTTAATTCCAACAACCAGAAATTAATCTTCTAACTTATGTAGTTTATTTGTCTTCGAAAATTATTACAGAAAATAACCATTAATTCACTTACAATCTTCACAAATAAAATTCAGGAACCGAGAAAATAATGCACACACAAAATTATGGACACCAATATTTTTGGACAATAGTCCCTATAAAAACTCTAATGTGGGGAATATCGGTTCAATAGATTAGGGTTTATATTATTAATTCCTCAACTACTTGAGAAATACAACTGCTTGCTTGATATTAACAAAGATCGAGCATACAATTTTCTCCACAAGAAAAATAATCTAGAAACACAAGTTTCTTCTACAAAAATAACTCGGCCTCTTCCCAACCTACTCACACCTACTCCTGCAACTCACATTGGTTGCTGGAAATGTGCACCACTAGCTCTGGGAAATTTGATCAGCCTCCAGAACTATGTTCCAGCTACCACACTACCTACTGCTACTCACTAAAGCCACTCAGAACTCCTTCGGTAGTTAATCATGGAACTGGAACTCGATTTGCATCCTTTGCAACTCGAACTGGATAAACTGGAAGTGCGCACTAGATAATTCACACTTCCTAGTACAACCTCCCTGTAGATAAATTCAACCTCTCTTCCTGTCACTAGAACACTAGAAAATCTGTGGATATCTTCTCCAGAAATTTCCTCCCAAATTCTCTCTTGAAACCCATGTTGTTGGTGTCTCCCTCTACTTCAACTACACCCTTGCTAATCACTGCAACTGGATAAGTCGAACTGCTCAAGTGTGTCTCTCCAAACCCCATCGACTTGCTTTTATAATCTCTTGTTGAAAAATCAACGAGCATGATCTAATCACAATCAATGGCTAAGATCATCTTGACCCCATCAAGTGACTTTTCCGGAAGTCTCTAGAGAAAAATCGATTTTCCTCAATTAATCTAATTTAATTAACCAATTTTTCTAAGTTAGACTTAGGAAAATAATTAATAATTGGTTAATTAATCTAATTGAGGTGTTTCTTGCGAAACCTTTTTTAGGTATTGGAGAATATATGTTCCTTAGCCTCTTAGACACCATAGAAACTAAAACTGTTAAATAAACTTGACCCTAAGGTGGAGTTGAGGTTATGTCAACAGTTATGGTTAACAGTTGTGGTTTTGGGCACCTAATATTGGTGACTCATGGTATTGAGCCCATGGTATTACATGTAGTTGAAGCCCTTAAAAGGCTTGTGTACTCTCCATTGTAGGTAGCCATGGTTGAGCAGTGAAAGCTCATGTTGTTGGCCGGCTTGGCTGTGTTTTAGCCAAGGACAATAATAGATCTATTGTTGGTTGGTTTTTCCCCCAATTGGGGTTTTCCAGATAATCATGGTGTACATAATTTGAATGTGTATTTCTTGATTGTTATATTTATTTCTCTTGAACCCTAACAAGTGGTATCAAAGCTCTAGTTGGAAAGGGCTCTGTTTAAAATGTTCCCATTGACGAAGTAGTGGGGCTGGTTGAAGCAATAGCTCGTTGCACAAACCAGCAATATTTATTGAGTGGTGATTTGATGAGGAGCAAGAAGAAAATGAAGTTTGAAGGCTTTGCCAAGGCCTGGTTCGATGACTCTTCCACACAGGCAGCAGGCAGGGACATCGCCTTCCTTTCTTACACGTGCAGTCGTCCGCAGAGCAGATGGCTTTGGCTACGCAAAAAGCAGAGGTCTCCTCTTCTCACACAGGCAAATGTGGACCGACAGCGTACTCCTCCTCAATGCTCAGGAAAAACACGCAGCAACCTCCTCAACGCACAGGAAAAACACGTATCCTCTCCTCACGCAGGACAGCAGATGGTTTTTCCATTGAAGCGCCAGCAAAGCGTCGGGCTGAAAAGAAATCGCGGGAAAAAAGAAGGAAAACCCTTGTTTTGTGTTTTTTATGTGGAGCCATGATCGATGGGCAGAGGAGCCGCGTGATTCACTCGCAGAGGCATTGAGTGTATAGCCTGATTTTTTGACGCCGATGAAGATGACGGAACAGAGAGTAATTCCAGAAAATGGAAAATGAAACGGAGCTTGGTGTAGCCCATGGTTTTGCGCACCAGATTGCCTCGTCAAAGGACCGGAGTGCGCCACCCATGGTGCCTGCACTTACCTCGAACGTCCAGCCCCAGGCGGGTGAGTACACCAAAGAAAAGCTTCTGGAGTTGCAGAAAAATACCAAGAGCCTAGGGGGTTCGAAACCTCAACCCCTGGCCGAGAGTAATAAGCCCTCCGAGACCGTGGTTGTGTTGAAGGGTTTAGTCAAGCCGTGACCGTGGTTGTGTTGAAGGGTTTAGTCAAGCCATCTGGCAAGGGCAACGGGTTGGGATTAAAAAGGCATGGTTAAACTTGCAGCGGTTCAAGTTGTGTGTCAGTCAAGATAGCAACAAAATAAAAATAAAATGAAAATTTTCATGTAAATGGGTATACGACTGTAAGACCTTGTAAGGCATGCGTACCCCAGTAAATCACTGGTAAAGTCTGCATGTCCGCTTGGGTGATATGGGGATGCATGTGGTGGTATGATGAAGCATGCTGAACTAGGACAGCTTGTGAGATTATCAAATACCCTAACATTGACTGGGTAGGGCCTGGAGGTGAGTGGTGGCTGGCTCACTTGGCAGATTTGGCTAGATTTGGCCAAGGAAAACCCAAAGTCAAGTTTAAAGGGAGGATTGTTAGATAAACTTGACCCTAAGGTGGAGTTGAGGTTATGTCAACAGTTGTGGTTTTGGGCACCTAGTATTGGTGACTCATGGTATTGAGCCCATGGTATTACATGTAGTTGAAGCCCTTAAAAGGCTTGTGTACTCTCCATTGTAGGTAGCCATGGTTGAGCGGTGAAAGCTCATGTTGTTGGCCGGCTTGGCTGTGTTTTAGCCAAGGACAATAATAGATCTATTGTTGGTTGGTTTTTCCCCCAATTGGGGTTTTCTAGATAATCATGGTGTACATAATTTGAATGTGTATTTCTTGATTGTTATATTTATTTCTCTTGAACCCTAACAAAAACACCTATCTGATGCTACCAAAAACTAACATAGCATAGGTCCATCTTAACCTTGAATCGTGTGAAAGGGATACAAATCTCGAAGTGTGCTAAATACACATAGACACATATTCTACAAAAAGGCATGCACAAAGACACATCAAATATACACTAATATCTCTCCCACACGGGCTATAGAGTATCTCGTTTTTCTTGGTGCAATAATTTTAGATTTATTATGGTATCAGTGCTAAGTTATTCTTATTTATTCCTATATATGAACAATCCCTTGAAAAGAAGCTCAAGCCTTAAACATAATTCCATGTTTACTAATATCAATGGTTGGGAGTTTTGATTCCTAGAATAGGTTCGTCTAAACCCAGGATCTGTAAGTGTGAGAAGGATAAAAAATATCAAAATATGTTATATATATGTATAGAGAGAAATAACACAAAGGTTTACACACACACATTATAGACACATAACCAACATCTCCCTTATTAATACAATAGAGCACCAAGCTTCTAGTAGTGTTATTAATTTAGTTTGTTGCAATTCAAATTGATTAGGTGGATTCTTATTTGTTCCTACAACTGATTGTAAATAGGATATGGTTTTGTAATATTTTTATATTATACACTAAACTTACTGGATAAATACCTGAAAGAATAGAATAGGTTTGGATTTATAAATTCTTGAACTTTGACCGCTTCTATTTCATAGTTAAAATACTTCATATTATTAAAGTGGTGCTTTCACCAACTTAAGTATGAAAATCTTATTTGTGCTTTTTGTTACAGAGGAATTTTAGATACTTAACGTCAAATTCTTTCGATATGTTTCCAAACCATGGAAAAATTATGACAGGAAACTTTTAGTTGGTGGCATAGCAACACTAAAATGTTGTTCAATAAATCATACAAGCCACAAAATACATGTAATTTTTTGTTTTCCAAGGGAAATCATCTTCTCTCTCAGCTCGAGATCAAGGGTGAGGGTCAATACAACAATATTCATAGGCCCAGAGCCATTGCAACAATATTTCTCATGATCATGTCAAGGAATTGAACCTGGGTAGCAGAGATAACAAACATTCTACCCAACCACCTAAGATAACCCCAATTGACAGATACACACACAGATGTGTGTGTGTCAATTGAGGTTATCTCAAATGATTAAATAAAAAAGGTCTATCATTTAACCATTCAAATCATTCTAAAAATTAAAGATAGTAATCAGATTATATGGAACTACCCATTAGTAATATAGAAAATTCACGAAACTCTATAAATCAATCAATGCGTGGTAGTGCTATTTTCATCTTGCTATCAAAATTTATTATTGAAAATATTTTTAATATATGAATAAATATAAAAGCACTGCAACAGACTCGATATGGACAGAGACTAGAAATATTATTTACATGGATCTTTAAATAAACTTACTAGCATTAACATTATTATAACATGTAGAAAAGTGTGAGTGAAACGTAAGAGATTATGGCAGCGCCTAACGAGCCATATATCAAGTATTAAATGCACCAGTAGATGCACGCGACATAACTCGTTAACACGCAAAATGCAAAACTGGTCACTAACTAAAAAAAGGCATTTTGCGTATTAACGAGCTATGTCGCGTGCATCTCCGGATGCATTTAATACTTGATATATGGCTCGTTAGGCGCTGCCATGCAACGACAACATGCCGAGATGAAAGGGAAGTGCATGGAACAAAAAGTATTGTAATTTAATAGGGAAAACAATTCCAACATCAAGGAATTCATAAAATTGACAAGAGAAAATAGCCCGTTACTGCTTCAATAATATCCTTGAACAAGTCTCGGCATTTAAGGAAATGAAGGCATTTATGACCACCATGGCAGATGATAAAACTCTAGGTTTTAAGGGGTTCTATATTGTCTCATAGACTTATTCAAAGAAGATTGAAAGGTTGGATAATTAGAGGTTGGTTTTTGTTAAAAAGTTTTGATGATAAATTACAGAGGTTAGTTCGAAATGTATTGATTTAAATTTTTTAAATGTGATTTCTTCCGAAAATGTTTTCAAATAATTATAAAGTCATTGTCGAACTTTTGTGATAAAAAAAAAAATAAAAATAAAGACTATTTCAATTGAAATGTGTTGAGATGCGAGCCGTATGTAGGCTAATAATTTTTTTAACCAAAGTTTTCTTAAAAAATTTAATGCATCTTTTTGCTGAACTATTGAATATTGAAAACTCTCATTGTTAACCAATGAATGAATCTGAGGTCTTATTAAGACCTTTTGAATATTGAAAACTCTCATTGTTAACCAATGAATGAATCTGAGGTCTTATTAAGACCTCGAAATTGTTAACCAATGAATGAATCTAAGGTCTTATTAAGACCTTTTTCTAGGCGATAAGGTTTATAACATAAGAATCTACGACATTTCAATTTCAGTTTCAGTTTCAGAATGGTTGCTCTCAATATGGACTAATGCCAGTGTTGTTGTAGCATTAGTTAACTAAAATTAAATGTCTGGGTGCTTAGCTGGTTCTTCTGTACACGCGGCTTCGTTGACTCTGGCCACAATCTTCTGTAGTCTAGTACACGCGTCTTCTCGTCTATTATACTATTATGTTGCTTCACACCTTCTGTAGTCTAGTACACACACGTCTTCTCTTCTATTATACTATTATGTTGCTTCACACATTTATGTGACCACTTCAAAAAATTCTATATCAGAGGTGCCAGGAGTCGGTCTTCATTGGAGTTTTACAGAACATTGAAACCTGCCCGATCACGATCACTCACAGAAGACTCACAGAAGCTTGTTGATGTTCACATTGTATAAAAAACAAAACGATCACTCACAGAGTCACAGAAGAGTCATGAAAGTATGTCACAGAAGAGTCATGAAAGTATGTTGATGTTCACATTGTATAAAAAAAAACGATATCATTCTTTGTCAGACAATGTTTTTCTTTGTCAGATATTATCAGTAAATTTTTGCAAGTATCATCAATAAAGTTTTGCAAGTATCAGTAACCAGTATATGCTAGTAGGAAACATATTAAGAAAACAATTACCTCCTCTTTTTGAAAGCCTTCCCTCCTTCAGTCGAACTTTCTTGAGTAGGTAATTATCCATTTGCTGGGTATTGATAACGATCTGGAGATGGAACTGTTTCTCTAGGTACCACACTTACTGCCCCTACTTTACAATCGCCCCATTAGCATTCGACCATGTAGTCACAAGCCCCTTGGGGTTACTCACTACTGCACTCGTTTTGTCGTTCTGTTATGTATGTCGGAGCCCTATGACTGAGAAAAGGAGCGCGAGACACTAAAGCTTTTGAACTGCTGCTATCTTGTTGAGTTGGTCCTCCAAGCAACCTTGTACTTCCCCTGGCAGGAGAACTAGGCTTGAAGGCCAACCTTGCGAATTATATATATAGAAAAGTAAAAAAATGTGTGTGGAGGAACTGGATGGGCTAATGCGCAGGGGACCTTGGATAGAAAGAGATAGGACCCCCAATCATCGATCTCCTGCTCCCTTACACGTCAAACAGGCTACCCTCTCCATCTACCTGAGACCGACTCTTTCATCTCTGAATATAGCAGCCCTAAACAAACTATTATCTATGTATTAGCTTTAACGGTGCTACTCTGTCAAATCCATATCTAATAACTCAATAATCTCTCTACATTGATATAAAATAAGGGGAAGCCTGAGTAAAGCCCCTTTCTTTCTCACGGGTAAAATATTTTTCTATGGGCGCCCCTGGCTCGGTCCAGCTCAGGTTACCCGGCCATAATAGTTTTCATCCTTCAACCCTTGTTCGATTGTTTTGTCTCTCGCTCTTGCCTTTCAGTATTACCTGCCTGCAAAGGAAGCCTGGAGCCCGTCCTGTTCTTCAAAACCCTGGCTCGATGAGCCAGGAGACGAATCGTTTGACATGACAGTGAGGCAGACACAAGGTTGTGGAACACTGTAAAGAAGTCGGATCGGTGAAATGGACTCTGTTACGACTGAGAAAAACAAAGAACAAATGCTTGACTCTGTCAGGAGTAAAAATAAGGCGAACGACATTTGTAAGTGACACTTGCAATCCATGCAAGTGTGTTGGCATGTTGCAATATTGGCGATAATTAAAACTTAAGTCTACAATTTTGAACATCGTTTCATTTCACAAAGGATTATAATTTTTATTTTTGGCCAAGTGTCTATCTTAAGAACTCGGAGTTGGTGTAAATGTAAGGTTAATTTTAATATCTACTTCTCCTCTACTAATGAGCAATGAGCATGGAAGCACTGACATATATCAGATTAATGGTTTTTACCAGGATTCAAGCGAGAGAGAGAATTTTTGAACGGTCATCCTGGCACAGATAGGAAAGGGTTCGCGGCAGGCTAACGAATCGATGCCCCTAAGTATCAATGAAGGTGAAGGTAGAGCCCCGTATGAAAGTGCCAAGGTGAAGAACGCAAATTCTTGTTTTGCTTCACAGTAGTATGGAGGTTTCCCAAACTGCAAGGTAGGGTTAGGTTCATAAATGATAGTTTTCCATTTGATTTTGAATTTGGATTTAGGTTTGTAGGTGAATTGAGAGTTTCCACCATTAAAATTTAGGTTCAAAATAAAAAAATTTAGGCGTTTGAGTTGGGGGAATTGGTAAAATGTATGGGAAGGATCCCCACAATTTAGACACCCTGAAAATTTTCTGCCTCCAAACACATAGGATCCTCTCTTTCCTGTTGCAATTAGAGCTCTGCGCATTGGAAGGTGTCTTCAGTTTTCACTCAAAATCATTGCCTCTATTAAAGGTTTTAGATTCAGTATTTATTTGTTCACAATTACTCTATTGGATACGGTTAAATGTTCTTTGCACATGGTTAACTGCTTGATAGGGTTAGTTGTTCTCACAATATGGTTAATTGTTCTCTTTTTTATATACTATTTCTTACTTCAAAAAGTTCCATTCTTTCCCCTAACTGTTTTGTCTGAATGCTAACTTCCATTCTCGACCACATAACACAAAACGACCACCTTTGTTTAATAAATAATTTTTTTTGCAGAGAAAAAAAGGGAATGAACCCTAATTACGCCGAAAGGTGTTTTCTTTGTGAGATTGGGTGGGCAAACAATGTTTGCCCTACCCAATTAGAGTGCTTTCTTCAACCCAATTATATTTTGACAAGTTTGGCATAAATTTGGGCGAGTTTTGGTCCGTGATTAATGGGCATCCATCATCCTAGCAGAGATTTATGAACCCATCGTACTAGACTCAGTGAAAACCTACACAGACCTGCCAAGAATTTATTAGATTACGAGTGAAAGGTCATTTGTAAATACGAAAAGATGAGGAACTGGATGCATTTGCATTTCGATTTAATGGAGAGGCAGAGAACTGCAGAAGAAGCACCATGTCTCCAGCTGTAATGGCGTCGCAAGTGGCATCAGGAATACGAATGATAGTTGGAACATGGATGTTCAAATCCCTCATGGAGGAAGCAGATCACAAGAAGAGTATGATGGGAGGAGGGGCCATGCCCATGCCCTGATGCCCCACCTGCAATGGCTCCAGGAGGGTTCCCTGTATCTGCAAGCATTGGTCCGATGGCAACGAGGGTTGCGCTACATGTGGCCATACCAGTACGAAACCTTGTTGCTCCTGTGGTGGCTCCGGGCTCCGGATCTCCAATGCCCGCAAGAAATTTTAACAACGTCACTAGTTTATTTATTTTAGGATTCTCTGGACATCGTTATTTATTGCGAACAAGATTGATCTTATTTAGAATGGGTGCTAGGGTTCGATATCATCTCCATGCCCCTTCTTCTATGTATACTATGTAATACGTTGTAATATGAAAACTTGAATCGAAAGGGGTTCGAATTATTGATTCATCCGTTATGCAACTGCCATGTTCACTCAACATTTTGTGTATTCATTCCATTGCATTTCTGTTTTGACAACCAATTCTACTTAATTATTTTGGAGGGGAGAGCAAGCAATGGATAAATTGTGCTAGGAATGAATAAATGCGAGTAGATGCATCACGTTTATTTCACACCTGTGTTTTGCCCACTGAATATTGGGGTTTGCAATATGTGCATAAAATTCAATCTTGTCAATTTCAAAGAAGCTAATTTATTTTCTAGAAATTGTTGAATCTTAAAATAGTCTAAAGCGACTATTAGCTACAGGAAGTCACACCCTAGTAGTTTAATTATTAGTAATTTTGGTTAGAAATGGTTGGAGAAAATGGTGCCATGGGCTGCACTGCAGAGTGGACTGATTTACTAGGTCTGAGGGGTGATATGCTAAACTTGCATCCAACCTCATCATCCTTAAATGGGAAGGACCACATGGAAGCAATCCTTCAACGAAGATGTCAAATGGGGCAGACCACATGGACACAATCTTTCAACTAAGACATCAAGACTAGGGTTTTGCCATATTTTCTTAGGACTTGTCCCTGGCCCTAAATGTATGAAACGTACCAGACACTTAGGTAAGTTGGTCCACTAGGTGCCAATATGAACATGTCTCTGGAGTCGTATCTCATCTCATGGAAAAACGTCCTCTAGTTGTTGGAATCGGGTGATATGGAAAATTACAGTTCTGATTGCTAGAGTTTGGTGATAAATGAATCACAATTACCATCGATTTGGAGCTTTGATCAAATGTTCAATGATTTAGGATGATTCAGACTTGGAGAAAAATCTTGTGGACATCACTCCACCATACATAGAACTTGAAACATATAACCCATATGTATGATTGTGTTGATGTAGTTTGAAGAATTTGCCCAGTCATATTATATCACAATCTCATTCACAGGGTTTTGTTGAACTTGAATCTTGAGGTTTGAAATGTGGTTTTGTTTAACTTGAATCTTCAGGTTGGAAATTCGGTTCAGGTTTGTTGAACTTCACAGACAAATCTAATATTGAATCTGAATCTAAAGACAATTTTGAACTTGACTATGAATTTAATCAGAAAAAATTGAGGTTCGGTTTGAGGTTTGAACAAAAAAATTATGCAAATCATGCAATAATTGTGGTAACATAAGGCATTGGAACCCATCTACTACCAATGCTTCCTAGTGTAAGAGTTTTGAACTTCAATATGAACAACCTCATAGGTCGAGAGAAGTATTTTTCCCATCACACACCCGCTTTCCTTATTGGAATCTATTTTCCAATAACTTCTTTTGAATTTTGATTCCTCCCTAACAACATAGTTGACCAGTTGGTCGCATTGTTATTGTTCATATGTCTAGCTCGATATTGTTGTAGATTATCTAACAGTAACAGTAAGTCGAACCGAATAAATGAGATGAAGTTTTTTTGTACAACAAGTTGGGCAGAGTCAATCCCCAGAAGGAACCTGAACCAGAGAGGATCAATGCAAAATTGATGATAAGTAAGCAAGCAACCTTGTCCATCGTAACATAGAAATGCACCCCAACTTTTCATATTTCACAAATGTTATTATAATCATCCATTGGGATGCTTCTTTGAAACTGTTGGTCTGAGAAGATGATGGTGCACTAGTGTTGATATTCTCCTCAGTCTCAATTGCTACATCCCCAATATCACACTTATGTCCATTTTACCCTCCACTGCATTGTCTTTTGAGAAAGGTAGCCATTCATCCCCTTTGCAATACATTGTAGCCATCCTTTCCTGTAACCAAATCACAAACACATTGCATTTCCAAGACAAGTAGGGTATACAAGCCTTCAAGATGAAAATTTTCCAAACCCGGAAAAAACAATTATATCAATGAAAATGTGATTTCTTGTTTTGTCTGTTGTCAAATTTGACGTGATTGACTCTAATCTAGTGATGGGAATCGTCTGATTATGGATATCATATTCCTATTTCAGCAAATATACAGTTTCAAACACTATGTTTTGTTGTTTTCTACTCTATTTGCAAGATTTTGTCACAAAGGAAATATAGAGCAATTGGGTAAGTGGAAGAACAATTGGATCAATGAAAATGTGATTTCCTGTTTTGTTAGTTGTCCAATATGATGTGACTTAGTCCAATCTAGTGATGGCCATCATCTGATTATGGATAGCAAATTCCTATCTCTGCAAAAATACAGTTTCAAACAATATATGTTTTGTTGTTTTCTACTCTATTCGCTAGATATTGCCACAAGGGAAAATATAGAGCAATTGGATAAGTGCTTATATTGGAAATATGCAAGGGAAAAACAATTATATCCATGAAAATGTGATTTCTTGTTTGGTCTATTGTCAAATATGATGTGCCTGAGTCTACTCTAGTGATGGGCATCATCTGATTATGGACATCAGATTCCTATCTCAGCAAAAGTACAATTTCAAACAATATATGTTTTGTTGTTTTCTGCTCTATTTGCAACAAGCACACCCTCTTGCATGGATAAAGTGCCAGATGTAGTTCATCTTAAGTGGAGGAAAATAGTCACATGCATGCATGCACACCCCTCCTTTGGATCTGCACCCTCCTCAACTCCTCGTGCGAGTAACCTAGCATATCTAGGACTCTACATCCCGCTCTAACAGTAGATAATGCATTCATAAACAAACTTTGAAATAGAAAATCTAACTTAAGTGGATCAATAGTCTAAAACAGGTGCTGGAAGAGGTTGGCACATGCATACTAGAGGCATGCATGCACCCTTACTCTCTCTCCCTACATAACACCAATGTCGCTCCAAAGAACACTAGTGTTGCACCATCATATTGATCTGTTGTGCCCTCACTCTAACTGCACTGGAATCAAAGTAGCCTCTGATGGAACTGTTGTTCCATAGAGAAGGAGAACAACAACAAGGTAAAAATATAACGTTGCAGGGCATTTGACAAGGATCCACATCCTTAGTCTAATTTTAGTTAGTCTAAAGTTTCAAGATTCAATCTAAGGATCCACGTCCTTAATTAGTCTAAATATTAGTTAGTTAGTCTAATTTTAGTTAGTCCAACTAAGGATCCACATCCTTAGTTAGTCTAAAGATTCAATTTTACAAGGGTTGATTGGAAGACTTCAACCTTTTTCAGGTGAATATTATATGAAAGATCAACAATTTCCAGCCTAGGGCAAGCACCAACAGGAATGGTTATGTCAGATATGGTCGTGTATAACAAAGACAAATTTGTTAAAGCATCCATGACATTGTTATCCAAGGCAAATTTTTCTATTGCACAACTGTATATAGTCAAAACTTTCAGATGTTTCAACAGTGCAACTCCTCTTTGGTAAAATGGGCAGTTTAGAGCCACATATTTCTAACCTTTCCAAACATGTGAGATGTTCAATACATGTGTTGATATACTTTAATTTGAAGCATTCGACCAGAATCAACTCTTTTAAGTGCACTAAATAGGCCACAGAACATGGTAACTCTTTCAAGCTTGCGCTCCCTATTCTTAGTTGTTCTAATTGGCATAGTGGTTCTTAGTTGTTCTAATTGGCATAGTGGTTCTTAGTTCAAGGGAAATTTTCCTAAATTAGTATTTAGTATATTCAGGTATCTTAAATGCCTCTGATAGGCAATTCCCCTTGGCAAGTGTTCCAATTGAGCACAACCATTGAAGTCAATATGCTCCAGTGTGGAAATTTCTCCCAAAATATCCATTGGGATGTATAGATTAATGCAGCCTCGCAATTCCAAATGTTGAAGTTGTAATAACTGAGAAAAGGAATTGGGCAATGTTGTTAGTTTAGTAGAGCTAGATAGATCTAAATGTCTTAAGTTTTTAAGTCCCCAAAAGTCAAATGGGAGTGATTGTGCATCTATGGCACCTTTCAATACAATCTTATTCAAGTTTTTCATCAAACTGCCAATCGATTGAAGAAAACGGGAAAAATATGGCATGACGCTTTTTTCCTCAACTGACTGAGCGCTGCTCGAAGTACTTGAAGATGCTCCCTGCCCCCTCGCATCAATGTTGACCTCACGCAACTCCAAAGGTATCTGCAATGAGCATAATTAGTTAATTAATTTCCAGGAACTGAGTGTTTCAGTCTAACTATCATGGATGCACATCATCAGTGAAGCATGACGAACTGATTAAATGATCTAACGCGAGCATGGGACAAATACTTCTAAAATATTTTTGGGTTACTTACCTCATCAATAAAATTGAAGAACTTTCCGGTGAGGTCGGCTTTACAACCTTGAAATTCCCAAACTCTCAAATTTCTCAGTGAAATGGTACAAGGAAGGGAAATGAAGGGAGCATTACGCCAGCGAAGCCATACCAACTCCCCAGACATACCAAAAAACCACGATGTTGTTCTAACTAAGGATGTGGATCCTTAATTAAAATGCCAAACCAGGGAATTTGACAAGGTGCCACCCACGTCACTGATAGAAATTCAATACATGAAGTTGTATGCAGATTTGTAGCAACACATTGGGCACTGCAAGGGGATCAACCAACGATGAACTACCTGTGGAGTTGTAGCAAAGCACGATCATCACAGGGAGTTGAACTCAAGACAAACTTCATGCTAATATGGATCCTTAATCAAAATGCCAGACCAGGTTATTCAGCAAAGTACCCATGTCATTGGTGGATATGGGATTATTGACTAGTGGATATGGGATTGAAGTCAAGAAGATACAATAGCACAACTTGATGAATATCCAATGAGATTATTGTTTTTAAATATACAATAGTACAAGCTGATGAATATCCTATGTTTTTGGTTGTCTTGATAGATGGTCCTTCGTCTATAGATGCCACAATGAAGGGGTATATGTTAGTTGAGATAGGCCACATCTGTGGACCACTAAGGTCCAATCCATTGAAATGCGCCACATCCATGGGTTGTCAAGATCGCTAGTACTTCCACCTGGCCTCAAATGCAATGGTTAACTTTGTCATCCATATTAAAGAAGAAACATGTCTTTGGGGTTTTTGAAACCTGATCAGTTCTCTGATTTAACCACAGACATAACCAAGTTGACAAGAAAATGAATATCCAGAAATTTTTAACACCTGAGAGTTATTCAAATTTTTTCCCCATCACAGTTTTTCATGAATAACCAAACCTCACAGCTCATGGACACCCAAATCCTTATTTCTTGGATAACCAATACCTGGAAATTGCAATAATATTTAGTCTATAATACCTAACTTTTTTCGAAGTTGTCTGGAATTCTTAAATACCCAGCATTGGTTAAAGTTATCTTCTTGCCAATGAATAGATGCAAATCCGAAATTGATGAAAATGATGAGGAATTCCTCTACCAAAAGTTGTTCCATAGCAATTGGATAAGTTCTTATATTGGAAATATGCGAGGGAAAAACAATTATATCCATGAAAATGTGATTTCTTATTTGGTTTGTTGTCAAATATGATGTGATGCTTCAGTGATGGGAATCATCTGATTATGGATAGCAAATTCTTATCTCAACAAAAGTACAGTTAAAAGATAGAGAAATTGGACAAGTCCTTATATTTGAAATATGCAAGGGAAAAACAATTATATCCATGAAATTGTGATTTTTTGTTCAGTTTGTTGTTCAGTATGATGTGACTTCGTCTAATCTAGTGATGGGCATCATCTCATTATGGATAGCAGATTCCTCTCACAACAAAATACAATTTCAAATAGCATATATTTGATGTTTTGTGCTCTAATTGTTAAATGGTTATCATACTTATAGGTAAGTTCATATCTTTGTATATTTTGTTGTTGTAGGAGTTGGAGTCCATAGTCGTGGTGGTGCTTCTCTTCCTATTGCAATTAAAAACTTTCTTATCGATAAGGGGTATATATTCATCGCAAACTTTTAGCATGAATTATCTTGTATTAGTGCTTTTAGTGAAAGTAACTGCATGTGGTTCACTTGTATTTGCATTGATCATGCTATCTTAGACTCTTATTGAACTATGTGTGATTTTATTTTGATTAAACTTCTATAATGAATAGGGAAAATTAGATATCCACCCTACATATTTCCTTACATCGATTCTAGCCAGTTATCATATCTTCTTAAGTAACTATCACTTCGAAAGTTTCAGGTGGATAGGAATGTTGATAGTTGGCCTTACATCGAGTCTAGCCAGTTATCATATCTTATCACCTAACTATCACTTCGAAAGTTTTGGGTGGATAGGAATGTTGATAGTTGGCTTAGTGGTGAGCCTAAGTATTGCAGCAAGAATGCTGCAACTCCCAGGGCTACCAACTTTACTTATCAACCTGGGGTTCGTACAAACTTGGAGGTGATTGTGCTATAGACACAAGTAGAAGTCAGGATACTGCCTGTTGTCACTGCTCATTTGGCAAGCGACCCCAGGGGTTCCAAGCCAGACTTCTAGAGGGTCAGAAGAAGCTTGATTTTGATGGAAGGAGAGTAAACCTAGTCTAGGGGAGAGCTAATCTACTGTAGAAATGGAGAAAACATGCAAACCTAACTCACACCAAACCCTAGCTAACCAATTACACAACTATGCTAAGCAAAATAAGAAATTAGCAGTAACCTACTGCTAATATGTGAGTTTCAGAAGCAAAAAGGGCATGAAACTATCCTAAGGTGCAGGCAAAGACAACTAGGCTAAATTTGGGTTGAAGCGGAAGAAGCAGCTAGAGTTCGAAATGGTGGAGAGAGGACGTAATGGGTAACAGCGCATGAGGACTGTTGGATCAAGCGGGTGAAAGGCAAACAAGCGGACAAGATCGAATAGTAGGAGGGTATGTAGGAAATTGGGCAGACATGGTGGCCTAACAGGATGGACGGCAAGGATTAGATCGCACAGGCAGTCGGCAGATGAATGGCGGAGAATGCGGGCAGAGGGAAATGTGCAAAAATGGTATTGGGTGAAACAACAGCCGTCAGATCTGATAGAGCAGATTGATGGTGGAGGTTGAAGCGCAAAAAAGAAAACGTGCAAAAAGTGACAAGCGGGTTTGGAGGGCGGTAAGTGGAATATCGTGCACCGTCAAAGCCGTAAATGGTTTTGGGGGAATTTCACGCGATTAGCCTCTTCGGATGACATGTAGCATGGGGAAACCGCCCATATCGTGTGCCCTCAACCAGATAACGGTCGAAAGGAAATCCACACGATATGGTGCGAAGGCCGTCAAATCTGGCAAAGCAGATCTATGGTAGAGATGTGACTTAGCAGGTTGGTGAGCGGGGCGCAATAACCATCGAATCTGTCAAGGTAGATCGACGGTGGGGATTAAAAAGTGAAAAGTCAAATGCGAAAAGGAATTTGAGCGGTGATTGGATGACTTGGCTTGCGACAACCGATTTACTTGCAAAGACTGTTTGAATGCGAATTCAACAGTCCCATGCTCAGGCGTTTCATGCCAAAGGAAAATGCCATGGGAAGGGGTAGAGTGACGACAAACTCAGTGATTGTGTTTGAATGACAGAACTCCATGAAAACCAAAACCCTGCATTTTTGGGGTTGCTACAGGGTTTCTTCCTCACACCATAGTCCCAGAGGGAGGAGGTGAGGCTGAAACACCTGTGAGCAACCTTGTGGATCCTTTTCTTTGCCAACCTATTGACTTAATGAGAGCATGAAGGGAACAAAATGAAACACAACTACTCTGTTCTACCCTACTGTAAAGAAACTGCAACCACTCAATGAATGAACATAAAACAGGAAACCACTTTAGTAAATGTACAGGGAAGCCAGGAATCTATGTTGAACCACTAGAATGAACATGCATCTACTTAACCAAATGAACAATCAAACATGCATCTATGCTACTGTTGTGATGGAGATGATCTGCTCAAACAAATGAACAAAAAGCATGAATCTATACTGTTGGTGTAATGAGAATGCATCCGATTAAACAAATGGACAAAACTTAGGAAGCTAAGCTACTTAACAATACAAGAAGGAGGAGCTTTGGCTACTAGGGTTGGGCCCTAACCCAAGAGCTTCAGCCCTCTAAGTTAACTCAGTGCTGGCTCAAATCAAAACTCATCTTCATTATCAAAAACTCTATTACATAAAAGCTGTTACAAAGTAGAAGTTCGAATCCTTGCTACTGACTAACTGACTATCTAGCTGACTGGTAATTAACTGGCTAAAAATACTAAGGGTCTAAGCCTCTCTATTTATACATATGAAGTCTCAACGACTTCCCTCAAAATTAGGGAGGTGCAACTCCCACTTAATGGTAACTTGTCCTTTCACTTTCACTAGCTAGGCTGCCTTTTAATAGGGAGGCTGCTTGTACTTCCACTTGCTTGGATGTCTTTTAGTACTTCAGATTTGGTTGTTTGTACTTTCAGCTGATGGAGGGATATTCAAATGGATGGGCAATAAATGAGGAGGATTTACCTCCTATAATTCTTCTTCCTTGTCCCATTTGAGTTTTTTACCAAGGTCTTTTACCATAGTTCCTTACTTTTACCTTTTATCCTTGCATTTCCTTTGCTTTTATCATTTATTCCTACATTACATGCACATTAGTTGACAAAGCAAAATATCCAACTCTAACTCAACTCATAAGCAAAATATAATCAAAAGTATGCAATAGGTTGCGAGAATAGTTGGTTTGACTAAGCTAGGAGGTGAATTAAGGCCAATTAAGGCCCATATAATTACTTAATGATGAGAATCATCATCACCCCCCTATTGAAAGTGTTGCTCATCCTCTGAGCAACTTAGTGGCTCTGGTAGCCTCTCTGGCATCTCATTCTTTTGCTGTGGTATTTTTTCTGGTTTATAGCAGCCTGCTTTCCTTTCTATTTCTTCCCACTGATATTCTCTTATTTTCAAGCCATGTGGAAGTGTTTCATCTCTTTTAGCAGGCATGTATATTATCATTTCTTATTAGCCTAAACATATCCTCAAAATTTGTACTTGCTTGCCCTTGGGAAGCAAGATATCTGAGTGTCAACTGAGGATTATTTGCAATTAAATTATGGGTGTTGATTAAGGCCGTGGGATTTGATTGTTCGGTTGTTGCTCTCTTTTTTGTTTTCTTATTTTTTTCTTTCTCATCTCTATCAGGCTTTTGCTTTGCTTCTTCCTTAGTTTCAACATCATGTTCCTTTGTACTAGTGTCTTCTTTATCCATTTCATCCCCATCTAGCTATGTAACTGTTGTTTCTTGTTTTGTATCCTCCTTACTGACAGAAGGACTAACACCATATATGAGGGTTTTGATGTCATCCACTGTTGGTAAGTCATTGAAGATTGTCCATGTTATAAGTATCCTGAGGTTTTGGAGGGCATAGTCTTTTTAGAGGAAATTGGCCACCTCTTTACTTACAAACCAACTACCTCTTAACCTTTACAACTTTTGATCAAATGATGCAGATGAGTGAGTGAGTAGGATACTTACCTGTGGCCTTAATGCCATGTTGCAAGTGTCAAAGATTAGAGGTGTTGCTGATGGTCATTCTTATTCCTCCTTTGCTGTCTGTTGATGGTTTCTTGACCGTAGATCTGATGCTGCTGTTGTTGTGTAGCTCTTTCTTCCTCCTCTGTTGTCTACTGTACAGAGGGAGTAGGAGTGTGTGTGAAGGTAGGGATGATGGTAATGGATGAGGTGATGTTGTGGTAAACACAATCTTCACCTGAATTGAAGCAATGAAGTGAAAAATAATGGAACTGATGGAGGGGTGCATGGTAAGGAGTTGAGGTGATGAGTACATGTGAGGTAGGCTTCCCTTTTGATCTTCTCTTTGCTCCCTGATTCATCCATCTACAAAACAATTACTTCCCCCCCCCCCCCTTTTTTTATTATATTTTTTTGAAAAACACCTAGGCTGCCTCAGAGAGGTTTTCACCCTAGGTATCTGCCCTTGGCACTTCAAGGAAGGTTTTCACTCAGGGATCTTCTTTTTCTTTCCTTTTCCTCATCCTTGGTCCACCTCATGGAGGTTTTCAACCCAAAGATGGGACTCAGGTGCCTCATGGAGGTTTTCACCTGAATCCTTATTTTGATTTTTCTTTTTTCAGTGACCTGATGAGGGAGGAGCTGAAACTTGCTCCACCATCATCACTTTCTTATTGATACTGTCAGTGAACTCTTCTTTAGATGAAGGTCTCTTGTACATTTTCAGTCTATGTCCATTAACTAGTAATGGAATGACTTCTTCATCTATAGTTCTAATCTGCACTAAGCCATTGTCATGGCATCTTTCCACCACATATGGTACAAGCCATCTTGTTCTTAGCTTTCCCTTGAAGTCTTTGTACCTTGAATCATATAATAGTTTCTTGTCTCCTTCTTGAAATAGCTTCTCCTTGATATGCTTGTCATGCCAAATCTTTATCTAGAGCTGAATTACCTCTCTATGGAGGGCCTGCATTCTAAATTCATCTAGGCCATTTAAATGGAACAACCTTTCTCTTTGTGCATGACTGAGATCTAAATCCAGTTGGGCTGCCATCCTCAATGTGTTATATTCAAATTCAATAGATAGCAAATCCTTTTTCCCATAGACCAGCTCATAGGGTGTGAATCCATTGGTGGTCTTCCATGTTCTATTATAGGCCCAAGTGGCCTCAACTAGTCTCTCAGCCCAGTCCTTTCTACTGTTGTTCACTACCTTGGTCAGGATGTTCTCCAGTGCTCTGTTGGTCACCTCCACTTGCCCATTAGCTTGTGGATGATAAGGAGTGGAGGTCCTATGTTTGATCTTGTGATGCTTGAGCAGTTCTTCAATCATGCTGGAGGTGAACTGGCTGCCTTGGTCTGTGACTAGTTCTCTAGGGTACCCAAATTTGTAGAATATGTTCTCCCTTAGGAACTCAGCCACCTTTTCTTCTATTGTTGCCTTGATTGCTTTGGTTTCTGCCCACTTAGTCAAGTAATCAGTGCACACAATGATGTGTTTTTTTTTCTTGGAAGGAGGGTTGATAGGCCCAATGAAGTCAATGCCCCACTTGTCAAATGGCTCGAAAGTCACTTGAGGCTACAGGGGCATTTCATCCCTTGGAGTAGGCTTTCCCATCCTCTGGCACCGATCACACTGACTAACATACTTCTTCACATCCTGATGAAGAGTAGGCCAATAATAGCCTGCTTGCAACACTTTGAATGTTGTCCTTTTTGCTGCAAAGTGACCTCCACAAGGCCCATCATGACAGGTCAAAAGGATGTCAAAGACCTCCTCTTCCCTTACACATCTTCTCAAGATTTGATCTGGGCCAAGTTTGAATAGATTGCCCCCAATCCAAGTGAAGGGGGCACTCTTCCTGATTATCTTGCTCTTCTCTCTGGAGGGCAGGTTTGGTGGGAACTGTGCTGACACCAGATAGTTTTCTATATCAGAAAACCATGGGGAGAGCACTGAAATAGAAAAAAAATGCTCATCTGGGAACTGATCATCCACCATTTCTTCTTCACCTGTAGGCAGATTCATTCTAGACAAAAAGCCAGCAACAACATTTTCTTTACCATACCTATCAACAATAGTTAAATCAAACTGCTGCAATAAGAGTAACCATCTTATGATTCTGGCATTTACATCTGGTTTGTTCATTAAATATTTAATTGCAGCATGATTAGTATGCACAAATGTCTGATAGCATGTAATGTAATGCCTAAAATTGTTCAATGAATGCACAATAGCCAGGAGTTCTTTTTCTGTCACAATATAGTTTAGTTCAGCCTTTGACAGGTTTTTACTGGTAAAGTAGATGGCATAAGGCAATTTCTCTTCTACCTGTCCTAAGGCTGCTCCTATGGCTTTATGTGAGGCATCAGCATGAATGTGAAAAGGGAGGGCCCAGTTTGGGCCTCTAAGGATTGGTGCAATGGTTACCTTATTACCTTATCCTTTAAAATTTCCAAGGCCTCTTGATAGCTCTTTGACCATACAATTCAGAGTCTTTGGCCAATAAACCAAGCAGAGGAGAGGCTAGCTTGCTGAATTCTTTTATGAATCTTCTGTAATACCTAGCTAGCCCTAAGAAACTCCTAACATCTCTCTACTTTTGTGGAGGAGGGACCCTTTGAATGATTGCTACTTTGTTTGGGTCCACTTGCAGACCTTGTTGGGATATTGAGTGACCTAACACAGTCCCTTCGGTCATTAAGAATTCACATTTTTCTGGGCTGAGGGACAGGTTCATCTCAATGCATTTGTGTAATACTTTGCCCAATTTAGTTAGGGCCTCTTGGAAATCACATCCATAAGGTGTAAAATCATCCATGTAGATTTCCACAACATCATGAACTAATTCAGGAAAAATACTCAAGACTGCTCTTTGGAAAGTGGTAGGAGCATTGCACAGGCCGAAAGGAAAGACCCTATAGGAAAACGTACCCCATGGACAGGTGAAGGTGGTCTTATCCTGGTCTTCTGGGTAGATTTGGTTGTACCCACTGAATCCATCTAGGAAAGAAAAGAACTTCTTCCTTGCTAGGCCATCTAGCACTTGGTCAATGAAGGGTAGGGGAAAGTGATCCTTCTTTGTGGCCTTGTTCAATTCCCTATAATCAACACAAATCCTCCACTTCCCATTTTTCTTGGGCACTAACACTAAAGGAGAGACCCACTCACTGTCAGAGATAGGGTAAATGAACCCTGCATCTAACAGTTTCTGTAGTTCTTCCTTGACTATGTCTTTGAGGGCTAGATTCATTCTCCTTTGTGGTTGCCTAACTGGTTTGCAACCTTCCTTGATGTATATGTGGTGAGTACACACCGAGGGGTGTACTCCCTTCATTTCCTTGTAGTTCCAAGCAAAGGCTTCTAGGTTCTCTTTCAACAAGTTGCATAGTTGTTCCTCCTCTGAAGTAAAGAGAGATGGATTAATCTTCAAGGTTTTCTCTGGCCCAAATTCTATGGTTTTGACTCGGATTGGGTTGGAATCGGCCAAGCATAAGTCACTTTGATGACTGTTCAATGTTTCCTTGACTTCTTCTTCTAGTGATAATGGACTAGGAGTTGGATTTTGGAGTAGGTGTTCACTTAAATCATCATCATCGTGTTGTCCTCCTCCTACGATGGCTTCCAAAGTATAAAGTTATGTAGAATAAATTTCATCTTCTTCCTCCTCATCCAACCATAAAGGTAAATCATGTTCAAGGGAGGGTTGAGCAGGACGGTATAGGACTAATTGTTTGGACATATGCCCATTCTTGATGGTCATATTCCTAGCTCTGCAGCTAATGTAGGCATCAGCTGTGGCCAACAATGGCCTCCCAAGGATGAGAGGTAACCGGTAAGCTTAGCCTTGGGCTGGAGAACTAGGATATCTACTGGGTACTCCCAGGAATCAATAGAGGCCATCACATCCTCCACAATTCCCTCAGGGGTGACTGTGGAACGGTCTGCAAGTTGCAGCACTGTTGTGGTCTTCCTTAATGACCCTTGGAGGTTAAGCTTGAGCATGGTGTCCTTGGTCATCACATTAATGGCAGCGCCAAGATCAATCAGAGTGTATGGGACAATGGTTCCATTGATGTGTACATCGATTACAGGGCTTCCAAGGTCTAAGTATTTTGGACATATTGCTTGCCCCAACATTAAGTCAGATAACTGCCCAATGACATTAATGGTAGGGGCATCTCTTTTTCTTCTTCCTCAATGCTTAAAGCACTTCTTCTTAATTAATTTATTGTAAATAGGCACATCTTCAATTGCATGGAGAAGGGGAATCTTTACACATAGGTTTTCCAATTCTCCCAGGAGTTCAGTTTCTTCTGGGGTAGGCTGGTATGGTTGGGCTAACCTTTCAGGAAAGGGTGGATTTTCTTTAAGGTTGCCTCCCTCTCTTTTCTCCTCAACCTCCTTATGTGGGGAGGGAGGTTGGTTATCTGGGAGAATTCTCCCAGATCTCCGGTTGATCTCCTGAATTTCAACAACATAAGCTGGGTATGATATCTCTCCACCATATGTTTGTTGGTCTTGCCTATTGTTTGGGTTTGGATTTGGCTGGGCAGGCATTTGGGGCTTCCTAGGTGGAGCAAAGTGCAGGAATGCAGTTGGGTAGGTGATGGAGGTAATAGAGCTGGAACATTGTTAAATTGGGGCCTCCACCCTTGGGGTGGGGTATTCCACTGATGTTGTGGTAGATTGTAAGGTTGAAATGACTGGTTGGGTGGTTGGGAATGATATTGAGATGCATAGGACCAAGGAGGGGGTGTAGACCAGGAAGGGTTGGCAGGGGGTCCCCAAGAAGGTGTAGTTGTGGTTTGGTTGGGTCTGTAATATGCATGGGATGATCCTTGCATACCCTGCTGGTATGTTCTGGGCCTAGGAGGTCTCCTTTGGTTAATGTAGCAAAGCTTCTCAATGACCCCTTCAGCTCCTTAGTATATAGCTTTTAGTCCAAGCAAGGAAGGGCACTTATCTGTGGAGTGGTTTTCTTCAGAGACTGAGCAAATCTCAATGTAGTTTAATGGGCATTCATTCCTAGGATGCCTTCTGGTGCACCTAAGACAAAAGATGGCGAAGGCTCTCTATGTTTCCTCTTGCTTTCTTCTGATATTCATGGTATCCAATTGTAAGGAAAGGGTTTGCAGCATCTCACTTTTGAATTCCTCCAGCATATTTCCAATTTCACCCTTAATGGATGAGTTGGAAGACAATGTATTGGCCATAGGCTGACTACTTCTACCCTTGTTTCTCGTTGCCCTAGAATGGTTTCTAAAGAGAGTTTTGATGTCCTTATAGGGTAGTTGGTAGATATCTCCTCCTGATAGCATATGTAAGGTGTCTAGGATATCATCCCTCACTCCTCTAAGCAAGACCAACTTCAGTGACTCAGGGTCAAGTGTGCACTTGGCCCTTTTGTAACTGAGCTGGAATCTCTCTTGGTAGTCTTCTAAAGATTCATCATGGCCTATGGTCATCCTAAAAATTTCATGTTTGGTGTCCTTTGACCTATAGTGGTCCCTATATTTGTTGTTAAAGGCCTACTGCATCTGAGCCCAAGTTGTTATGCTATCTCCAAGTAACCCATGAACGAGCACAATGTTGCATCCTTGAGGGTAGATGGAAACAGTTTCAACTTTTGCTCATCATCTGTATAGTCATAGGTTCAACAGACAACGACAAACTCAAATAGGAAAGTTTCAGGCTCCTCCGTGGTCAAGCCATGGAAATGAGGTAGAGTATAGGAGCTTATGTTCTTCATTTTAGTGTCCCCATTGGTTTCCCTAATGGGGAAGGCACTCACAATTTTCCCTCTATCTCCTCTGCCATTTAAGTGTTCAACAATTGGTTTAGTAGGAATGGGTTCTTCCTCTTCTTCTTCCCCTATAGGATCTTCAAATATGTTAGTTTGCTCAACAAAATGGGCTTTTAATTCATCGTCAGTGAAGAAGAAAGGAGGTTGACTGTTGGATGAGATGGGGGTGTTTGGGAAGAATTTTCCTAAAGTATCCCTAATCCTACGAGGCATGAAAGGAAATGTTTTTGGGTTTTTGTGAGATTTTTCTTGAAAGTTGGACAGTAATTGCAGAAAGGAAATTGTTGATTAAATGACAGACAACGAGCAGAATGAAAACTACTTGCAGAATGAAATTTCCGAACTGAATGAAAACCACTAACAAAAGGAAACTACTTGTTGAATTGAAACTACTCAACAAAAGACTACTAACAGAAAGAGAACTACTTACTGAATTGAAATTCTACTTGCAGGAAAGGAAACTAAATTAACTTGCAGAATGGAAAGGAAAGCAGATAAATGACAAGCTGAAAGAAAGAAACGAAATTACTTTTGTAGAAATAAACTAATGGAAGAAAGTTGGAAAACTAGGAAATAGAAGAAAATAGTAGTCACTACTACTCTGACACCTGCTCGACAACAACGCCAAAAAGTGGTAAGCCTAGGTATTGCAGCAAGAATGCTGCAACTCCCAGGGCTACCATCTTTACTTATCAACTCAGGGTTCGTACAAACTTGGAGGTCACTATGCTATATACATAAGTAGAAGTGAGGATACTGCCTGTTGTCACTGCTCATCTGGCAAGAGACCCTAGGGGTTCCAAGCCAGACTTCTATAGGGTCAGAAGAAGCTTGATTTTGATGGAAGGAGAGTAAATCTAGTCTAGGGGAGAGCTAATCTACTATAGAAATGGAGAAAACAACATGCAAACTAAACTCACACCAAACCCTAGCTAACCAATTACACAACTATGCTAAGCAGAATAAGGAATTAACACTGCAAATATCTGAGTTGCAGAAGCAAAAAGGGCATGAAACTATCCTAGGGTGCAGGCAAAGACAACTAGCCTAAGTCTGGGTTGAAGTGGAATAAGCGGTCAGAGGTCAAAATGGTGGAGACAAGACGTAATGGGTAACAACGCATGAGGACCGTTGGATCAGACGGGTGAAAGGCAAATGAGCAGACGAGATCAGACAGTAGGAGGGTACATAGGCAATTGGGAGGACATGGTGGCCTAACAGGATGGATGGCCAGGATTAGATCGCGCGGGGAGTCGGTAGATGAATGGCGGAGAATGTGGACAAAGGGAAATGTGCAAAAATAGTATC
Source organism: Pinus tabuliformis (assembly GCA_031772625.1). Taxonomy (NCBI): domain Eukaryota; kingdom Viridiplantae; phylum Streptophyta; class Pinopsida; order Pinales; family Pinaceae; genus Pinus; species Pinus tabuliformis. The sequence continues at coordinate 724,907,831 of CM062806.1, forward strand.
GGGTGAAACGACAGCCATCAGATATGATAGGGCAGATCGACGGTGGAGGTTGGAGCGCGGAAAAGAAAACGTGCAAAAAGTGACAAGTGGGTTTAGAGGGCAGTAAGTGGAATATCACACATCCTCAAAGCCGTAAATGGTTTTGGGGCAATTTCACGCTATTAGCCTCCTCGGCTGACATGTAGCACGGGGGAAACCGCCCATATTGCGTGTCCTCAGCCAGATAATGGTCGAAAGGAAATCCATGCGATATGGTGCGAGGGTCGTCGAATTTGGCAAAGTATTTCTACGGCGGAGATGTGACCAAGTAGGTAGGTGAGCGAGGCGTGATAGTCGTCAGATCTGTGAAGGCAGATCGACGGTGGGGATTTAAAAAGTGAAAATTCAAACACGAAAAGGGATTTGAGTGATGATTGGATGACTTCGCTTGCGATAGACGATTCACTGGCAAAGATCGTTTGAATGCGAATTCAATAGTCCCCTGCTCAGGCGTTTTGTGCCGAAGGAAAATGGCATGGGAAGGCGAGTGAGGTCAACTGACGAAGAGAGAAAGAGGTTGAGCTAATGACCTGAAAAAGGGTAGAGTGATGACGAACTCAGTGATTGTGTTTAAATGACAGGAATCCATGAAAACCAAAACCCTGCGTTTTTGGGGTCGCTGTAGGGTTTCTTCCTCTCACCATAGTCCCAGAGGGAGGAGGTGAGGCCGAGACACATGTGAGAAACCTTGTGGATCCTTTTCTTTGCCAACCTACTGACTTAATGAGAGCATGAAAGGAACAAACTGAAACACAACTACTCTGTTCTACCCTGTTGTAATGAAACTGCAACCACTCAATGAATGAACATAAAACAAGAAACCACTTCAGTAAATGAACAGGGAAGCCATGAATCTATGCTTGACCACTAGAATGAACATGCATCTACTTAACCAAATGAGCAATCAATATGTATCTATGCTACTGCTGTGATGGATATGAACTGCTCAAATAAATGAACAGAGAGCATGAATCTATACTGCTATTGTAATGAGAATGCATGTGATTAAACAAATGGACAAAATGCAAGAAGCTAAGCTACTTAACAATATAAAAAAGAGGAAATTTGGTTGCTAGGGTTGGGCCCTAACCCAAGAGCTTCAACCCTCTGAGTTAACTAAGTGCTGACTCAAATCAAAACTCTTCTTCATTATCGAAAACTGTATTACATCAAAACTGTTACAAAGTAGAAGTTCAAATCCTTGCTACTGACTCGCTGACTATCTAGTTGACTGGTAATTAACTAACTAAAAAACTGAGGTTCTAAGCCTCTCTATTTATACATCTGAAGTCTCAACGACTTCCCTCAAAATTAGGGAGGTACAACTCCCACTTAATGGTAACTTGTCCTTTCACTTTCACTAGCTCGGCTACCTTTTAGTAGGGTGGTTGCTTGTACTTCCACTTGTTTGGCTGTCTTTTAGTACTTCAGATTTGGCTGTTTGTACTTTCAGCTGATGGAGGGATATTCGAATAAATGGGCAATAAATGAGGAGGATTTACCTCCTATAATTCTTCTTCCTTGTCCCATTTGAGTTTTTTACCAAGGTCTTTTACCATAGTTCCTTTGTTGTTATCCTTTATTCCTGCATTATATGCACATTAGTCAACAAAGCAAAATATCCAACTCCAACTCAACTTATAAGCAAAATATAATCAAAAGTATGCAATAGGTTGCGAGAATAATTGGTTTGACTAAGCTAGGAGGTGAATTAAGGCCAATTAAGGCCCATATAATTACTCAATGATGAGACTCATCACTTAGCATATCCATTTGACTGTGCAGGTACAAATTTAGTGAGAAGCTAGAGCAGGAGTGATTGTTGTTGGCCCCAAGTTTCGCTACAACTAGATTTCTCTTTCTAACTGCCGACCATAAATGATGTTTGTATGTACATTAGAAGTCAATATGAAGGTTTGTTTTTTGATTTAGGGAAATGCACTCACCTATTGCCATGAATTATTTATTTTAATTGATTTCATTCCATGAGAAAATTGTGGCTATAATAAAATTATAGCCAAGTATATAGTGATTTTTTCTTCTTCATAGTTTGTTGTTCCATGTTTGTTTTTGAAATTTGATATTTGTAATTAAACCATACAACACTATACTTCTCAAAATAATTTGTATAAAATAAGTACAACGATTTTTAGTCACTCGAGCATTTCTATATATATTATGTATTTTATAAAAGATATATTATGTATATTTTATATTATTGTATAACAATTTATATAAAAAAAACAAGAATTAAATTATATATTGATAATTTTGTAAAGAAATTGATTTATCTATTAATGTAATTTTTGAAGATTTTCTAACATATTTTTCATGTAATTTTTGAATATTTTCTAAACATATTTTTCAATCAATAATGCTTATTAGAATGAATGCATGATTAAAAATCCAAACATAGCTTTATAGACCCATCTCACTTTGTAATACCATATACAAGATAATTTCTAAAATCATTGCAGTTCGGATGAAGGAAATGCTCTCTGTGCACATTTCTCCTGACCAACATGGCTTTCTGAAGGATAGGAACATTATTGAAGCTGTAGCCATCACTCAGGAGGGTCTACACTCTATGCACATGCGGAAAATGGAGGCTGCCTTTTTAAAAATTGATCTCAAGAAAGCTTACGATTGCATAGACTGGGGCTTCCTCAGATGCCTTCTCATCAAAATTGGCATTAATATTAATTGTTTGAATTGGATCATGGCTTGTGTTATTGATGTCAAATTTGTTGTTCTGGTGAATGGTATCCCTACATCTTTTTTTCAGGCAGCCAGGGGTCTTCGGCAGGGATGTTCATTGTCCCCACTTCTTTTTATTTTAGTTATGGATTCACTCAGTCTTCATATTAGGAGGGCAATCAGTGACAAGGTTTATAAGCCGATGGTAATCTGCAGGAACTTCTCTTTCTCACATAATTTATTTGTAGATGACATCTTATTGGCGGCCATGTTATGCAGAGTTACTTGGGACTGTCTGCACACTATCATGATGAAATTTCAGAAAGCTACAGGTCTTTGTATCAATGAGGATAAGTCATCTTTTTACATGAAGGATATAAACTCTGAAATGGCTATGTATCTCTTCAATCTTTTTCATATTCAGGTATCTCCCCTACATGCGGGTATGAAATACCTTGGCTTTCATCTCAAGCCTGTCGGTTACTCCCCAACAGATTGGACTTGGATGCATGAAAGATTCATCAAGCGTATTGAGGGTTGGGAATACAAATGCCTCTCTCTGGCAGGTAGATTCATTTTATCTCAATCGGTCCTGGTTCAGTTATTAGTTTATTGGGCGCATCTTTTTTATATCCCTGCTAAAATCATCCAGAGACTGAATCGGAGTATGGCCAATTTCATTTGGGGTGCTAACAGACAACATAGGAAATTTCATTTGTCTAAGATTATAAACCTTGCTCGGCCAAAGGCCCTTGGGGGGTGGGGCATTATGAATATTAGTCTATTCAATTCTGCTCTTCTTTGCAAATCACTATGGAAAGCTATTTTCGGATCCTGCACTTGGAGTAACATTATCAAGGCCAAGTATCTGCATAACAGAGATATTCTTATTTGGTATAGACTGGGTTCTTTGGTCCCCCTAAAGGCTCTGCCATCTGGCGTAGTCTTCATAAGATAGAAGGCTTTTTTCTTAAGAATTTGGCATGGAATCTTCACTCAGGCAGGAAGATCTTAATTGGTGTAGATCCATTGGTGGGTGAGCGTCCGGATTTCGACTTTCCACAGTAGCTGCTTCAGCATCTTCAGAATAAGGGTATTTTTTATTGGGATCAGGTTATTGAAAAATGGGTGGGCTCTATTCCCATTTGGAAATCGGCAGAATTGATTGGTCTTTATGGTACTCTGTCTTCTCAATGGAACAAGATAATATCATACATGCATCATAGGGGTTTCTTCAAATCAGTGGAGGATGATTGTCTTTTATGGAATGGTCCAAAAGGGAGATCAGTTGTTTGTGTCAAAGATGCATATCTCATGCTACAGATGGAGTCCTCTTTTCAACTAGACAATATTTTCCCTTTTGTTTTCTGGAAAGCACGTTGCCCTACAAAAGTGATTATATTTTCTTGGTTGGTCTTTAATAATAAGAATTTAACGTGGGACAATTTGCAAAAAAGAAATTGGCAAGGGCTAGCTATTTGTCCATTATGCAAAGCTAATGAGGAAACAAACTATCATTTATTTTTGACCTGTCCACTTGCTATTGAGATATGGGAAACAGTGGCTGATCTTTTTGGTTTGAATAGGATAACATTCTCATCTATAAGAGAGGCATTTCAGTGGTGGAGCAAATTGAGACAGGGAGGGAGGCCTATTCCCCTGATCACAATTTGGTACATTTGGAAATGCAGAAATCAGGCCCTGTTTCAAGATAGGAAGGTGATTATCACTCTTATTATAGACTCTGTAATAACTCTTCTTCCTTCTTGTAAGAATCCACAGATCCTCCATTCTTCAAAGGAACATCTTGATCGCTCATTAGACCTGGCCGTTCTTCCCCGTGCATACTTTGATGGGGCTGCCTCGAACGGTTTTTGTGCCTGTGGAGTTTTCATCATTCCATGTGTGGATCAGTCTATCAAAATCTTTTGGAATGGTGGCAAGGGATCGAACAACAAGGCTGAAGTTATGGCATTAGCTGGCCTCCTTTATTTTTGTGACTTCCTTGGTATACCTGGACTGCATATTTTTGGTGATTCCAAACTGATTATTGATCATGTGAAATCTGTTCATCACATTCAGAACATCAATCTCTTGGGATGGTTGGATAGAATTTCATCTATTTGGCATGCTCACCAGGATTACTCCATTCAACATATTGGAAGGTCTTACAACTTGGAAGCTGATGCTCTATCAAAAGCAGGTCTCTCCACTACAAATCAATCCTGGCAAGTAATCATCAATGTGGGAGAAATTCAACAAGAAATTGTAGAGTTTCGTCCCCTTGGTATATAGCTTTCAGTTTTCTTCTCATAGTTCTGGTACGTTTTGAATGCACCTTTTTGGCTCTATTAATATGACCCTCTATATTTGGTAGGTAGATGATCCTATAAATATATTTTCCTTAAGTTTTCCATCCTTTTACTATCATCTTCTCTATATCTAATACTTTAATACTTTGTCCAGACATTTTCAAATCTTTGTTAATGTATTGAGACGGTACTTGGTCTTATTCTGTCCAACTAGGGGCTTATTATCTCATTGTCATACTACTTGGATATATAAATCTTATCAACAGTTTCTTCATGATATATGGTCTTCCATACTATCTGCCACATCATATATATATTCTCATCTCATATGAATATAATGCAGCCTTTTTACTTACTGAAAAAAAAAAATTACAATAAATAAGCAAAGCAAAGACTGGAAAAGAAACAATCGTGACCATTCCTCAAACCCAGCCCGGTTGCCCCCTCTATATGTTGCTCGCAAGAAACCCAAACCACTAGAACAAGGAGGCCCTCCCGAACTAATCGAACGGTGAATTACTCAAACCGTGTGACTTGTGAAAACCTCTTTCTGCGTTTCTTTGCCTCTCTCGCTGCAATTGCTAGTTATCAATTTGCTCAGTTTGCCTCAGGTTTTAACCCTCAAATTTCATTTACACTAACCAAATTTTTTATTGCTAGTTATCAATTTGCTCGGCTTGCCTCAGGTTTTAACCCTCAAATTTCATTTACACTAACCAAATTTTTTATTTAATTTTCAATCTTCTGTATACCCCATCTGATTTTTAAAATGTTATCTTGAATATTGGATCCTTTCTGATGGGGAGTCCTCATTGTTCGACAAATCAATTACGAAGGCAACGAGGGACTTTCCTAAGTCAATAATTTTATTTTCACCTCCTTGCTAAATTATTTTATTTTCGTGAGTGATTTTATCTTTCTCACTCACTTATCTTTGAAGGCTTCTTCACCTCCAACTCCAGTGATCTACCCATTACTTTCACAATGAGAAAAATTGCTTGAATAATGGATTGCTGCCCTGATGACAAAATATATTTGTTTAGCTTCAGCTTCACTTCAATTATTTCAACGCAGTTTTGTTTTACAGACTTTAATTACTTGTTTACCTTCAGTTTTAGTTCCACTTTTATTACTTGTTTACCTTGAGTTTCACTTCAATTACTTCGTTACGTTCAGGTTTACACTCCCAAACATGTAAAATTTGAGAGGAAAAAGAAAATAATAATTTTAATTTTATAAAAAATATTACAAATACAATAGGAGCGCATAAAAAAATAATTATCACTTACTGCGGTTCTAATTTACATTGAAGTTTCTATGATATCTTTTTACCATGCAATTGTTTACTTGTTTAATATTCAAGTCTCGCTTCCCACTTGTGTTGCATAACAAGTAAATAAGTTCACTTGGTGTATCAAGTCATACCATTTAGTGTATCAAGTCATACCATTTGAAGATATCAAATTGGTCGTTTTGATATTATGAAGTCATTTCAATTGGTGGTGCAGCCATGAATCCATACTATCCCTTTCTTGGCCATCTGCCAGTAGCTTCAATTCTTCCAATCATGGTACCCCAACCTCCCATTAATGTCAATCAATTATCAACCTGACAGCGAAAATTAGGAGAATTGGCTATTAGCCCTCTGTCAACGCCCCTACTCTGTCAACGACTACTGACTGACTGACACTAGCTTGAAAGCATGAAAGAGAGCACCCTACATATCAATAAAAACATCAATATACTGGGTGCAACGTATATAAGCACCGAAGTTTCACCTGTCCATTTCACAAAACCACTCTGCATCCATCATAATTGGCTGACAGCTTATCTTTTTTGGTAACAAACAAATTCCATCGTAGAACTCAACAACTTTACAACTAAGATCTTGATAGAACCCTACAACAGAGCTTGGAATCCATTTACAGAGTTTGGAACAACAAGCGGATTCGGATGCTCCACTCTACAGTTGAAATGAACTTCAAGGGTTTCACATTAAATCTTCTTGGTTACAGTCTACAGGGATAGTATAACGCATAGTTATGGCTCCAGAATTTACTGGTGGTGGTTTATATAGCTTGGAATCCAGACCTGGAAGATGCTACCGGTGCTCAAAGTGACCTGAATGAAGAATATAACTTTTGATTACTCTTTAACAGGAGAAAAGGGTTTTTCATTTCCAGAATTACAGTCAAACAAACCTTACCTATAGTCTTAGCTAATGTCCAGATTCTTAGCTAATGCATACCAGATCCTAAACTAAACAATTCACTTTTCTTCCAGCACCTCATATCAGAGATCGACCGTCAATCCTCTGGTGCTTTTGAAATAACCTCACTCTAGGAAACTTAGAACACTAGTTTCTTAAGCTGGAGAACACTAGTTTCTGGTTTGTTTTTTCGCAGTTCTCAGCCTTTGGGAAAGTTTTTTAAGTTGCAGAGAGCAATAATCTACAGGATTATCCAAGAGAACAATAGTCACTGTGATTGTTGTACTTGTGGACTATTCCATCCTTGAAGCACAGCTAAAAATGATGCTTCCTGTAGCCATTAAGATTGATGGTGGAATTGTCAACCAAAGATTTAGCTCTGTGCTCAACAAATTTTGCTAATAGAATAGCGAACATGCCTTCGTAGAATCCCTGAGATTGCCCACTGAAGTTGATACTTGCTATTTGCATATAGATCATCTATGCATAGTTCTTAGGGCAGTGCAAATCTGAGTTCAAAAGATTGTTTGCAGCATTATAAACACCTTTGACTTTTCGACAAGAATCCATTTACAGAACTCACGCCCTGCCTTCTCTGTTCATCATAGGATCACTTGAGTTTATAGAGTGAAAAACTCCTCTGCTCAACTCAACATTTACAGAACTCACGCCCTGCCTTCTCTGTTCATCATAGTATCACTTGAGAACTCCTCTGCTCAACTCAACATACTACTTGGATCAGTTTTGTCCAAAAACCGACGACTCAGTAGTTTTAGTTTTCGAATTTGTTCGAACTTTTGACAAGCCTTTGACTGTGCAAATCGTTCTCGTAGATCTCTCTTGATTCAACTGAATCTGTCAGTACTAGCTCTCGATCTCAAATTGGTTTTCACCACAGTCCGTGCTTTTAGGCTTGCATTGCAATCGCCCAACACTCTTCAAGTATGGCAGGGACTTGCTGCTTTGCAGCTTGTCTTGTTAAAATATATTAATTACAACTTGTCACATATTTGAATGTAAGTTCTTGTAGCAGGACATATTGTCAGTGTTTTTAGATTGCCGATTACAAAATACAACTGCCATCCAAAACATACAGTAAAATACGCATCAAGGAATCGATGCTACTTCCCCATATGAGAAAAGTTAATAAATTATGGGATATCTTCCATTCAAAAGATTGGATATGCAAAAACCTATTTATATCCTGTTACTTTACTAGAGTTAGCGGCCAACTAAACCAAACCGCCATACATATATTAAAAATGGTCAGCATTTATAACTATTCACTCTGATGGCATTATCCAACATAAAAGTATGTCTATATATAGATGCCTCATAATTGTGTTGTCGAGTCCCCTTATTTAGGCCTCTTTAAATCAATGTTGTAATAAAATTTCAAATATAATCTAAATCCAAATCTTCAAATCATAATGATAATTGAGCTACCCGATTTCTCCATACAGCTACCTGTTATGAAATTTAGGCATCCGGCCTAATTCTTAACCCTTCTGAGAAGGTAGTTGTGTCTTGTATTGATTAATCTTGTTCCACAGCTGTAGCTTCAAAATCTTGGTGCAAAGGATGAAGGTTTTGAATATCTCTAGAAGTATAGAAAGCATCATCTTTGTTAACATGCTTTTGCTCTTTATTTGAACTAGTAAAATCATGAATGGGTGTGGAAATAAAACAACTGACTTTCTTTTTAATTCTTCAAAACAATTGCAAAGCTCTTGATATATATGGTCCAAACTCCAAACTACACAAATAAAACGAAATTCTAGTGCATTTTATTGTAGATATAGATGAATATTGAACAATAACATTGATCTGCATGAAGTTTTACTAAGATAAAGATAGGGTATTCTTAAGATAGGGATAGCGTATTCTGTGACTGCAAAACATTCAAATGCACTTTTTATGGCATGTCCTTGTATTTCACAATCACATGCATCCGATAACAGACAAACTATATAGAGCAGGAAAGCAAAATAAGATGCAGAAAAATGCGTTGCATAAACTAGATGGACCTAATGACAATATACTTAAATTTCCTCATGCAACCACTAGTTCTTTGCAATAGACTAGAATGTAGAAGAACTTTGGTTGTCCCTAGTATTGTTCTGAGTGATATAACTTGTACTTCCCAGTAGATGTGTTATATCTGATTGAAAATTTGGAATGCTAGCAACTCCCAAAAATGTCTCTCTGGTGCTTTGCAGTGTACCCACAATGTTCATCATAGTAGGTCGTCCTTCAGGTGATTCTTTTGTGCATAACAAACCCACACTTATGCATTGCTTGAGGTAATTGAGATCATTATCTTCTCTAGTGTTCATACAAGTTCCCAATAGATTCTTGTCCACCACTTCACCTATTCGGTTTGAGAAACCACTAGCCACCCATTTCTGGAAGTGCATTCCTTCCACAAACATGTTGTTGGTGGGCTTCTTTCTAGTTAACATCTCTAATAGCATTATTCCATAGCTATAGACATCACCTTTTGTTGTGACACCCCCACCCAATCCATATTCTGCATTCAAAAATTCTCATCTTAATGTTTTGTTCACAATGTTTACTATTAATATGAAATTCATGACATTATATAACATGCTATTAGTTCAAATAATACCTGGAGGAATGTAGCCTATGGATCCTTTGAGTGCATGTGTCGAAGTGAGTGCTGAATCTTTGAGATTTTCAAAACATATGGTACCAATACCAAAGTCTATTAAATATGTTGTCATATCTTCACCTAGAAGCACATTGCTAGGTTTCAAATCACAATGGAGCACCTGCATGAAACAATGGTGATGGAGATATGTCATGCCCTGTGCAATGTCTATTGCTATATTCAACCTTTGAATCAAACTCAAACAACTTTCTTCTTCACCATTGGGATATAACCACTTTTCTAGGCTTCATTAATGGAAATATTAAAGCTTTGGTTTGGAGATTTGAATAAGTGGTTATATGCCTAACTTTACCCAAAACTTTGCACTCTCTGTCAAAACTCTTGTAAGCCCCTTCATTTTCCAAATTGAAAAGCTTGATAGCAACATTTGTGCCATTGTTCAAAACCCCTTTATAAACTTTCCCAAAATTACCAACACCTAGCAAGTTGGCATCATCAAATTCATTTGTTGCAATGATGATCTCTCCATAGGAAATTCTCAGATGCTCCGCATTTAAGGATGTCCCAACCTCTCTAAGAATATGTCTTTTGCAATTTAGAATCCAAAATATTCCCAAAAACAAACATAATACAACAATGATTAGAACAACAACAATAGGTAAGATATTTCATATGCCAAACACTTTTATGTTTGTGACTAGAGCATGGTGACAGACCTGCCCAAGGTCCATTGAGGCGAGGATTTTCCATAAATCTGTGGCACCAAGCTTTTTGAAAACTCCCCCCTTAGTGACTTCCCCTGACAACTTGTTGAAAGAAAAATTCAAGTGCTTGAGCATTTTGAGATTTGCCAATGACAAGGGTATTCCACTGGACAAATTGTTGAAGGAGAAATCCATGACCTGAAGATTTTGAAGTTCACCAAGTGAAACTCAAATCGGACCTTGAAGTGCATTGTAGGAAAGATTTAGGTATTCTAGTTCTTTGCAATTCCCAAGTGCACTTGAAATGTTACAAGTGAACTGATTAGCAGAAATATCAATGGCTTGAAGCATAGTCATCTTGCTTAGTTCCATAGGCACTAGACCATCCAATAGATTGTTTGAAATGTTGAAATAAAAAGCTAAATTTGCAAGAGGTGCAACTTCTTGAGGTATATGCCCGCTGAGGTTGTTGTATGATAGGTCGCACGTTAGTAAGTTCACACAATTCCCTATATTTGCAGGGAGTTTGCCTGATAACATATTGTGGGCCAGATTTAGATATCTTAGCTGTTGGTTGTCGGCAATAAATTCAGGGATTCTTCCCCAGAGATTATTTCCAAAGAGATTTATGTACCCTAAGTTTTTAAGTTGCCCTATTTGTATAGGGATATTTACTTCTAAAAAGTTGGAATCCAGATATAATCTCTCCAACCTTTGAAGCAAAGTAAGTGAAGAAGGGATTACCCCTGTAAATTTATTGCTGCCTAGAGCAAGCAATGTTAAACTAGTCAGGTTTCCAATCTCTGGAAGTATTTCTCCCGTCAAATCATTGAAACATTGAGGGAAACTACTCTCTGTCTTCGCCGACTGCATACGATACCTGTCCATTCGCAGAACGAGACATTTGGTTTCCAGACAGTGGGTAATGATAGGGATCCATCGTAATCGGTGACTGCAGACATGAATCCAAGCAAAGCCTCTTGGTCTGAAGCATTGCCGAGACGAGGATGCCCACGATAAGATAATTTGTCGGTGGAAAATACAGGACTGACACAAAGAATGAAATAAAAGAACAAAATCATTCTCGTAATAAACCAGAGAAATGAAGGCACGTGACGTATCTCCATCTCCTCCTCCAAGAAGATGGTTTCTGAAGTGTAACTAACAATCAAACAGAAACGATGGAAAAGAAAACCATTTTGATTGGAGTTCTCTCATTTATTTATATATAGGAGTTGTCTATAATGAGACTTTTTGGAGATTCCGGTGACGGAATCCGGCGGAAGAAATTGAAGTTAAATCTTGATTTGCTGCAGTTAAAATGGTTTTTTAATTGCATATTTGGATTCAGCACCCTGAAAAACCCCTGGGACGCTTTGATTGTGCAGAAACTAGCTATCAAAAATGTGATTCCAATAAATTGCTGTCGGATTTTGACCGAAAAAACCCACCGGAAAAGCTTCCAAAAAATCTCATTATAGACAACTGCTTATTTATATGACACAGATTCTTGTATTAATTTCATATTAGGAAAAAATAATTGCCGCGTAAAATTAAAGATAAATCGTTATTACAAGTGCATAATTTATATGATCAAAACAAAAGTGAATCTGACAAATCTGTTGGTATAATTGCATAATTTATATGATAAAAATAAAAGTGAATTTGACATATCTCTGTTTAGTGAACTATGTTTTCTTATTATTCAAATATATTTGAATATTTTATATTTTAGGATAAAGATAGATTTATTTTAATTTTGAATTTGAATTTATAAATATCTAAAGGAATCAAATTTTTTAAGATGTATAAATTTTGAGAAAAAAATTACATTTGTTCAAAAATTTCCTCTTCAAGATGTGTAAAATTTGATATTTTTTTTAGCTCTTTACTTAGAACAACTATTTTACAAGTGTTGAGAAGGATCAAATTTTTTTTAATGTGTTCAATTTGAGAAAAAATTGACACCCCGAGATGTGCAAAACTTGACCTTTCTTTTAGCTCTTTACTTAGAGCAACGCTTTTATCTTTCTTGGTTAACTTGCATATCTTTGTGTTTCAATGCTATGCTCTTTTCTTTATTGGCCCAGATCTCACATTACTTATTGCTTGCTCACGCTCTCTTCAACTTGATATTCAAATTGCAACTCAGATCTACATTTTGTTTTGTTTGTTCTGGTTAACACACTCAACACTGTCACCACATCACTTTGTAATTCCAATCTATTAAGACTTCATTTGCCTTAGTTGGCTTACCCTTCTTCACTTGGTCCATTCTAGCTCTCTTAATCTCATAGGTTTTTGCTATTCTCCCCAACATGGAAAATTTTAGGGGCGAATGTTTGCCCTTTGGCGAAATTAAGGGGTTTTAAATTTTTAGTGGACAAATATTTTGTATCATAGTACATTTTTACAAATCACCTCAAATAGCCCACCTTGTTTTAAGGGAGGGTAAAAAAGGTAAATTTAGCCCTTGAAATTATGAGTTACAAACTTTCATTCGCCCTAATTTTCAAGAATAGGTTTTATTTAAGTAAATCCTATGGGCCAAATACCATATTTACAAAAGAGGTATGGCAAATTAATAAAATATAAATAAATGAGAGGTGTGGTAAATAAATAAAACATTTTTTATATTTACTCCATAAGTCACCTTATATACATGCAAGGGTGTAAACAAATAAAAATATAAATAAAGTGGAGGTATGGTAAATAAATAAAACCTTTTTTTATACTTACTCAAAATGTATGGTAAATAAATAAAAATATAAATAAACTAGGCGTATAGTAAATAAATAAAACTTCTTTGTATATTTAGTCCATAACCCTCTTTCTATTTATGAAGGCTTAAAAAAGAGGTTTTATTTAAGTGAATCCTATGGGCCAAATACCATATTTGTAAAAGAGGTATGGTAAACAAATAAAACATTTTTTTATATTTACTTCATAAGTCACCTTATATTTACGAACACTCAAAAAATGTGTTATATTTAGGTGAAACCTATGGGCAAAATACTATGGGCCAAATACCATGGGCTAAATTATTATTAATACCATGCAAAAAAACATTATTAACCCTAATATTATTAATAAAAATAAAAATGGCACAGGGTATTGACCCATGGTATTCACGTGGAATGTAGCCTATTTAAATCGGGGAATTAAACCAGCATAGATTCATCTTTACTCTGGATCTACTAAGCCCCGAGAGGTATCAAATATCGTGATATGCAAACTAGCATAGAATGAAAAAATATTTGATCCATGTCGGGGTTAGTGGATCAAGAGTAAAAATCAAATATCGTGATATGCAAACTCGCATAGAATGAAAAAATATTTGATTTCTGTCGGGGCTTAGTGGATCAAGAGTAAAAATGGATGTTGAAATAAAAAATAAAATAAAAATCAATTATTAATTTTATTAATTTTTATAAATTACTAATAGTAATTTTTAAGCTCCAATAACCTATGGTATTGACCCATGGTAATACCATGGTATTCATGTGAGCATAGACTATTTAAAGGGGAAATTCTATCATCTTAATTCTGGGTCTACCAAGTGCTCAGAGGGATAAATAGATTTCATCCCCTAAGAGTGGTAGATGTGGAGTTAAGATGGATATAGGTTGGTTTTTATGATAATGAAGATATTAAATAGACTTATGAAATTATATTGTAAAAACATCTTAAGGTGAATGGTTAAAGCTACATTTAGTCACTTCACAAAATTTAGTAAAAAATACCAATATCTCCATTAATATTGGTTTTTAACTTTTTCTGATTTAACAAAAAGAATTCAAAACAATGAAACCTTATCACTCTTTCCGCATCACCCTCACAGAAGATTTCTCACCATTTTTCAAACACTCTCAATGTGATATCTTCATGAAAAATTTTAGGTACTGATGTTGGATTAGTTGTTTGAAAAATAAGTTGGTTTGTACAACCTTTCATCTTCTGTGCTATTCTTAGTTTGTCCTAATGATTTGTAGGGGTTGGAGCCATTGCACCATATTTTCCTAAAAGGTGGAGATTGTTCACCAAAAAGGAAATAAATCTACATGTTACAACGCTGTTAAAAAATGCGAGACCTATGAGGGTAGTGAATTATGCTAATAAGCAATTTAGATTAGGAGAGACCTAATTAAATTTTATTATTTAATTAAAGATTTCCAATGAAAATAATAATAAATTTACATTTATATATTCATATATTGATTGGAGGGATTCTCACAATGGTCACTTCTTTCAATTAGATCCCCTTCAAGCCCTTGGGATACCTAATACTTTCTGATATAATATAGTTGGGGCTTGGTACTTGTTGGCGTGTTGGGGTAAACAAACTTGATGTGTTTTTTTATCTCACAGTTGGAGTCTATGGAATAAGAAAGAAATTTGATAACTTGAAAAAAGTGGTGGCTTGACAAAAGTTGTGGAGAAAAGATTAATCTCTCCCACCTTGACAGAACTTGTTGTCAATATCAACACCTACAATAACTTTGCTATGGAATATTATCTAAACTAATAGAAGGATATGAAAGAGTGTATTGTAAGAACCTTGACAAACACGGCCACTGAAACTTGGAACATTGTTTGTAGGAAGAGAAAATTATGTTTCTTTTTCCAAACATGTATGTTAGTATATTATAGTTTAATGAATATGTTTTCTTATTATCATATATGGTTTCATACTTTAACAAAACATTCGCCAAGACTTCACAATGTTTTATTATTTAGTAAAATATTTTCCAAGATCTTACAAGATTTTATAATTCAGTGAAAGATTCTCCATCACTATACAAGATAATATAATCTGGTGGGAGATTCGCCAAAAAAATTATATATACATATTATATTATTGATAAAATCACCTCCCATTTTTCCAATGTATCATGGGGATTAGCCCATTTATTATACATATAAATTTAGGGTGGTTCTTAAAATTTTCCCTGCTCCCCAAGTATTAACACTATATTTATATATTATTTCTTCGTTACCATTGATATTGATCTATGGTATTGGCCCATGGTATCATGGATTCACTCAATCGGGCTACTCCTATTACACGCCAAACTACTTTGTTCCTTTCTTTGCTCATTGCGTAGAGTTTATGTTTCTTGTTACATGCATGGTGCACTTCAAACAATAGTTGTTGGTGCCTTTCACATATGCTCATGTCCATATGCTAGGGATCTTGAATTACAAATCCCTATTTTTGGACATTGAAATATTTTGTCATGGTTAGCGCGCACACACACATTTCTCTTTTTTTTCCCAGGAAAAAAGCATAATTTTATTAATGAAAACAAAATTACATGTTGCATCTTACTAAGAAACATAGCATCACCAAATCCATGACTCATGGTAATCAGAAACCTACAAAAAGCAAACTAATATACATATGAAGAGAAAAGCTAGGCTTTTCTCCCTTTCTTTTTTTGACCTTGCGCCATTTCGCTTGAGATGACACCGAAGAGACAAGTGCGAGTTGATTCCCAACTTCAAGCCTTGCATTGTCCTTGTCTGAATCTGAATTGTCTGATGAGTGTATACTCTTGTTCCCACTATTATCCCTTTCTTTAGGTATCATGTCTGATTGCATCAGATGGTTTTGAGGTTCAATTGGGTCTTGTGGGGTTTCCCCCTTTGTTTCTGGTTCATTTGGTGTCTGGTTGTTCCCATTGGGTGAGGGTTCATCCTCAGCTTCATCCTCCTCCTCTTCAGACTCAGGCGGGGGAAATTGCCAACCTTTGGGTTGTTTCCCAATCCTCTTCTTTCTTCGGGTATCTTTCTTGGCTTCAGGACACGTATTATGAAGGTGCCTTGTCTGCCTACAATTTCTACACCTGAAAGTTGTGTTCTCATAATCTATAGTCTATGTCCACTTTCGTTGTCTGTGGGTCAGTTGAATGTGATTCAGTAATCCTTTGTTGAGATCTACTTCCACACATATTCGTGTGAATGTGAAGACCCTTTCCTCCATTCTTTGGGTGTTTGTCTTGATGTACTTCCCAATGTTGTTCCGTATGCCTATTAGGACTCTATTGTCTCAGTAATGAAGGGGGAGATTGTGCAGTCGAACCCAAACTGACATCCTAGAAATGACCATGGTATTTACATCAAAATCTAGAAACCAAGGTGTGATGAAGAGGTCTGACGATCCCGAGAACCATGCTCCTTCCCATAGGATAATATCTCTTTCCTCTGATGATGGGAATTTTACAATGAAGAAACCTTTGGAGCATAGGTGTATTTCACACTGTAGAGTCCAATTTTTAAAAATCCAGTGAAAAAGATCTACTGGTTTTGGCCAGAAGCAGTTGAAACAAAAAATAATGGCTTGTGTTTCAAATGTGACACAATGCTCATCTGTTTCTGGAGTGTCTATGTTTAGTTCTGGAGTATAGTTCAGTTGCTCCACCATGTATGGACTGGGTGATTTACCAGCTTGTTTTGTTGGTTATGTGTCTGTGTTTTTTCCTTGTAGAATGTTCTTGAAGGATGGTCCTCCATTTATATTCTTTTGTTTTAATACTGTGCTTTTTGATGTGATGTTCCCAATACCTCCTCTTGCACTTTTAATTTTACTGGAAGTCGCAGCTCCTCCTCTAAGTCTCAGGCTAACAGTTATGGAGGATGCTGAGAGGATGTAATAATTCATCAGGAGCAGGTAATCTTGCATTATTCTACCCCCGTATATCAATTTCTCCATATGTGCAGGGTATCCAGTTTTTTGTGTGATGTAATGCTTCAATTGTATCACTCTGCCTGATGTATTCACCCAAATTAATAAGGAATGTTCGACACGGATATTTAGAAAGATTTGAAAGAGGGCAGAATTTACCAGATGTCGGGCATCGATATGCTTCTTGTTGCTAAGAATCCAATCTACTTCAGATGTGTTGGACACCTAATCCTAAAGGGTTAGTGTGGAAGTCGAATGGACAAAAGGAGTCCAAGAGACCTTGGGATCTGAAACCCAAGAGTCATATGTTGTACTATAAATGTATATCTTATGGTAATAAAAAATGTACTGAATGATTTATCTTTCATATGTTTGAGCTGTCCATGTGTGTTTAACATGGTATCAGAGCTGCTTGTTTTTCTGTGGCCTGTTATGTGCACGTCAGTCCTGCACCTCTGCCCATAATTCTGTGTCTGAGCTGCTCATACCTGAGCGCTGCCTCTGTCATGCGTTTCATTCTCTGCCCTGACACTGCGCCCTCTGCCCTGCTGAATGTGCTCTACACCTGAGCGTTGATGCGTTTTTACCTGAGCGTTGATGAATGCATAGAAGCGTTGTTACTGGTGCGTTTTTTACTGCCTCTCTACGCATGAATACTGGTGCCTGACATGGTGACAGTGAATGGTATTAAACGCGCTGCTGACCTGATTCGAAACGCTGCTCCTCTCTGCCATATGGTATTTTTAATCATTGTCTGCACTCTGCGCTCACTGAGCTAAACATAATTGCCTGACTGCATTCTGGAAATGCACTCTCTCTAACTCTGTCGTTTTGTCGCTGCCTCTGTCCTAATCTGCTCTCTGGAATTTCACCAAGGAGCAGGCGAACAATTTCAGCCCTGAAACTGAGCAATTCATTGCTTGAAGGAGACTGTTGGTTGTCTGGGCGACATTCTGAGTCAATGGGTATTGCTGCCTCACCACATCTATGACGAAAATTGTTGAAACGTCTGAGACCGAATTGAAGGCATTGCTCTGAGGCAGCGCATGCTATACGGATTTATGTATGGTATTATACTGCTCGCGAGCGCCGAAGAGCCAATGTCGACATCAATTTCTAAATAATTTCCCCCTCTGTGATTGCAAAGGAACAGCTAACGGAACTGAGCCGAAGCCCGGAACAGGCACCTCGAAATTCATCGGAGCAGATAAAGCCCTTACAATATTCTCGACGGAGTGAAAACCTGAAAATATTGTTGATGATGTAGAAACTGTAAAAATCTCGAAGACAATAAAGTCAAATGCCTCATTTTTTGTTGAATCCCTGAAATCTGTTTCACAGAATTGTCTTCTACGGACTCTCCATTTATTTTTATGCACTCTTGGTCAATTTGTAACTGTTTAGGGTTCTTGGGAACTATGCAGAGGTGCGGCCGATAGTAAGAATGGTTGGACGACTTCCAATCCAGATTATGAAGTCAAAATGCTTAATTTTGACTGAGTTTCGGCGATTTTTGTTGTAAAAGCTGGACAGTTGTTGCTGGTTTTATGCAAAAACAATGAATTGTATTGGTTTTGCTGCGTGTCCTGTGGCAGTCTCATGACATGCTTCAAAAAGAGCGACGCGCTTGAAATTCAATTCACTTCACTTCAGAACGACAAGTTTTGGGCTATCTGGATCGTTCTGGCTTAGTCGATGTAAATTTACCATTTTTTCTGAATCCCAAACATCTTTTGGGCACAAATAAGAGGGATTTGTGAGTATCTGCGGATTTGAGCAGCTTGACGTTTTGCAGTTTTTGGAATAAGTTTTTGGATGGCATTTTGATAAACAGCAGGATTAGCTACTATGTTTTTTAATGATATACTCCGGCAAGTAGTTAGTTAGTTGGAATGTACTCCGTGCAGAGGCAAGTAGAACACACCACCACGTCATTGATATGATGTCCGCACTCGCAATAGAAAGGACCGGCAAAGTGGCTAGATAGTGACTCGGATCATTATTTGTAGCTGTGTATGGTTATTTTATCCGACTGACCTGTGATTAGGTATTTTTCTATCTTAAAATTTGAGGCTTGTCAAACAGTGAATCCACGTTGAAACCTTTTGCGGCCTAAAGTCTGAGCTCAAGCATCAAAGAACCAAAGTTTGTCTTAAATCCTCACTCTGTTCTATTTTCATGGCGGAAAGCTTGCCAGGACCCCACGCCATCATATAGAAATTTATTCAACGCAAACAGATAAAAATGCTTCGTTCCAACTTACAGTCAAAGGAAAAAGAAGGATCCTCATGGTAAATTTGCAAGACGTATGTATAATTTTACATATATATTCCTTTCTTTTAAATATTACCAGAAAAAGGGTTGAGATAAAATGATCGTTATGCGGATTTTTTTATAACAGCCTGTATTGGATCCAGGAGGTTATTCTCAATCCATTTTGGCAGTGTTTCATTTGAGTTATTCTGATTCTTGAGAATTTCATTCTTCATGGTGAGAATGATTGGGCCGCAAGGGATTCTGGGCTTTTGTACAAGCTGGGTTCTGTGTATTCTCTATGTCAGTCCCATTGTTATAAAATTGTATGCATTAGGGGTATATTGATAGACTTTCTTCTTGGCCAGATATAGAATTCATAGACTTTCTTTCCTTCTTATATCCTACTAGGTAGTGTGGACTGCAGAGAAATGATTCACTGGGTATGCTAAGAATTCATATGCCGTTGTTCTACTTCTTGTTTAGGAGCGTTTATGGGTGAGTTTTGTTGAGGGAAGGATTTGGGTATTGACAAAATTCCAGTTATGGGGATTTAGCTACTCAAAGAAATCAAGGTGTAAATCAGACATTAAAGGAAAAATGGTCAGAACCAGTGAAGTATTACAGTTCCTTAAAACTCTGATATTATCTACTGTTGATGACACATTACAAATCAGCAAAGGATCTCTCTCAGAAATTCAGACATGTTTACAAAATGCACAGGAAAAGATCGATTTTTTGCATCTTGAATCACAGCTACAGCAAGAAGAGCTACATCAAAATAGACACCATTCTGAACCTGTTTTTGTTCAGAACATTGAGACAACCACCCATCAGCAGCATGTTAATAATGGTACAGTTCATTCAAATAAAGCAGCAGTTGTATATGCAGATGCAGAAACTCAATCTGCACTTCCCAAGCCCATCATCAGACCTTGGGAACAGCTTGTCCACAACAAGCACAAAACTGGTCTTGGATATGACAAGGACTTGTCCTTTCATATTCCAGACTATGCCAAGCCCATTCAGTTTCAGAGTGCTGGATTCATTCATGACAGTTCAGCTGCTCCTCATGACAGTTCAGCTTCAGCTGTTCCAGATTCTGCCCCTCTTCCACAGCAACAACAACAACAAAAACAACAGATCGTGAAATGCCAACACTGTGATCGAGTTGGCCATCTGAAAGATCACTGTTTTGATCTTCATCCATGTGAGCACTGTCATAAGACCAGCCATTCTTCACACAGATGCTTCAAAAACAAACGTCCTGCAAGAACAAAGATTCATCTTGGATGGATCGCTTCTTGGCAATGGGCATCAACAGCCAAGAAGATATTCCAAACACATGTCAGAACTTGTTCCAGAATATTGAACAGTCTTGTAGTTGAGTTTTCTCCATCTTCTCACCTTGTACCTGACAGGGGGGGAAATGATGGTCATCTACAAGCTTCAAAGTCACATCAAGCGAACCTGAGCCACAACCTGCCACACCAGTTTCAGAGTTGTAGCCAGAGACAAGATGCCTGAACATGCCTTCAGTTGGCAATCTGGGACACTTCCTCTAGCAGAAGACTCCAGCTTCTTGCCAGTTTTGGAAGAATTCCAGGAATCGCAGAGTTGTTGGTCATCCTTAAACCATCACAGATTAAGAACACTTCCTCTAGCAGAAGACTCCAGCTTCTTGCCAGTTTTGGAAGAGTTCCAGGAATTGCATTAAGCATTCCAGAGTTGTTGGTCATCCTTAAACCATCACAGATTGAGAACACTTCCTCTAGCAGAAAACTTCAGTTTCTTGCCTGTTTTGGAAGAGTTCCGGGAACTACACTAAGCGTTCCAGTGTTGGTGGTCATCCTTAAACCACCGCCCTTTTTACCAACATTTCATAGAGCACATTCAGCCTAGTGCTGCCATGCATTTTTTGCACATTTTGTATTACAGCTCTCTTCTTGGACTCATACATAACCCTTCGGATTAAGGGGGGGAATGTTGGACACCTAATCCTAAAGGGTTAGTGTGGAAGTCGAATGGACAAAAGGAGTCCAAGAGACCTTGGGATCTGAAACCCAAGAGTCATATATTGTACTATAAATGTATATCTTATGGTAATAAAAATTGTACTGAATGATTTATCTTTCATATGTTTGAGTTGTCCATGTGTGTTTAACAAGATGTTCCATGTGTCCCCATGCTCTGACTAGTCCTATCGATGAAACAGGTTGAAACAGGGAACGCCCCTTCTGAGCCAAATCACAGTTGTTGATCAGGTTCTATCTTAGTAGAGCGTGAAATAATGTGGCCATCCTGTATCCGTGGGTCTTTTTCCCCTTTTACCGCAGAACCCTGGGAACCCAAATTAGTTATTCTCCCCTCCAGCATAGAGGAAGTGCGCAGGTATGGTAGTTTCGAGTGCTCGGTCGCCACAACAATATCGATATGCAATAATTTCATCATATCTGGGCAAAATGTAGTTTGTCCAGATAGGTAAACATAGACAAATAAAATGAGACCGCAGTGGAGTCCCGGAGAGGGAACCGGAGATACCCAAAGACAAAGGCCACAGTATAATTTGTTGTCACCTCCGTCCAAGTAACCTTGTTCAACCAATCCAATAAGGGTGTGTCAACTCCAACAATCTCGAGTACGGTTGTGAAACACTTGCACCGGAGCAAAAAAGCCATTATAGCCCTGAGTATGAGACTCGCTGCTTGGCCATGTTTTCCTCCATCTGAATGTTCCCGGTCCCGTGCACTCCATCAACCAAGATGACCTCGCCTCTTTGGAGAAGCTGCAAGCTCCCACCCAGATTTGAGCGCCCACGAGAGGCCTATTGCCTTGGTCCCGTGTTTGCCCTTCGCATCCACCGAGAGGCAGTTCCTGGTTTCCAAACCTCTTCCTGCATTTCCACTCAACGAAACCCTAATACGTACAAGCGCCATTTTTTCCCCACTCCACAAACTCAAATGTTCTTGATTCCACACACACATTTCTCTGTATATATATATATGAAATTGAATTGAACTAAAATAGTTAACATGGATATTTAAATAGTTTATAAATATTATGGATCTTTTTCACATTCAAAAGTGAATATACAGAGAGAAGAAGACATCATTTCTAAAATTAATATAAATATGAGAGTAAAATATTCTTATCACATCTCCCTTATAGTAAGTTATAATATAATTAATGTTATTAATATTTTACAATATTTTTAATTAAAATTAATTAAAGAATTTTGTTTTTAATTATAATTGATATTATTTTTTATTTTAAGAGAAAAAGACTCACGAAAAAAATTACAAATTTTATCCACCTTTGTACATAAATGATTATTTATAATACAAAAAAATTTTGATTTCATTTATGTGTAAGGTGGAAGGTGTATTCGTTTTATCTTTATCAATGTGGCTCCACACACTAGAAGACTCTGAATATCGGTCCAATTCAAGTCAAAGTCTTTGAAAACAAGGGACACAACAACGTATTCTTTTAATATTTAATTTAGCCGAGACTTTGACTTGGACTTTGTTCCTCATTTAAAGTTGTCCACTAAGTGATGTGACAGGAAAAACCAACAACTTCGACGACTTCGACTTGGACTTTGTTCTTTATTTAAATTTGTCACTATCCCTGTCCCTCAGAATTGCGCAATGCAAGACTGGAGGACAGTCACTGGGTAGAAATGCGCATTTCCTAAGAGGAAGATAGAGCCTTCCCTTTCAAGATTGCGCAATGTTGTCTTGGTGAGGCAGAGTCCAGGCCAAGGCTGCCCAGACCTGCCGACGGGCAACTGAAAGCGAATGTGAATGTGAATGCATGGCAATATTGAGTGTAAGCATAAGTGAATGGTCGTGCATGCAAACAGTGAATGATAGATTCAGAAAACGGAACAACATGTATGTGGGTGAGGTGAGTCGTTGAATCGGTAATTGTTCATGAAAAAAAATTTCATGCATGCAACACAGGTGAGATGTTGACGAAAACTGAAACAGTTATAATACAAGCTAGTATGTATCAAAACAACAGCAAGCGCTCATTGAAATAAAGCATACATCATTCATACAAAGCGAAACACAAAAAGCACCAAAAATGCAACACAAGACATGGAAGGTGGGCATAACCCAAAACAGTTGAGCTGAATGTGCCGACAACTCCTAGATGCGATGTGGGATGTCAAAGCTACAAGGTTGATGTGAGGAATGAGCTTTGCAACGTCCGGTTCATGAGTTTTGATGAAATTGAAGATGTGACGCGCATGCCACAAATCTAGCAAGAGCGACACTTGGTGGGAGGTTTCTGAAATGATCCTTGCATGCAACCTCCAACTGTTAGAAGGAGATCCCTGAATCAAGGGATGCCTTTGCATGCTGCCTTGGGAGAAGTAGCCCATGCATGAAAATTGGTTTTTCTCGGTCCTAGAGGTAAGTAGTCAACTCAACTGCACATGCAAGAGGCTGCTCAACTATTGGGAGAACATGCGTATTTCTGGATGGGAGTTGGGCTGACTGCCCAAGAGAAGCACAATTTCTAGGCAAAGCAGCTGACAACTACCCAGGATTGTGCAATTCCTGACAATTTCTGGAGGGAAGGCTAGTTTCCCTCCATAATTGCACAATTTCTTGAAGGAGCTACTCAGCCTGCAGCTGGACCCAGTCTGGAGAAACATCCTATGAGAGGAATGCATTAAGATTTGATTGACAGGTTGTCTTTCTGCAAGAAAAACACTAAAGCTTGTGTACTTGACGAAGCAAGACAAGGTGTTGTGAAAGGTTGGTAGGGAGGCTCCAAAACGAAGCTAAGGAAAATTTTTGGAGGGTGGTTGTAGCCACTACAACACTTGGCGACACACTGGTAGAACTCTAGCTCTCTGAATGGACCTTGTTCATGAAAAGCAAGTCTAACACCTCTGGAAGTATTGTTAAGTTCTCCTTTCATCTTGGCTTCACACTAGCTTGATTGTAAGATGTACCTACCTTTGTTTAATAAATAATTTTGTTTGTAGAGAGAAAAAGGGGTTGAACCCTAATTACGTCGAAAGGCGTTCTCTTTGTGAGATTGGGTGGGTAAACACTATTTTCCCCACCCAATTAGAGCGCTTTATTTTCACCCTTCAACCAAATTATATTTTGACATGTTTGGCAGAAATTTGGGCGAGTTTTGGTCCATGATCAGTGGGAATCCATCGTCCTAGCGGAGATTTATGAACCCATCGTAAGACTCAGTGAAAACCTGTGCAAACCTGCCAAGAATTTATTAGATTGCGGGTGAAAGGTCATTTGCAGATATGAAAAGATGAGGAACGAGAAGAATTTACGTTTCGAGTTAATGGAGAGATAGAGAATTGGGGAAGAAGCACCATGTCTCCAGTTGTAATGGTGTCGCAAGTGGCATCAGGAATACGAATGATAGCTGGAACATGGATGTTCAAATCCCTCGTGGAGGAAGCAAATCAAAAGAAGAGTACGATGGGAGGAGGGGCCATGCCCATGCCCCAATGCCCCACCTGCAATGGCTCCAGGAGGGTTCCATCTATCTGCAAGTGTTGGTTTGATGGCGAAGAGGGATGCACTACATGTGGCCATACCGATATGAAACCTTTCTCCTCCTGTGGTGGCTCTGGAAAGGGTTGACCAATTCCGGTCAAGCTACGGATCACCAATGCCCGCAATAAATTTTAACATCATCACTATTTTATTTATCTGGGGACTCTCTGGACATCGTTATTTATTGCGAACAAGCCTGATCTTAATCAGGTTCGCTGCTATGGTTCGATATCATCTCCAAGCCCCTTCTTATATGTATACTATGTAATATGTTGTAATATGAAAAATTGAATCCAAAAGGGTTCGAATTATTGATTCATCTGTTATGCAACTGCCATGTTCACTCAACATTTTGTGTATTCATACCATTTCATTTATGTTTTGACAGCCAATTCTACTTAATTATTTTGGAGGGGAGAGCAAGTAATGGATAAATTGTGCCAGGAATGAATATATGTGAGTAGATGCATCACGTTTATTTCACACCTGTGTTCTTCCCATTGAATATTGGGGTTTCCAATATGGGCATAAAATTCAATCTTGTCAATTTCAAAGAAGCTAATTTATTTTATGGAAATCGTTGAATCTTAAAATAGTCTAGAACGATTATTAGCTACAGGAAGTCACACCCTAGTAGTTTAATTATTAGTAATTTTGGTTAGAAATGGTTGGAGAAAATGGCGCCATGGACTGCACTACAGAGTGGACTGAATTACTAGGTCTGAGGAGTGATATGCTAAACTTGCATCCAGCCTCATCATCCTTAAATGGGAAGGACCACATGGAATCAATACTTCAATGAAGATGTCAAATGGGGTAGACCACATGGACACAATCTTTCAACTAAGACATCAAGACTAGGGTTTTGCCATATTTTCTTAGGACTTGTCCCTGGCCCTAAATGTATGAAACATACTAGACACTTAGGTGAGCTGGTCCACTAGGTGTCAATATAAACATGTCTCTAGAGTCGTATATCATCTCATGGAAAAAACGTCCTCTGGTTGTTGGAATCGGGCGATATGGAAAATCGCAGTTTCGATTGCTAGAATTTGGTGATAAATGAATCACAATTACCATCGATTTAGAGCTTTGATCAAATGTTCAATGATTTAGGATGATTTAGACTTGGAAAAAAAACCTTGTGGACATCACTCCACCATACATAGAACTTGCGACATAAAACTCAGATGTATGACTGTGTTGATGCGTTTTGAAGAATTTGTCCAGTCATATTATATCACAATCTCATTCACAGGGTTTTGTTGAACTTGAATCTTCAAGTGGGAAATTTGGTTTTGTTTAACTTGAATCTTCATGTTGGAAATTTGGTTCAGGTTTGTTGAGCCTCACAGATAAATCTAATATTGAATCTGAATCTAAAGATAATTTTGAACTTGACTATGAATTTAATCGAAAAAAATTGAGGTTTGGTTTGAGGTTTGAACAAAAAAATTATGCAAATCATGCAATAATTTTGGTAACTTAAGGCATTGGCACCCATATACTACCAATGCTTCCTAGTCTAAGAGTTTTGAATATCAATATGAACAACCTCCCAGGTCGAGAAAACTATTTCTTCCATCACACACCCACTTTCTTTATTGGAATCTATTTTCCAATAACTTCTTTTGAATTTTGATTTCCTCCCTAACAACACAGTTGACCAGTCGGTCGCATTGTTATTGTTCATATGTCTAGCTCAATATTGTTGTAGATGATGTAACAATAAGAGTAAGTCGAACCGAATAAATGAGATGAAGTTCTTTTGTACAACAAGTTGGGCAGAGTCAATCCCCAGAAGGAACCTGAACTAGAGAGGATCAATGCAAAACAGATGATAAGTAAGCAAGCAACCTTGTCCATCGTAACATAGCAATGCACCCCAAATTTTCATATTTCACAAATGTTATTATAATCATCCATTGGGATGCTTCTTTGAAACTGTTGGCCTAAGAAGATGATGGTGCACTAGTGTTGATATTCTCCTCAGTCTCAATTACTACATCCCCAGTATCACACTTATGTCCATTTTACCCTCCACTGCATTGTCTTTCGAGAAAGGTAGCCATTCATCCCCTTTGCAATACATTGTAGCCATCCTTTCCTATAACCAAATCACAAGCACATTTCATTTCCAATACAAATAAGGTATATAAGCCTTCAAGCTGAAAATTTTCCAAACCCAGAAAAAACAATTATATCAATGAAAATGTGATTTCTTGTTTTGTCTGTAGTCAATTTTGACGTGACTGACTCTAATCTAGTGGTGGGAATCATCTGATTATGGACATCATATTCCTATTTCAGCAAATATACAGTTTCAAACACTATGTTTTGTTGTTTTCTGCTCTATTTGCAAGATTTTGTCACAAAGGAAATATAGAGCAATTGGATAAGTGGCAGAACAATTGGATCAATGAAAATGTGTTTTCTTGTTCTGTCTGTTGTCCAATATGATGTGAATTAGTCCAATCTAGTGATGGCTATCATCTGATTATGGATAGCAAATTCCTATCTCTGCAAAAATACAATTTCAAACAGTATATGTTTTGTTGTTTTCTGCTCTATTCGCTAGATATTGCCATAAGGGAAAATATAGAGTAATTGGATAAGTTCTTATATTGGAAATATGCAAGGGAAAAACAATTACATCCATGAAAATTTGATTTCTTGTTTGGTCTGTTGTCAAATATGATGTGTCTGAGTCTACTCTAGTGATGGGTATCATCTAATTATGGACAACAGATTCCTAACTCAGCAAAAGTACAATTTCAAACAGTATATGTTTTGTTGTTTTCTGCGCTATTTGCAACAAGCACACCCTCTTACATGGATAAAGTGCCACAGGTAGTTCATCTTAAGTGGAGGACAATGGTCACATGCATGCATGCACACCCCTCCTTTGGATCTGCACCCTCCTCATCTCCTCATGCGAGTAACCTAGCATATATAGGACTCTACAACCCACTCTAATGGTAGATAATGCATTCATAAATAAAAAAATTGAAATAGAAAAGCTAACTTAAGTGGATCAATAGTCTAAAATAGGTGCTGGAAGAGGTTGGTACATGCATACTAGAGGTATGCATGCACCCTTACTCTCTCTCCCTACATAACACCAATGTCGCTCCAAGGAACACTAGTGTTGCACCATCATACTAATCTTTTGTGCCCTCACTCTAACTACACTGGAATCAAAGTAGCCTCTGATGGAACTGTTGTGCCATAGAGAAGGAGAACAAAAAAAAGATAAAAATATAACACTGCAAGGCATTTGACAAGGATCCACATCCTTAGTTAGTCTAATTTTAGTTAGCCTAAAGATTCAAGATTCAATTTAAGGATCCACATCCTTAGTTAGTCTAAAGATTAGTTAGTTAG
Organism: Pinus tabuliformis; assembly: GCA_031772625.1. Taxonomy (NCBI): domain Eukaryota; kingdom Viridiplantae; phylum Streptophyta; class Pinopsida; order Pinales; family Pinaceae; genus Pinus; species Pinus tabuliformis. The sequence goes on from CM062806.1 coordinate 724,936,289, forward strand.
TCTAATTTTAGTTAGTCCAACTAAGGATCCACGTCCTTATTTAGTCTAAAGATTCAATTTTACATGGGTTGATTGGAAGACTTTAACCTTTTTCAGGTGAATACTATATGAAAGATCGACAATTTCCAGACTAGGGCAAGCACCAGTGGGAATGGTTATGTCGGATATGGTTGTGTATAACAAAGACAAATTTTTTAAAGCATCCATGACATTTTTATCCAAGGAAATTTTTTCTATTGGACAACTGTATATAGTCAAAACTTTCAAATGTTTCAGCAGTGCAAATCCTCTTCGATAAAATGGGCAGTTTAGAGCCACATGTTTCTAACCTTTCCAAACATGTGAGATGTTCAATACGTGCGTTGATATACTTTAATTTGAAGCATTCGACCATAATCAACTCTTTTAAGTGCACTAAATAGGCCATTGAACATGGTAATTTTTTCAAGCGTGCGCTCCCTATTCTTAGTTGTTCTAATTGGCATAGTGGTTCTTAGTTCAAGGGAAATTTTCCTAAATTAGTATTTAGTATATTCAGGTATATTAAACGCCTCTGACAGGTGATTCCCCTTGGCAAGTGTTCCAATTGAGCACAACCATTGAAATTGATATGATCCAGTGTGGAAATTTCTCCCAAAATATCCATTGGGACGTATAGATTAATGCAGCCTCGCAATTCCAAATGTTGAAGTTGCAATAACTAAGAAAAGGAATTGGGCAACATTGTTAGTTTAGTAGAGCTAGATAAATCTAAATGTCTTAAGTTTTTAAGTCCCCAAAAGTCAAATGGGAGTGATTGTGCATCTATGGCACCTTTCAATACAATCTTATTCAAGTTTTTCATCAAACTTCCAATTGATTGAAGAAAACGGGAAAAATATGGGATGATGCTTTTTTCCTCAACTGACTGAGCGCTACTCGAAGTACTTGAAGATGCTCCCTGCCCCCTCACATCAATGTTGACCTCACATAACTACAAAGGTATCTACAATGAGCATAATTAGTTAATTAATTTCCAGGAAATGAGTGTTTCAGTCTAACTATCACGGATGCACATCATTAGTGAAGCATGACAAACTGATTAAATGATCTAACGTGAGCGTGGGACAAATACTTCTATAAGATTTTCGGGTTACTTACCTCATCAATAAAATTGAAGAACTTTTCGGTGAGGTCGGCTTTACAACCTTGAAATTCACAAACTCTCAAATTTCTTAGTGAAATGGTACGAGGAAGGGAAATGGAGGGAGCATTATGCCAACAAAGCCATACCAACTCCCTAGATAGACTAAGAAACCACGATTTTGTTCTAACTAAGGATGTGGATCCCTAATTAGAATGCCAAACCAAGGAATTTGACAAGGTGCCACCCACGTCACTGATGTAAATTTAATACAAGCAGATTTGTAGCAACACATTGGGCACTGCAAGAGGGTCAACCAACGATGAACTACATGTGGAGTTGTAGCAAATAGCAATCATCACATGGAGTTGAACTCAAGACAAACTTCATGCTAATATGGATCCTTAATCAAAATTCTGGACCAGGTTATTCAACAAAGTACCCATGTCATTGGTGGATATGGGATTCAAGTCAAGAAGATACCATAGCACAACTTGATGAATATCCGATGAGATTATTGTTTTTAAATATACAATAGTACAAGCTGATGATCCTATGCTTTTGGTTGTCTTGATAGATGGTCCTTCGTTTATAGATGCCACAATGAAGGGGTATATGTTAGTTGAGATAGGCCACATATGTGGACCACTAAGGTCCAATCCATTGAAATGTGCCACATCCATGGGCTGTCAAGATCGCTGGTACTTCCACTTGGCCTCAAATGCAGCGGTTAACTCTGTCAGCCATATTAAAGCATAAACATGTCTTTGGGGGTTTTGAAACTGGATCAGTGCTCTGATTTAACCACAAACATAACCAACTTGACAAGAAAATGGATACCCAGAAAAATTTTAACACTTGAGAGTTATCCGAATTTTTTTCCCCATCGCAGTATTTCACGAATAACCAAACCTCGCAGCTCATGGACACCCAAATCCTTATTTCTTGGATAACCAATACCTGACAATTGCAATAATATTTAGTCTAGAATACCTAACGTTTTTCAAAGTCGTCTGGAATTCTTGAATACCCAACATTGGTTAAAGTTATCTTCTTGCCAATGCAATAGATGCAAACCCGAAATTGATGAAAATGAGGAGGAATTCCTCTGCCAAAAGTTGTTCCATAGCAATTGGATAAGTGCTTATATTGGAAATATGTGAGGGAAAAACAATTATATCCATGAAAATGTGATTTCTTGTTTGGTCTGTTGTCAAATAAGATGTGACTGCTTTAGTGATGGGAATCATCTGATTATGGATAGCAGATTCCTATCTCAAAAAAGTACAGTTAAAAGATAGAGCAATTGGACAAGTCCTTATATTCGAAATATGCAAGGGAAAAATAATTATATCCATGAAATTGTGATTTTTTGTTCGGTCTGTTGTTCAGTATGATGTGACTTCATTTAATCTAGTGATGGGCATCATCTCATTATGGATAGCAGATTCCTCTCACAGCAAAATACAGTTTCAAATAGTATATGTTTGATGTTTTGTGCTCTAATTGTTAAATGGTTATGATACTTATACATAAATTCATCTCTTTGTATATTTTGTTGTTACAGGAGTTGGAGTCCATAGTCGTGGCAGTGTTGCTCTTCCTATTGCAATTAAAAACTTTTTTATCAATAAGGGGTATATATTCATCTCAAACTTTTAGCATGAATTATCTTGTATTAGTGCTTTTAGTGAAAGTAACTGCATGTGGTTCAGTTGTGTTTCATTAATCATATTATCTTAGACTCTTATTGAACTATGCATGATTTCATTTTGATTAAACTTCTAGAATGAATAGGGAAAATTAGATATCCACCGTGCACATTTCCTTACATCGAGTCTAGCCAGTTATCATATCTTTTCAGTTAGCTATCACTTTGAAAGTTTTGGGTGGATAGGAATGTTGATAGTTGGCTTAGCATATCCATTTCGAAAGTTTTGGGTGGATAGGAATGTTGATAGTTGGCTTAGCATATCCATCTCACTGTGTAAGTACAAATTTAGTGAAGCTAGAGCAAGAGTGATTGTTGTTTGCCCCTAGTTTCGCTACAACTAGATTTCTCTTTTTAATTGCCCAGCATAAATGATGTTTGTATGTACATTAGAAGTCAATCTAAAGATTTGTTGCCTGATTTAGGCAAATGCACTCACCCATTGCGGTGAATTATTTATTTTAATTGATTTCATTCCATGAGAAAATTTTGGCTATAAAGTACTTCTTCATGAATTGTTGTTCTATATTTGTTTTTGGAATTTGATATTTGTAATTAAACCATACAACACTACACTTCTCAAAATAATTTGTATAAAATAAGTACCACGTTTTTTAGTTACTCACCATTTCTTTTTATATTGTATATTTTATAAAAGATATATTATGTATATTTTATATTATTGTATAATAATCTTAAAACCAAAAAAACATGGATTAAATTATATATTGATAATTTAAAAAAAATGGTTTTTCCATTAATGTAATTTTTGAAGATTTCATGAGCATATTTTTCTTGTAATTTTTAGAACATTTCTTTATATATTATGTATTTTATAAAAGATATATTATGTATATTTTATATTTGTATAACAATTTATATAAAAAAAACAAGACTTAAATTATATATTGATAATTTTTTAAAGAAATTGATTTATCCATTAATGTAATTTTTGAATATTTTCTAAGCATATTTTTCATGTAATTTTAGAAGATTTTAGCATATTTTTCAACGGATAATATTTATTGAAATGAATGCATGATTGACAGCGAGAGCGCCGAGCAGGCATCCAACCAGTGGATTGCACTGATCCGGCGTCCAACCAATGACTCCGACCGCGCCAACATCCGCGCCAATCACAGTTGATGGCTTTGGGGATCCTCAGATGAATGTTGAGTTCTATATTTTAATGCCACATCGCAGCTTCACGACCTGTCCATCGATGGAGCTTCATGCTCGCATGTAGTCTTTCGCTCTGCCTCCCGTCCAGCGACGTGGTGTTCCATCAGGACATCCTTCCTTCTTTAGTCGCACTATCCTGCACTGAGCGAGTTTTGGCCTTCCCTCAGCTCCGCGCGCCCCTGCGCGGGGGAAAATTTCGACTGTCTTTACTGCTCTCCGTCTTGGTCTCACTGAATCTGTGTTTCCATTTAAGAAGACTCTGATTTTTTCGGCCCAAGCATTTTTCCGGGAATCTCTTTGCTCATTTCCCTATCCTGTTTCAACATTGTCCACTGATATTATCTCTGTTTATCTGAGCCGGTCTGACCCTACAATTCTGTTATTTCTCCGATTGTGCTAGCGGCTTGGTGGCGGACTGCGTCTGTGGTGTTTCTGCGGTGCTCTTGCTCTCGGCGGCAGCTCTGTGATAAGGTTAGTATATATTCGGTCGAACTCCTAACAGTCTGTATTATTTTTCCTTGTCATTTCTGAAATTTCTTTGGTCCTAGCAGTGTTAGGATAAAAAATTGACTGCTTTCTTGCAAAAAAGTAGCCGTAAAGGACCTGATAAAGGATGTCTCTGTGACGGTGTTTATCATCATCCCTTATGTTATTGAATGAGCTAGATATATTTTGTTAGCCCTCTCTGTTGCTTCGTTTTAGAGGTATTATTTTATTTATTAGACTTCAGGAGGGTCCTCTGTGTTAGTCTTTCATCCTTCTATCTGTTTAATAGATCAGTGTTATTTCTTTTTGGCAAATATTCTATGCATGTCTTTCTCACTTTTGCCGGGCTCATATTTCTGGTCTTTTTTCCTAAATTGGATCTGGGATCCTATAGTCAATTTGAAGCACTATTGTGTTATATCAAATCCCTGCTCTGATTTTAGCCTAAAAATTGGGCCATGGTGGTGTAAGTGCAAACACTGTTATTGCTGTTGTATCATCTTTCCGAGCCATTCTTGACTTCCTCCGTACGTTCCTACTTCCTCCCTCGACTCCCCTGGTTTTTCCGATCACGAAATTATTAGGCTGATTACCTTTTTCGGTCGACCGACATAGTCATGACGTAAGATGGTGCGGGATTGTTTCTCTTTCCCCTTAAATGGGAGCCGTCACTATTGAAGTCTTCCTGTCCTTTCTTCTGATTTGATGTCTAATCCTTCTTTTATGGATGTCAGTAGTGGAGCTTTCCAAGAAGGCCATGCTCCAGTATGTCCGGGTATTTTATGCTGATCCCTAGATTTGGTCTGATTTTGAATTTTTCCGTAGGCCGTCATTCCCATATATTACCTGGAGGTTTATCTTCCGTATTTCTCGCACATTCGGTCACTCTGTCACTCCTCTTTTTAGTATTGTCTGATCAGCGCTCTAACTCCCGCCCTATCCTTCTCATTTATAACTTGGAGGTTTCTTGTTCGTTCCATCTTTCTTTTTTGGCCCTTCTGTCTCTTCCTCATTTAGTGTAGGCTGTTCTCATTGATTGAATGGAAGCTTTTTCTGACGTGTCTGTCACGTCAGCTATGGTGCGGGCCACCATGGAAGCGGAGGAGAAATTTGGCAGGACGTCCGCCAAAGCCGATTGGCAATCTTCCCTGGCCGATATTTTTATTACCCATTCTCTGATTTCGGACCATGACCAAAAAGTTGGCGGCTCTAATCTCCCGCTGCGCAGAAGAAACTAGCGCCCTGCGAAGTCTTCCCCTACCCCCGCGCCATAAATCTGGATAGTTCCTTTCTTTTGGACAGGATAGCTAGCCTTCACTTCCCAGATGGAACTCTCTTTTGGGGTATATCCCAACTATCGTCAGGCTCATGAACAACTGGTACAATTTCCATTTTCTAAGTGATCGTGATCTGGAAGTTATCCTTGCTCTCCCTTGGTTTCATGACAAAAGCTTTCTTGCTCTGCATAAATGGTACATTGGCTTCAATCCTCTGCGTAGTACCCCATCGAACAATTTTATCTGGGTGAAGCTTCCGGGTCTTCCCATCGAACTGTGGACTAAGGAGACTTTAGCAGATATAGGCAACGCCATCGGGAGATTTATCTTTGTTGATCCTAAATGTCTCAGGGCAAAGGACAAAAGAGTTGCTTGGATTTTAATCGAAAAGGAATACAGAGGGGGTTTCCCTGAGCATATCGACCTATCTTGGGGTGATTTTAACATACAACAGAGATTGGATTACTAGGGAGTTCCTTTCCGATGCTCCGTATGTCATAAAACAGGTCATTTGAAATTGAACTGTCCCTGTCACCCTGGTGGAAGACAAAAGGGGAGGGACCATTATATAAATCCTACTGTCAACCTATCGGGGAAGGGTGGGGAAGATCAAAGGGGGAATAGGGACCATGGCTTTGGCTGAGATCTCGGACTTGAGAGTACCTGCCTCTCTCCCCCTCGGGTTTTTCACCGGGAGGATCGTCAAGCCTATCACTGAAGAGGTCTCATTCCTTAGAGTACTTTTGCCGGAATATCAGTTCTCTAAAGGAGAATATCAACATGCGCAGATCATCTTGCAAGTCGAGGTCCCTGGAACTGATAAGTCATTCTCCTTCTAAAAGACGGATGTTATTCTCAGTCAACCCTATGCCCCTTGAACCTTTTCCGGATAAAGCATTACCTTCTCCATCCCCTATTCCACATCCTATCCTGGATATCCCATCCGCTTCGCACATCACATATATTTCATCATCACCTCAATCACCTGAAAATCCCAAATCAGTGCCTCAAGGGAACACAACACCTCCTCCCCTCTCTACTTACTCCAATCCTAACAAAGCCATTGCAAATATAAAAGGAAAGGCTCCTTGTATCTCTGTCACTCCCCTGAACTCTCCCAAATCTTCTCCTGTAAATTCTTTCGAATGTGATCTGGATCTTCTGTTAAAGAGAGAATCCCTCAATCTCCATCCTCTAACTGTTCACAAACCTCAAAAGTCTCCCTCTCCTTCAATCAGCCCTACCTCGGCAGGAAATATCACAGTAAGAAGAAAGCAGAACAGAGGAAGCAGACATTTTCGTGGCAGAAAGGGTAGGCCAGATTTGAACATTCAGGATCTATCTCTGGTTGACATTCGTATCATCAATCTTGCTATAAAGGGGCAGCTTAGAGCAAGCAAGCCCGGGGATATGACCAAATGATCAATATTCTCTCAATGATTATTAGGGGTCTAGGAGTGAACCCAAAATTTTTGGCTCTAAAGGACTTTTTTAGATCCTCAAAATCAAAGATTTTACTCATTCAAGAGACTATGCATGGCTGCCAGGAAACCATATCTTATTTCAGACGCATGTTCCCCACCTGGCACATGGCTGCGACGGGTGCTACTGGACTATCCGGAGGCCTTGCGGTTTTGTGGGATCCGGCTTGGATTTCGGCAATGGCTTTCAAGTGTTTTGCTGGAATTCTCCTTCTCGACTATATTAGGGGCTCACCCAGGCCGTTTCACTTCCTAAATGTCTATGCCCCGTATAAAGAATGCTTTCCCTTCTGGGATCACTTTCTGTCCTCTCAGATCTTGGATTTGGATTCTTTGCTGATTGGGGGGGACTTAAATTGCACTCTGAGCAATGATGAGATTTGCGGAAGGGGCAGGAAAAATGATCTGGTGGGAGGTATGATCAGAGATGCTGTCCTCCAGCGCAATTTTGTTGATGTTTATCCTTTCATGATGGGTCCTATGTGGGATAAGGGGAGATCGAATGATGCTTATCTCGCTAAGAGACTCTACCGTTTCCTCATTCATCACAGGTTGATTGATCGTTAGGGATTCCCACTGCAAAGATTATTCCGAGCTTCATCTCGGATCACAGACCTATCTCCATCCAATGGAATCACGTGGGTCATAGGAATGGTTTTCCATTCAAATTCAATAGAGTTTGGTTAGAGGATGCACAGTTTAGTAATCTCATACGGGATATTTGGTTATCTTCTTCCTCTGAAAACTGATCTTGGCATACCCAAACCTTCTTGGATCGCTTGTCTGCCCTCAGGAAATGTGTTAAAATCTGGTAGCGGGAAAAGGTGATTTCTAATAGGGAAGCTCTCAAGGAGATAAATGTTAAACTTGAAAGATTATCTGTATGTCTGAATGCAAACAATGTGTCTCTGGATATGAGAGCTCATATAAGGGATCTGGAGAGAAAAAAGCAAAACATTCTAGTAATTGAAGAGGCTTCCTAGAGATTGAAGAGCAGAGCAACCTGGCTTAAAGAGGGTGATAGAAATACAAAATTTTTCCACAGGTATGCAAACAAAAGGCGGGAATTAAATTCAATTTGGGAGATAAAAAATGAGGAGGGAATCTCGGTGGTGTCACAGGAAGACATCACAAAGGAGGCTGTAATTTATTTTCAGAAAGCATACAGTAGAAATAGGGGCAGTGACTTCGAAGACATCTTGTGGGGCATTGAACCCTATCCAACAATGTTTGATGAGGAGCAGAATGACCTTCTATTTGCAAAGGTCACTAAGGAGGAACTTTTGTCTATCATGAAATCTTTTAAAAAGGACAAAAGTCCGGGCCCTGATGGATGGACAATTGATTTTTTCATTCACTTTTATGATCTGATCAAGTCTGACCTTCTGGAAATGGTGGAGGAGGCCAGGATCAAAGGCAACATCAACCATATTATATCCTCCACTTACATTGCTTTAATCCCAAAAAAGAAGGTCTCTCACACCTTCATGGACTTCAGGCCCATTTCCCTTTGTAATACCCTCTATAAGATAATCTCCAAACTCATCACTAACAGGATGAGAAATATTTTATCATCCCATTTGACCCAAGAGCAGCATGGTTTCCTTAAGGGTAGGAACATTCTAGAGGCTGTTGCTCTTACTCAAGAATGCCTTCACTCCATGCACACTAAAAATGCTGAAGCTGCTTTATTGAAATTAGATCTCAAGAAAGCATATGACTGCATTGATTGGGGTTTCCTTAGGTGTCTCCTTTCCAAAATTGGCCTCAATGACAAATGCTCAAATTGGATAATGGCCTGTGTTGAAAATGTAAACTATGCTGTTCTTATAAATGGTTCCCCATCTTCTTTCTTCCCTGCCGCCAGAGGCTTGAGGCAGGGATGTTCACTGTCCCCTCTCCTTTTTATTCTGGTCATGGACTCCTTAAGTCTTCATGTAAAAAGGCTGTAAGAGAAAAGAGATGTCGCCCTTTGGCAATCAATTGGGATATTTCTATTTCGCACAACTTGTTTGTTGATGACATCCTGCTTTCTACGATGCTTTGTCGAGCCTCATGGACCTGTTTGTATGATCTATTGGGAAAGTTCCAAAGAGCTACGGGGCTATGTATAAATGACGACAAGTCATCTTTCCATTTGGAGGATGTTAATGCGGAACTTATAGTTCATCTGGTCCAACTCTTCAATATAAAAGCTAAACCACTTAAAGATGGCCTGATATACCTGGGATTTCATTTAAAACTTGTGGGCTACACATCTACTAATTGGATGTGGATCCATGATCGGTACTACATGAGAATAACTGGATGGGAATTTAAATGTCTTTCTATCGCTGGGAGAGCGATTTTAACTCAAGTAGTTCTGGTCTAATTAATGGTCTACTAGGCACATTTATTTTTCATTCCTGTAAATATAATCCACAAACTAAACAGATTAACAACAAATTTTATCTAGGGGGGAACAAAGAGAGAATAAGATTCCACCTTACTAAACTCTCAAAATTGACTTGTCCAAAGAAGTTGGGGGGTTGGGGAATCATGGACCTTAAAAAGTTTGGCATAGCACTTCTCTGCAAATCTTTATGGAAGGGAGTTTTAGGGGATAGTCTTTGGAGCATAGCCTTAAAATCGAAATATATGGACAGTAGAGACATATCCTACTGGTATAGAAAAGGGACAATAGGAACTTCACAGGAATCAGCCATATGGAGGAGTTTTCGAAAAATTGAACAATTTTTTCTTCAAAATCTGGTATGGAGTTTTCAATTGGGGAAAATATCATCATAGGACTTGATCCCATTGCGGGAGGTGACAAGGAAATATCCTTCCCTCGGCAGTTACTTCGGGCCTTTCAGCAAAAAGGAATCTTCTATTGGGAGCAGACCATTGATAGATGGCTGGGGTCTCTCCCTATCTGGAAATCGGCCTCGATGTTGGACCTCAATGGTGATCTTGCTCTCCAATGGAATCAGATTACTTGGTCTATGAGGAATAGGGGAATTTACAGATCAGAGGTGGAGGATAAACTAATCTGGAAGGGGTATAGGGGAAGGTTGATTGTATATGTAAAAGATATCTATTTAGAACTTCAACAGGACAGTCCAATTCATCAGGATAACATTTTCCCTATTATCTTTTGGAAATTTGGATGCTCCTATAGGATAATCATATTTGCATGGCTTGTTTTCCATAATAAGAACCTAACGTGGGATAACCTTCAAAAAAGAAACTGGAGCGGGCCTGTTATCTGTTCGATTTGTAAATCTGAAGAAGAAAACAACATGCACATTTTCCTAAACTGTCTTCAATCACAGGGGATATGGAAGAATTTGGTAGTCCATTTTGGTTTCAGTATGGTTTCTTTTCTCTCTCTTAAAGAAGCTTTTGAATGGTGGAGCAATCTAAAATCGGACTGGAGGCCTATTCTGCTATTAACCTTATGGGCTATATGGAAATGGAGAAACAGAGCCCTTTTTCAAAATAGCAAGGAAAATTATAACACAGTTTATGAATCCATTCTCTCCCAGTACTACTCCGGTTATTCCTCCAATACCCTACAGAGATTTGGAAAGTTGAAGACAAAAAATCTTAATCCGACAGGCATACCTCGTGCTTATTTTGATGGGGCGGCTCAAAATGGTATTTGTGCATGTGGTGTATTTATTATTACAATGGAGAACCAACATATTGACATTTTTTGGAACGGTGGAAAAGGGTCAAACAACAAAGCAGAGGCAATGGCATTGGTTGGTCTCCTAATGTTTTGTGACTATCTAAACATCCAGGATTTGCAAATTTTCGGTGTTTCCAAGGTCATTATTGACCATGTGAAGTCTATTCACTCCATAAAAAACCACAATCTTTCGGGGTGGCTGAACAGAATTGACTCAATCTGGAAATCTTGAAAGGACTATTTTATTAGACATATCGATAGAGCAAAAAACAAAGAAGCTGATTCTCTGTCAAAAAAAGGACTTTCTTCTCAAGATGAATTCTAGAAGATGAGCATATCAGTGGAGGATGAATTGCACCATATTCAGGATTTCATTCTGCCGGGTACTTAATACTCTTTCATCTCACTTCCATTCTGGTATGTATCAAGTACCCCCTTTTTTTCCTATTCTACTTGCACTTGAAGTTTTCTGATCCTGCTTACTTTTGTTGATCCTTACAATGCCTCCATTTTATCCTGTATATTTTTTATGAGGTTTTGTGTTTATGGTTTCGATTATGTATTTCACTGCATTGGCTTGGTTGCCTTATCCGGCTACACTTATTAATTATCATAACCGTTAGATGATGTACTGTTATCTATTAATGAATGAATAGTAATCTAGCGTTTTCCGTACTGAAAAAAAAAAAATTGCAATAGATGAGCAAACACTGGAAAAGAAACAATCCTGACAGTTCCTCAAACCCAACCCAGCTTGGTTGCCCCCTCTATATGTTGCTCACAAGAAACCCGAACCACTTAAACAAGGAGGCCCTTCCAAACTACTCGAAGAACCAACTATTCAAACAACCTCGAAGAATCCAGTCTAAGCTTTCGGCATTACTTTGTACCTCTCGGTGCAATGGTTAGTTATCGATCTGCTCAGCTTGTGACAGGTTCTAACCCTCAAATTTCGTTGACACTAACCAAATTTTTTATTTAATTTTCAATCTTCTGTATGCCCCCATCTGGTTTTTAAAAATGTTATCTTGAATATTGGATTCTTTCTGATTGTGAGTCTTCATTGTTCAACAAATCAATTACGAAGGCAACGACGGACCTTCGCAAGTCAACAATTTTATTTTCACCTCCTTGCTAAATTATTTTATTTTCGTGAGTGATTTTATCTTTCTCGCTCACTCACCTTTGAAGGCTTCTTCACCTCTAACTCCAGCGATCTACCCATTACTTTCACAATGAGAAAAAATTCTTGAATAATGGATTGCTGCCATGATGAAAAAATATATCTGTTTAGCTTCGCTTTCACTTCAATTATTTCAACGCAATTTTGTTTTACAGACTTTAATTACTTGTTTACCTTCAGTTTTAGTTCCACTTTCATTACTTGTTTACCTTCCAGTTTCACTTCAATTACTTCATTACGTTCAGGTTTACACTCCCAAACATGTAAAATTTGAGAGGAAAGAGAAAATAATAATTTTTATATTATAAAAAATAAATTACAAATACAATATGAGCACATAAAAAAATAATTATCGCTTACTGCTGTTCTAATTTACATTGAAGTTTCTATGATATCTTTTTACCATGCAATTGTTTACTTGTTTAATATTGAAGTCTCCTTCCCACTTGTGTTGCATAACAAGTAAATAAGTTCACTTGGTGTATCAAGCTGGATTGTTTAAATCAGCTCATTTGGTGTATCAAGTCATACCATTTGCAGATATCAAATTGTTACAACAGATATTTTGGAATCATTTCCGTCCTATATATTATCTGCAACAACATTCTCTAGAATCATGGAATAAGCTAGTTGGCAGTAAATTCGTTCATATCTGCTATCAAGGTTCAAGTTCACACCACATCACTGATATTGAATTGATTTGTTTCAGGTATAAAGTGCACACCTGATTAACAAGTTAAAATCTTTCAGAATCAGTTCATTTGGTGTTACATAACAAGTAAATAAGTTCACTTGGTGTATCAAGCTGGATTGTTTAAATCAACTCATTTAGTGTATCAAGTCATACCATTTGAAGATATCAAATTGGTCGTTTTGATATTATGAAGTCATTTCAATGACAAGAGTATCAAGTTGGCTCTTTTGATGATATCAATTTGGTTCATTTGGAGACGCTGGAAGTACTCATAAAAACCCAATGCTTTTGACTAATCTGTTTTAAACAATCTTGATTAGATTTGATTAGATTGATTTTCTTTATCACGAAGAATATTTCCTTGGACTCCAAGGTTCCTTTTGTTCATGTTTTCTATTAATATTCTTGAGACCTACCCGGTCTATGGGACGTCTTCTCTTAGAATCAAAAGATAGATGTTAATATAAACAGAAATTTTGATACAGAAATTGTCTCTAAAATATTTCTGCTTGAACGATATTAACTTGTAAGGTTTCACCTCTTAATGTTTAAGATCTTTACTGAAATTATCTAAACATTTTAAATTTTATTACAGGCTCCTTTGAGTATGCAGGCTTCTTTGAGCTCACTTCACTTCTAGTGAGTTAGGTTTCTCTAAGATGAAAGTTTTCTTTTTTTTGAAGTCCCTTGCACAGTTATTACAATTGATCTCGACAAAAGGCCAGTGGTTTCCACGTTTCCTGTAGCAGGGGATCCAGTCCCGACTTATTTCCAAGACACCATTCATGAAAGGGCTTACTCTGGCTATCGAACTGTAAAAGATGCAAGGGAAACTCAAACTGGTTAGGATGCTTTTTCAATTGGTGGTGCAGCCATGAATCCATACTATCCCTTTCTTGGCCATCTGCCAGTAGCTTCAATTCCTCCAATCATGGTACCCTAACCTCCCATTAATGTCAATCAACCTGCCAGCGAAAATTAGGAGAATTGGCTATTAGCCCTCTGTCAACGCCCCTACTCTGTCAACGACTATTGACTGACTGACACTAGCTTAAAAGCATGAAAGAGAGCACCCTACATATCAATAAAAACATCAATATACTGGGTGCAATGTATATAAGCACCGAAGTTTCACTTGTCCATTTCACAAAACCACTCTGCATCCATCATAATTGAATGACAGCTTACCTTTCTTGGTAACAAACAAATTCTATCGTAGAACTCAACAACTTTACATCTAAGATCTTGATACAACCCTACAACAGAGCTTGGAATACATTTACAGAGTTTGGAACAAACAAGCGGATTCGAATGCTCCACTCTACAGTTGAAATGAACTTTAAGGATTTCACATTAAATCTTCTTGGTTACAGTCTACAGGGATGGTATAACGCATAGTTATGGCTCCAGAATTTACTGGTGGTGGTTTACATAGCTTGGAATCCAGACCTGGAAGACGCTACCAGTGCTCAAAATGACCTGAATGAAGAATATAAAGAATATAACTTTTGATTACTTTTTTACAGGAGAAAAGGGTTTTTCATTTCCAGAATTACAGTCAAACAAACCTTACCTGTAGTCTTAGCTAATGTCCAGGTTCTTAGCTAATGCATACCAGATCCTAAACTAAACAACTCACTTTTCTTCCAGCACCTCATATCAGAGATCGACAGTTAATCCTCTGGTGCTTTTGAAATAACCTCACTCTAGGAAACTTAAAACACTAGTTTCTTAAGCTGGAGAACACTAGTTTCTGGTTTGTTTTTTCGCACTTCTCAGCCTTTGGGAATGTTTTTTAAGTTGCAGAGAGCAATAATCTACAGGATTATCCAAGAGAACAATAGTCACTGTGATTGTTGTACTTGTGGACTATTCCACCTTGAAGCACAGCTAAAAATGATGCTTCCTGTAGCCATTAAGATTGATGGTGGAATTGTCAACCAAAGATTTAGCTCTGTGCTCAACAAATTTTGCTAAATAGAATAGCAAACATGCCTTCGTAGAATCCCTGAGATTGCCCACTGAAGTTGATACTTGCTATTTGCATATAGATCATCTACGCATAGTTCTTAGGGCAGTGCAAATCTGAGTTCAAAAGATTGTTTGCAGCATTATAAACACCTTTGACTTTTCGACAAGAATCCATTTACAGAACTCACGCCCTGCCTTCTCTGTTCATCATAGTATCACTTGAGAACTCCTCTGCTCAACTCAACATACCACTTGGATCAGTTTTGTCCAAAAACCGATGACTCAGTAGTTTTAGTTTTCGAATTTGTTTGAACTTTTGACAAGCCCTTGACTGCGCAAATCGTTCTCGTAGATCTCTCTTGATTAAACTGAATCTGTCAGTACTAGCTCTTGATCTCAAATTGGTTTTCACCACAGTCCGTGCTTTTAGGCTTGCATTGCAATCGCCCAACACCCTTCAAGTATGGCAGGGACTTGCTGCTTTGCAGCTCGTCTTGTTAAAATATATTAATTACAACTTGTCACATATTTGAATGTAAGTTCTTGTAGCAGGACATATTGTCAGTGTTTTTAGATTACCGCTTACAAAATACAACTGCCATCCAAAACATACAGTAGAATATGCGTCAAGGAATCGATGCTACTTTCCCAGATGAGAAAAGTTAATAAATTATCGGATATCTTCAATTCAAAAGATTGGATATGCAAAAACCTATTTATATCCTGTTAATTTACTGGATTAAGCGGCCAACTAAACCAAACCGCCATACATTTATTAAAAATGCTCAGCATTTATAACTATTCACACTATGATGGCATTATCCAACATAAAAGTATGTCTATATATAGATGCCTCATAATTGTGTTGTTGAATCCCCTTATTTAGGCCTCTTTAAATCAAGGTTGTAATAAAATTTCAAATATAATCTAAATCCAAATCTTCAAATCATAATGATAATTGAGCTACCCAATTTCGCCATACAGCTACCTATTATGAAATTTAGGCATCCGGCCTAATTCGTAACAGTTCTGAGAAGGTCGTTGTGTCTTGTATTAATTAATCTTGTTCCATAGCTGTAGCTTCAAAATCTTGGTGCAAAGGATGAAGGTTTTGAATATCTCTAGAAGTATCGAAAGCATCATCTTTGTTAACATGCTTTTGCTCTTTATTTGAACTAGTAAAATCATGTGGAAATAAAACAACTGACGTTCCTTTTAATTCTTCAAAACAATTGCAAAGCTCTTGGTATATATATGGCCCAAACTACACAAATAAAACGAAATTCTAGTGCATTTTATTGTAGATATAGATGAATATTGAACAATAACATTGATCTGCATGAAGTTTTACTAAGATAAAGATAGGGTATTCTTAAGATAGGGATAGC
This sequence comes from Pinus tabuliformis, assembly GCA_031772625.1. Classification (NCBI taxonomy): domain Eukaryota; kingdom Viridiplantae; phylum Streptophyta; class Pinopsida; order Pinales; family Pinaceae; genus Pinus; species Pinus tabuliformis. The sequence goes on from CM062806.1 coordinate 724,952,458, forward strand.
GTCTTCTGTGACTGCAAAAACATTCAAACGCACTTTTTATGGCATGTCCTTGTATTTCACAATCACATGCATCCGATAACAGAAACTATATAGAGCAGGAAAGCAAAATAAGATGCAGAAAAATGCGTTGCATAAACTGGATGGACCTAATGACAATATACTTAAATTTCCTCATGGTCTAGTTATGCAACCACTAGTTCCTTGCAATAGACTAGAATGTAGAAGAACTTGGGTTGTCCCTAGTATTGTTCTGAGTGATATAACTTGTACTTCCCAGTAGATGTGTTATATCTGATTGAAAATTTGGAATGCTAGCAATTCCCAAAAATGTCTCTCTGATGCTTTGCAGTGTACCCACAATGTTCATCATAGTAGGTCATCCTTCAGGTGATTCTTTTGTGCATCGCAAACCCACACTTATGCATTGCTTGAGGCAATTGAGATCCTTATCTTCTCCAGTGTTCATACAAGTTCTCAATAGATTCTTGTCCACCACTTCACCTATTCGGTTTGAGAAACCACTGGTCACCCATTTCTGGAAGTGCATTGCTTCCACAAACATGTTGTTGGTGGGCTTCTTTCTAGTTAACATCTCTAATAACATTATTCCATAGCTATAGACATCACTTTTTGTTGTGACACGCCCACCCAATCCATATTCTGCATTCAAAAATTCTCATATTAAAGTCTTGTTCACAATGTTTATTATTAATATGAAATTCATGACATTATATAACATGCTATTAGTTCAAATAATACCTGGAGGAGTGTAGCCTATGGATCCTTTGAGTGCATGTGTCGAAATGAGTGCTGAATCTTTGAGATTTTCAAAACATATGGTAGCAATACCAAAGTCTATTAAATAGGCTGTCATATCTTCACCTAGAAGCACATTGCTAGGTTTCAAATCACAATGGAGCACCTGCATGGAACAATGGTGATAGAGATATGCCATGCCCTGTGCAATGTCTATTGCTATATTCAACCTTTGAATCAAACTCAAACAACTTTCTTCTTCACCATTGGGATATAACCACTTTTCTAGGCTTCCATTTGGCATTAATGGAAATATTAAAGCTTTGGTTTGGAGATCTGAATAAGTGGTTATGATTCTAATCAGGTTTCGGTGCCTAACTTTACCCAAAACTTTGCACTCTCTGTCAAAACTCTTGTAAGCCCCTTCATTTTCCAAATTGAGAAGCTTGACAGCAACACTTGTGCCATTGTTCAAAACCCCTTTTTAAACTTTCCCGAAATTACCAACACCTAGCAAGTTGGCATCATCAAATTCATTTGTTGCAGTGATAATCTCTCCATAGGAAATTCTCGGATGCTCCACATTTAAGGATGTCCCAACCTCTCTAAAAATATGTCTTTTGCAATTTAGAATCCAAAAGATTCCCAAAAACAAACATAATACAACAACAATTACAACAGCAACAACAGGTAAGATAACTCTTTTCATATGCCAAACACTTTTATGTTTATGACTAGAGCATGGTGACAGACCAGCCCAAGGTCCACAGAGGCGAGGATTTCCCATAAATGCCGTGGCACCAATCTTTTTGAAAACTTCTCCCTTAAGGACTTCTCCTGACAACTTGTTGAAAGAAAAATTCAAGTGGTTGAGCATTTTGAGATTTGCCAATGACATGGGTATTCCATCGGAGAAATTGTTGAAGGAGAAATCCATGACCTGAAGATTTTGAAGTTCACCAAGTGAAACTGGAATTAGACCTTGAAGTGCATTGTAGGAAAGATTCAGGTATTCTAGTTCTTTGCAATTTCCGAGTGCACTTGAAATGTTACCAGTGAACTGATTAGCAGAAATATCAATGGCTTGAAGCATAGTCATCTTGCTTAGTTCCGTAGGCACTAGACCATCCAATAAATTGTTTGAAATGTTGAAATAGAAAGCTAAATTTGCAAGACGTGCAACTTCTTGAGGTATATGCCCGCTGAGTTTGTTGTATGACAGGTCTAACGTTAGTAAGTTCACACAATTCCCTAGATTTTGCCTGATAACATATTGTGGGCCAGATTTAGATATCTTAGCTGTTGGTTGCCTGCAATAAAATCAGGGATTCTTCCCCACAGATTATTTCCAAAGAGATTTATGTACCCTAAGATTTTGAGTTGCCCTATTTTTATAGGGATATTTCCTTCTAAAAAGTTGCAATCCAGATATAATCTCTCCAACCTTTGAAGCATAGTAAGTGAAGAAGGGATTACCCCTGTAAATTTATTGTTGTCTAGAGCAAGCAATATTAAACTAGTCAGGTTTCCAATCTCTGGAGGTATTTCTCCTGTCAATTCATTGAACTCCAAGATTAGGGCATCCATGCTAGTAGAGAGTTGGCCCATACAAGGAGGCAAACGTCCTGTGAGATGATTCGAGTATAAAAGTATTTGCCGTAGGCTGGAACAATTAGTAAGAGCAGAAAGAATGGGAAAGCTTGTGGTGCTACCACTAACCAGTTTATTATCACCTAAGGAAAGCCGCTGGAGATGAGTCAGCTTACAAAACTTAGTGGACATTACTCCGCTGAGCTGGTTAACCCCTAAGTCAATCTCTCGAAGATTTGTACAGTTGAATAAGGAATCAGGAATCGTGCCATTCAACAGATTGCTTTCCAGATAGAATATCGTCAGCCAGCTATTCTTGCGACACAACTCCGCTGGAATATGACCAGACAACTGGTTTCCAGATATATCCAATTTTTGAAGATTGGTGCAGTTGGACAAGAAACTAGATGGAAGTTGTCCACTGAAATGGTTATCAGACAGAGCTATAATGGTCAGCTTGCTTAGCATACCCAATTCGGAGGGAAGACTGCCATGAAAGTTGTTCTCGTACAAAGTACAAAGCTAAGACATCCAAAGAGGATATGTTTCCCAAGCAGTGCGGTATTGTACCCGTCAAGTTGTTTCTCTTTAAGTTAAAGAATTGTAACTTGGGAAGGATGCAAAGTTCTGACGGAATATTTCCTGTGAGATTGTTTTCGGACGAAGAGAAAAACCGTAATCTACGGCACCCACCGAGAGTGGGTGGAATAGAACCTTGGAGTTTATTGAAATCCAAGTAAAGTATCTCTAACCTAAACAAATTTCCCAATTGATAGGGAATATGACCATGAAAACCGTTATTACTAAGGTCGAGTAATGTAAGAAAGGAGAGATTGCCGAGACGAGGAGAGACTGTACCTTGTAATCCAGTGCTTGAAACATTGAGGGAAACTACTCTCTGTCTTCGCCGACTGCATACGATACCTGCCCATTCGCAGAACGAGACATTTGGTTTCCAGACAGTAGGTAATGATAGGGATCCATCGTAATCGGTGATTGCAGACTTGAATCCAAGCAAAGCCTCTTGGTCTGAAGCATTGCTGAGACGAGGATGCCCGCGACTAGATAATTTACCGGTGGAAAATACAGGACTGACACAAAGAATGAAATGAAAGAACAAAATCATTCTCGTAATAAACCAGAGAAATGAAGGGACGTGATGGATCTCCATCTCCTCCTCCAAGAAGATGGTTTCTGAAGTGTAACTAACAGTCAGACAGAAACGATGGAAGAGAAAACCATTTTGATTGGAGTTCTCTCGTTTATTTATATGGCACAGATTCTTGTATTAATTTCATATTAGAAAAAAATTATTGACGCGTAAAATTAAAGATAAATTGTTAGTATAATTGCATGATTGGTATGATAAAAACAAAAGTGAATCTGAACAATCTGTTGGTATAATTGCATAATTTATATGATAAAAACAAAAGTGAATCTGACAAATCTGACAAAAGACTCGACGTTTTGTTTAAAATTATTTTGATTTTATTGAGCTTAACTACGGTGTTTTCAATCACAGAAATGAAATCTTAAAATCCCCATGCTTTTGGTTAAATTTTGATTTTATCTCAATGAACTTAATTATATCCCCATGCTTTTGGTTAAATTTTGATTTTATCTCAATGAACTTAATTATGTTGTCAGATATGGAATCTTAGGAACTCTAGGCTTTTGATTGATTTGATTTTGACCCTAATGAGCTCAGGTATGACATTTTCAATCATAGAAACAAAATTTTGAAAACACATTGTTTTTTATTAGATTTTGATAAAAACCTCATGTTTATTGCATTTTGATTTTTTAATCTGGGTGAATAGGCATTTTGATATAATTGCAATCTGAGGTTTATTTCACTTCGATCATAACGAGCTCCATGCTTTCTTTCAATCACAGAGAAGAAAACTCAAAATCCTGATGCTTTTGGGTAATTTTTGGTGAAAAGCCATATTTAAATATTTTTTATTAAACACAATATTTGATTCTGGGAGAATAGGCTTTTTGTTTTGTTTCAATCACAATTCCAGGTTTGTTTCAATTATAGCTCTGACCTTAAGGCAGTTTCAATGACAGGAATGTTACACACGGAGATATAAAACATAAACGGGTAATATTTGTATTAGAAAAAAGCCACAGCTGAGCTGGGCAGCTTAGCGCAATACAAAAAAAAAGATGTTGTTAACAAAAACCACCATATCTATCTAGCTGTATGTGTTGGGTATAGAAGATCCAAATCATCATTTCACAGAGTATTTAAAAAAGTTTTTGCTAGGATGAACTCTATAAAAGACACCTAAAATTGACATTGTTTTACATAATATGAAACACTAATGAAAAACATGCTTGCTGAGAGCTTCATCTTGACCGGTATTAGTGGGATGAGATTCCTGATAATCGAAGTCCATCTCTTTGATAAGAGCACATGATTCACTCACTCTTGATCTCAAGTTAACTCCACCATCATCTCTGCCTTATTTAAACTTATATGAAGACATTGACATTATGAACACTGACTTAGCCTTCTTTTGGAATTAAATTGGCTAGGGAATCATGTGGTTTGGTGAAGGAAATGCTTGTGGACAACAATCTCTTGATATTGCATGCGATCTTTCCCTTTACCTTTGACAATGTACTATATTCTGTTAGTTGATTTCTTGCTGGAAATACTAATCTATAAGAATACTTGGTACAACCCAGTGTTATCTGTCTAATTATGTAGTCTGAAACAACATCATTCATAAACAACATTGTGCTTCCTTGTGTTGTTTGGCTCTTGACCTCCTTCTCATGTTCGCCACAGATGCCTCTTGATAGTCTAAGGAGTCTCAGACAGAGAATCCTCTGCATTTGCATTTGTATTTACATTTGCAATTACATTCGTATTTGTATTTCTCTCAGCTTGCTTTGCTTTGGGATTGGATTTGATTACCACAAGGTCATGTGAAACAGCATGTAGAACTCATCCTCATTGTGATCAACCATTAAAACCAACAACAAAAAACAAGAAAACTCTGACAAAATTCTCATTATCTGCCTCCAAAATGCACACGTCTTGACCTGCTAAGACCTAGTCTTGAATAGTCCGATCAGATTGATAGCCTTTAAGATTTTAATACCTTGGATTTTATTTGTATCGAAGTGTTTGTTTGGATTTATTTAGAATGGAGTTGTGTTGAATGCAACTGACATTTCGTGCTAAATTTCTTGATGTCTTCCTTATTCTCAGGCATTAATGCTCAAAATATACAATGAAACTATCAGAGATCTTTTGGTTACCACTAAATTTGGTAGTGTAGTGGTTCTTGTTTTGCAACGAGTGCCCTAGCTACATCTTTCCCTAACTAGGTTTTTGAGGCCACCATTTCAGGGCACTGATTAAAAAGAATAAGAAATGCAGATCCCTTCATGGAAGGGTGCAAAACTACACCATCATATGGTTGGTTGAATGTCCTTAGATGATGAGAATGGGATGGTGCACAAAGTTCCCCCACACTGGGCACACCACACCAAGGCAGTTCAATTTACTAGCACAAGAGCACCTGATTCACTCACTCGTTGATCTCAAGTTAACTCCACCATTATCTCTGCCTTATTTAAACTTATATGAAGACATTGACATTATGGACACTGACTTAGCCTTCTTTTGGAATTAAATTGGCTAGGGAATCATGTGGTTTGGTGAAGGAAATGCTTGCGGACAACAATCTCTTGATATTGCATGCGATCTTTCCCTTTACCTTTGACAATGTACTATATTCTGTTAGTTGATTTCTTGCTGGAAATACTAATCTATAAGAATACTTGGTACAACCCACTTTTATTTGTCTAATTATGTAGTCTGAAACAACATCATTCATAAAAAAACATGGTGCTTCCTTGTGTTGTTTGGTTCTTGACCTCCTTCTCATGTTCGCCACAAATGCCTCTTGATAGTCTAAGGAGTCTCAGACGAAGAATCCTCTGCATTTGCATTTGTATTTAAAGAATGCTTTGTCCTCAAAGCATAGTAAATTGGATGCTTAGTAGTTAAGAATATTTTTTGGTGGTATCATCTTTATCTGGTTGTAGGGTTTTGATTTGAGTGTTACCAAGGTTCATTTGTTGTGTGTGCATCATAGTCTGAAGTCTTTTGACCTCGTTATTTAACGTGAAACCTTGATACTCGTTAAAATATTTTCCATATTTCCATCATTCTATGTTTCTCTATGTATCTTGCTCCTTTTTTAGTAATTGTAAATCAATTCTTTGAGAGTGGAACTTTCAATGCCATGTTATTTATAACACTCTCCTTACCAATCAAATCCCATGAATTGTTCTTTGCGGTTGGAGGTACAAGTGCCCAATTGAATCAAACATTCAACACTTAGTACCGTACCCATCTAATTGATAGAGCATCCAACCCTATTTGTAATTTCAATTTTTGTATCTGAATAATGATTTTAGGACATCTTCATACTTTTTTGACATTCTATTGGTGATCATAACCATGAGATCCTTGATGGGATACACAAAATAATTAAGTTACTTAGCAAAATTGATGTCTAGACAATTATGAATACCACTGTAATCTACAAGTATATACTATAAATACATCACTATCCTTTTATGATTCCTTTAAAGTTTAAACTTTATTAGTGTTTTAGGTTGTAATTTCCATGGTATATTTACAAGTGAACTATAAGTTTGCTTCTCTTTTTTGGGTACGTGTTGATGAGTGGGGTATATTTTGTAGTGTATTGACGAGGGTTTAAAAAAATCTCATACATCTATAGATATAATTTATGCTTCAGGTTTTTTATGGATAAAACTTAATATGGATATATATTTTATCGTTCTGGTTTTTTATGGATATATATTTTATAAATATTAGTCTAGTGGCCCACATTTTTAAGAAATATTTTTTTGACTTTGTCTAAAAACGGGGGAAATTGTTCTGCTGGTACCTATAACTTCATGGCCAATTTTACAGATATTATCACTTCACATTTGGCTTTCCAAAAATTCAGGAAGGTTATATTATAGAGGACATTATCAAAGGAAAAAAGCATAGATAAGAGTGTGGAAAAATAAAGAAGAAAAGTTTAAAAAAGCAGAAGAGTATTGTGAAGATACCTGTTGTTCATAAAAGGTAATATTCAATGAATCGATTTCTCTGTTGAATCCTTTGAAAAGGATCCATCCAATTTGCAGACCATTATAGGATGATCCACATAAGCTGTGTTAATTAGTTGACAGTTTTTTTGGTACTACCGTTATTTGGCCAAAATAGGATGCACCGAGAACTTGTTTTTGATCCGTGTGTTCTGACTGCAATTTTGATAGGCAGCAGGAGGAAGCTGACCTAAGGGCGTGAGGAATGACCAGTGGAAATTAACAACCAATTACTGCCTCTGTTCCTCTTCATGGGCATCTACGCTAGACTGTGACATGACTGCAATAAATGTGGTCCTCGTCCATTCTGCTAGCTCCTTTGGGCTGCCCTTAATAAGGTTCCACATTTCCATTTTTAGAATTGTGCTGTACGAGGTAACAGTCATCGTCAATCTAGATTATGGTTCACCAGTCTCAACCTGACACACTTTGTGGCGAATCAAAATCCATTCCAAATGATAAAATTTTATAAGGTTTAGGGTAAAGAATCATGATTGTCTTAAATGGGAATAAGTTCCAGAATTAAGTGCATTTTGAAAATTGAAACAGGTATGAGAGCTCAGGTGTTATGTTTAATTTTCATAAGGGAGGTTGACTAATATTCATAAGAGAAGAGGTAGTAAGGGAAAATAATTGTGTAGCTACCTACTTGGAAGGTGTTAAATAAATTTGAAAATTGAAAAGAAGTGAGAGTTCGAGAGCTTATCAAGTGATAATGGAAATACAGTAAATTAAATAAGAGTATGAAGGGGTGATGGAAGGAAATTAAGTAAAGTTAGATAGGAGGTGAGGATATTTATATATTGAGTGTGACCCATTATAGTTAATCAAGTAATTTAATGAAAGAGGTACGAAAGATGGGCTTAAAAAGTGGGGACTTGTGCTGAGGTGACAGTGGGCACTTGTCCTATATGGTGTCACTTGGTGCTTCGTGAGGACCTTGACAAAACCAGTAAACCGGTTGGCATTAGATTCTTTAGGGTACAAAGCTAGGGCAAGAACAACGCTCAAAGTTGTTACAACAAAATATTCATTGTGAGTTCAACATGTCACTCAGGAAAACAGACCTTGGGTTTGTAGGATAACTTACATTCCACAACCAGTTGGGTAAACCCAATTGAGAAAGCAGTGTTTTATATGGAACAATCAAAACTATATTTTTTCAAGATTAAAGTTCTGAGACCACTCAGGACATGTTTAATTTTTATAGGAGCATGTTCAAATTTGCAGAGTCATACCCCTCTCAAAGTTGTCATCTATGAGCTAGGGCAGAGTTATGATCTTGGCATGAAATTGGGAGTGCTTTGCCTTTAGTTCTGAATAAATTTAGTTTCCAACCAAATGGTTGTGCTCCTAGTAACAGTTTAGCAAGCTGCATGTTTCTTACAAAGTGCCAACCAACGTTACTAGCAAGGTGTGGAAACTGCATTTTCCTAACAAAGTACGTCGTAAACATTACTAACATGGTGTCTCAGCTATATTCTGACTATCACAGGACTTGTCTTTTTATACATCCAGAACACAGCACCCATCTCTTATTCTATGGTTATCAAGGGTTTACAACCTCTAAAATCCAGAAAATAAATTGGTCTTGTCGCAACAAACAAAACTTATAATGAGGATGTGACTCCTACCTCCAATCTTCTCGTTTTGAATGGAGCAACCAACTCTTATTCTATGGTTATTAAGGTTGGGTTTAGAACCTCTAGAACCCCGATAATAAATTGGTCTTTTTGCAACAAAGAAAACTTACAATAAGGATATGACTTGTGCGTCCAATTTTCTTGACTTTAAATGGTTCTTCATGCCTTTCTTAACTGTCAGACATCTTTATTTCTTTCAATTTTTCCTCTATTGCTTCGAATACTATATATTGGAAGAGGTTGTGCATCAAACAATGTTATTATCACCTCACATTTATGATATGCCATATTCAGTAAGTTACTAATGGCATCAGAATTTGGATGTTAAGGTTGGTAAGTTGTGATTGTGGCAATAGTTTAGGATTCTGTGTGAAAATTTCTGGAGCTCATACTAGCATAAGAGCACCTGATTCATTCACTCATTGATCTCAAGTTAACTCCACCATTATCTCTGCCTTATTTAAACTTATATGAAGACATTGACATTATGAAAATGCTTGCAGACAACAATCTTGCCTTATTTAAACTTATATGAAGACATTGACATTATGAAAATGCTTGTAGACAACAATCTCTTGATATTGCATGCCAACATTTGTTGTCGTAGATTTTCCCAAATATATCGGGCCTCCTTGGGATGAAAGAAACCCCACTCACTTGCCTAATCCAGCAATAAAAAAGAAATGGACGTGCACAAATTCCACTGAAGATGGCTTGGGCTTTAACCATACATAAATCTCAAGGTATGACACTTCCAAAAGCAACAATTGACATTGGAAAAACAGAACGTCAAGGTCTCACATTCGCAGCAATTTCAAGAGTACCTTCTCTACAAGATCTCCGGATTAGCCTCGCATTCAGTTTCGAAAGTTACAATAAAATGAAGGACAACAAAAACATTACTCGCAGAAAACACGCGGAAGAAATTCTCTGTTCAATGCCACCTCCAGATAATCTGCTCCAACCCATACTTTAACAACACCAAAAGGTTTCCTCTATTTATTTAGCTCATTCTATTTCATAACATACCTTTCATATCTTTCAACAACAACCAAATTTAATCATTATTAATAATTATGCAAATATTAGAATGTCCTTATATTATCTGTACATCTCATTCTAACATTTTCTTTCTTTTGCAATAGGACATATGGACTCAGAAAAAGCACACCTATGCAACTACGAGCAGAATACCAAGCAAGAAATATGCGTCTCCAACTACGCATAAATCTCTAGTGGTGTTCAGTATGCCATCATTCACCATGCATTTTCCACTAACAATATATAAATCCCCATGGCAAAGGTAACTTCATTTCCATTCATTCCAAATTCATTTTAACACAACTCACCTGCAAAGTATTACTAATAAATTTCCACAACTGATTTACATATTACAACTTCTAACAAAATATACATTTTGCAGGTTCATTGCTTCTTCAGGTCTTCGATGCCTCCAACAAGTTTTGATACAACTTCAAATATGGAATGACAAGCACAATGTTCTTTAGAATATTATATTCACTATTTGTATTTTCCATTTGAAACTTGAAAAAGGATGTTTCAAGATCAAATACCATTTTGATAGTTTATGTCTTCACAACCGATTCATTATCAATGGGTTTTAACATATTTTGTTAACAAAATCAATTTATTTCAATGAATATAATACATGTTTTAAATATGTCTTCATATTAATTAAATTTCCCATTTGAATAATGATTTCTTAAATAACCCCATCCAAATCGATATGGATACCCAGCGCTTGTTCGCGTTTCGTGTGAATTCATTCCTTTACCTTCACCTTCAACTACGCAATTTTAATCCAGATACGAAGGTGTCTAAACAAGTTCAATGGATATTTAAGACTACTTGCATTCCATTTCGTAGCCACTTTAACCCCCAAATACACTTTTCGACATGGCTTCCTCAAATTAAAACTCAAATACATCGACCCTTGCTTTCAAAAAAACCCGTAAAAGCCCATTCGCATTTCAATATTCTTCCACAGACTATACCTTACGGCGTTTCCTTTGCAACATTAGGTGCAAATGCTAGTAATAAACCAGAGAAATGAAGGGACGTGATGGATCTCCATCTCCTCCTCCAAGAAGATGGTTTCTGAAGTGTAACTAAGAGTCAGACAGAAACGATGGAAGAGAAAACCATTTTGATTGGAGTTCTCTCGTTTATTTATATGGCACAGATTCTTGTATTAATTTCATATTAGGAAAAAATTATTGACGCGTAAAATTAAAGATAAATTGTTAGTATAATTGCATGATTTATATGATAAAAACAAAAGTGAATCTGACCAATCTGTTGGTATAATTGCATAATTTATATGATAAAAACAAAAGTGAATCTGACAAATCTGTTAGTATAATGGCATAATTTATATGATAAAAGCAAAAGTGAATTTGACATCTCTGTTTAGTGAACTATGTTTTCTCATTATGCAAATATATTTGAGTATTTTATATTTTATGATTAAGATTTTGAATTTGAATTTACAAATGTCTTTATATTTTATGATTAAGATTTTGAATTTGAATTTACAAATGTCGAAAGGAATCACATTTTTTAAGATGGCTAAATTTTGTTTAAAAAATTATATTTATTTAAAAATTTACACTTCAAGATGTGCAAAATTTGATTTTCTTTTTAATTTTTTACTTAAAATAATTATTTTATAAGTGTTGAGAAAAATCAATTCTTTTTTAATGTGTTAAAATTGAGAAAAAAATTGACACTTCAAGATGTGCAAAACTTGACCTTCTTTTAGCTCTTTACTTAGAGCAACAATTTTCTCTTTCTTGATTAACTTGCATATCTCTGCACAACTATGCGCTTCAATGGTATGTTCTTTCCTTTATTGGCTCAGATCTCACATTACTTATTGCTTGCTCACGCTCTCTTCAACTTGATATTCAAATTACAACTCAGATATGCATTTTGTTTTGTTCTATTCTGGTTAACACACTCAGCACTGTCACCACATCACTTGGCAATTCCAATCTACTAAGACTTCCTGTGCCTCAGTTGGCTTACCCTTATTCACTTGGTCCATTCTAGCTCTCTTAATCTCATAGGTTTTTGCTATTCTCCCTAAATATTAACACTATATTTATATATTATTCCTTCCTTGCCATTGATATTGATCCATGGTATTGACTCATGGTATCATGGGTTCAGTGACTTACCCTTCTTCACTTGGTCCATTGTAGTTCTCTTAATCTCATAGGTTTTTTCTATTCTCCCTAAATATTAACACTAGATTTATAGATTATTGCTTCCATACCATTGATATTGACCCATGGTATCATGGGTTCACTAGATCGGGCTACTCCTATTACACTCCAAATTGCTTTGTTCCTTTCTTTGCTCATTGCGTAGAGTTTATGTTTCTTGTTACATGCATGGTGCACTTCAAACAATAGTTGTTGGGGCCTTTCACATATGGTCATGTCCATATGCTAGGGATCTTGAATTACAAATCCCTCTTCTTGGATATTGAAATATTTGATCATGGTTAAGGCGAACACACACATTTCTCTATATATATGTGAAATTGATATTGAACTAAATTAGTTAACATAGATATTTAAATAGTTTATGAATATTATGAATCTGGTTTACATTCAAAAGTGAATATAGAAAGAAGAAGACATCATTTCTAAAATTAATATAAATATAAATATTATTTTTGCATCTCCCTCATATTCAATTATAATATAATTAATGCTATTGATATTTTAGAATATTTCTAATTAAAATTAATTAAAAAATTTGTTTTTAATTATAATTCATATTACTTTTTATTTTAAGAAAAAAAGACTTACGAAAAAGAATTACAAATTTTATACACCTTTATACATAAATGACGACTATTTATAATACAGTAAAATTTTGATTTCATTTATGTGTTAGGTGGAAGTTGTATTCTTTTTATCTTTATCAATGTGGCTCCACACACTAGACGACCCTGAATATAAGTCTTGTCCCAAAGTCTTTGAAAACAAGGGACACAACAACGTATTCTTTTAATATTTAATTTAGCCGAGACTTTGACTTGGACTTTGTTCCTTTTAAAGTTGTCCACTAAGTCATGTGATAGGAAAAACCAACAACTTCGACGACTTCGACTTCGACTTTGTTCCTTATTTAAAGTTGTCACTAAGTCATGTGACTAGAAAAATGATAATGTGAATGCACGCTGAGGAAATAACTCTCAATCCTAGTCTAAAAAACTTATAACTAGCATTTGCATCTAATGTTGCAAAGGAAATGCCGTAAGGCATAGTGTGTGGAAGAATATTGAAATGTGAATGGGCTTTTTTGAAAGCAAGGGTCGATGATAATGAGTTTGAATTGAGGAAGCCATGCTGAAAACCCTATTCGGGGGTTAAAGTGGCTATGAAATAGAATAAAAGTAGTCATAAATATCCATTGAACTTGTTTAGATACCTTAAAGATTGCCTAGTTGAAGGTGAAGTTAAACAAATGAATTCACGCGAACAACAACTGGGTATCCATATCGATATACAAAATTTTAAGGAGAGGTATGTTAATCTTTTCAAACAACATTCTAATGTATTTGCCTAGAAATATGAAGACCTTAAACCATATCACATTGTGATGAACTGAATCCCTGCCAGGATATATTCCTTATGATGCAGAGAAGCCACAGGTGGTTGATAAGGAGGTGAAAACAAATGCTTGGGCTCATGAAGGAGCTATGTATTGTCCTCCAGCCCACACTGTTCCTATGCCTATTATATTCCATGGCAACATCGTACACAGAGACATCTCTTGCTCATTACTCCTAGTATGGTAATATTGACTAACTCTGCCTGTGTCACAAATCATATAAAAATGGATTTCAGTTAGCTCCGTGGTCCTTGGAGAATAATAATATATACAACTTTCATCCATCATGGCCTCTCAACAGTCCAATTACTTAGCTAATTGCAGACCTATCTTGAAACATTCTATATGATGCCACTTTTATTACAGGGATGCAGAAATTAGATTTTAGAATGGGAATTGTGCTTCAGCGTTATTTTCATTCAAGCAGCATTTGTGCCAGCTATGTCTTTTGGACAATTATGGTTATTCTAAATGGTAATGCTGTGTCAAGTAGTATGTGCTAGCATTTTTATTTTTATGATGAAAGCTGCATATTATATCAGTTTAAACAAGCATAATCTGATTTTCATGCTACACTGCAATTTTTTTCATAGGCATTGAATTGTTTTTCTGCAGAGTATCCAGAAGTCTGAATGCCCTAAAGAATTAGAGCCAGCAGACAGGAGGGTTCCAGTACATGTCAATCTGATCAGGAGGGATGAAGACTGTCCTGTATGTTTTCATTCCATTGTCCAATTCATGGCGTGCTAGTTTTTCTAAGGTTATGGTGTTCATGCATGTGCTGTTATACTAATTGTGAAATGGGGGAATTTAGTTGTTTCATACATTGTTTTTATGATCCTTGCAAAACCAAATCCAGTGGAGAAATCAAACAATGTGCGAAGATACAGTTTGTTGTATTTATCATAAGCCTCAATGTTCAATTCAAACTCTGGTGTGATATGAAGACCTTAAACCATATGACATTGTTATCTGAAACTCTATTGTCAGCTAGTATGGTAATATTGACTAACTCTGCCTGTGTCACAAATCATATAAAAATGGATTTCAGTTAGCTCCGTGGTCCTTGGAGAATAATAATATATACAACTTTCATCCATCATGGCCTCTCAACGGTCCAATTACTTAGCTAATTGCGGACCTATCTTGAAGCATTCTATATGATGCCACTTTTATTACAGGGATGTAGAAATTAGATTTTAGAATGGGAATTGTGCTTCAACGTTATTTTCATTCAAGCGGCATTTGTGCCAGTTATGTCTTTTGGACAATTATGGTTATTCTAAATGGTAATGCTGTGTCAAGTAGTATGTGCTAGCATTTTTATTTTTATGATGAAAGCTGCATATTATGTCAGTTTAAACAAGCATAATCTGATTTTCATGCTACACTGCAATTTTTTTTACAGGTATTGAATTGTTTTTTTAGCAGAGTATCCAGAAGTCTGAATGCCCTAAAGAATTGGAGCCAGCAGACAGGAGGGTTCCAGTACATGTCAATCTGATCAGGAGGGATGAAGACTGTCCTGTATGTTTTTATTCCATTGCCCAATTCATGGCGTGCTAGTTTTTCTAATGTTATGGTGTTCATGCATGTGCTGTTATACTAATTGTGAAATGGGGGAATTTAGTTGTTTCATACATTGTTTTTATGACATTTAAACTCGATAAAGATCAAATCACTGTCCTAGATATATTTCTTGTGTGTCAAATGTGAGTGGCTTTGCAGCTGTTGATTTTTTTTTTTTTTGTCTGTTTGCTTAGGTGGTCCAATGCATGTTCTGAATGTAGGGAAGTCTGAAATTCTGTTGACTGTCATTCAATGCGCTTAGGAAGTTCTGCTGTTGGAAATTTTGAATGGGCTGCATTGAATTAAGCAAGGCTGAAACATTATTGTTGATGTTGTAGCTGTAGTTGTTCTGCATGTTGTTGAATCTCTTTTCAGGGTTGGTTTCATCATCCCCATATGTTAAGGAGAGGGTCCTCTTGAGAGAATTGAATTTGTTGTCATTCTCTACTGCTAATTCTTCTTGTTTTGGGACAACTTCATATCAGAAATCACTATTGTTGTCATTGTTATTGCTGAAATTGTTGTGAGAGAGGTTGGAGGACTGGGCTTGAGGTAGTCTGTTGCTGTTTCCATTGCCATCCATGGCTTCATCGTTTAAAAAACCATCTATGAAAGGATCGTCACTCTCCAACAACCTACTGAAAGAGGAAATTTTGGGCAGTTGCAGTTTGTTTTGCTGATCAATATCAGGCAAAGAAGCCATCACTTCATCTGCACTTGGTGATTCATCTCGTTCTACCCCTTGTACTCTCTGAGAATGACCATTTTTCTTGCAATTTTGACACAACGCCCAATCATCAAGCTGGAGAACAGAAGTGCCATCAAAATCAACAATACCAATTTTAGTTGAATGAATCAATTCCTATTCATAAAGAATCAAAACAAAAGAACTGTGAAAGGAAAATCATTCATATTGATCAATATTCAAGAAGACATCACTTTGTAGGGTGTGTTATGTGTATTTACACAATTGATTTTTTTATTCAATCAACTATGATATTCTCTGTGCTTTTGCTAAGTTCCTTCATCACCACCATCATTGGGAAATTCATTTCCCTCTTGAAGTATGAAACGAGTAGCAATTCCCAATTGATCTCACACTACCACCACAAAGAAGCTGGCAATCCTGATATACAAATCGAACTAGCCATCCTATCAAGCAATCCATGTAGTTCTCAATCTATAGCTTTGATAACCCAAAACTCAAATATTTTATATCTAATATGCACAGAAATTTTCACATTAATATGTCTGGATCTCATTCTAAGATCTTTACAGATCTGATACAAAGGTAAACTAGATTTTTCATACTAAGACAAGTAATATTAGCAAGTCTTGGAGTCTCTCTTATGTAATGTCTCCTCCTTATTTGATAGAGTTGAAGCTGTATGAGCATCGACTGCACTGAAGGGATCATCCAATAGATAGATGTCAGCATCGTTATATACTGCTCTAGCCAACTGAATCCTCTGTTTTTGTCCTCCACTCATATTCAATCCTCTCTCCCCAATCTCCGTCATATCTCCATGAGCAAAACTCTCTATATCCTTGTCTAATGCACAAGCTTTTATTGCCTTCTTGTATTGAATTTTGTCCATTGGTTTCCCATAAAGTATGTTATCTCTGACAGTACCACTCTGAATCCAAGCTGTTTGTGCCATGTATCCAACATTTCCATATACTTCAACCTGCACGTAGTCCAATCAAAAAGTTTATGGAAGAATTTATGTATATAGAAAGCAAAAAAGCTGCATCTACAATCTTGTTGAACTATGAAATGGTTACTTTTGCTCAAGAAGAGTAGTTAATGTTCAACTTACATCTCCTAAAATTTTTGGGATTTCTACAAGAATTGTATAAAGCAGAGCAGATTTCCTTGATCCCTCTGAGCCATAAATTGCTACCTTTTCTCCAGTTTTAATGTGTAGATTTATTCCCTTCAATGTCGGCTTTGTCAATGAAGATTCTGGATCCCAGCTGAGTAGGGTTTGATGAATTTCGATGGTATACTGGGATACGGCAAGTGCTTTCCTCACAACAGAATCTGGTCTCAGCTCTTCATCTTGTAAGAACTTGTCCAGACGATCTAAGGAGACTTTAACCTGAATTAATATAGGCAAAACTTCAGGTAGCATTGTCACTGGATCTTGTATCACACAGAATGTTGCAAGCACTGTAAATATGGTTGTGGCAGTTAACGGTGGATCCCCTATGATAGCACACCCGGCAAAAACTATAGATGCAGTAATGATGCGTGACATCTAGTAGAGTATGGCACCATGTGTTCTATTAAACTGTGCTGAAGACAACCATTTGGACTCCATAGCTCGGAGATTTTCTATCAGCGCTTTAAATTTTTCTTCCCATGCTTGTAGTTTGATTATTTTCATACTATTAAGAATTTCAGATGTTATTCTGAGTCCCTCATCTTGTGCAGTCATGAACTCATCATGGCACTTTTAGAGGGTTTTGGCCAGAGGTTTGTTTAGAATGACAGTAAGAATGATGATGAGCAAACCTGGAATAGCTGCCCTTCCAATTGTGGCAAAAAGGATGCCAATTGCTACACAAATTTGCAAAGGGACAGTCCAACCCCAATGCAGCCACCACAGAAACTCTCCAAAACGATATGCATCTACAGCTATGTAGTTTACAATCTCACCAGTGGCATGTCTTCGTCTTCCTAGACTGGACAACCGAAGTTGTTTCTGATATACAGTTGCCATCAAGGCCGAACGCATTCGCTTACCTGTGCGTCTGGAATTGAAGTATTTTTTTTTTTTTGTTTATGTTTGCTTAGGTGGTCCAATGCATGTTTTGAATTTAGGGAAGTCTGAAATTCTGTTGACTGTCATTCAATGCGCTTAGGAAGTTCTGCTGTTGGAAAGTTTGATTGGGCTGCATTGAATTAAGCAAGGCTGAAACATTATTGTTGACGTTGTAGCTGTAGTTGTTCTGCATGTTGTTGAATCTCTTTGCAGGGTTGGTTTCATCGTCCCCATATGCTAAGGAGAGGGTCCTCTTGAGAGAATTGAATTTGTTGTCATTCTCCACTGCTAATTCTTCTTGTTTTGGGACAACTTCATATCGACAATCGCTATTGTTGTCATTGTTATTGCTGAAATTGTTGTGAGAGAGGTTGGAGGACTGGACTTGAGGTAGTTTGCTGCTCTTTCCATTGCCATCCATGGCTTCATCGTTTAAAAAACCATCTATGTAAGGATCGTCACTCTCCAACAACCCACTGAAAGAGGTAATTTTGGACAGTTGCAGTTTGTTTTGCTGATCAATATCAGGCAAAGAAGCCATCACTTCATCTGCACTTGGTGATTCATCTCGTTCTACCCCTTGTACTCTCTGAGAATGACCATTTTTCTTGCAAATTCGGCACAACACCCAATCATCAAGCTGGAGAACAAAAGTGCCATCAAAATCAACAATACCAATTTTAATTGAATGAATCAATTCCTATTCATAAAGAATCAAAACACAAGAACTGTGAAAGGAAAATCATTCATATTGATCAATATTCAAGAAGACATCACTTTGTAGGGTGTGTTATTTGTATTTACACAATTGATTTTTTTGGAGTAGTCTACCTAGGTGGAGGAATTGCCCGGTTTCCGTCGCTGCCCGGAAAATCGTCTGGCTCCGGCCGTCGGCAATCCCTCCCCTAGCTTCGCCACCCTCCCCTAGCTCCGCCACCCTTCGTCCACTGCTCCACATTCATTTCCTGACATTTCCTGACAGATCGGATCGGAGCTGGCAATCTTGACATTCCCTGATAGATCGGATCGGAGCTGGAATTGCCGCAGCGGAGAGTTGATTCCATTTCCAATTCGAAATGGAGGAATTGCTAAACCGCGGGCTGCTCCCCCAACCAACACGACTTGGCCCCTACAGCTCACTCACCTTCCTCCTCGACTCGGCGCCTGCAACTCACCACAAAACTCCGGCCCAGGCAATTCCTCCTCTTTGCAGCTCAACACCTAGGGGATGTCCCCTTCAGGTTCAGGCGTAATTGGGTGAGTGCCGATTTTTAATATTTGTTGGTAAATTGAACAGTGGGTGCTTCACAAGGAGTCCATCCACCACGAGGTGAGCAGAGTTCATTCTATCCACCACAGGCTAATGTCGAGCCACAAGGACATACGGTTAAGATCCATTGTGAAGCCAACCCAGAGTTTTTCTTGGTTGCTCGTGGTGATGTTGTAGTGCTTGCGCTGGAAAACCCACATGATCCTCATCAGGTATGTTCATCAGTTTGAGCTACTTTATTTGAAGCTCGCTGAAAGCATTTGTTCATCTAATAATTGATGATTGATCACTATCCTTATTCCCCTGTTTGATGGAACCTTTTGTCAGCAATGGATCAAAGTAGATTCATGGGGCCTTCGAGTCAAGGATGAAGCTGGCTTCCCAGCGTTTTCCTTGGTGAACAAGGCCACCAAACATGCTCTGAAACATGGGGATAAAGAATGGGACCAGGTAAAACTTTCTGTTTCCCTTTTCCTTTTAGTTTCATTGTTTAATATAGCCTCTCCTCTGGATATGTAGAGAAGTCTTATTCACTGCAATGCTATAAACCACCTTAACTCAGGGTTTTGGAATGCCAGGGTCTTGGGCATTATGGGCTGCAACAAAGCTGTTTACAACGGTGGTCCCCTAATCCATAGTTTTTGTTGAATGTTGTTGAACAGATATACTTGGCAGATTATAATCATGACAAGGCAGAGTAGTCTGTTCTGTGGACCTTAAGTGCAGATGTTGGAAATAGGTATCAATGTCTGAGGCCTGTGAACAACATTAATTTGAATATGGATGCGAAAGCTGCAGATGGCCATGTTGGAGGAATACGTGATGGAAATGAACTCATCCTCTTTGAGTGGAAGAAACAAAGCAACCAGAAATGGAAGCTCCAGCCCATCTATTGTAAGCAATCTAACAATAACAAGTTGTCTTTCAAGCTCTTTATTGAAAGTAGCATCATTTCTGTAAGTTTATCAATAGAAAGGACAGAGGGTTCATGCTACTTGAAATTTTATCATTTCTGACATTTTCTGTAAGTTTTTCTGGCATCATTTTCCACATTCTTTTGTTTGCAGGTTTGGGTGTTCATCATAAGTTTGCTTGGCCTTGCACTGAGTAAGTGAAAAATTGCATGTATAGGCTTTGTCACTGAGTAAGTGAAAAATTGCATGGTATATGTACATAGGTTACGTGTAATCTATACCTTGTACTGCAATTGTTTATACACTTGGAATGGTCACTGCAGTGCAGTGACTTCATAAAATATTATGTTTGTTGGTTCTACAATCTGATGTTTTGTTGTAAATTGTTACAAACAAATTGCATTCTACACTGGACCAACAAGTGAGATTCTTATATGTATATGGACCAGTGTTGCGGGGGAGCGCCCCCCCCCCCTCGCTCCCGCTCCCGATCCGCGCTCCGGGCGGGAGCGGGTCGGGAGCGCGCTCCCAAAATCGCTCCCGATTTCGGGAGCGCGCTCCCTAAAAAAAATTTCGCTCCCTGCCTTTTCGGGAGCGTTTTGCCTTTTTTGCATTTTTTTTTTGTAGTAATGTTTGAAATGCAATTTTTTTTGAAAGAAACAAATAGTTTTTGAGTGGGGCAACTTAATGATCAAGTCTAGGCCCTAGTATTGATATGCTATTCATGGTAATGTTAAATTCTTAAAGTAAAAGTGACATTTTCTTTAATTTTCATTTTCATCCTTTTACTTAAATTTTTAACATTACCATGAAATGACTCAGGATGTTTGAGAGTGGTTTCGTCCTCATTGGATTTCATATGGAGAAAGTAGAATTTTAGATTTCATTCAAAATCCAGCAGACTTATCAGTTTTTCAGGATTTCAGGATTGGGGGATTGCAATGTTTCCATTGAATTTTGTCATGTATTAGGGTATGGAACTCATATTTAATCAAGAGTACCAATCCCTCTATGTACCTTGATGTTAGTGACATTGGTTGTCGAACTCCTCTATCATGACCCTTCTAAAAATGTATGCATCACTCAAACAAAATCTTGACTTGACATGCTATGCTTTTTCTATCTTATGTTAATGCTTAGAGGGTGATATTAATGACAAAGATCCCTATACAGATACAAAGGTAATGACAAAGATACCTCTGGATATTAATGCTTGGAGGGTGATATTAATGACAAAGATCCTGATTTTGCAACAAGACTAAAAAATTAGACATTTCTCGTGGTGGCAAGAGGCCCAAGCATAAGAAATAGATAATAGATTTACTTCTCTTCTCTAGTTTCTAGTAGCTTTTATAACTATTGACTCTTTCATATTTATTATGATATTTTTTTAAACAATATATGACAATTTAAGTTTGAAGTTGGCAATTATAACTCATTAGTAATGAATTATGAATATAATGCTTCATGAAAGTTGAAAGTTGTTTCATTTCGTTTCATTTTATAACATTTCATTTCATGTTAGATATTATTTTTTGTAATGGTTACACTTAGCTTACAAGTACAACTTTGGTGATCAATGATGATAAATGTTATATATTGAATTTTGAAAGCTTGAAACTTTAAGATTGATGAATCATGAGACTCAATATGTTGTATGTTACTATGTTACTAACTTGCGGACGTGGTTGATGAAGATTATAACTTCTAGATGATTGTTGTTATATGGTTCAATCTATGCTTTTTTATGTTTTTTATATCTAATTCATCATTCTACATGTTTTTGTTGACATATATGTATCAAAAATTAAAAAATATAAAATATATATATATTTTTAAAAAATCGCTCCGGGATTCGCTCCCAAACCGGGAGCTTCTGAAAATGGTCGCTCCCGCTCCCGCTTCCGCTCCCGCTCCCCGCTTCCGCTCCCGCTCCCAAGTAACATTGATATGGACTATGTACTCATATTTGTGGATACAAGATATGAGCTAATTGATATATATGAGAAAGTGTTTGACATTTCGAAGTAACTGATGCAAATATATTGTTAATTAATTCTCCTATAGTTGGCGGGCTGCTCAACGCCACATGTGGAAATGCAACAGAGATGCTCATTGCAGTGTTTGCACTTTACCATGGCAAGACCAATGTGGTCAAGTATTCTCTACTAGGCTCTGTGCTTTCCAACTTACTTTTTGTGCTTGGCACATCTCTCTTTTGTGGAGGAATTGCCAACATGAAAAAAGAACAACGGTTTGACAAGGCATGTGATATATTTTTAGTTTTTCTTTAACAACCTAGGCCACCAAAACAAGTCTGACCTGCTCATGATATTCATTCATTAGGGCCTAACCATGGGTGTTGTATTGCTATATGACGTAGGTTATTTCTGGAATCAACTCTAGTCTTCTCATGATGGCTTCACTGTGTCTCATGCTACCCTTGGCCCTTCAACAATCTATGGCATATAGTGAAGCAGCTGTATCAACATTACAGTTGTCTAGAGTCAGCAACATCATCATGTTGATAGCCTATGTTGCATATTTTTTCTTCCAATTAAGGACACAGACAATTGTTTGAAGAATGCTCAGAAACAAAGGAGCTTTTTCTCTGAATCCTCAGCAGCAAGAATTCTTTGTCTTCGGTGGTTCCACTCCATCCCCATCTCCATATACATCCATAATATTAACTCTATTGAGAGACAATTGAGACTTATAGGAATCTGAATTTAGCATTTTCTTGCTCACATTAGTGTAAATCTCCTTGACCACAATTTGGAATGCAGGCAATACATTTGTATTATCTAGAGCCAATTCATAGTCAAATGAATCCATGCATGATTGACTACAAGAAATGGCTTATCTAATCATGATTCAGTGTTTGGAGGCTGCCAATTTGACTCAGAGGGAGAGGTAAGTGACGCTCCAATAGTAATTGGGGATCTCCTTCTAGATTTGCAGGACATCGGCTTGGAGCTTGCAACTTTAGATGAATCTACGTCAAATGGAAAATTTTTGTATCGTCTCAGATCAAAACTAGAATGTGTCTTGGAAAGGATAGGCAAAAATGGTGATTTTTGTCACTCTAAATTTCTTGATTTCTTAGTGTCATTGTCTGATAGACGACGCGATTGTGTTGAAAAGTGGCTTCACTGCAACACTGCAGAATTTTCTGGGAATGCTGATGTACAAAAGTTGCAACTGGAGGCAATTTTATCACTTGTAGAACTGAAACAGGGACTCTCTGTATGTGTTTGTAAATGTTCTATATGTTTTTGGCGATGTGTTCTAGAGAAGGGCCATTCCTATGATCACTCTTGTATGGGTAACCATTGTTGCGATGAAAAGTGCACATATTGCTCTCTTGAATCACACTAAGGAAATTAATTGGAGGAATGCCAAAATTTGGCAGGTCATGATGGGAGTCATGATTGCAAAAAGAAAATTCATACATGTATGAAGCTCTGTTCTTTATTTGATAAATCATCTAATTGTAACAAATTTTGTTGCTTGAAGGTTGGCCATGAAGGTTACAAATTGCTACAAATTGGCAAATGCCTACAAATTGGTCATTCTAATAAAATGAAAAGTTATTTGCAGGTGGGATGTTGTCTTTTAACAAGAAGACTTCCAAGGGTTGCCAAACTAAAGTCCCCATATGGATTATTAAGCAATGATGCATTTGAGATTAGGACAAATTCTATATCAACATATTATTATACAACCTTAACTAATGCATTGACTAGCTTTTCCACTAGGCATTTCACTTCGAGTGGATCTTTTCCAATATAATTGACTACAAGCAATGGCTTATCTAATCATTTGACTATGAATTCTCATGGTGAATCTGATACAAAATTTCCATCTATAAGGGACATTTGTCTTCTCCAATGGTTGACTAAGACAATTGAAGTTGTCGATGTTAATGTAGGTACGATAAATGACTCAAGAAAGACTTGATAGAAATAATGTGTTAGTGTTGCTTTCATGGCATGTATCCTAAAGGAATTGATCTCAATAGACATTCAAATGCACAAGTTTAATCTAAATGGGAGAATGATATGACTAAAGAGTGCAATTCCTTTGATGAAAAATAAAAGTTGAGACTTAGTTCCCCAGGCATAAAGAAAGATTGTGATGAAATGTCTAATGGTCTACAAGACTAAATTTACCATCTGCAAGTGTTATTGAGAAACATAAATTAACTTGTGACAAAAATCTTCTCTCAATAAGATCATATTCATATTGACTACATTGAAATCTTTGCACCTATTGCAAATATGAACTCTTATCTACTTATTATTTCACACATTATTCATTCTGTATAAGTGTTATAACATACATCAATTGGATGTCAATTGTTTTTTTTACATGGTGTTCTCACTGAGGAGATTTATATGGAGCAATTTTTTTACATGGTGTTCTCAATGAGGAGATTTATATGGAGCAACCCAAGGCTTTGAGAAGGGCCACAATCTTGTTTGTCTACTAAAGAAATCCTTTTACACTTTGAAGCAAGCCTCCATAGTGTGGTATAAGAAGATTGATTGATTATTAGTTTTGGTTTCAAGCATCATGAATTTGATTGTAGTGTTTATATTTTGCAAATGATGATACTTACATGTTGGTGACTTAATCATAAATTTGCAAGTGATAATACTTACATGTTGGTGACTTAATCATAAATTGAAGTAGTGTCAACCTAATTTTGGGTTTGAAAAAACAATAAATAGAGATATTTAGAATTACAAACCTGAGTGTGTTGTATTTTTCCTTATGGAAGCCAAGTTTTGCAAATGGATAACAATATATTTATTTACCTAAATATAAATCGCCATTCATTATACATGTTTAGGATGGAACACTATAAACCATTTTTGGCACCATATCAATCAAGAGAGAAATTGACTGAGTGTGCCTTTGAAAATTAATGGTACTCTCTACAAGAAGACTACTGGAGCCTCATTTACTTGATTCATAGCAGATTTGATATATTATTTGATGTTAGTGTGGTCTACAAATCCATGTAGGATATGAAAGAGAGCTGCTTAGAGGCCACAAAAAGGATTGTTTATGAAAGATACATATTAGCACAGTATGAAGTACTGCATTAAGAATATGAAACTAGTCAGTTACTTTGGTCTTGTAAGAAGCAGGCAGAACTATTGACCACTAAAATTGAATATAAGGGTGCATTTAATGTTGACAAAATCAATGTGAATCCACATAATGGATGAGGTTGGCTTCTCGTTTGAGCAATAGATTCCAATGTATTATGCAATACAAAATCTTCTTGTTCATAGTAAAATAGTGTATGTGGAGTCTTCATGCCCATTATTTGACAAAATAAAGATATTGTGAATCTTCTTGTTCATAGTAAAATAGTGTATGTGGAGGCTTCATGCCCATTATTTGACAAAATAAAGATATTGTTCATAGTAAAATAATGTATGTGGAGGCTTCATGCCCATTATTTGACAAAATAAAGATATTGTGAATCTTATTTATTGCAAGATAAGTGATCACATCATTAATATTTTTGCAGAGTCATTAACAAAAGACAAGTTTACGAAACTTTGAACTATGTTTTGGATTTAAAAAATTGCAATCATGGGAAAGTTCCCGCAAAACACATTGAGAACACACGAGGTAGGTGGGAATCCCAGGAGATCGGCAGGAGGGCGAGGATGGCGATGATTAGGGTTTGTGCGAACAGTTTTCTGAGTGCCGCCGCATCGGTTCCCAAGTCTGCCTCAGGGGCCGAAGGCGATTCAGAGTTTGGGGAAACGGTGACCGCTGTGGAGAGGGCGTCTTTACTGCAATCATTTTCAGAGAAATGGCCGGCCTGTCGCAGACAAATGTTTCAAATACGCCCAGAACTATGCGGCTACGCAGGTGTGGGGTTTTCTGTCACAAGGATCCACGCGATCATGGATGGGAAACGTAATACAAGTTTACAGCAAGACTGTGGGGCGAATACACCAACGACAGCTCCCTTTTCGGCGTGGATAAACGAGGAGGGTTTCCCTATGCAGAAGATCGAGGTTCTCAAATGCGCCCCTGAACAAAAAAGTGTGCGTGACGTATGGCGTCTAGATGCCAGGCATCGCCAACCCCAGAACGCACGGAGAATCGGCAGGGGAGGTATGAATGACGCAGATACCCTCTTTCCTACACCACTCGGGCCCAAACTCTGCAGTTTTGGCTTAGATCTTCACGATCTAGCCTATATCCAAGCACAGTTTGACCCCAGGCAGCAGATCGATGGCATCAATCATAGATCGAGCAGAGCTCCCGCAGATCTTGACATGCAAAAGGAAAAACGAGCAAAATCAGGGCCAGATCTGGATGTTTGCTTACAGCCAGAGCAGGTAAAAACTTTTTGTTTTCAGATTCTGATTAAACCCCCACAGGGGAAAACTCGTTTAGTATGGGTCCATGCAGGAAGCACCTCTTTACAGTTGAAACAACAAATATGGGCAGAAATGGGATATCCCGTTCAGATCCAACACCTGGTCAGTGGTCGGCGGTCACTCCAGGATTGTAGATCGATGGAAAGCTATGAGATTGGGCCAGGATCAATCATTACTTTAAACTTCAGATTGAGAGGAGGGGCTCCACCTCAGGGACAACAAAGCGGAGACAAGGGGAAAAAAACTGCATCCTACAAAAACATTCTTCAGGGCAGCAGAGACACAGGGCCCTCTTCAGATCCAGGCGGAAACATACCCAGGCCATACATTGTAGATCAGTCAGAGCAAACCCCAGCCTTAAATTTAGATTCTTCAGGGCTTGACGATTTCGTCAAGTCCTATGAAACGCAAGCTCTAATCTGTCGATTCAACAGTTTTTGGCCCAAACCCTTGGATCTATTCCATTGGATTTTCACCAGCTGGACCATGGAATGTGAGATTCACCTATGTTCAAAGGGGTTTTTTATAGTAAAATTTACATCCCAGGAAGTCAGAGATACAGTCATCAGTACAGGGCCATGGTTTTGGGGAACATCGGGGCTGTTTATGACCCCATGGTTTCCAGATTTTGACCCAAACAAAATGACTGTAACCAAAATGCCAGTCTGGGTCAGACTATACAATCTCCCTCTAAATTTCTGGAATGATCAAGTCTTGGAAGGCATTGGGAACAATATAGGGAAATATATCAAAACAGACCTGGAAAGGATTGATGAAAGGATCTATACTTTCGCACGTATTTGTGTGGAAGTAGATTTAAGTAAAGGGCTGCCGGACAATATAAGGCTGATCTACAAACAACAAAACTGGCTGCAAGTACTAGATTATGAAAACACCGCTTTCAGATGCAGGCTCTGTAGGCAGACAAGACACCTGCAAAGCTCATGTCCAGAAGCAAAGAAAGTAAACAGTAAAAAGAAGCAGAAGAAAGGATGGCAATTCTCACCTCCAGATTCAGAGGAAGAAGAATCAGAAGCAGAGGTGGAAGAGACCCCTGCAGAGAAGACTGAGGTATCACAAGAAATGGAGAATCAGAAGGGAACCACTCCGAACAACAAGACAGAGATGACAAGGGTGGATCCAAGCATGGGAGGCATCAAACGTCATCACCACTCTGATACTTCAGACTCAGACAAAGATACTGGCCCACAGAATGCAGAAACACAGATAGTCATTGCTTCGATCGAGCCCTCTCAAGGAGAGTGGCGCAAGGTCGAAAAGAAAAAGGGGAGAAAAACTTGAAGCGTGAATCTCACTCACTGCCGGAATTCAGTTTTTTCTGCTTCTTTTTCTTTCTCTATCCTCTCTTCTCTTTTTCTTATTTTCTTTGCACGTTAGTCTTATAACGTTGCGGGGGGTGCGAAAGCACTCGAGCCTTAGTGGCGGCTTACAGTATGTATCAGAGCATATGCTAGTGTAACTTTTCATTATCTTTTTAATAAAAGTTACTGTTTTTTCCTTTGGAAAAAAAAAATTGCAATCATGGTAGAGTGTACATAAGACAATTTCACCTCTAAAAAGTTTCAGATAGTTGTGTTGACAAATGAGCTTTGAAACATCAATTTCATCATACAATTTGACCTTTTATGGATATTGTTGATTCACAATGGAAGGTCAAATTACTAATTGGTTAGATTCATCCAAGGTCCCAAGTTATGCAAGTCGAAGTATCTAAGATAGGTCCCCAAGCTTTGCAAGTCAAAGTATCTAAGATAGGTCCCCAAGCTTTGCAAATCAAAGTATCTAAGATGAAGATCCAAATGCATTTAAGATGATTAATGTTGATTTTTTTTCCTATTTTAGATGAGTTACTTTTAATTTTAAGCCATATATAAATCATACCAATTGTCTTATCATTAAAATTATTTAGTTATCCATTTTATGTCAGGAAATGCTTACTTGTAATTCAACACTGTAAAGATATCTTTGAACACAACATTTTCTTGAAATTCATTATTCTTCGTTCCTGTAAGTCCACGGCTCTCTAACAACCATTACCATTGACTTGAGGACATTTAAAGAACATTGTGATATACTTAAAACCCTAGTTTTAAAAATAAGACATAAATTCCTTGAGAATTCACTTTATTCAGATCCTTTGAAAGCTCATTTTCCATAGGAGTTCACGATTTGTTGTTAACTATCCTCGGCTGCACTTGGAGATGATATAGTGCATAGCAACCTCTCGTGAAATAACAACAGAAATCTTATAAATCAGACAGAGCAAATCAACATTGCCACGATATACCTGAAGTATCATCATCGCGGTTACTTCATAAAAAGTGCCAAACATAATACAAAGAACAATAGCACAAACAAGCACCACACACATTTGTAATAAACTTTTATTATTATGGGCTGATAAAGAAATAGAGGATACAGAGCTATACAGAGGCCAACCCCAGTCAAGTCGATCACAAACAATGAAATATGATCATCCAGAGGCCAACTCCATTGAATTTGCTATATAATTATTTACATATTTTACATCATCAATACAACGGTATAAGAAGTGCAAGTGATCAGAAGTGCCAGTGGATTCAAATGATTTAAGAAAGAAGGGGAAGCACTGTATTCGCTGATCCAGCGAAAACATACCACTGACCAGGAATCTCTAAACAGAAAGGTGGGGTGCAGTTCCTATTCGATGAAGGAAAGCAAAAAATACCAACAATTGCCCCAAATTGTCACCTCGTGTTGTACCAATCTCCTACCAAATCACACTCCTTTCAAATTCAGATGTTCAGCAAGAAGTCCAGTAGTATCCAACGCCTTCTCCATCAGTCTGCCCAATTCTTGCAGATAGACTTGGGATCGTGCCTTCTACTTTTCAAAGGAAACCTCCAGTGGCTAAAAGGAGTATTTTACTTCCTACAAGGCCAAGAAGTGCTAAGAATCTATGTCAAGCACTAGAATCTATGTTAACACTATGATTCATTAATGGTCTTTACCTGTGTAGTTTGAAGAGTTGTCATTCTGTAGAACAAAGACTATTTATCAGCTTGTAATTTGTACAACTTGTATAAGCAATTCTAGATTAGGTGGATTTAGTTCCTTTCTCCTACCACCACTGTAATTAGCGCTGTCTTCTTTCAGTTCTACCAATTTTGCACACTTCTCTATGATGAGGTCAATTTCGCAATTCCTGGGTCATCAAATGACAGGGCCATGTTCGGCCAGTGTGGTGAATAGTTCTCCATTTCTGGTCTTCTGTTCGATGATCAACAAATCATATTTGGCAAATCCCAGTGGTATTGTGCTTTCCAGATCCTGACATTGCTGTACCCAATTTCTGTATTTAGAAAGGTAATTGTCACAGTGGAAAACAGATGAACGACGATGGTTTTTAGAGAACCATTGTCCATACATACAACCTTCAAAGGCGATTACTTAATTCCATTGCAAGAAGCCCAAAATACAACATCTAAGAATAGGATTTTATCAATCCAAGACTGTAGAGAAAGCTAACACAAACAAACCATGTAAGAGCTTACCGCAGTGATATCCAAGATGCAGCTGCAATCCGACGACGTGATCCGCGTGGAGGCGCAAGTGGAAGCACTACGTCTCCATTTCGAATCCCACTACGACGCCCTTGACCGCGCAGCAAGGCAGGACGTGCTGCAAATCCTGACGCCCGCCTGGAGAACACCTCTGGAGAAACCCTACCTCTGGATTGGGGATTGGCACCCCGCGCTCTTCATCAATCTCTTCCACGGCCTTGTCGCGCATTACCTGGACCGCCTCAGTCTCGAAACTGCGACGTCGGAGAAGAATTATTATCGCAGGGGCGGTCTGGCTTACGTGTCGGAGGACTTGTTGAACAAGGTTGAGAACATCAGAATGGTGTTGCGCACCATGGTTCCTGCCCTTTTTCACAGAATGCGCCACGTTCAGCTCGGCCTAGGAGGCCCCATTGCCAAAGACTGGTTGTTGGCCCTGCTCCGAGACCGCCAAGAAAGTTCCCCGGGATCGAGTCGCCGAGAGGATCAAGACGCCGTGGTGGCACTGGAGAGTGGATTCACGGCGCATATCCGGGAATTGAATAGGGAATTACAAGATTCAGAAGGCGTTGGACTCTGCATCCTCCAATCTAACGCGTAGAAAATGAATCTGCCAGAGCGGCCTGGAGGGATCCAGGGGAGGCAAGTCCTAACGCTCGCCTGGAGAACACCTCTGGAGAAACCCTACCTCTGGATTGGAGATTGGCACCCCGCGCTCTTCATCAATCTCTTCCACGGCCTCGTCGCGCATTACCTGGACCGCCTCAGTCTCGAACCTGCGATGTCGGAGAAGAATTATTACCGCAGGGGCGAGCTGGCTTACGCGTCGGAGGACTTGCTGAACAAGGTTGAGAACATCAGAATGGTGTTGCGCACCATGGTTCTTGCCCTTTTTCACAGAATGTGCTGCGTTCAGCTCGGCCAAAAGACTGGTTGCTGGCCCTGCTCCGAGACCACCAAGAAAGTTCCCCGGGATCGAGTCGCCGACAGGATCAAGACAAATTTGTAACTGTTTTGATCGACGGTTCAAGTGTTTGTAATCATCTAACATCTAATCGTACAGTGTCCAAGGATGACACGTAGGCAAAAAGGGGATGGATTTCAGAGGGAAACGCCTTACGACGTAATTAATTTTAAGCACTCTAGCAATCTGATTTTTTTTTTACTAAGTTCTAACAAAAAAATTTACCACCAGACTAATTTGTGGTGTCGATAGAGAACGCCTATTATATTATGTACAAGTAGTGAACGCTTTCCTGTTCTATACTTTCGCTTTCGGCGACAACACATCATTCAAATCAGTTCAGTGTCAATTCAGCTCTATTTCCTTCTCCATCGTCTTGACTCTTAACCCATCATCACTGGAAAATGGGTCAATGCGTATTCCCTCCGCCTGTCCCAGATCTTATGTAGTGGTTTCTTGAATGCAGTGTCGTGGCCTTGATGGCCCTCCGTATCGATGCCGGCCAATGACAATTGCCATCAAAGTTAGTGGTCAATTTCGTGAACTTATGATCGTGAACCGATGATGAAGGGTTGACGGTATGGTCGATACATCGAGAGTCATTTGTGCTCAACAGTTTTGAGCCGATGTTTACCGCGTAGTTTAAGGAGGTGGAGGAGTTGTTCGGGAAATTATGGAAATTTGGGTTATAGGTAGAGAAAATTGGGCAAGGATTTTTGTAAATTCAAGTTATAGTTGTTAAACTTCAAAATTTTAGGTGTCCTAAAAGTTTTCGATGGTGCTGAATCTATTTCCACTATAAAAACACGATTCAAACACTGCATCTACAAGATTTTTTGAATTTCTTTTACTCAAATTCCAACTACTTTTGACTGCCTCGTTAGACGACTCCGATGTTCAGTCTTTTGCACTTCTCCTTTGGGAAGCAATTTGACGTGACTCTAGAATCATTCATACTCAACAGCTGGGAAGCAACTTGACTTGAGATGGTTGCAATGTATTTGTTTTTCAAAACAGTCCCATGTTGTCTCAGAATTTCACTCGTAGTGGGCCCTTCTCAGTTACTCCTCAATTGTTACCATTCTGTTAGTTTGACAACGAATTAGTAACTTTAGGTAAAATGTAAATAGACAGTTGTATACCGAATAATTAGTTATGTAACGATAGTTGGTGATATAAAATTATCAAATGCCCATGAAATGTAATGCGGAGAATCATTGATGAATAACAAATTCAGTTTCTAATTCACTTTCTTATCTTGGTTATTCTGTTGAGTTTCTTGTTTTCTTCATTATTTCACTTATTCATCCTACAAGTGGTATCAGAGCCAGTGAATTGATTTTGGAGTCCATGAGTGCTGTCGAGACGCTGTTCTCAGCGTGAAGGCTATGTGTCTCTGCGTCTCTACGTTCAACGGTCAACGTGAAGGTGTCTCTGCGCCTAGCCAAGTTCCACGCTGCCAGACCTGCGTGAAGGAAGCGCTGCGTCTCTGTGTTCAGCGGTCAGCGTGAAGGTGTCTCTGAAATCTGCCTGTGAGAAAGCGTTGAAGAAAAGGCGGATGTGCATTGAAGAACAGGCAATCCAGCCTGCGTGAATCTAGAACTGGCAGTTTTTTGGCATGCTGGGAACCTGCAGCCGTGTGAAGACCCTGCGCGTGATTCCAGAGTCTGCCTTGCGTGCTGGGAACCTGCAGCCGTGTGAAGACCCTGCATGAAGAATTGGTGCTGCCGGCGTGAATTTACCTGCGCTGCGTGAGAATTCAACCTGCTGCGTGAAGGCTGAAGGTGCTGTTGCGTGCTGCCAGTTGCGTGTTTTATCAAACCCTCTGCGTGATTGCCGTACTGAGCCTGTGTTGGCTGCCAGAACCTGTTCGGAAGAGGAAAAACCTCTGTTTTCAGTGTTGGCGACCAGAACTTGTTCGGAAAATCCGGGTATTTTTTTTTTTTAAAGAAATTTTGTCTCAGAACTTTTCTTTTCAGAAAGCAGTGAGAGTAAAATTCTTTTAAATAAAAAAAAGGGGGTCGATGTGAGTAAGTTGAAGGAAAGATTTTAATTTTTGAATTGAAGAAAAACAAAGGGGGAAAGGAAACAAAGGATCTGAAATTAAAAAAACTGTTGAGTTGGGAATTATTATTTTTTTTACAGTTTTTTAGAAAGACAAACAAAATTATAAATAATTCCTAGAAAGACTGAAACCCTAGGAAGGAGGAAAAATGGCTAAGATGTCGAATGCAAAATTCGAGGTGGAGAAATTCACCGGAAAGAGCAATTTTGCTCTTTGGAAACTGAAAGTTAAGGATCTGCTTGTGCAACAAGGATTGCACAAGGCATTGGATGGGGCAACTAAGAAACCTGCAACCATGACTACTTCAGACTGGGAGGACTTGGATGCCCGAGCTCTCAGTACCATCCGGTTATGCCTAGCGGATGAAGTTCTCTTCAACATTGTTGAAGAGACTACGACGTCAGGATTGTGGGAAAAACTTGAAAACCTCTATATGACAAAATCATTAACCAACAGAATTTATCTGAAACGACAATTATACAGTCTTCGAATGAAAGAAGGTTCAAGCGTTGCAGAACATTTGAATGTTTTTAATACACTAATTTGTCAATTAACAGATATGGAAGTCAAAATACAGGAAGAAGATAAAGCCATAACCTTGCTGTGTTCTCTGCCTGAATCATGGGATCACTTCGTAACTTCAATCAGCTTCAGCTCTGCTGATTCTATGAAGTTTGAATTAGTTGTGGGAGCTCTTCTGTCTGAAGAAGTACGAAGGAAATCCAGCACTGAAACAGCTGCATTAGAAGCCATGGTCGCTAGAGGATGCTCAAAGGAAAGAGGAGAAAAACCAAGGGGGTCTTCCAGGTTGAAATCGAAGGGCAAGAAGTGTAAGGCAAAATGTTGGAACTGCGGTAAAGTTGGACACTTGAAGAAGGACTATTGGAAATGGAAGGAATCCGAAAACCTGAAGAACGAAGCGAATCAGGTCGATTCAGGTATGATAGACGAAGTTTTATCCACTGAAGAATTATGTATGATAGATGAAACTTCACCTGAATGTAATGTCTCTCAGAGTTTTGATAGCTGGCTGTTAGACTCTGGTGCTTCACATCACATGTGCCCACATAGAAATTGGTTTACCTCGTATGAAAATGTAAACGATAGTTTTGTGTTTATGGGTAACAATGTGTCATGTCAGACTGTTGGGATGGGAGATATCAGGATTAAGATGTATGATAACACAGTTAGGACATTAACTAGTGTTAGACATGTACCTGATTTGAAGAAACGAAGCGAATCAGGTCGATTCAGGTATGATAGACGAAGTTTTATCTGCTGAAGAATTATGTATGATAGATGAAACTTCACCTGAATGTAATGTCTCTCAGAGTTTTTATAGCTGGCTGTTAGACTCTGGTGCTTCGCATCACATGTGCCCACATAGAAATTGGTTTACCTCGTATGAAAATGTAAACGGTAGTTCTGTGTTTATGGGTAACAATGTGTCATGTCAGACTGTTGGGATGGGAGATATCAGGATTAAGATGTATGATAACACAGTTAGGACATTAACTAGTGTTATACATGTACCTGATTTGAAGAAAAATTTAATCTCTTTGGGAGTGTTGGATTCAGATGGTTATAAGTTTACAGGTTAGGATGGCGTCTTGAAAGTCTTTAAAGGAGCCCTTGTGGTTATGAAGGAAGAAAAGGTCGGAAATCTTTACAGGTTAAAAGGAAGTACTCAGGTCAGTGAAGCAGCGGTTGCGTCAGAAAAGGAAGAAGCATGTACTCGTCTGTGGCATCAACGATTGGGTCATATGAGCGAGAAAGGTCTTCATATACTGATGAAACATAAATCTCTTCCCGGTCTGAAATCCTTGACTTTAGATTTTTGTAAACATTGTGTGTATGGAAAACAATGTAAACAAAGATTTAAAGTTGGAAATCATAATAGTAAAAATGTTTTAGACTACATTCATTCTGATATGTGGGAGCCTTCCCCTGTTGTGTCATATGGAGGTGCATTGTATTTTTTAACGTTCATTGATGATTATTCCCGTAGAGTTTGGGTCTATATGCTAAAAAGGAAAGTTGATGTATTAAATGTCTTTAAACAATTTAAAGTAATGGTAGAGAAAAGAACGTGGAAATCTATTAAATGTCTAAGAACTGACAATGGTGGTGAGTTCACTTCTGTTGAATTTGAACAATACTGTAAGGATGAGGGCATTGTTAGACACAAAACTGCTGTTTATACTCCTCAGCAAAATGGTGTTGCTGAGCGTATGAATCGGACTCTTATGGAAAGAGCCAGAAGCATGATCAGCAATGCTAACTTGCAAAAGGAGTTGTGGGCAGAAGCAATATCTACGGCTTGTTATTTAGTTAACAGATCACCTTCAGTAGCAATTGATTGTAAAATTCCTGAAGAAGTTTGGATAGGTCAGTCTTGTGACTATTCACATTTGAGGATATTTGGCTGTGATGCTTATTCTCTTATTCCGAAAAATCAGCGTTCAAAATTAGATCCAAAGTCAAAATGTTATGTCTTTGTTGGGTATGACTATGCAGTGAAAGGATATAGGTTGTGGGATCCTACATTGCGGAAGATATTCATTAGTAGAGATGTAACATTTGATGAATCCTCTTTGTTAAAATCAAATGTTGAAAGAATTGAATAGGAACAGGTATCGCCGAGTCAACGAGTTCAGTTGGAGGCTAGACCTTTCGGTGACAGTCGAAAGGAAGGAGAGACTTATGGAGAAAAAGGTGTTGAAGACACAAAGGAAGCCGTTGAAGCTTCTGAACCAGTGCAAGTTTCTGAACCAGTTCAACAACCAGTCGCTCTGAGAAGGTCTACAAGGAAAAGGAAAACTCCCAAAAGGTATGAAGATTCTGCTTCATCTTTTGCTTTGATTACTGAAGATGGGGAGCCTTCTTGTTATCAGGAAGCAGTAGATGATACAGATAGCGAGAAATGGAAAATGGCTATGGAAGAAGAAATGGACTCCTTAGCCAAGAACAATACCTGGGATCTTGTAGAGCTTCCTGAAGGGAGAAATGTTGTTGGATGTAAATGTGTCTTCAAGCTGAAACGGAAAGTTGATGGTAGTATTGAAAGGTATAAGGCGCGACTGGTAGCAAAAGGGTATTCTCAGGTTGAAGGTATAGACTTTCATGAGATTTTTTCTCCAGTTGTAAAACTTGTTTCTATACGTACTATGTTGGCACTAACTGCGTTGCTTAATCTTGAGTTAGAATAGTTAGATGTTAAAACAACTTTTCTACATGGTGATTTGAACGAAGAGATATATATGGAACAACCAGAAGGTTTTGTACGAGGTCGCAGCAGAAGATTAGTTTGCAAGCTCAGGAAATCATTGTATGGTCTGAGGCAGTCTCCCAGACAATGGTACAAGAAGTTTGATTCCTTCATGGTGAGCCAGAACTTTATAAGAAGTGAGTATGATCATTGTGTGTACTTAAAAAGTTTCAATGTCATATTTATTATCTTAGCTTTGTATGTTGACGATATGCTTATTGCAAGCAAAAGCATGGAAGAGATCAACAGGTTAAAGGCTCAACTCTCTAGGAAGTTTGATATGAAGGATCTTGGAGCAGCAAAACATATCTTGGGCATGGAGATACACAGAGATAGGAAAAATGGTAAGCTTTGGTTGTCACAGCAGAAGTATGTGGAGAAGGTACTTGAAAAGTTCTCTATGAATAATGTGAAACCTGTTAATGTTCCTTTAGCTTCCCATTTTAAGCTTTCTTCGGTTTTGAGTCCAAGAGCTGATGAAGAAAAGCAGTATATGTTTCATGTACCATATGCAAATGCTGTAGGCAACTTAATGTATGCGATGGTATCTACAAGACCTGACATTTCGCATGCAGTTGGAGTTGTCAGCAGGTTCATGGCAAATCCAGGTAAAGAACATTGGCAAGCAGTGAAATGGGTGCTTCGATATCTAAGAGGCACAAGTGATCATTGCATCGTCTTTAATGGTAGTGAAGGATCAATTTGCGGATATGTAGACGCTGACTATGCAGGTGATTTGGACAAAAGAAGATCTACTACAGGTTACGTCTTTACTCTTGCAGGTGGAGCAATTAGTTGGATGTCAAAGCTTCAAGACACAGTTGCATTGTCCACTACCGAAGCCGAATATATTGCTGCTTCAGATGCTAGTAAAGAAGCAATCTGGTTAAAGGGTCTGCTCGATGAAATTGGAAGAACGCAGGAGAAAGTGAATGTACTTTGTGACAGTCAAAGTGCTATTCACTTGGCTACAAACCCTGCCTATCACAGCAGAACCAAGCACATTGATGTAAGGTATCATTTTCTGAGACATGTGATCGATGGCGGAAAAGTAGCTCTTAAAAAGGTCCATACACGAGAAAATTGTGCAGACATATTCACAAAGCCAGTTACAGTAGAGAAGCTGCGGTGGTGTTTAGCTTCTCTTGGCTTGCAGGAAAGATGATGAATGGGAAAATTGTTGTCAAGGTGGAGTTTGTTAGTTTGACAACGAATTAGTAACTTTAGGTAAAATGTAAATAGACAGTTGTATACCGAATAATTAGTTATGTAACGATAGTTGGTGATATAAAACTATCAAATGCCCATGAAATGTAATGCGGAGAATCATTGATGAATAACAAATTCAGTTTCTAATTCAGTTTCTTATCTTGGTTATTCTGTTGAGTTTCTTGTTTTCTTCATTATTTCACTTATTCATCCTACACATTCAACCCATATTAATATATGACTACGTGTTTATGAATTCACGTTCTCTTGTTGAAATAGCAGGCATTATATAGTGCCCTAGTGCTAGGTTCTATGGAACTAACGCCACCAGTGGTTTTGGGATGTCCCCTGTAATGATTCATTGGAGTAGGGCCAGGGCCGTTATGCATGCCAACTCCTCAAAACATTTTGTCATCCAATTAAACAATTGAAAATATGTAGAAGACGTATCGCATACCCTAACCGTCTTCAAGTCATTGGGTTGGGACTGCAAGTAATCTTTGTAAACTTCAAGAGAATGCGTAAAGGTGAGAGTTCATGCTTGATATGTAGTCGGACGGAGTATTTTCAATGTGAGGTTCTTTATAGACCATTTATATAATGGGGACAAGTATTTGGAGAATGCTTAAAAGGGAGAGTGTTCATGCTTGAGAGGCAGCCTGCCCAAGTATTTGCAATGTGAGGTTCGTTATAGGCCGTTTATATAATGGGCACATACATTTTAAAAGTGACTGGTTGGTTCATTAAGGACTTAATATGTAGGTTTGCTATGAGTTTATTAGAATTTAAGAAGGTTGATTGGTAGAAAATGTTCATAATAGTTGGTTTAAAGTTATAGAGGTTCTATTACTAGTCCACTTGGTTTGCAAAGTTAAAGTGCATCTAGGAGGTTTTTAAGTTCTTTTAATGCAAATAGGCATCCAATAATATTTTTTAATGGGGAAGACTAATAAAGTGACATCATGAACAAGGAATCCCAAATCATAAAGAGGGAGGCTTCCAGCTTTATAAAATTCATTCAAATTGTGGAGTGGAAGCTTCAATACTCCATATCCCCATGTAGGAATGAAGTCTTCACATTTACTATTTTACGTTAAGATAAAAAACAACAACAAATAAAAGAAATCTAATAGAAGTTAACTTGGTAATATGAGATAAAATATCACCATATTCAATTCCTTTTACTTGGGAATAACCCTTTACTACTAATTGAGCTTTGTATTTCTCCACTTTGCCTTCTGCATTCTACCTCTTACTAAACACCTATTTGCTACTAAAGGGTTTTCTTCTAACCAGTAACTCCACTAAATACCAAGTCGAATTTTTCTCCAAGGCTTCGATTTCTTTAACCATGGCCTTTTTTCCAAAGTTTCCCATCCTCTAAATCCATTGTCTCCCTAATAGTTTTAGGATCATCATCAATAATAAACAAAGCAAAACTTGAATGAAAATTAGGTGGAGTATACCTTTCTGGCTGCCTTTTTTCCTAAACTGATCTCCTCAGTACCAAAGTTTGTGGTTCTTATTCTTCTAATTCTTTTTCTTCTATAGAGTTTGATTCATCATCCTTCAATTCAAATGAGCACTTTTTTGGTTCTCTCCCTTGGTAGGACTTCCTATTGAACAACATCTTTGACTTCTCTAAATACCACATCTCGACTATACACCACCTTCTTAGTTTTTGGGTTCTAAAGCTTATGACCTTAAAGACCATCTTTATATACAATGAAGATACATTTCTCAACTTTCTTATCTAGCCTATTCCTATTCTCCTTTGAAACATGTACATAAGCATTAGAGCCATATAACCTAAGCTGTTTAAGAGAAGTTGTATTATTAGTCCACACCTCATGTAGAGTCTTATCATCTTTTGCTAATGAGAGTAATCTATTTACTAGGTAACATGAAATATTTATTACCTTTATTCAGAATTCTTGTCCTAACTCAACACCGTTCAGCATGCTCCATGCTTTCTCCATCAAGGTCATGTTTTTCCTTTCTACAACTCCATTTTGATGAGGTGTGTATGAAGTAGCCTTCTACTTTGTTACACCACATTTATTACAAAATTCTTTGAATTTATTTTTGTAGAATTCTCCGCTATTATCTATCCTCAACACCTTAATTTTCTTCTCTATTTAATTTTCCACAAGAGCCTTAAATTTTTTGAATTTCTCAAAGACTTTATATTTCTTCCTAAGGAAATAAATCCATATATTCTTCAAGAATTCATCTATAAATGAGACAGAATACACATGTACGCAGTGACAAAACCAACACAAGTCTAAACACATCATTGTGCATCGATTGTAATATTCCCTCTAACCTCGTAGAACCAAAGAACAATCTTACCTAATTCTTCTTTCCATATAAAAAATGTTCACAAGAAATCAAAATCCAAAGAGAAATTAGACATACCTTCTACCATACCATTACCATGTGGTACCTAAAGACCTTTTTCTCCAATATGTCGCTATATTTAATGCCACAACATTGTCTTTTCTCAAAAGGCCAAAGGAGTTTTTCCCTCTTTAGTTCCACTTTTAGGAACAATGGAATTGTTGCACCCATCATTAAGAATTCTTCCCAACAACTTATATAGAGTTACATTCTGAACTCTCCTTAGCAATACCATTGCTCCTCAAACCATCTTGTAGGTATCATTTTCAAACATTGTTTTTACACTTACATCACTAATCTTGCTTACAAAAATAAAATCTATTAGAAATCCTAGGATATGTAG
This sequence comes from Pinus tabuliformis, assembly GCA_031772625.1. Lineage (NCBI taxonomy): Eukaryota > Viridiplantae > Streptophyta > Pinopsida > Pinales > Pinaceae > Pinus > Pinus tabuliformis. The sequence goes on from CM062806.1 coordinate 724,992,991, forward strand.
TACAACATGGTGTGTTTTAATCCTTCCACCCATGAGCTTCAACCAGACTTTTCCTTGTCCTATGATTCAGGATGATGACTCATCTCCAGTGAAAACATCATCGTCATCATATTTTCGTATTCACAAAACCACTCCTTGTGAGGAGTCATATGAAAGGGCCTAAGTTGACTAACCATGCCTCATGATCTACATGTGCAATTTGAAAAACCAAATACACTTTCTCTCCTTTATCTAAGGATGTTTTCTCTTCTACAAAATGAGCATCTTCAGGGCTTTTCCCTTTCTTAGCAATTTTGCAGCTACGATCTTTCTTATAATGCCCTTTATTTCAACATCTCCATCATAACTATACAAACTTTCTTGGGGATTTAGAGATTCGTACTTGAGGACTTATTTTTATTTCTATTCTAGGAGTGTCCTCTTATAAACAAGGCATATTTGTTCTAGTTTTCCATGTTTTTTTGTCTCATCTCCTTTGATAATAAATATAATACTATTTCATTAAATCTTAAAGTAATTTCTTTACCACCTATGGAAACAACTAGACTATCACGCAGGTTTGGTAGAGAACATAACAAAGTAATGCACTTACCATCACCTGAAATCTTATTATCAACAGTAACACCCACCCCACATTTACACACTTTAAACTGCTCACCAGGGTAAACATGAGATGAGAGTTACTATGTGTGACCTAATTTCCAAGATGCACTTATGGAAAATGATGTCCACATGTTTAGAACCGACTACAAACACCTAGTGCCACATGATCACATTGTTATTAGCTTAAATTGACCCAACGATATTTATTTTCAATTTTGTTTCCTTAGATTTAACACAACTTTCTATTTTTGGTAGTTTTTAAGGTTCTAAACTTCTCAGTCCATTTTGAGGTACTAAACAACATTTTCAAGGAAAACGGAGAGACTCGAAAAGTGTCAAAATATTTTTCACTAACTCTATTTGTTTCCTCGTCGAGGAGATCTTCGAAACAAAGTATCAAGATAGCCAAACGAAGTTTTTATGCCAAAGTTACGACCCTGAGAAGTTGGAGGTCCAAATTATTCATTTATACAAACATCTATTTTCATTAGTTTCATCAGATGTTCATCAAGAAGGCTCAATTCCTTCTCAATCTAGTTGCATCAAACACTAGTTAGCCCATGCATTCACATAATCATTCATTAACTTATGAATCCATAAGTAAGATCCATAACAAGAGCACATTATACTACAAGAATTTGCCATGCTTATAACCAACATTTAACCAGAATGAATCCATCACAAACCAGTCATAAAATAAACACAATAATCAATACATCTGATCATTGATCACAATAAGAAAGTAGCTCATCTTAACATATGAAAATTCCAACCAAGTCAGGGACTTACCCGACCATAAATTAGGCTGAACCAAATCTCTCTTTTAGCCAATCATCCTCGTGCCATATTCCAACCATGAATGTGAGATCTTATGGGTTGAACCAAAATAGAACCAACCAGGGCTTCCAAAGGCCAAACCACCTCGACCCTCAACCAAATTGATTTCACCTAAACCAATCTAGAAATCACTAATACCAAAACAAGATCCAATGCCTCTAACTTTCTTCACCATACCTAGAGGATTTTTCCTGTCTCGACCCTTCTGTCAAGAGTTCCAAGAGAAAGCCCATCTTTACCCTCGACCATTGGGAATTTTCCTGAGATCACCACAATCGAAGTCCAAAGTCTAAAAGTCATCTAAAGCTTAAACCAAAACAAGGAACCCAGTACACCATGCCTATCTAGGAAATGGAAAAGCAAGGTTGAAACCACTGTCAATCCAGGAAAATCCCATGCCAATGATAGTAAAACAACCAAATAACCAAATTCATGTACCATGCATTCAAATCTCAACAATGAAATCACACATGTAACATGTTACCTGCAATTTCCACCTGTTGTATTTGCTCTTCCAACCTTCTTCTTCGTTGCCCACGAATTCCCTTGCTCGCTTCTCTCCAAGTCCAAGTGAATGCTAGAATGCTCTAAGTGTGTGAGTGTGTAAGAGTATGGAAGAATGTGGAAGAAGAGTATAAAAAGAGAGCTACAATTATTTCTCTCCTCTTTTATTTGTTTTCATTTCCTTTTTCTTTCAATTTCCTTCATTTTCCTTGGCATCCATATTTGTGTCTCTTCACCTTCCTTTTCTCCTATTTTCCTTATTTCTTATATTAAATTGTCATTTATTGCCTCTTTGCCTTTACCAATTTCCATAGTCATTGATAAACCACAAGTGATGCCCACTATAATGTTTTCCTGCAATTTAGCTTGGAATACATGTCCCATGACCTTGGTTTTATTTTATTTACATGGAAAATCAACCCAAGGTTGTTACATCAACATATAATGTATTGAAGGCATTCATATTCTCTATGATCAAGTCTCCATCGTTAATCCTCAAGTTATATAGTTTTTCTTGCAGAAACAATTTGTTCACTAGGGACATAGATTGGTACAAAGCCCCTAACTTGTCCCACAAATCCTTTATTGTAGCTTCCCTTGAAACATTCAATAATATTGAATCTAAGAGACACAATCGTATTGTTTTGTTTTCCTTTTGATCCAACTTGGTCCATTCTCATGTTTACATCTCCATCGACTCAAAAGCTAAATCCACAAAGATCTATTGATCTTTGTCCACCAACAAGTCTTCCATTTTGAGCCTCCACAAATCAAAACTCTACCCATTGAATTTCTCGATCTATAGCTTTAAGCCTACTAGCCATTTAATTTTACCTCAAGAATCACTTCCATGGATCCACTACTGTAACAAGTTCTACCATAGATATGATCCAAACCCCTCAAACAAAAAAAGTGTCCCATTGAAGCTAAAATTTCTCTAATACCAAATTTAGGTTTTAACCCTGTATAATTAATCACTGCAAACATGTTCTTAAAAACAAAAAAGATGCCATGAAAAATACACGCATTAACGCAGCAATTTTATCCTCGAAACTCAAACCAGGAAAACCAACAAGATATTTGATATATGTTAAAATATTACAATACAATATATATACTTTGACATCCATATACCATTAATCCATTTACGCTAGATTTGAATACAACCATAGTTTCTTAACCAAAACTACAAACCCATGGGAAAAATCGCTTTTAGCCAAACTCGTGTGCTGGAAACAAATGCAAAACTACCCAAAAAATAAAATTTGGGGCACTATTGCCCCTCCCCTTCCCCACTCCCATGACCCCCCATTGCACATCACATATTGTATAAAGTGTATGGATAGTTGTGCAAAGAATATAACACATATGCAAAATGTCCATTTTAAAGCTTCATTTAAAGCATATCTAATGTTTTTTTCAAGCAGTTTTACATTCATTAACATACCAAGGGTTGGTAGTTCTATTTTTTGTTTTATATGACATTTTGATAGATAACTTGTTAATGGAAGTAGAAAGGGTTGTAGAAAAATTATAATAGAGGTATTTGATGTTTTCGTTATAAGTAGGAGGTTTAAATTCCTATTTAAACCCTTTAAGAAGAGATCAAATTTACTTTTATTAAAAGTGATGTTCATTTGATTGTTAAAAATTTTATAATAAAGAATTTTATACATGACAAAGTTAAGAGTTAGGGTTAAAGGTCTATGATAGGATTCAGGCTCATGGTCATTTAAGACGTCAAAATTAACTATTTGGTTGGACATAAGGGTATTTAATATCACATATTCCAAGACATTACCATCGAGACCATGAATACAAGTCATCTGGCTGGAGTCTGGTTACTTCGTTACACCATTGAAAATTATAAGGTCTAGAGAACTACAAAGCTTGACTAGCTCAATACCAAGCACATTTTTTGTCAGGTATTCATATTTTATTTTGTATCTATTAGCTAAAAAAGGTCTTCATCTAGCCATAAATGATTAGGGTTGTAATTATTGCTTAGAAGAAAACTTGGTTAGTTGTAGTTATAACATTAATGTCTCCCAATAAGAAGATATTACCTTCATTCCTTAGACATGAATATATTGTTAAAGGGTATAACTAATAGGTTCGAAAAAATAAATTACTATATAAATCATCTTAGCATTGATGTCTTAGATATCTATCGAAATGTATTCATTGAAAAGTTATATCTTATGAGGTTGAATGTGAGGAGAAACATTCTTTTTATATAACATGTTATTTCTCCAATCTCTCTACGATAGGATTTCTTGTTCCCTGCCAACCACAAAAAATAAATCATTCTATGTGAGGGACGTTAGACTCATCACACTCTCAGGTTTCCACTAGAAAAAATAGCAAATTCACTTTGGATCCAACACACCATAGGACCTTTACACCATGGAAATCAACGAGAATTCCAAAAAAGGATTTGTAGAATCCCAAATTCCAATTTGTTATTATCAATATGGTCTCTATCTCTAATAATAGATTTTTTATTTATAATAATTTCCCTCTTCCCTTTCAATCTAGCTTCCTTTACCTTTTGAACTTCTTTTCTTAACTCAACTTTGTTTGTTGGAATGAGGTCTTCATTTATAAATATTTTTAAACCCTTTTATATTTGGAGATTAATAGGTCTTCCATATTTATGGTCATTACAACTTACCTTAACATGGATCAAGTTATCTTTATTTTAGATTATTTTTCCCAACCTCTTTGCTTCTAGGAGATAAGTTTTTTGAATTTGTTAATTATTTTTAATTTCATCTTTAATATTTCTAGTGTTTCCTCATCTTTTTGCTCTTTTACACCAACAATTATGATATTCAAAGCTCTTTTTTATGCTTATGATTCAACTTAATAAACCTATACTTTTCCTCTTTAATGGATTTGATATCCAATTTATTTTTCGTATTACTTAGTGCCAAATTATTATTTATTTTTTCTTCAAACTCTTTAATCTGATCAATCAATTTTCAATTTTTTACACCTCTCCTTCTTGGATTGATTTTTTTATGTTTTCCCTTTTTTTTTTGTAATCTAGCCTCCATTTTTGTTCTCCTTTTTTCTCATGATTTTATATAATAATAAGGACTATATATAGTGACTTGCTGGGCCTACCCTTGCTAGGTTGAGGTTTTGGCATATGTGGTGAAGTGCTCATAGTTGAAATAAAAAGAACATAAATGAGAAGAGAAGAATATGCACCCATATGTGAACTACAAAGTATAACCATAACCTTGCACAAAGTTGAAGAATTAAAAGCAATACAACTACCACCATAGAAAGAAAATAAATGTAAATATTTACTACAAATGACTATAGATATTCACCACTGATCACTTCAAATATATCACCTCAAAATCATGTTTCTGTTACTACATAACTTGCAAGTCAATAACATTGTAGCGTTACACATAATTTTGTCACTGATGACAAACAATGTCATTTATGTCAAAGGGGATGCCTAATGAAGCAACAGTGTCATTCATAAATCAAAGGAAGTGGTAGGATGCCCTAATCTATTGCATGCCCTCAATTTTGTCATTGATGACAAACAATGTCATTTATGTCAAACGGGATGCCTAAGGAAGCAACAATGTCATTCATAAATCAAAGGAACTGGTATGATGCCCTAATTTATTGCATGCCCTCATCAAGTGAAGTAAAAGAGGTTTTAATTTTATTGAGTTTTTGTCAAATTCATGATGTCCTAATGAGACTATGGATGGACTTATTGATAGTGTTATGTAAGACCTTTGCAACAGTATATCACTCTTGCAGAAACACCTCCTGAATGAGAAGTTATGATTGTTTGAAGTTGGTAGTTATAATGAGGACCAAAAACACAAAATTTATTGAACACCACCAAATTTATTAAACAACGAACATCTTTTGGGTGGATATATGGTTATGTGATGAATTTTATGACAAATGTCTCATAAACATGCATACCACATAACCCATTAAAGATCAAGCATCTTCTATTGGATATGGTCATTAAAATTCTCATGAAAAACCGATGATGTATCAACTTTCCCGAGGTTTAATGTGGGTCGCCCCTCCACATTGACCTAGTCTCATAGTGACACATGGACTGTTAATTTTGATGCCATGTGGTCTCCCTTGCACATTCAATTCTAATGTGGTAGACATGAAAAGGATGATGACAGTGACACGTGGTGGGTTATGCTTGAATTAAGATAATGACATGGTAGTAAGTGATGACATGGATTTTTCTGATGATGTGGCAGCATGAGTACCGCAAAGCCTAATGACATGGAAATATTATGACACATGAAAATTTGTGGTTGGATGCGGTGATGACAATGCGGTATCATGACATGTGGCGACTGCCTACAAGTTGAGAGGAGATGACCTTGAAGTAAAGATAAAGTGGCAATGACATGGCTTGACACATCATGATGATAACATTAACAAGTTGACATGGCACCACTAGGGACCATATGTCAAGTACAATTGATGATTTTTTATTTTTCAAATAGTCACAAATGCATGACACATGGCACCAGTCATGGATCACCACATGGTATGATGACATCATGTTGACATCACCATATTGATGGTCATGGACCCCTCAGGACATGGTCTCATGGCATGGTCAAATTTTAAAAGGGATAAGCTCTAGTGTCTTTGGTTCATGACCAATGTCACATGGTTGATAGTTATGATCATATGGTTTTAAACTCTGGGATTATAGGTGTGAACAAAGGTTAAGAGGGTCATATGGTTAAGTCTCCAATCAACTCCAATGCCAACCCCTATGTGTCCAGGTCCACATAGTTGTGTATATATACAGATGATCATGATTCCAATAAACATAAATTCAAACAAAAAATTAAGTTTGAGTTCTAATGTTGGCTTGGATGGTTTAGTGTTCTATGGTTTCTGTGGTAGTTTTTAATTTCTTCATGAGTTCATTTCATTGTCATTAAAATGTGATGACGAGCAATGACGTTTGGTTTGTATGCAACATGTCTCCGTGATTGGCATAGTTCCTTTAAACACGTTGATCTTGGAAGGATTCATTATCAGTTGTAAACTTTGATAAGTTATGTTAATCCACAACCTTATTTTGTCAATAGTTACAAAGTTGAACTTGGGAAAAGTGACGTGGAAGTTGGATATGTTGATTGGTCTTGGGATTAGATTATGCACCCCTCCATTCTGAGTATGGTCATTTATGAATATAATTAATTTATATGGATGATACTTTAGGAAATGATGAGAAATTCAATTGGTCTTAGACTTGTATTGTGTAGTCGAGGTTGCAAGTTTGAATTTGATAGCTCATGAGGTCAAAAATTTTATTTTTTTTTTTTTTATCTGCAAATTTACATTCTGTCAAATAGTTAAGAGGTCAAAAGAGTACATTTTGTAGAAATATTGTCATCAAAAAATTATTTTGTATAGCATGACCTGAAAGGGCCATTTTTGTCAACATTTAAGTTTTTATATGGTTTTCTATGGTTTTTGTGGTCATGTTGAAGCCAAATTGAATTTTGAAAAAGGGAAGATGGGAAAATTTTTATTGTGATCAATTCAAGGGTTATGAAGATTAATTTTTGATGTCATGAAGCCACATTATGTGCTTTGGAATTCTTTAAGGGTTTATGAATAGGTTGCAAGTTTATGAGCAAGTGTTATACACATGGCCGAAACAGGCTCTAGGAAAGATGATGTGTGACCAGATTAATTTACAAGTTGTTACAAGCTCATGTGTAGTCCATGACAATGTTGAAATGAGTATGTTTATGGCAAGAAAATGATTTTAATGTTTGTGGACCTAATCTGAAAATTTTGAAACATGGTCCACTGGTTTGTGAAGGAAGTAAGTGCCTCTATCAGAGGTTAGTTCCTTAGTCAAGTTATTACCTACATCATTAGAGGTTGGTGCCTAAATTGGGTTGTTGCCTACATAATTAGAGGTTTGTGCCTAAATCAAGTTGTTGCCTACAACAAGTTGGTGCTTGCATCATTTTGAGTTTAGTGCATTAATCAAGTTGTGGCCTAAAGCAAGTCAATGCTTGCATTTTTAGGGGATGGATGCCTCCTTATGGTTGGTTCTAGTAAACATTGTAAATTGAAGATTGAAGATAAAATGATTTGAGGTTTTCTCCCGTAAGGGTTTCCATGTAAAATTTGGTCTTCCCATGTGTTTATATGATAATTTTTACTTGATGCACTATTTTATTTACTATTATGATGCATGCTGCTACTATATATTCGTTTATTGTTGAAATGCTTTTAAATTTTTGAAATGGTTGTTGCACTAATTCACCCCCCCCTCTTAGTGTAATATTTAGTCTAACAATTGGTATCAGAGCTATTGAGAAATCAATGCAAGTAGATTATGGTTTGAATCCTCTTTCTTGACAATTACTTGTGAGTTATGTTGGCTTCTTTTACTTCTTTATTCTCTTATCTTTCATCAAGAAATTACCATATTAGGTGTGTATGAAGATCACAAAAAAACACAAGACACAAGATGTAGGCACTATGCTAGGGCAAAGCCCCCCTCGAGGGAAAATCCAGTCAAAATTTCTCTTCCTTCAATAGTATTATTTGAGACTCTTCAACCTAGGCAAATACCAAACCTTCCCTCCACACCAAGTCAACCTTCCATATCTCCGACCCCTTTACAACAACATTTCTACCCTAGCAACATCGATTATGCAACAACTTATGACATTAGGAAACAACTGGCAGCAACAACACTTGGAAGACTTTGATCTCCCAAAATAGGGCACGAAACAAAGAGAGAGTAGCTCCAAAACTTTGACTTCTTCCTCATCCTTAGACTTGACCCAACTCTCACTTCCTTTAGACTCTTTTGACCCACTTCACACTTCTTAAGCTTTCTTAGAGATATCGAACTTGCTTGAGATGAGATGCTCCAAATGAATTCGATCTCCTTGTATTTATAGGCTCCAAGTGAGGTTGAATTGGTGTCCTTAGGCTGACTTAATTTCCTTTAGGTCGACTTGGTGTGAAGGTTACATAAATTACATTTGACTCAATAATAAACCTTTTTACATGATTGAAAATCCCAAGAAGGGTCTCTTTAAATGTACAACGACTTTATTGACTCAATATTAATCCTAGGAGTCCACAATGGGGACCTTGACTAATATACTGATGACCCAAGCATGAAACCCATGCTTTAAAAAGTCATTGATACAATAATAAAAAAATATTTTATTTATTCTTTTGACAAGTACATTTTATGATGACTCAAATACATTAATGAAGACCAAACCTAGTTACATTTCCCAACACTCCCTCTTAGCTAGGGAGGTATTAAAAGTATACAAATACAATGGAAGATCTCAAACTATATGAACAATGAAGAGTTTAGGCACCATAATGTCATGGACTAGATTCCTGACTAGGGAAATCTATCCATCGGTCTCTCAACAGTTTAGGCACCACAATGCCACAAACTATATTCCTGACCAGGGAAATCTATCCAAGTGGGAATAAGGTGGACTCAAGCTTTCAGCCTCTCTAGGTACCATTAGTCTTACTTTCTATCCACCAACCCAGGGACCTAGGTGCATATCCATGGTCAGAGCTCTACGAACCATGTCACCCCCCTACTTTGGGACCTAGAATTCAACACAAATTGTTGGCGAGATGTCCTCCTAGACAATGCTTCACTCACAAAGCCTCAACAAATCTCTTCCAATCTCTTATCATCAATACAATCAGTAATATTTGCTAAACCAAGCATGCTTCTTAGATATTCAAACTTCTTATTAAGAAAAGACTTAATTAGTATGTCTGCTACATGTTCATCTGTCGAGACATACTCTAACTTCACAATTCCATCCTACACCAAGTTCCTAATAAAATGGAACTAATTATCAATATGCTTCGTTCTAGCATGTAACACAGGATGTTTAGACATCTCGATACAACTTTGATTGTCACAATTAATCACAATAGGGCCTAGAGACTTCTCGAACAAATATGTTAGTAGCTTCCTTAACCAAAAAACCTTCTTTCCGACTTCCCATGCAACCACATATTCTGCTTTAGCCCTACTTAAAGAAACAATATCTTACTTCCTACTCATCCATGAGATCATAGAAGCTCCAAACTAAAACATCCTCTGGTAGTGCTCCTTCCATTGGTCTCACTACCACCCTAATTGGAATATGTATAACCAATTAGCTTGACTTCCTTACTATCATACTTTAGGCAGTGATGTATAGTGCCACGAAGATACCTCAATATGTGTTTGGAAACTAACCAGTGATCATAACTAAAATTGACTAAGAATGTTTATTGCAAATCATATATCTAGCCTAGTATTTACTAGATACATTGGGTAACCCACCAATTGATGATAGGAGGTAGGATCCAACAGACTATAGTCAGATCCCCTCAACTTCTTGAGATTGGTTATCATAGGAGTAGTCATCAGCTTGGAATCCATCATCCCGAATTTCTGCAACAAATTTATAATGTACTTTCCTTACCCAAAATATATCTCCCCAGGTCTCTTCCATACTTCTAGACCCAGGTAATAGTGCATCAGTCCTAGATCCTTTATTTCAAATTCAATTGCCAACATCTTCTTACATTATTGAATTCTTCACTCCACACCTGTAATGAATAGATCATCCACATTTAGTAGAATAGTGATGTGATCATGATTCACAACCTTGATGTAGATATTTGGATCAATAAAAATATTTACGAACCCATTTCTAAGTAGATATGCATCCATTCTTGCATACCATTCCCTAGGTATTTGCTTCAAACTATATAGGACCTTCTTGAGACTACAAACATGAGAGTCCTTGTTATTAAATTCAAAGCATTCGGGTTGTTTGATATCAGTGGTCCCATTTAGAAATGTAGTCTTCACATCCATTTGATAGATATTCCAACCCATTGTAGCAACCAATGAAACCAAAGAGCTAATGGTAGTGTACCTTATTGTGGGTGCAAAGGTTTCTACATAATCAATGCCTTCTTTTTTAGAGAAACCCCTTGCAACAAATATTTATTTGTACTTGTCTATACTTCCATCAACAACATATTTGATCTTATGGATTCATTTGGAGGTGACAACTCATTTTTCACTAGGTCTAGGAACGATTTCCCACGCCCGATTCTTCATAATGGATTGATATTCTTCCTGCACAACTTTCTTCCAAACCTCTTGATGAACATCTTCTTTGAATGTAGATGGTTCAACTTCAATTAAATTCGTCATTTATGCAGCATAACAAGAATATATCTTCGGTCTTTTACTTTCCCTAAAGGTTCCTTTCGTAGCTTCATGTCCTTCAACAACTTCTAATGTAGCTTTTAACCAATTTGGCATTTTCCTTGTGGTTGGGATGACCATAGATTGAATAGGATCACTTGGTCCTTCTTCTTCTTCTTGATTTGTAGTATGGTTTTCATGATGATCTTCTTCTTCTTCAAATATTGGAACTTCTTCATCATCAGAATCAATAGGAATATCCTTTGATTTCATGTAGGATTTATTTTCATCGAATAAGACATCCCTTCTTACTTCGATATGTCTTCCTTCCTTAATGTAGATTCTATATGCTTTTGAGGAGAGATTATATCCAACAACTATTCCCTTGATACTTGTATAATCCAACTTCCTTCACTTGTCCTTTGGAACATGGATGTATGTTGGACTTCCAAAGATTAGGAGGTGACTCACACTTGGTTTCTTTCTTGTGAAAACTTCTACGGTTGTAACATTATTAATACTTCTATGAGGACTTCTATTTTGAGTGTACACGACTATCATTACTACTTCTCCCCATAAGAATTTTGGTAGGTCTTGATCAAGGAGCATTATTTGAATGCCTTCTTCAGTTGACCTATTCTTTCTTTCAACCTCTCCATTTTGTTTGAGATAATAGGGAACAATGAGCTCCCTCTTAATTCCTTATTCCTTACAATATGAAATCAATTCCTTAGAAGTATATTCCCCACCATTGTCAGACCTTAGAATTTTTATCTTTCTTTCTGTTAGGGTTTCCACTTCGAATCTAAACTCCTTCAACTTTTCAAATACTTCATCTTTTATTTTGACAAGGTAGAGCTATCTCTTTCTAGAATGGTCACCAATGAATGTTACATAGTAGAGATGACCTCCAAGTGATTTTTCAGACATGGGCCCACACACATCAGAATGAATGAGGTATAATATCTCTTTAGACCTAGTTTCACTATTCGGAAATGGCTTTCTAGTATGCTTTCCCAAAGAGCATCCCTTGCACACATCTTCATGATCTAACTTCATATTGGGGATGCCATGAACCAATTGACTAAGAGTAGGGAAGACCTTATAATGAAGATGACCATACCTTCTATTCCATAGCTCAATGGTATTGATCTCCATATGAACCAAAGATTGAGGAGGTGGTGTGATAACTCTATAAGGCTTCCTTCACGAACTCCAATAATCATAGCTTTTTCAATGCTAGAGTATTTTCCCCAAACCAATACTTTTCCATCAACAAAAGAAACTTTGTCCCCTTTATCTTCTAAACAATAAATACAAAGAAAATTCTTTTTTAAACCTAGAACATATAGAATGTTGTTGAGGTGTAGCTTCGATCCATTTTCTAGCTTCAAAGATGTTGATCCCAGGCCTCTAACAACATAGCTTTTGTTGTCACCCAATTCCACTACATGAGAATATTACTCCTTTGATAGTGTATGAAGTTGTTTTCTTTCTCCTATCATGTCTTGATGCTCCAATATCAATGATCCATGCATTGTCCTCACTAAGAGAACCTGTAAGAGAAACCAAGAACCCTTGACTTTTGACCTTGTTGAATAAGTGGTAGATGACCTTCTTGATCCAACTTCTAGAAATATTGATACCCATTATTATGTAGTTCATCAAAGAGGGAGAATCCGTGTTCATTCCTGTTGATCCAACAAAGTGATCTTCAACCTTTCCTGACCCTAGCTCTGAAACCATGTTGAGAAATCAATGCAAGTAGATTAGGATTTGATTCCTCTTTCTTGACAATTACTTGTGAGTTATGTTGGCTTCTTTTACTTTATTATCTTATATTTCATCAATGAATTACCATATTATGTGTGTATGAATATCACAAAAAAACACAAGGCACAAGACGTAGGCACTATGCCGACGAAAAACCCCCTTAAGGGGAAAAGCCAGTCAAAAATTCTTTTCTTTCAATAGTATTCCTTGAGACTCTTCAACCTAGACAAAGACCAAAACTTCCCTCCACACCAAGTCAACCTTCCAGATCTTCGACCCCTTTGCAACAACACTTCTAACCCATCAACTTTGACTATGCAACAACTTATGACATCATGCAGCAATTGGCAACAACAACACTTGGAAGACTTTGATCTCCCAAACTAGGGAACGAAATAGAGAGAGTAGCTCCAAAACTTAGATTTCTTCAATATCCTTAGACTTGAACCAACTCACACTTCCTTTAGACTTCCTTGACCCACTTCACACTTCTCCATCTTCCTTAGAGATATTGAACTTGCCTGAGATGAGATGCTCCAAATGAATTCGATCTCCTTGTTTTTATAGCCTCTATGTGAGGTCTAACTGGTGTCCTTAGGTCGACTTGGTGTGGGGGTTACATAAATTACATTTGACTCAATAATAAACCTTTTTACATGATCGAAAAGCCCAAGAATGATCTCTTTAAATGTACAATGACTCTATTGACTCAATATTAATCCTAGGAGTCCACAATGGAGACTTCGACTAATATAATGATGACCCAAGCATGAAACCCATGCTTTAATAAGTCATTGATACAATAATAAAAAAATATTTTCTTTATTCTTTTGACAAGTACATTTTATGATGACTCAAGTACATTAATGAAGACCAAACCTAGTTACATTTTCCAACAAGAGCAAGGTTCCTTTAGGAGAACTTAACTATTGGAAGTTAGATCATGGCCAATAAAGGTAAGAGTGAAAAGAAGAAGTCTCAAAAGAGGAAGGACTGAAATTATGTGATAAATACATCATATCCCAAAGAAGACATCTTCTTCATGATCATGGATGTTGAAAATAGTTAGAAAGAGGAATCAGGTATTGCATATTGTTTCAATTGTTGAAATCAAGGTTATTATACTTCTATTTTTCCATGTCATGTTACAAATAATGAAGATGTTGTTCCTCATCTAGTTGAGGATAACCTTCTAGAGGAAGAAAATGAAAGAAAAATTGAAGAAGAAAAGTTAGAAAGAAAATCAATCACTAGTTTGAAGCTTCAATTAGAAAATGAAAGAAAAGATGAAGTTGCTTTTATGAATCAGTTAGAAAATCATGAACAAGAGCTTATGGTGTTGATAAAGGTAATGTTACAAAAATCTATTCAAAATAATTTCTCTTTCGCTCTAGAATAAATAAGAAGTCTCATAATTCTAAATAAAAATTAGAAGTAGTTAATGAAGAAGTATGAAAACCACAATTAAGAAAACACAATTGCGGAGGGCCTTCTAGAAGAAGCAACAAGGATAGAAGAAGCAAGCTAAAAGAAAAAGAAGACCAATGTAAAACTATATAAGTTGAGAATATCTTCTTGAGAAACAATCAAATGATGAATGAAAGAAAAGGGCAACGAGAACGCCTTCTAGAAGAAGCAACAAGGATAGAAGAAGCAAGCTAAAAGAAAAAGAAGACCAATGTAAAACTATATAAGTTGAGAATATCTTCTTGAGAAACAATCAAATGATGAATGAAAGAAAAGGGCAACGAGAATTCTTGGAAATTAGGGACTATGATGTTGCTTCTCTAAATGCACAATTGGAAGACTCTAAAAGGAACGAGGACACTTTGGTGAATTAGTTAAAAGAAAAGATGCAAGACTCTAAAAAAAAGAATAAAAAAAGTATCAAAGAAGAAGAAGAAGTTGGACACTTAAAGCTTGAGGTGAAAGAAGTAGGAAAGAGAGAAGGGATTTTGACAAGTCATCTTAAGGAAAGGTGTGAGGACTTGAACAAACTTGAAAAAAAATTCAGTCAACAAGAAAGAAAATTTGAGGAATAAATCATCTCCATGAAATATAGCTTGAATAAGGAAAAGGAATGGAATAAGTAATAAATATCTGGATGGCTAAGAAAGAAGAAGAATGTGAGGAGCTTGAAGATTTTTTTTCATTGAGGGTTGAAGTTGACAAGCTCAACAAGAAATTGAAGAGCTCGCAAGTATTGGATGAAATTCTTAGCTATAAAAGATCGCCATGCAAAAAATAGGTAGGTTATATAGGTAAGTCTCCATACAATGATGACTAAAGCTCCAAGTCTCCAAAGGTTAAATTTGGAAAATTCGAAGACAAAGTTTCCATTCTTCAAAAGCTAAATCATAGTGAAAGTTATAAAAAGATTAGAAGTGTTTCCACTCCATGAAGTTATGCCAATGTTATCAAGATGCCCCATAAAAAATAAGATAGCAATGTAATGAAAGATTCTCAAGTGGGATTATTTTGGGTGGTTGAAAGATTCTCCTACCAACATTCAACACCTGCAAATAGAATGATAAACTTTATTACAATAGATGAAATATATATATTTCTCATGTGAGATATATAAACATGTACCTATCAAATAAAATCATCATTATTTGGTAATAAGATATAATATTTATAAAAATTATATATATATATATATGTTATTTGTTATTTTTTATTTATATGGTAATTTTATAACTATATTAGACAATAATGAAATGGTTAATATAAAAAATGATGTTAATGTTCTTTTTTAATAGTGAAATGGTAAATATGAATTTAAAGATCAATACAGATTAATATGATTTCTATTATACATTAACGTAAAACAAAATTGTCTAAACATATCTCATATTATTAAGTATCATGAATAAAACATATCTCATATTATTAAGTATTATGAATAAAATATTTTTACACTGACAAAATATCAATATCAATATCAGCTTACTACACTTGTTTCAATATCAGGTTACTAAACTTGTTTCAGGTGGAAACTAGTTCCTTATAATCACCCATTAAACTTGTATCCAAGAGAACCATGAATAAATCCGGTTCACAAATCAATCTTTATCTGGGTTCCAACTCAGAAATTGAAACGTTGGCGTTGGATGCTAGAGGAGTGTGCGATGAAGATGATGCAGTAGCTGCAGATGTATGTGACGATCCATGCTGTGAAGAGCCGGGATTATTGGAGGCAGCTACAGAACTCACAAAAGCAGGTTTCGTGGGATCTGGTAACAGCATTGCCCCCGTTGAAAGCATCAAGTTCACTGTAGACATTGATGGACGGAGTAATGGGCTGCCTTGTGTACACAGCAGTGCAACATGGACGCATCTCAAGACTTCTGTCTGATCGCCACAGGTTTCATTTATTACTGGATCAACAATGGCCTCAATATTTCCTCGTGTATATAATCCCCATGTCTGCATAATCAAAATATATCGTGCAATTCAGAAAATATATGTATGGTCACTAAGATCGATCACTAGTTTATGATGAATTGCACTAAGTAATAGCTGCGGATTATCCATATGCCATGACTATAGTCATGTCAAAAGAGATCAGAATCGGATCAATAATCTTAAATCTCATATGACACGGCCAAATGATCTATGGAACACCTAAATAACATGGTCCGGATAACGTGGATGCTGCCAATTGGAAATTTAATGGAAACGTTAGCTTACCCACTGTAAAAGGATCTGCATTTCAGGTGGTAAATTAAAATCCATGTTCCTTTTTCCACTGATAAGTTCCAGAAGAAGAATCCCAAAACTATATACATCAGCTTTAGCAGACAGTTGCCCATGCATGGCATACTCTGGTGCCATATACCCTCTGCAAATAACAATTTCACTTTATAAATACC